>OX387183.1:56624960-57824960 GCA_947561395.2 Buxus sempervirens | reverse complement strand
AGAAGTGATGTGACTTACGGCAAAGAGATTGCTGGTGTGCTCTTTGTCATCAATTTGAAGTCACATAAAAAGTAGGAAGAGAGATTAGAGAGATTCTACAGACGGAAGAGAGCTAGAGAAAGACAGAGAAATTAACAGATTCTCAGAGGGAGAGAGAGAGACGGTAAGAGAAATGGAAGGCGGCGGTGAAACTTTGAGGACCGAATATTATGAGCTTTAGGGACGACCTTTTAAAAGACCGGTGCTAAACGTGTCACAAAGACCGCCACCTAATCCGCTTAATTTCTTTTGTCGTGTATATGGAACTGAATCCTGTTGAGCTGCTTCAACTTGGCCGAGGAGATCAAGCCTTGAATTGTAGCAAGCCTATATTAACTCCTTGTATTGCTCTACAGTGGATCAAAAAAAATATATAGCAGACAGCGTTGAATTGCTAAAGAGAAAGATCAACATGCACTGAGTCCTCCCTGCAGAGATCTGTGGACGATGTGCCAAGCATATAGCAAGAAATACAAGCTTCCATTCATGCTACAATCGATGAGAAAACTTTACTTGTCTGTGTGCACCAGTCAACACAATATTAATTACATCAGCAAAGTCTTTTCAATTTAGACGCGCGCATTTACGGAGTAGAATCTAGCTAATCAAAGGTCTTGTATTGTGGTGTCATTCCCATAGTCCCATTTCCTTTTCATTTCATTTAATATTTGTGGTCCATGAAAATGACAATTGTATTCAAATATTCTAAAAGAAGTTATTATTTTTAATTTTTGTGATGTTGTAAACCACATTCAAGGACTTGTAACAGCCAATTAGATGACTTCCAACAACCCATTTACCAATTCTACACCTTGTTAAAGACTTGTAACAAGCCATATACTTATAAACCTCATTAAACAACTTGTAAATCTGTTTAAATTACGACTTGTAACAAGACATGAAAGAACTGATTTAAAAACTTGTAAGCTTTGTTAAAAGACTTGTAACAAGTTATTTATCAACTCCTAAAGGTACTCAACCCTACGCAATAGCTAGTTTTCACATCAGCAACCGATTGGAAAACAATTAAAAAAAATCCAAATTTGAATGAATGAGAGAGAAATAAGAGAGATGATTGTTGATATAACTAGTTGTTGGGCATGGCCAAGCACCTTGTACGGGGTTAGCCGCTAAGGATTTGCATCGTTCTCCCTTTTTTACTATTGAATGTTTCAGTAAATGTTTGCATTTATAAATATTTTACTCTAATTAATAGTTGGCCAAGTTTTATCAATATATCACTCAAATTACAAATGTCTTCAAAAATAACATAACACGTTTGGGGGGGGGGGGGGGGGACCAGTTTTGCAAACCGCTAAAGTTTTAAATGAATTGAGGTAGTTATGACTATTATTTCTCATTTTATTAATGAATCTTAACAACGATATATAAGTGTTTTTTGGGAATACAACATTATGGTTGTCAAGAGGAGAGGTTTTTAAAAAATATACTTTTTTTATTCAAGGCCACTTCCCTCGGATCAATGGAATGTCCTGGTACGGGACATGTGACAAGATCAAGATCTTTAAATGTTGCCAAGGGGACGGTCCGAATCCTGCGTTGACGCCCTTCCTTTATAAGACAAGTAGTGAAGAGGTGACTCCACCCGAAAGTCTTGTAAGCTTTGTCATGTTGATCTCCAAGTTGGTGGTGTTTTTTCTCTACCTCCTCCTCCGCATGAGGTTTACAGCCTCCAAAGATGTGGGTTTTATCTACAGTGGCTTCCGAGTTGCAAATCTGAGCCTGGATGGCATAGCCGGTATCACCAACAATGGTCTCCTCATGCTAACCAACGACACCAAGCAACGGAAGGGCCATGCCTTCAACTCTCATCCGGTTCCCTTCAAGAACTCGTCCCATGGTAACGCCTTCTCCTTCTCTACTACTTTTGTCTTCGCAATCATCTCCGAGTATCAACACCTAAGTGGTCATGGATTTGCCTTTGTCATTTCACCTTCATTACGGCTCCCAGGAGCTCTACCAAGCCAATACCTTGGCCTATTCAATGAGTCCAACAATGGCAACTCCTCCAATCATGTTGTTGCTATTGAGATTGATACAATCCAAAACCGAGAAATTGGTGACATAGATGATAACCATGTCGGAATCGATATTAATGGCATAAACTCGGAAAAATCAGCTTCGGCTGGTTATTTTACTGGTAACAATGGTGAATTCATGAATTTAAGCCTCCTAAGTGGGCTGCCAATGCAAGTCTGGGTAGATTATGACGGTGTACTTAAGCAACTTAATGTGACATTAGCTCCGCTTAAGGTGCCTAAACCCCATATTCCGCTCTTTTCTTTGTCCTCTGATCTCTCCAAAATCTTCTTCAACTCCATGTATGTGGGTTTCTCGTCGTCCACCGGTTCAGTCCCAACATCACACTACCTTCTTGGATGGAGTTTCAAGATGAATGGGCAAGCTCAACCACTGGAACCTTCACAGCTTCCTAAGCTTCCCCGTATAGGGCCTAAAAAGAAATCTAAGATTATGACAACTGGGATGCCGATAATAATTACAGCTCTGGTGCTCACGGCCATCTTCGGCATAATTTATATGGTAAGAAGGAAGAGGAAGTTTGCAGAAGTTCTTGAAGATTGGGAGCTAGTCTATGGGTCTCACAGGTACAAATATAAAGATCTCTATATTGCAACCAACGGATTCAGGGAAAAGGAACTCCTCGGAATTGGAGGGTTTGGTAGGGTTTATAGAGGTAAACTACCCACTTCCAAAATTGAAGTTGCAGTGAAGAGAGTTTCACATGACTCGAGGCAAGGAATCAAGGAGTTTGTGGCAGAGATTGCGAGCGTTGGCCGGGTCCGGCACCGGAACTTGGTACGACTTCTAGGCTATTGTCGACGTAAAGGAGAGCTTCTTTTGGTGTATGACTTCATGCCCAATAAAAGCCTAGACAAATTCCTATTTGATCAACCAAAAGTCAGATTGACTTGGAGCCACAGATTTCGAATCATCAAAGGCGTAGCGTCGGGGCTACTTTATCTTCACGAAGAATGGGAACAAGTTGTGATTCACAGGGATGTGAAGTCTAGTAATGTGTTGTTAGATGGTGAGCTAAATGGTAGATTGGGAGATTTTGGCCTGGCAAAATTATATGATCACGGAAGCAATCCTCAGACAACTCATGTGGTCGGAACACTGGGTTATCTGGCACCGGAGCTAACGAGAACAGGCAAGGTAACAACCAGCACTGATGTGTTTGCGTTTGGGGCATTTCTGCTGGAGGTTGCTTGCGGAAGGAAACCTATATGGCCGCCGGCGTCAGGGGCTGAGGATCTGAATTTGGTGGATTGGGTGTTCACATGTTGGAGAAGAGGGGCAATCCTGGAGACCAGCGACCCCAATCTGGGCACAGACTATGTGAGGGAGGAAATGGAGTTAGTGTTGAAGCTGGGGTTGCTTTGCTCTCATTCTCTACCTGCAGGCAGGCCAAGCATGCGACAAGTGGTGCAGTCTCTCAATGGTGATCTACCTGTACCGGAGTTGGCATCGCTTGCCATGGGTGACTGTGGTCTGACCTTTGGGAACCATGAAGGCTTTGATAGTTTCGCCATGTCGTATCCGTTTTCTCTGGAGCATGAGGTGAATCGATCATCATCAGTTGCAGAATCGCTCCTCTCCCAAGGTCGATGATTATATAAAAAAAACCTTTATATGAAACCACGTGAATTAAATATCATCTGTGTATTACGATATGATGATTGTATGATAATCGTATTTGCCAAGCAGTATATTTTGATAATTTCAATCTTAGAAGACATGGAATATTTCTTTCTTCACTTGATCAATCCGGCGGCTTGCACGTGAAGCTCGACTTGCACCGGCGTGGTTCTCGATTCCTTACCGTGTTTGATATGTAGTTGACAAATGTTGCGGTTACACAGGATGAGGGAATCCACAGGTGTGGATCGGTTTACAAAAGAGGGGAAATTGAATCCATAGTCACCTAATTCTAGATAATTGAAAATTATTGGTGTTTTTAACATAATTGAAAATCAATGTCATTTTACTATTCATGAAAATTTTCTTTCGAAAATAACTTCAAAAGACTTTGAAAATCTTTTTAATCATTTTGTGGCGAGTGAAGTTTGCAAGTCTTTTGAGGGCAATTTCAGAAGAAATTTTTATGAACAGTAATATGATATTGATTGTCAATTATGTTAAAAAAGTAACACTAATTCTCATTTATCAAGAATTAAGCAACTAAATCTGAATTATTTTGAAAAATCATCACTAAAAACCAATTTTCCCTATAAACAATGTCTACATTACGATTGGTCAGATCATGTAGGACATTTTACCCCCTCACCCTTATAGCGGTTTAGAGCGGTTTACAAACAACTAGTGGTGCACATGCTCACCTTTAATTCCTCACCCTTAACTTAGCATTTAAGTAGGGGTTGAAATTCAAATAGGGAAAGAATAGTGGGTTGGTTATAGTTTTGGATTGTTTTAGTTAGGGAGGGCAATAGTTGGAAAAAAATAAAAAAAATAAAAAAGAAAGCAAGAATTTGGAAGAATATTACCAAAAGCCCAACCCCTCAAACTTACTTATGTGTATAAACATAGGTATACAATCAACTATAAAACATAAATTTGTTAACATGCAAGGACAAATTACTTTTCCGAAAAATATAAATATGATAACAAATTTGTGAAATTTTTTTATCAAATAAATAATTTAAAACTGATCATTTTATATATACAATATGCCAAATTGGCTTGCACATTGTGATGAGTTTTGCCTCTCGCCTATGTTGTAGACGAGAGGCACTAGAATGTCATATTCCAACTTAGAATTCAAAACAAAAAACAAAAGAAAATTTCAAAAAATTAGATTTTGTATGGATCAACCTGAACACATATAATAATTTTGGGTTGGGTTTAATGCATTTGGGTTAGGGTGTGCCAAAGGCGAGTTTTGGATAGTAAACTTTGGATTGGGCCAAGACAAAACTCATCACAACCCTGCCCAACCCGCCTTACCTACAACTCTTCACGAGGTAGGGAAAAAATATTTTTACAAGTGGGTATAGGATTGATCTTGATCAAGAAAGCACATTATGTATACGTATAAGTGTGTGTGAAATAGATCTGAGTCAATAAGGGTCCAGACTCAGCTCAGCAAGCAATAAAATGGGTTTGGATTGGGACAAACCTGACGCACTCCGGAGCTGAGCATTTTTATGCGCCATTATCTGAAGTCCAGACACCGCCACTTCAAAGAATCTTGATGCAAACATCAGCTTCTGGGGACGAATTTTCATCAACCGTCAAACTCTATTCTGCAATTTATTTTCAAACTCTAAAAGGAAGTGCCCATCAGATGGGGAATTTTGATTATACACAAGTAGTAGCATGACAGAAATTGATGCTTGAAGACATCTTCAGAGACATGCTTCACGCATAAGCACATGGAAAATACACCCAAATTTTGCAATGACCAGACATTTGTACTATTCAAATGAGAATAGTAATAATATGCAATTCATGAATGATTGTAATGAAACCATCACAACTGCAGGAAGCCACATATCCCCTGGAAATCAAATTCATGGAACCCAAAAAATCTTTCCAATATAATGACTTCCACACGACTCTTAAGTCTAGGTCTTGTAGAGAATGCCCTCTCACAAGCAAATACGGACTTTCCCATTTGATTTGCTGTCGTTCTGTGGGGGAAAAAAAAGGGAAAATTTAGCCCACTACTTAGAGGTCAGGATTTCATGGCTACCAATGATTCATATAGAGCAGAACAGTAAATATCGTAGGTCATTTTCATCATCCCAATAGCACTAACATTTTGTTCGTAACTGACAAGAAATATATCATTCTCACCTTTCTTTTTTGTTTTACAACTTTCAACCTCAAAACTGTGTATTTTAATAGTTTACACTATTTCCTCATATTTACAGTGTCATATGTAATTATCTTGACTCTGTCAATCCCTTGTTGCAATCTCAGGCCTTGAAGCTCAAAATTCAACAACACCCATCTCTAAGCATTTTCTGTCACCATCACTTTCTTGTCCTCATCATCTTGGATCCCATTGTAAATCTCATAATCTTCAAATCCTGTCCCATGAACAATTAAAAGAAGTTATTTTTCCACACAAAAAAAAACCAAAGAGTTTATGACTAGTATTATAAAAATTCTAAATTAGGGTACGGTCATTACCTGTATCCAAACATTCAGCTTCTTCATTTGGAGATATTAATAGCATGGTATTTGCAACAGGCTGGTCAAGTATCATCCAGTTTGAATCCCCATAGTCCTCTGATAACACTTCCTTCTCTGCCACCCATTCATCGACACTACTGATGATCTCAAAGGAGATAGGGTCTATTGGATCTGGTGGACTCATCTCCTTATTCTTCTGAAGCCTGTAAATGATCAATTAGTCAGGTAGCAGTGTTACTTTTATTCAACAATGTACAACACAGTTTCCATGATTATAAACACGATAAATTCACTTAAACTTACATTTTCTGCAATCGTAAGTTGTATTGAAGAAAAACAAGGTCACTGATACGTTGATGCTCCAAGAAATTTCTTGTATTTTGAATTTGACCAAAAGGGATATGCTTACACTTCCACCCAATTGCACTGCAAGTTTGGCTTAGAATACGGATGGCCAAGTGTGCCAACTTTGGGCAACCTCCTCCATACAGAGACCACCATTCCGCTAGGAAATACACGTTTTGGAATGAATTAGCTAAATGTAAGATAATGCAGAACACTAGCATATGTTTACAGGCCATGATCAAAGCCCTCCTGTTTCTGCCCTACGCTTTTTTCATGTGTGCCATATATATTAAGAGAAGTTTTGCCTTGTTACTTGATGGGCAAAATGGCAAAATCAAATGCAAGTACACTCAAAACAAATCATAGTCACTAGCTAAAAGGATGAACATAGGCACGCAGAAGCAGCATTAAACAAAGACAAACTTGATAAGAACTAAGAGGACTCTTACCAGGTGGCATACTCTCTCTAGCTCTAACAGCCATCTTCCGCCCAAAATCTCCAATAGCATTCTTGTATGAGCTCATCTCCTTGATGATCATATCCTGAATAGCTGTATCGGGAACTAATCTTTCTATACAATCCAACATACCTGACCAAATCTCATTATGTACATCTCCTTCAATAATATAAAAGAATCTGGGGTTAAGATAGAAACCTGCTGCATGTAGTGGACTATGCAGTCGCCGGTTCCACCTCTCATCTATTATATCCCAATAGATTATGTAATCCTTTTTGTTAACCAGTTCTTTCTTGATTGCCTCTTTAACACGATACATGCCAGCATAAATGTGTCCCATTGCAGGCATCTTCTCACTATTAGCCATCCTCATAACTCGCAAGAGTGGATCTGTTAAATGGATGATAAGGATGCACGAAGACCAAAAGGACTGACCACAAATTAGATTGGTCATGTCAAGTCCATCTGGCTTCTTTGAATATGGACAGTCCATCCACTCCTGTGAAGAAACCATTGCCTGCAGATTATCCCTAAGATTAACCATATGTTGTAATGTGATAAAGTTTGTTGCAGATCGAGTGATTCCCGGTTCCACTAAGTCATTCCCATATGTATACTTTCTCATCATATTCAAAACCATACTGTGATTGTAGATAAATCTTGTTATGGATTTAGCATTCTCGAGTATCGCCTTAATCCACTCAAGTTTCCCAAAATCCTCAAGTATCAAATCAATGCAGCGGGCTGCACATGGAGTCCAATACATGGTAGGGAAAGTATCAGTCAGCCTTTTTCCAGCAACAACATAGTGTTCTGCACAATCAGTAATCACTTGCAAGACATATTTGAGCCCAACTTCTTTCACCACATCCTTTAACAATTCATACAGCATCTCTGCGGACCTGATTGCATCTGATACATCAACACACTTCAGAAACAGTGTTCCTTCAGGACAATAAACTAAAAAGTTTATCATTGTTCTACCTGTTTCTGTTATCCATTCATCAGCCAGGAGAGAACACCCAGTCCTTTCCCATGTCCCCTTGTATTGCTCCAATATGGTCTTCACTTCCTCAACTGAATTCTTCAAAACCCACCCTCGAAGGTCATGATATGATGGTGTAATAAGCCCCGGTCCTTGTGAAGCAATGGCCTCGATCATTGGTCGAAAGTATGCTGAGTTTACTGCATCTAGAGGTGCCCCTACATCATATAAGAACCTACCAATTGCCATATGCACTTGATTATTCAATTTTGACGATCCTAATGCAGCTTGACTAATCGGAGAGACATCAGGAGTTGCAGGAGGAGGAAAAGAATCTTTCATTTTCCCTGTCTTCCTTCTGTCCAAACTATACTTCGTCATTTCTTCCTCTCCGTCTGATAAAAAATTCGAATTTGGTTCAAGGGTATCCTCAAATGTTTGAAATTGGACTCCAGGATCTGCTTCATTTTGAGTGGCAAAGGTGGCTATCCCATTCGGGCCCAGATTAAAATTACCATTCTGCTCTGGTATCTTTGTTTTCTTCCTCCTTTTAGCCACACCCCCATCTAAGCTCTCTTGCATTAAACACCGAACATCCTGTCGGACTTTAAGGCAAATCGCAGCATTACCTTTCTGACCAGCAAGATGTTCCTTAATTCTGTGAATCCCACCACCCGAAAATACTTTGTTACAGTAAATACACTTAAGCCTTACTCTATCACCATCCTTGAGCATTTGACAATGCTCCCATGCGGGGTCATGTTTTTGCGAATTGATGGGTATGAATTCTGAACTCGATTCCATTAGCAATCTTAATTATAACTAAAAGTGGGAGCAGTTTCTTAAGTTGAATATTGATGTAAGACATATATTGTCACAGATTACAAAAGAAACTCATTCTCTTCAGAATGTAATTCATAAAAGACAAAACAAAGCGTAATCGCGCGTAATAGACAAGCAGTGTTCACTTTGCCAAAATAACTAACAAATAAGAAAAACTGAAAGGAGAAAGAGGAGCCTCCATACTTACTCGTCTTTCCTGGGTCTCCTACTTTTGAACGCAGAGAAGGGTTCTATTGAGCAGAGAAGGAAAATAAACCGACCGAGACGGGTTTAGTATTTATAAACCGTGAAAGGGAGTTAAAGTCTGACCGGATAAACCGGTTAGGGCAGCGGGTGACTTCCTCTCTCAATTTAAGCGGCTTTTACCGGATGATCCGGTGTAGATGCGGTCCGTTCTCCAGTTCGAGATAGGCGAACCGCCTCATTAGGTTGCCGTGCGAGAGGGCCGGAGACGGTTAGGATTCCGGTTAGACCGACCGGAGAACGGTGTTTCCTCGGGTGAACCGGCGGTATCGAGTTTTTGAGGGGCTTTAGTTCTTCTGTCTCGTTCGTTGTTATGGGAAGGGGAAGGCGTGGGAGAGATTCTGTTTGTTTTCCGCTTGTTTGTTGAGAGCAGAGATCGAGCGACGGAATGCCCGTCAGAGTGGAGAGTTCGGCTACCTCGCAAGTTTCAGGTACATATAAGTTTTGGATTTCCTTTTTCTTATTTATTTCTCTTTTGACGGTTTCAAAAATTTTTGTATGGGTTTGGATGTCTTAATCTACTCTCTTCAACGTTTAGAAAGTGTCTCCCCCGAATTATGATAACTGGTGTTTCAATATCTTTGATATTTGAAAATAGCACTGTCTGCAAATGTTTTGGATCATTGGAGATGGAAATTTGTTGTTTTAGAGTTAGGGTTTCGGTTACTTTAGGATGAGAATTTCTGTTTCTGACTGCGTTGTAGGGTTAGCACTTTTAGATTTATAGCTTTTGAGAAAGTAACAGTGGTTCTGACTTTTTTAACGGCTTAGATACTTTATAAGATTAGAATTTCATATCAATGTTTAAGCTCAAATTATAGATGAATACTTAATTGATTTTTTCATTACTCGGCAGTTCTGTCTCGAAGTTATCAGTTGTATCTAGCGGCCAACACATTAAAAGTTATTAATCTAATGTCATGCGGGGATTTCCTCTTAGAATTGGCATTGTTCAAAGATTTGACGAGATAACTTTGAGGTTCACCATTCTCCTGTAAAAGATTATTTTGTGCAAAAGACCAGAAACTTGGTAAATTTATCACTCATGATCAAAGGAAGATAAATACTATGCATAACACCCTACAACAGAAACAATACACCACGAGTTATTACGTCTCCTAACTTAATTAAACTAATTCCACAAATACACCACTTATCCATTACCTTCTTTATGCAAGTCCGTAGACAAGGTAAAACCTAGCTAGATAACAAGCTTAACCACCCCATACTTGCCTAAATATAACAGCTTTTTCAGTCTCTAATAGTTCTCTCACATGACATATTCAATATCCTTTCTCTGCCACTTAACAAGAACCTTGGTAACTGCCTCATTACCATGCATAACCTGAAGTCTTTCTATGATGTTTTATGATAGGTTTGCGTGATACCTTCATCTGTAGCTGGTGCAAGGGTAGACTGAATTAGGACAAGTTTATCTACTTTCTCTTTTTAAGCATGAAACATGGAATACTGGGTGTATTTTCGATCTTTCAAGTAAAGAAATTTCTCATTTTGCCTGTAATCTCCTTTGCTGTGTACTAGGGTACAACAGACCAATCATTGAGAGCAACAATCCTTTGAAATTTTGCTTAGGCAATCTACTATTATGGCCACATCTTGTCCATGTAAAGGGGGCAGGACTTCAATAAAGGCCATGGAAATTTTCATCCTGGTTTGAGTTGAAATAAGGAGAGGTCGTAGCGAGCCTATCGGACAACATGTTAAAGACTTGACTTTTGGCATATATAAAATTACCGGGTGTGCTTTCATCCATCGGTTTGCATTCCCTGCCAACATAAAGTGGATAAACTTCAATGTTTTGTGAAATCAGAATGATCCCTCAAAATTAATTGCTGAAGGACCTTCTTTCCAATAGGAGATCTAGATGTCAATTATATCTGAGCATTATAGATAAGAATAATGTCATTTGTAGTATATTATTTGCTACCTTGTGCAAATTCTGCATCTTATTTCGTAACTCTGGAACACTTTCATCTTCTAGTTACACCTCTGGAATCCAAGTGGTAACAGATTGAATACCAGCCATGACTTCTTCCAGTCTCAACAAAGTGTTAGTAATCCACTAACTTTTTTATCCAACATTGTTTTTCTGATATTCCAATTTACAGTTCTAGTTAAAAAAAAATTTCCCTTAGTTTATTAGTGTTGAACTAGAATTTACACTTGTAAAGATGTGGGCCCATTTTGGATATGGGCACTAACAATGGCAAAAGCTGCTTTTGATAGATGGAAAGTAGAGAACCTTTCTCTTGAATGTTGACGAAGAAAGGCCAGTGATTGGTTCTCTTTTGTCAAAATAATTTCAATGTCATTCTTGGATGTGTCAATGGTGTAGAGAAATTGGTAAGGCTTCCTTGAGTCTTTCAAATGCTTGCGTGGCGTCTTCTGTTCATCACTCAATTTATCTATGCGGAATCTTCCAGTTCCCACAGAACTTAAGGTTTTGTTTCCGATGTGATTCATAATAAACTAACATGTATGATACTCTTCAAAGGAGAAGGAGATACAAATCAGCCTCCCATGTCTAAATGTTATACATGAGCAATTTGTAATTAATCAATTACCGATTCTTATGTTGCTGTAGTCCTTGCTATCTAGTGGAATTTTTATGCCAATGCAGATGTTAATTCATATGTTTGTGATTTTATTTTGCCAATGGTATGTGATATTATTTGCCAATGATATTTAATGCCTTACTATAAATGAAAGATTTATATGTTGATGCTTGGGAA
The DNA here is from genome assembly GCA_947561395.2 of Buxus sempervirens. Classification (NCBI taxonomy): domain Eukaryota; kingdom Viridiplantae; phylum Streptophyta; class Magnoliopsida; order Buxales; family Buxaceae; genus Buxus; species Buxus sempervirens. The sequence continues at coordinate 57,813,093 of OX387183.1, read as the reverse complement.
ATGATTTTTTGCGGGCAATTTGAGGTGAAAGGAATGGGAGAATATGGTAGTATAAGCATGAATATTAACTTAAAGATTTGAGGCTATAATGGATGTCACTATGAACTATTTTGGATATGTAGCTACAAAAACTGATTAAGGATAAAATTCTCCCTCCCTCCCTCCCTCCCTCTCTCTCTCTCTCTCCCCTTCTCCTCTCTCTTTGTTCATGATTTTTGGCTTCTTTTAGTTTGTAAGACATGCATACTAATGCAAAATGTTTTATTGCTTGCCAAGGTGTGAATCCTGGACATACCCGACCCCCAGCATGTACACTCTTACGTGTTGGGCAGGTAATTCTTTTGCATTTATGGACTGTTATTCTACTAATATCTCACTCTATTGTCTTCTGATTATATGTTATTATATATTGTCTTCCAAGTGCGTCAATTTTCCAAGGAAAATATTGCGTTGTGATTGTTATTTTAATTGATTAGGAATATAATATTTTAACATTAAAATACTATATATGGTAACGCAATTGGAGATGTGGACCCTTTCTCCCTTCAGATGATTTTCTTCCGATCCTTTGTTTCTTCTCTATGGAATATCTCATCTTAGTATTATTCATCAACCTAGCCTACTAGAAAAAATTGAAAGCTAGTTCTTCACCTAAGTTTAAGATTTTCACTTGGAAGGTAGCTTTAAACAAAAATGAATGCACAACTGATTAGTTTCATGTGCATGTGCCAGGGCATTCAGTTGATAATTTTTTCCTATATTATGAGGTGGCTTGAGGATTTGGAGCTTCTTTCTGGTGGTAGAAGTCAATTAGGTCTTGCCTAGATATGTTAGTCAGATATTATGCTAGTGGAGATGGAGAGAGGCAGGACTGGGTTTGAAAGAGAACTTTATTTCATTGTTTGATTCATGCAATTATATGCAGTGATAGCAGAAGAAATGGTTCTTTAATGATTCTAGACCAGTGGCATATTCCATTATTGGAAGGGCTTTCCTTTAGATATTACTGTGGGCCTTTGTTAGGCAAGATTTCGGGGAAGTGTTGGTTGTGGACATTCACAGATTTTACTGTCTCCTCATGTGAATAGGAACCTAGCTACTCTGAGACATCCAGGCAGTGGTATGATCAAGTTTAAATTTTACAGATGTCTCTTTGGAAATCTGTGTTCTTTGAAGATTGAGGGGTGTCTAGAATCATGACAGCAATATTATTCATTTGTTGTTGAGGCCCATAGAGATGGCAGATGGTATTGGAGCATAGCTGTGTACTCTTTGGATGAGATTAAATAATGGTAGGGCTCTTGGATTCCCTTCCTGACTGGTGGAAGGAGATTTAGCCATGGCCATTTACTGTATGCGCAGGCCACAAACTTGCTCTTGGAAGATGATGCACTTCCTTAAATGGATTGAGGGTTTTGTCTATGAACATCTCATTCAGGATATTCCCCCATCTCCTTTTGACTTTGCTGATCAGCTTTTCAGTGCAAAGAAGTTGATTGTATGGTAGAGCTTTTTATTCTCGTGTATTGAGGAGTTTCTTTTCCCCGCTTTCTCTCTGTAAAATTTCCTTTAAATCTCTTTCTTTTTATGTCTGACTTTAGAATGTTTATTTAACAGTTATATTGACTGTTTTATTTTGCATCCCCTTCTTATATATAATATTCCTCTTTATTTGTGGAAGAAGAAAAAAGACATAATACAAGATAAATGCCTCCCTGTAATAAAGGTATGTTACTGATTTTGTTACTAATGATGCTTTTAGTCTCTTGGTAAGTTTACAGACTATGCTTTAATGCATTATAAAAGTGGGTTAGCCGGGGGTCTGGGTAAACTAGTAGGAACTCAAAGTCTAATAACAGTGATGATAGCAGCACCACCAACAAGTTTGAGTTGTGAAACTACTTAATTAGTTTGATATTTATTCATTTGCAGCGATAATAATTTTCAGTGTATCCATACAAGTTTCAGGTGTGCAGCTACTTAATTATTATTATGATATTTCTTCACTTACAGGCTTTCACTGGAACTCAAAATGTTTCAAGTCTACAGAAGGATGAAGCATGGAGAGTTAATGTACGCATTCAAGGTTGTGACCTTGAGCATGGATACCTATGTGGAACTATGGAAGCTCTAAATGTTCCTTTGGCAGATACACCAGTAAGTTACTTTATTCCATGAAACAACTGCTAGGTTACATGTTAATGGTACTTTACATGATGTTCTATGATATCTTTTGTCAAGTCTGTTCTGTGAAACCGTTTCCTGGTATCAGCCACGACTGTCACATCCCTCAAGGATCTGTAACATGGAACAAGTCTGCTGACAGTTATTGTTGACTGGAAAAAGAATTAAGTAACATGTTTTGGAGACTTATTTGAAGAACTAATAGGTAATTTCATGCGATGTTGCAACAGAATACGCGCTATAGATAGAGTTTTCCGCCTTTTCATTTGCTTCCAACCAATGTATCTATTATGATTTATGAGCAACCCAGCCATATGCTTTGGCTGTTCTATTTCAAACGTGATATTTCATTGTGGAAGATATTTCATTGTGGAAAATATGTCTTTTGACAATTATTCGTGACTCAAAATTGGTCCATAAAGTATTTTTCGCTGTCGCCTTAGCAGTTGATCAACCTTTTCCATTGTTCCATGTCAGAGAATCTTCGCTTTCAAGATTTCTGTGTCACATATATGTGCTTTTTATTTCTGCAACATGGTGCGATGATTCTCCTGGAATTGCTAATTTTTTGTTTGCTCTTTTGTCCTTTGCTCTTACGTTTTTGTTACTTGTTTCTGGTTGGATCAACAGACAGCTGCTTCTTCAAATCAGGATTTTAGTTAATTAACTGCAGATAACTTATATTTCGCAATGACAATAGTCATTGAGGGCATGATGGTATGAGATTCCCCTCTTATAGGGGTGATTGTGGACTCAAAAGTCATAAAAAGGTGATAATCCTAGTTGGATGACATAATTTCTTGGTGTTGCAGTTTTTTCCCCATGCACTAAATCACTCACAAACCACTAATAAGAATGCCTATGGGAATCAATTAGAGGATTATAAAACAAAATATGTACTTGAGTGTGTCTGTTCAGGTGAACTTTACCAATAATGGAATGGAAAAGAAACATTGAATGAGTAAATGAACAATGCAAGGTCATGTTAAAAGTAACCTTGTACCTTAGTTCTATTTAATAAGATCCAATGAGGGATTTTTCAGCTAGTTTTTTGTATTCTGAAATTAATTTGCTGTATTAGTAAAGCCTTGGTGATTTTTCTAGAATATTTTTTTACCTTCTTTTTATGCTTAGTCATTTCAAAAAATAAACTTGACTTTTCTTTCCTAAAGGTTTGACCCCTGTTTTTACCTTCAGATCGAACTTTTGATAAAGTGTTCCTTAAATCGTTTTCTGACTGTATTTCAGGTAGTAACATTCTGGGAGGGGGAAATTGTTGATATGAAGAACTATACTTTCTTCACTGGCAAGTGGGAAGCAACGTATGATCATTTCTTTTCTAAACTTTCTACTGAATGGATGCCTTTGAAAGTATGTAAAGGAATTCTTTAACTTTAATAAACATTCTGTCGAATCGAATAATTTCTAGCTATGTTTAAGACAGGAGAGAAAAAAAATTATATTTTTCCTTTTTCTTATTAAGATATATATATAAATTTTTTTTTACAGACCGGTGGATGATGTAAGGCACTGGTCCAAATTTCCATCTTTCTCACCTCTTCTGGTAAGAAATCATGTTATCTGCAGTATTTTGTGCTTTGTAACTGGTAAAAAATATATGGAAAAAATGGAGAAAATAGTGTCTACGCTCTCATGTACAAAATTTTGTTTCTTTTTAGAGTCAAGTGGAGGCTGACGGTGGTAAATCTTTGGATCTAAGCAACTATCCTTACATATTCATGGTAATGCAGTGATCAAAGTTTCATTTTTTAGAAAGAAAAAACTCATATCGCATTAAATAAGAAGTTGACTTCTACTCTGTTTTTCTGTACAGAGGTGGAAGGAGCAGTACTTTGTGAATGTTGGAACAGACTGTGGTCTGACTATTGCTGGCTTTTACTATGTCTGCTTCTCGTGTAGTGATGGCTCCATAAACGGCTTCTATTATGATCCCAATAGCAGGTACTCACCGAACCTTTGAAGCTGTATCTTTTACTTTGATATTGTTTACATAAAGGCATTCTACTGTGTATTTATATTTCCCCTCAATTTGTGTGGGGTGGGGGGTGGAGGTGGTGTTGTGTGTGTGGGGAGGAGGAGGAGCGGGGATGAAGGTGGGGAGGAGAGGTGCCAAACAAATTTTAGTGAGTGGAGGAGAATTCTTCCATACTACTGGCGTTGATTTTGCCCTCACACGTATGCATCCCTTCACCATGCTAGATTGTTCGACTGGTGTTGCCACTGTTGACATGAATTGAACTCAAATCAAATTAATTGGATAACCTTGACTAGTATACTGACTAGTTAGCCTTGACTGGACAATCATTATTATGTCCTTGAAATGGTGAGGGGGTATGTCGGGTGGTATTTGTACCATCATTGACGTGGACTACCCAGATGAAAAGGAAAAACAGAAATTTAGCTGCATTTAAATCAATTTTAAATTAAGCCAAGTGCAATTTGTGACTCACGGTTATTTAACTTGGAAAATAAGCCTACCAACTGGGATTGTTTCAAATTCAATTAAGAGGGAAAATAAATAAATAAATTTTGCTCTTTTGGTTGTATTGAGTTTTTCCACATATGTTTGTCCAACCGATTTTGTTTTTGACCAGACAGTATTCCATGAAGCACAATAGGTTAGATGATATTTAATGAATCAAAATTGGTCAATATAATTTTTGCTTTGTTTCTGAAATGTGAAGTAATGATGTATTTTCAACTTGCAGCCCATTTCAGAAGCTTGAGTTGAAGTCCACTAGCGAGGGGAGGTCAGGTTTCACATTTTCATCGTATCAGTTACAGTAGAGTTGGATTCCGAACGGAACGTGGATTTCATTTCAGAGGAAGGCAAATGATTGGAAATCTGATTTCTATTGGGCTTGATGCTAGAAAAGACTTGATTGTTATGGTGCTGCTAAATGTGAGATCTGGTTTCTTCCTCATTTAGTTATGGTGCTGCTAAATTTGAGATCAGATTTCTTTCTCATTTATAGCTATACTTAATATCATTCCCACGAGGAAGAGGGTGTCTGAGTGCCAAAAAAACAACTTTGCAGTCCCTGTTAAACAATAACTTTGAAGGGGTAATTTATTCTTCCCATAAATTTAGTAGACAATCAGGTTTTTTTTTTTTTTTTTTTTTTGGGTGGGGGGAGGGAGGGAGTTGCAACTTAAAACTCTCCTACATGAGTCCAAGGAAAAAAACACGTTGACACGATTATTGTTCCTATCATTTCAATAATTTTTTTTTCTTAGGACTTAAAATTATATAATTAATTTCATCGATTTTTTTATCTTTTTCTGGAGTTACTGTTCTATAATAATAATAATGATTCACTGCCCCACCTTATAGCATATATGATGCATGGCCTATATGTGTTTTTGAGAGAGTTATCATGTGTTCAATGCATTTGGAATCAGGAGTTAGGTATCGGGTGTTGCTACGGGGCATTTGGGTTGGATATGGTCAATGCAAACGTATTGAAATCCTAAATTTGTTGGTTGGGCTGAGTCTGGTAACCTCATGCCAGTTAAGAACCTATCGACTGAAGCCTATGCCGGCAGGTTTGGCCGTTGGACGGGTCTTGTCACATATTGCAATCTACGTCCGCGTCTACTGGAAAGTTGAGGCAGAGGTAGATGTGGCTGAAATTGCACCCTCATTTAAAAGGGTGGATGGCATAGGCAGGATTTTGTAGCAATTTGGGGGTTCAGGTCAGAATCACTCGAGGCTCTGCTAGTAAGTCGCGTTTGAGTGGGTAAAGACAGTTGTAACAATGGTAAGAATCTCGCAAGTAAAATAGCATGCGAACTGGATATGAAGTTAAAAAAGTCTCAAAGTGGTAGATAACATTAAAAATTGTGTACTGTGTAGCCCCCTCGAACTGTTCTTCAAACTGAGCACCGATGGCAATCTTACTTGACTCCCCTTGATTGAGAGAACAACGATTTTTGTTTTCCAAGGTTTAATGGTTAGTTGGTGTCCCCTTGATGCCAATTGGAAAAAACCTTGATGGGATGATCCTATAGGTCCTATAGGTGGAGCTGAGGGGGCAGGTTAAAGAACATGATAACATTAAATATCTTAAAATGGGTCTCTTTAAGGTTCGAGAAATATGGAATTGTGGGTCCTGGTGGTGGGCATGTTGATAAATATGATGCTTAAAGTTGTCATGAGATTCACGATCTTAATAAACAGTAATCTTATTTTCCTTGAGAAAAATAAGAAGCTTACGGCTAGTGGGGGCTTTTCAGGAGCTTTGATTGCTGAAACCCAAGGTGATCGGGTGTTATCAAACCAAGAGACCAGGGTTGCTAACAATGCTTGGGTGATAAGGTGCAGTAGCAATCAGCCACTCCTATAGTAAAATTGATTATGTTTTCCAATGAATAGTTTTCCTCTGCTACCGAATGTTGCTAACAGACATTATTGATACTACCATCACACTTCCTGCAACAAACTGTCCAAATCGTCCAGGGCCCCACGAAACGTCAGGCGTGGGGGGACTGAATAAACGTACACGCCCATCCTCGTGTGCTCACGCAATTGGTTAGTACCTAGTACAGGGTCAAAAAAATAGAAAGGAAATGGAAAATCTATCGCATTTACCCCGCTTCATGAGGGAGGTGACCATGTTTTTATGAACGCACTGCCCAACCTAACCCACGTTTTCCTATGTATACCCATCCACTCGCCAATCGCTATTCGCTGTTCCTTTCCTCGCAAACTGCTCTCTCTGTCTCTCTGTCTCTCTGTCTATTTCTTTCTTGTGCTTGTACGATGCACAGACGGTTAAAACGTACAGTCGAACAGATTAATTTTCATGTCAGATGAAGAGTTCGAAGCCTGGATGTTCAGTTGAGCTTTGAAGAGTTCTGTGACAAAACAAAAATGGATAACTTACTATGCAACGAGAACTGGCTTACAAATCCTACCACCACGCAGCACCACTGCTCAGTGGAGACGCCACGCAACCCCGTCCCTTTCTATACCACTAGAGAAGATTGTGAGCATGCTTTTTCTGTTTGCTTGCACAAGGAGATCACTTACATGCCGGAATTTGAACATCTTGACGACCTGCAGTCCTCCAATATGATTGTCTTCAGGGCCAGAGCCATTCAATGGTTTATCAAGGTCACTTGCAGTAATTTAGATCAAATTCTCTCCTCTCCATGTTATTAGTTCTCATCGAAATTTTTTTTTTCTTTTGGGTCTTATTGTTCACTGATATATATATTTTTATTATTTTTAGTCTCAACGTCGATTGAATCTCTTGCCCGCTGTTGTTTTTGATGCTGCTAATTATCTTGACCGTTTTGTTTCCGTGAACCATTGCCACGTAAGAACTACTTACTTGGTTCCATCTCTCTCTCTCTCTCTCTCTCTCTCTCTCTCTCTCTCTCTCTCTCTCTCTCTCTCTGGATCGGTAGATCATTGAGAACTGATCCCTTTTTAATACATGCATGGAATGTGGTGGCAGTGGAACTATTGGATGATTGAAATACTATCAGTTGCATGTTTATCCATTGCGGCCAAGTTCAGTGACATCTCTATCCCTTCCTTGCACGAGATTCAGGTGGGTATTGTTAATACTTCTATTTTCCTTTTTTATTATTATTACTACTATTATCTTGGTGCTGATTACTGGGCGCGCGGTTATGGTGGTTGTTGAAGATGGAAGATCTGAACTATTCATTTCAACCGAACACAATCAAACAGGTGGAATTAACGGTATTGCAGGTGTTAGAATGGCGCCTTGCCTGTATAACTACCTATTCATACGTGGAGTTGCTGACTTCGAATCTCGATCCCCTCCAACCTCACCTTCGCGATGTCTTAACTTCTCGAGTCACTGAGTTGCTTCTTACCTATCTTTCAGGTATTTACCTACCCCTTCCTCTGATATGTCTGCACCATGGTACAATATCATTAGAGGGGTCTGTTTTGTGTTAAGATGACCTAAAATCATGGTGCAAGTTTGCAGCTATCTGATCTATCCCCAAATGTTCCAGAAACAAAACTCCTCAAGTTCAGGCCTTCCACGATTGCGGTTTCAGCCTTCAGGTGCACCTTGGAGGAATTATTCCCATCAAAATCTCAAACCCTTCTCACTTGTATCTCTGGTCTCATCCCTCATGATGACAAGGTAACTATGGCCTAATTCTACTTCTTTTTATTTGTAATTGAATACATCGTAACTGCTTTCATAACATGTTGGATTTCAATGGCTTAGGATGATCTATACAATTGTTACAAGATCATGGAAGACCGACAAGCTAAGACCCCGTACAATTTAGTACCATGCCGTTTCTCCTCGGTCCCTTCAAGCCCAAAAACTGTGATGACAACTGCACGAATTGGCATACATGATTGCTTTGTCGATATGCCTTCTTTAACCATTCCTGGCCCCAAAGATAACCTTGAACTAAATTCAAGGAAGCGAAAGAGGGAAGAAGAAACTATCAGGATTCCAATGCAAGCTTAGTCTCATGTAAGTGAAAATGATCTAGCCCCTCAATCTCTCATCGATTGGTTTACATGTCTTTTGATGGAAGCAAATAAGTAGTTTTCAGCTCCATTTAAGAATCTAAATCTAGATTTGCAGAAATTTACAGATTGCTGAACCATTTTCGGTCTCAAAAGATGGTTTATTCCTCTTAGTTTTTTTTGTTGTAATTAATACGATCAATAATAGACAGAAAATCATATATTCACAAAGTAGGAGATTGAGATTCATACATTGCAATTTTACACTTGAAACCGGCCGCGGGAAGGACACCGATTTCCTTTATCTGCAAGCAGGAATCTGTCTCAATTGGCTTGGAGTATCCTTTCCTCATTTTCTTCCTCAACAACTGCAATAACAAACCAAGAAAGCTTCCATGAATATATAAACATGAAAAACTACTAAACAGCTGAGACGATTAAAGTCACGATCTAACAGAGCCATCAATGTTAACCAAGATTTAATCGCTCAACAAATTTCAACTTACTGAATGGAATTCGGGTTCGTATGATAATGGGATGTTAATTATATATCTTACGATGTGGAAGATGAAAATTTAATATGATCGAGGTAAAATAAGAAAGATAAGAAATTCCCTTCCTTTTAATATTAATTATAATATAATATAGTAGAAAGATCTTATGCTACCATGGTGCAATATATGAAATAATGAAAAAGATTAATGAAGAAAATTTTAAACAAAAAAAAAAATTCAGAAACGAAGATTACTCCTTCCGTCAAATAGAATTGAAATTTATCATACATATAAAAACTTAAGCTAATAGGTGAAGACACAACTAGGTATATAAGAGGGCACAAATATGATGCTTCGACACTCCCCTGCATGGAAGCATATACAGGGAGGACAAACACAGGGTATAAATGAAAACCCAAGAGTTGATCATAAAACCTCCTGCTCTGATACCATGTTAAATAACCATAGCACCTAAAAGCTTAAGGTGATAGGTAAAGGCGCAACTATGTATATAAGAGGGCACAAATATGATATTTCAACAATGACAAATAAGAAAAAAATAAATAAAAAATTTTACCTTCATAAGCATTGGTGGAGATTGGAAGATCTGAATTTGGTGAAATAGAAATAGGTGTGGGTTTGTTCATGGGTGTGAATGATGATGACTCTTCCAGCCACAGCATAGATGACACAACATCTCTGACCTTCTCCAACATACCCATATCATCCGATACCTTCTTCGGATCCATTGTCTCTGATATGAACTGTGAAAGTGCTCTCTCTTCTTCCCCTGGCTCCAACTTCTGTATCGGATACTTTTTCACTGACACACCTTTATCCCATCTATGGTCATCGCTGCAAGACTGCTCCGCACATCCCGGTGGTGCTGAGTTCGAAATTTTCAGGCCATGAAACTTGGAAGTAGACATATCGGTTGGCTCAGCATTAATGGTTGAGACCTTTTCGATCACGGTTTCAGTTATTGACTTCGAATTGCTATTCTCTTGATCTTGTTGCTCCCCTTGATGGATAGCACTGCTCATCCGAATTTGCTTATCAGAAATTACAGGAACATCCCTTGGGTGCTGCCTTACAGTCTTCTCAAACCCATCAGGTGCTAGCTCTGATTCGTAAACTGAAAATAAACAGAAACATGAAAATAATGGAATAAAAACACTCCGATAATCATCAGGAATTAGAGAACAGCTTAAAGGAGATTACGTACGCGAAGCTCCTATGTTTCCAGGATCTTCTTGTTGATCCTCGTCGTCCTCATCATCCAAACTAACACCCCAAGCTGGTGTGTCACTTTCGTCATGGCCATGCTTCTTATTGAGGATGGAGTGTCTCCATTTCATAGCCTTGTCCTTCACCTTTTCGAGAACTGATTTTTGGTAGTGATGGCTGTAAGTTTCTTCTTGGTCGTGGTCCTGCTGCAATGTAGGTATACTGGGAGTTGTCCACCTCGAGGCTTCACCTGTGTTACATTTACATTTACAACAACTAACAAATATATGAGATTCCAAGATTCTGAATGATATGTGAACGAGAATTCCGGTAATGAATTGTTTTACAAGTATGCAGATCTAATGATATCTGATAGAGAGACAACAAAAAATAACAGTGAAGATCTGGGACTACCATCAAGAGGGCGTTCTGCAGTTGTAGTGATGAGAATCTTAGGAGTCGTTTCCATGTACCTTCGCATTCTCTCGAGTTGAGCAAGGGATACAATTATCGTAACGTGAGAATAAGCTCAATCTATGTCTTTCGACGACGATGGAGAGAGAGAGTAGATACATATAGAAGAGGAGACATGAGCTTCAAGACAACGCTGGTTTCGCATTAGATGCCGGGTTTGGAGCCGTGGGCAACGATATGGAAGAACTAAGTCGCTCTGACCTGATATAATGGGGACTGAAATGATCGTGGACTTCGTTTTTACAGATGGCAAGAAGATGAAGGTCACATGCTTTGCTTCCCGCGACGAGACCAAGCCAAGAACACGAAAACTGTTTCCTTGGACGAGAGTGAGAGAGGTCCTGTGGGCTTTATCGTCGTGGCCTTGCTTCTTCTAATAACGCGAGGGGTTGAAAATTTAAGTTTTTCTTTTCTTTTTTTCTTTTTTCTAATCTTAAACTTATATCTAACTCCAATAGGGGCGGTTTGAACCAATCATCGATTTCGCCTTTAGAATATTCTACAATTTCCCTTCAAGCTAAATGCGATATATGATTTGTAAAAGACGAACCTTGACTATACTCGAGAGTGTTTTGATAATTTCATATGCAAAACACCGTTATATTGGTTGGACGGGATGGGGCCGCCACGCCTTAGCCCGATCCGAACTAGATAGCCATCGCCTTTTGAGGCGTGCTGGTGCCTACCGTACAGGTAATCCGATAAGGTGGGTGAGGAAACAGAGGTCGCGATTGTAGAACCATAAAGATGGCTGCCTCATTGGCCATTTCGTCTTCGTCCCTCTTTGCTCCCGAAGATCTGAAAGCTATTCACCGCTCGCAAAATCCGTTCCTGTTCCACAATTACAACCGAGGAAGCAAAAATACCCAGAAATACTCCACCTCTTTCAGAGTCAGAGCTGCAAAGCTTCCTCCCGGAGTAAGTTTTCCGTTGCATCCTTTGTGGGTACTTTCTTTTTCATTGTGTTCTATTTTATTTTTAATATTTTTGTTAAATTTGATCAAATGGGTGGGCCTTCAAATTACCAGGTTGAAATCCCAAAAGTAGAGCCGACGTTCAGAGCCCCTTTTCTTGGATTCACAAAAACTGCAGAAAGATGGAACTCCAGAGCTTGCATGATAGGCCTTATTGGTACTTTCATAGTTGAGCTGGTGAGACTCTGAATTGATCTCTGTAAAATGAGATTTTCTTTGATTTTCCTAGTACATATAGTAAATAGACTTGAAGAAATTTTAATTTCTGTCTATTTTGTTTTTTTTTTTTTTTTTTTGTTTTTGCAGATACTAAACAAGGGTATACTCCAGATTATTGGAGTGGATGTCGGCAAAGGACTTGATATTCCTCTCTGAGTATTATTGAGACGTGAAATATACTGCTGATGCAACTGTTCTTCCCTTGTTTGTAATTCCGAAAAGCATCCATTTCATCTTCCTTTTAAGCTGTGTAGGGACACAGTGCAGTCTCTGTAATTTGTGTAGAATGCTTCATTTTAACACATTTGTCAACTGGGATATCTTTCTTGATGAAATTCTGATTGAACGAATTATCTGGGATTCTCACTGATACGTATTTTAATATCTCAATGCTGTAAACTCTGGAAATTTTTTTGATGCCTTTATTCTCCAAACCTTTAAAATAGTTCCACACTTCAAGCTCTTCAATCTACGTACCCTGTATGGGATGACTCTCTTGAGAAACAGAGCCCCTATCTTGGTATTTCAGGTTTTGTCTCGTGGCAACAAGGAAAAATGGACTCTATGAACAAAACGAGTTCACTTCAAAGTCAATTCTTACAGCAGAAGCAAGTTATGAATTCACCATATCTGCTTGGTGTTCATGGCGGATTAGATCTATCTGTCACCATGCAATTGACATGATTTACCACACAAAAACTAAACATGCTATGCCCTTCCAGCCATCACCACCATGACTATGGTAACGTGAATGATCCTAGACGAGGATCAAACATCAGTTCTCTCTTTCACAGTAGAACCTATATCCTTTTCACTAACCCCAATCCAACTATAACCTGGCTTCTTCCTCACTCCTCTGTCGCACATAAGCTTCCGTACTCCAGCTGCATCAGCCCAGTTACCCTGACCAGCCAGCACATTTGATAGCATTACATAAGTTGCAGGGTCATTAGGATACAAATCCAGAAGTTTTCTGGCGGATCGCATTGCAATATCCATATTTCCATGAACTTGACAAGCACTAAGCAGAGCTTTGAAGACCGAGGGGGTTGGCTTAATAGACATGCAATTGAGAAAAGCCTCTGCTTGATCAAGATAACCTGCTCGACTAAACAGGTCAACCATGCAAGCATAATGCTCGACTCTTGGGAGTTCCAACGTATCGTCATTTCTCATCAAATCAAAATATTCAGTCCCCTTGTCAACTAACCCAACATGGCTACATGCAGACAGCACAGATAGGAACGTGGTATGGTCTGGCTTGATCCCATTTCTTCGCATTTGTTCAAACAATTCAACAACCTCACTGCCACACCCATGACCAGCGCATCCAGATATAAGAGAATTCCATGAAATCAAATCATGTTCTTCCATTGATAAGAAAGCCTGCTTTGAATCATCAATTGCACCACTTCTTGCATACATGCAAACAAGCCCATTCTGAACAGATAAGCTTTGCAAACACTCAGTTTTAAAAGCAAGAGCATGAATTTGTTTACCTTCTTCAAGGGCTGATGCAAATCCTACCGCTTTTAAAATACTTGTAAAGGTGAAGAAGTTCATAGTTATTCCTTCCCGGCTCATCATAATAAAATATTTAAGGGCTTCCTCACTAACACCCAAATGAGAGAAACCAGCGATGGCTGCATTCCATGAAATCTGGTCCCAGATTGGAATGGTCGAGCACATGTTACAGAAGTCCCCCAAACTACCACATCTGGAATACACGCTCATAAGGGATACTAATAAGTATGCATTGGAATCAATACCTTCTCGAATCACTTGGCAGTGGACTTGCTTGCAATGATTCAAATCATCCGGACTCAAAAATGAACTCAGCAAGCAATTGTAAGTTATACAGTTCATTGTAAGACCCAAAATCTGCATTTCCCTAATGAGAATCATTGCCTCCTTGGGTTGTTCACTCTGTGCATACGCATTAACCATTGAAGTCCAGGTAACAATATTCTTATCCACCATATGATCAAAAACTCTTTTTGAATTTTCGATACTCGAACATTTAGAGTACATCCCAATGAGATTTGTTCCCACAACAACACTAGAAGAAAACCCGGCCTTCAAACTGAGACCGTGTACCTGAATTCCCAGATCTCCTGCTTCTATTTGAGAACAAGCAACCAGAACAGCAGATACAGTAGATGGTGTCGGCTCTATCCCTTCCCAGAGCATGTCCAAGAACACTTCAAGGGCAAGGTTCGGAAATTGGGTCTTCAGATAGCCAGAAATTAGGGAAGTCCAAGTGACTGGGTTTCGATCAGGCATCATGTCGAACACCTGTCGTGCAATTGCTATCCTATCGCACATGAAATACAGTTGAATGAGGGAAGTACCAATAAAGACGTTGGCATTGAAATCAAGCTTGATAGTGATGGAATGAGCTTGCTCTCCTATGGAGAGCAAATTCATTTTTGCACTGGCAGCTATCACTTTGTTGAGAAGACAAGGGCCGGGTACAGATCCACTTCGATGTAACTGAGCAAAAAGTTCCAAAATGTTAAAACTAGACTCGTCGTCCGCACCAGGAGGGATATGGGGATTCCAAGAGCCGAAGCCATCATAATCATTGGCTTGCCTACCAGGATGATGGTGGTAGTTAGTTGCAACCGGAGCAAATACCCGGTGGATTTTCCGGGGAGAGAAGCGCATGAGCATGGCTCGCATGGCTTCTCACTTGTCACCATATTTATATTCATAGGCAGCTTTGTAAAACTCAAAAACAGTTGCTCGCTTTAGGCATTCGATGTTCCATTCTACCTGTGGAAGGTCAATGAAACTCCCGTCGGTCAATGTCACAGTTTTAAGGTTTGTTAAAGACAAACAAAGTGGAGTCCTTTTAATTCGTGTGAACAGATCAAGAAAAATATTAAGCTTGGTTAGCAGTTCGCACTCAAAGAAGCTTTGAGATGGAACATGATCATGATAGAAAAATATTATCTCATTTATATTTTATCCGATCAGAGTTTGGTTAGCAGTTCACATTCACTCTCTTTTGTTCAAAACCAAATAGCTAAGAAAGGCAAGAAGCTAATCAGCGTGGTTATATGAAAGTGATATCAAAGCTCAAGCACGAACAATAAAATTTTCAGGCTAAGGCCTAATATACATGGGTATACAGAACTTACTCTAGCCTAATAAGCCTCTTGCAAAGTGAGGAATTACATGACACTGATAAAAGTGCTACATTTTCACGCTCTGTAGATCGTGCTGGAGGAATACGCATGGAACTTCTTATTCTACCCTACTGCCGGTAATTACAGGACTCTACTGATTCGAGCATCTATAATTGGTGCCCTAGAAGGATCAGAGATTTCCAGTGCTTCAGCTAGTGAGAGCCGGCGGTTTCTCCATGCGTTCTCTGCCCATCTCTTCATGCTCTCTCCCTCTCCTTTTCTGTTTTCTTGAACACAAAGAGTCTCTGCATACCCACCTGAAAGTGATATGTTTGTACAAGTACACTTCAGTTTTCCCTTTCCTTGCTAAACCAGGAACTTAATACTCCACAATAACAACCAGACAAAGTTAAAAACACAACAATAGCCATAGTCATTTCAGATTTCAGTATCCAGGAGGTGTACTATATCAACAAGCTACCATGTCTAACTAGAGGAAGATGACTCTTTGAAGGTTGTTATCAAATTGGCTCATTATGGTGCTATACGGAGTTTATAAACCCATAATGATACCATTACAGCAGCAGCAACACAAGAGGAACCCACCACACTTCTTAAGCCAATGTCAAACTTATAACAAAGCAAATTACTTTTTCCCCTTATTTGCGTGTCTCATATAGTATCACAGTGCCCAATGTCAATTCTACCTTGAGAACCATCAACTGACCAACGGTACAGCCAAACTTGAGCACTGTTTCAGAAGTAATCATGTTTTCTTACAAAGATAAAAGAGAGAAAATTTCATCAATTAAAATCAGAAAAATGACTATCCCAAGCAGTAATGGTTTAATGTCATGGAAGGTGAATCAGTATAATCCAATCTTCAAGAAGTATAATCTTTGGAAAATGTATTATCCAAGAGGTGTGAAGACCAAGGCACCATATTATGCCTGAGGTTTAAACTCTGTGTCTAGATAGATGTTGGCAGAGCACCATTGTTCAACATTGCATAACGGAAAGTACTTGAGCAGTTGACTGTACCTCTTGCAAGGGCGATGATATCCCTTTTATCTACCTGAACTTCTGCACCTGCACAATTCAGAAAATAGAAAGACTGTTTGCAACTTCATTGAAGACAAGGAAAACAAGAATATATCTCATTATATTATTTACCTTCAGTCTCCAAGGGTGGCGCCTTCAGCAAATCAATTGCTTTTCTATAAAGTCCCTGCGGATGGTATTTAGAAGAAACTATTTAAATTATGCAACTGAAACATCACTATAAAAATGACTCAAATTTTAAGACCCAAATAGGATGAGAAATGTGAGGGTGGTCAGCGAAATGGCAAAGCTAAGCTGTGAGAGAAGTCTATTTAAGTATGTGAAGTGCATTTGAGTGCAGAAATAAAAGCTCTTATGACATAAGATTCCCGCTGGTCATTGAAGTGTCAGATAGTGATACAACTGTTAAGTCTGCTATAATAGATGCTATAGAGCAGCCATACAATCAAGGCAACTCCTATAGCACGTAAGCCATCCCCAAGTCCTAAATGCAGCTATCAAAGGGAGTCAATATCAGAAATAAACAAACATAATTGCTTTGTCTGTGATCCAATTGCAATGCCCTTGATCAGATAAATAATAGCAAGTTACTGAGGCTTCCTTTCTTTCCTTTTTATTTGACCTTTTAAGACAGAGGACAGAGCTAACCATCGATTACAACCTCTTGAATCAAAATAGAACTTGAGCGTTCCAGCTTTGCCTTGTGTTTATACATGAGAGCTACGCAGGTTAGGACAACTCCAACCTTTGGATGATGCGAGCCTGCACCAAATCAATGGGTGTCTAGTAGTTATTCACGACCTGTTACTTAAGTACATTTCATGAAAACATGGTGAAAGAATATATAAATATTCCAAGCTATGCAATACAAATCAAAATAACAAACCAAAGAGCTCCTCTGTTTCTGTTAATGCCCTTGTCAGAATCTCCTCTGCATCACCAAAGTTCCTGAATGGAAAATCGATGTTATAAAATTGCTAGCAACAACAAGAACAAGTATTAGTAATCAAAACTCTAAAGCTCACCCCAAATGTGCCTCAAGCTGTCCCAAAGCACAATTGGCGCCCAAAAGAACTTCATCTGAGACCATGTTACAAGCTGCTGAAAAAAATGGATTATCAAAATCTTTGTTCATGGACTCCACTTGAATTGCCTTCTTGTATAACTCTTTTGCCAAAGACAAGTTCCCGGTTGCATGCAGGAATTCTCCACATGAAAGAGCAACATTGCCTATAACCCATGACAATTATAGATAGTCAAAAGTAAAATTATCTTCCAGAATGATTTGTGTTCTTATAATAGCAGCCTACCACAACATTCTTTATCCCCTTTAGATTCTCCAAGGTATGGCTCCGCTGTAACACAGAGGCACCCTGCTACTCAGAAACTTATAGAAATGAAGCAGCAAAATAAAAAGCTCCATATAAGTTTTTACAGCCCGACCTGATTTGAAATTACCAAGCACAAGTTCAACCAGCCCTTTGACAGCTTTAACCCGAGTTTCCAGAACCTCAGAGCTAGGTTCACTGCCAATTTGAAGTTCACCTGTCCTCAGGAGTTGCAAACATTTATTTGCGAGTACTGATGAAGTATCATCCTGAGTTTCCAAATGAAATCACATTTTGAACACTAATTTACAGGCAATAGCATAGTCAAATTGTGAGGACGAACCTGCCCCATCTCTAAGTGAAGTCCAACAAGAGCTTCCATCGCAGCAACTGTAATCCCAGTATCCATGCCCATTCTTTTAACCAAATTAAACAAAAAAAGGGAATTTCCCCAAATAAAAATGCTGAAATTTATTGAAGTTACGTAAATTTACCTCTCACACCCAAAGAAGAGTGTGCGAAATCAAGAATTTCCTGGAGTTTCTCGATGGCACCTTTGAAATCTCCTCTGTAAAGATAAACTATCATTACAATTTAATCCTATTACTAGTTTAGAGATTCAAACAGAACAAAATAATGCAATCGCTGATAGGGATTCACATGGACCAAAAGTGTTCATCTAACCTTTCTGATAATAAGGTAGACATGGCGAGCTGGACCATTCCCCTTGAATCTTCGGTTGACGCACCTGCCCCCTCGCGCATGTTAGCGGAGAGGCACTGCTCCAGTACTAGCAGACCTTGTGCATAGGATTCCTCTATGTACATACATTAATACATATGCAATAAGAAATTAAAAATATGCCAAAATTATTAGAAAAGATGGGCGAAAGCAAAAGTCAAAATAGAGAACCTGATTTTTGAGATCTGGCATGACTGAGAGCGTAGTTGATCATCTGACGAGCGACGGAATTGGCCTGAAGGCCGTTAGTTACGAAGAGTCGGATCACTGAGGAAGAAAAGACGGGATTCTGCGAGATCGAGCCCCGTCGTATGGCTCGGGCGGTGGCTGTTGCCGCTTGACGAAGCCTTGTACCTCCGGTTCGTAGCATTGTGTCGTCGTTTCTATCTTCGTCTGCAAAATGAGGGAAGTAAAACCCCGCTAACGGCTTTCGCTGTTTCTAGACCTGCAAGTAGGGGCGAGGGAAGAGGGGGTGTTTTCACGGGCTTTAACGAGTTCGGGCTTAGCCCAATCTAAAACTCGTTTCACCCAAGTCAACCCTAAACTCAATTTCCTTGTGCCCAAAGTTGGTTCTTTAAGTTATTTCTTAAGCTTGGGTTAGGTTCGGGCCCTCCCAAATTAAATGTACACCTATAGATTGACTCCACTTTAATCTCAGATTCTCAGATAACTATGATGAAATACTAATGCAAACAAATATACAATATAAAAGGCAGCTCATTAACTCCAAATTAATGTCATATAACACTAAATAAAACAAAGCATTCCAACTTTCCAAATTTTATAACAAGATATTAGATAATATTTGATTGCCAAGTGAATTTCTTCCAAGAAAAATATGTAAAAGACTAGCGTGTAATACGACAATATACAATGAAAACGGATAATCTTATCTATTAAAACCTTTATGAAAGTTTATAATAGTGATTCGGACTACCTATTCTCTGCTCTAAACCGTGCAAGAAACCTTGTGTTTCATGTGCTCTCAGTTATCCTAACGGAGTCCTAATGTTCTTGCAAGTAACATGATTAAATTTAGGGCTTTTTGCATCTATATCCCTACATTATGTTATATTTGTATCTATATCCTCTTGCTTTTAGTATTTATATTTATGCCTCCATTTGGTATAATCATTTCAGTCGTATCATCAACGTTAAATTTTGTTAACTTTATTGTTTATTTTTATTAAATGACTAACGTAACCTTTTATAAAATAGAAAATAATTTGTATTTACCCTCCTATGTTATCTTATATATATTTTCATTTGTATCCTTGTATTATTATATTTATTACATCTATATCTTAAGTCATTTATAATTTTTCATTAAAACTCAACGTAGCCATGTAATCATTTGGCTATTTAATATTTTTTTTTATTTATCTTGTAGATAGTTATTTTAGTTATTTAACAAAAATAAGCAATGAAAGTTAATCTATACTATAAATAACGTGAGGTGCCCCTTGGGAATTGTGCCAAGTATTTTATACTTTTTCCTAAAGTGCCCTCATATTTCAATATTAAGATTCATTATCATAGGGGTTAAATAGACATCCATGTCTCAGTCATTTAAAACTTAAGTAGTTTTGTAACTGTTCCTTCCCACCTCTTCCCTTACCATCCGTATAACATTTGCTTCATTTCTACATATATGAAATACTGCACGTGCACCTTGCTAGTAAAATTTAACATTAATTGCAATGATTGTGCAAAATGGAGAGGCATAAATATAAATATAAATACTAAAAAAGGATGATATAAATGCAAATATATCATAACTTAAGGGTATGAATGCAAAAAGCCCTTAAATTTAAACGATAAGAGAACTACGTTAACCCAAAAAAAAAAACAATGGGAATAGTTGTGAGACATGGGAAAAAAAAATCACCGGAGTGATCGTCCCTCCGTCAACACACGGGCTCAACGCAAAAATTGGGAGAGTCGCCACCATTCATGATTTTGGGGTGAGAATGGACACCAAAGAGTTTAAAATATGCAAAAATAGCCCAAAAGACAAATTCTAGGATAAAAATAACCCTACTTGAAAATCAAGTCCAGAGATGGGTAAGGGGATTAGATTATGAACGGGGGAAGGTGTTAGGCACCCCCATTCATCCACACGAAGTGGTTGCCAAGTGTATGTTCATGCAAAAAATAAAGTAAGAAAGCTTGCTAAAAATCATAGAAAACCTTGAAAAAGGATTAATGTATGATATTTTCACATAAAGATCTAAATGGATTTTAGATCCTCTCTTATGTCAATATCACTTCTGGAGTATTTCAAAAGATGGGAATTAAAGCACAAATTGCTCAAAACCAAGTTAAATCAAATTCGGAAAATTTGGTAAAAAGTATACCATTTGCCTTGAAATCATTCAAATCCAATTCTAAATTGACCCAAACCAAATCCATTTGAAAGATTAGGGTAAATAAGAGTCTCATGCAAAATTTCACTTCATTCCAATGAAAAATCTAGGAGTTATGCTCCTTTGAAGTTGCTGTTGGGGATTTTTAAAAGTGGTAAGTGGGCAACTTTGGAAAATTGTCTAGAAAAATCCACTACATAGAAATCCGTGAAATTTGGTGTGATTGAAGTCTGTATGGCCATCTTTCAACAGAAACTAGCCTCATACAAAAATCTCTTCGGGTGTGCCTTGGGTGGTCTCCCGAACAGGCCCCGAAGATCACAGATTTACCCAGAAAAATGCAAATGAGCGTTCTGAGTAAATCGGCTACCAATAATTCAAATGGAATCCAAAAATTATGAAACCAACTGGATTTGAAAATAGACTCATAAAGGAGTACTCAGAAACAAAAATCACTCTAATCGGACTTAAAACGAACACATGGCGGTCCGTCGAAGTGACAAGTTCTGTACTTGGACCTGAACTGTCCACTCAACTTCGACAGAGAGGTGTCAAAAATCGGCTAGATAGAAAATCATGAAATTTGGTGGACATAAACTAGACAGCCTCACCTTTCCCATGGTTCTGGAATCGCCCCAAAATTCATCCGGATGATGAAGTTACGGACGTCCGAAGTAGGGGTACAGGTGCTGTCAAGCTAAGCCATTTTTGAAGAAAATCAAATCCGAAAATTGACAAAAAGTGTGTGATTCGTGTGAGATGAATCCAAAACCTTTGAACAACATTTAAAAACACTCCAGAATTGATTTAGGCAATTTATTGGAGTTTTATCACAATAAATGCAATAAACCCCAAATATGAGCCTATCCCGCCAAAATAGTGTAATATGTGTGCAAAGTGAAAACCCAAGCAAGATCCATACACATGCATATAGATTCAACAAAATAGGTTCTAGCATAGCCTAGGGTTCCGTTCCATTATCGTTTCCCTCTGTTCTCTTTAAGATAATCAAGGGTACTTTGAATATGGAACGGTTACAATCAATCAAAAAGGCCTTATGCTACATAGGTTCTAGCACTAGGGTCAATCCCCAGTCTCGTTTCTCCTAGATCCGCCTTCACGTTTTACGGCTAGGGGAGTCTTGAGATACTTTGAGCCGGGGAAGGATTTCCACACATACAAACAAGGCTTTACACTACAGAAAGGTAGAAGAAGAGATCTAGATCTAGGAATGTAAAGACAGAAAATAAAAAGAAAAGTTGAGGCTTACCTGAGTGCTGGAGGCGATTCCACAGCGGTTTTCTTCTTCTCTTGGAGTTCTTCTTTGCGAGAATTCAAAACAAGAGTTGTGTGCCATTTGCTCAAGGAGGAGGCTCCTATTTATAGGCAAGGGCTAAGGTCATTGGTAGACACAACTTAATGTCTAGAACCCCTCAAACCTAAACCCTAAGGTTATTTCCGCGATTTCCCCTCATTTAATGAGGGACATGATGGTAAAAGTGAAAAGCTCTCGGAAAACCCTAATTTTGAGCAAACTTACGGTATCCGGTACATCAGACCGGATAACAAAGAGCCTTAAGGTATCCGGTACATGGTACCGGATACGCCAAGGCTCACACGTATCCGGTATGAGTATCCGGATACGGGAAAGAGTACTTGTATCCGGATTGAGTATCCGGATACAGGTAAAAGTATATTTTCTTCAAATTCTGTGCTGGCTTTCCAGGAGATAATGATTTTTGATGTTTGTTTGTGCAATTTGGGGTGTCTACAACTGCCCCTCTTTGCGGGAGCTGCGAAGCAGTGAGCTGCAAAGAGTAGACAAGCCCAAATTGCATTCCCTTGAGCATGATTTGCTCGGTTTAATTCAATTTCTGTAGAAAACCATTTTTGAGTCGAGATTTGCCAAAAAGCCCTCACTTTAAGGGGGCATCTCTCCAAGAGTTCTTAAATTCCACTGAGCCCTTTGTGACTGTGAAGTGGATTTTAAGCCCAAAAATAGGATTTTTGAAAAACTGATTTTTTATCAAACCAAGTTGAAAATTGAGTGGATATCATCCTTTTGACCAGGCACATTTCCCAAAGTTGTCCCGAATTCCACAGAGCTCTCGTGGCTGTGAGGTGGATTTCAAGACAAAAATAGGATTTTTAGAAAATAGAAATTGTAGCACAATTTTGCTCTTTCCTTTTCCTTTTCTTTTTTTCTTTTCTTCTTTTTTTTTCTTTCTTTTTTTCTTTTCTCTTTTTTTTTTCTTTTCTTTTCTTTTCTTTTTTTTTTCTATTTTTCCCTGTTTTTTTCTCTATTTTTCTGTTTTTTTTTATATTTTTTTTCTTGCTTTTTGGCTTTCTTTTTGCCTTTTCTGCTTTTTTTTTTTTTTTACAATGTGCTGACATATCTCCCTTCCTTTGCAGCTTTGGCTACTTGATCATTTGAGCCAGATTGAAGAGATCAATCGACACTTCTTCCCGAGTCTAAAAGTCCCTCTCTTGATGAGCAACAGGGGGTGCCCCGATATTCCAGGGGGCAAACAAGGCTGGTTCACTTTCTTGGGCTCGCTTCAGGATGACCAGGTGAGATGGCCTGGTACTTATCAGCCTAATGCGGAGACACTGATTAGCTTCCGAGACCGCAACTTTCTGATTCTGGCTGGCCTGAGGCATGCAGTGCTTTATCTTCCTCTGCGGGTCCTTCGTCAGTTCCGTGCGACCCAGGGGATTATCATCCCATGTGGATATGAGGATCGTCTTGGGCCCCTTTCTATGAAGCTGAATGCCTGGTTGATGAAGGAGTGGTCCTATGTCCGCTTTATGCATTGTCCAGTTTTCTCAGAAGCCCATGTGAAGGATTATCTCTTTTGGATCAAGGAACAGATACAGACCCAGGCCCCGGTACCCGAAGATCCTCCTGTAGTCTTGGCTCCCACCTATGAGGACCTTCTAGAGTCTGAGCGGGCTTCCCATAAGCGGCTTCAGCAGATATGGGTACGGGAGGCCCAGGAGCTCAGGATACAGGGCGCTTATTTGGAGAGGCAGCTTGAGGAGCAGATCTCACGCCGTATTGCCGTGGAAGAGAAGCTGGAGGAGCAGAGGCAGGCCCGTCGCTTCGAGGTCCATATGATCCGGCAGAAGTACCAGGATACTTTGGCCAGCCTTAGGAGTATGCGGATCAAGCAGGCCCTTTCAGATGAGGTCATTTCCTTCCTGAGTGATCCCGCTGCAGAGGGGGCTTCAGGAGTTATTGTAGCTCAGGCAGCTCGGATTCGGGAGCTTGAGGAGCGGCTAGGAGACTAGCTTTATTTCCTGCACATTTTTCATACCTTTGTACAAAATTGAACTCCAATAGTGGAAATACAAAGGTTTTAATTCAAAATAAAGTTTTTATATTATTGGCCTCAGAATGCTCAGATGCTTGTAAAAACAAAGGTTTTATGAAAAGTATTTGATTTATCATCACTGGCCAAAGTATAATTTTTCCTTTTTATATTTTTTTTTGTATTTTTTGAAATTTGGTCCATGCACTTAATCACCTATAATTAAAGGAATTAAAACCAGGTTAAATAATGAAAAGGGTAGTCCACAAAATACTGAGGGATCAGAGCCGTCCATCTTAGGACCTTTAGAGTCATCCCCAAATGCCAAAACTGTCCCCATTCTGCTCATGCCGATTTTGCTTAAGGCTCAGATCCCCATGATCAACTCAACCTCTGATTTTCTTTCATTTTTCTTATTTTTTCTGTTTGCCTTTTTGCCAATATTGCCCCTAGCGCCAGTTACGGTTTTCACTAGGGCCGGCTTCTGAATTCCGTCATTACCCATCTTACTCTGATATTTGAATGAACAAGCTAAGATCACCGAGGGCTTAAAAATAGGACGAAATAAAGGCTAGGCTCAGTTTATGAAAGAAAGGGTATTAAAGGCCCAAAAATTTTCAAGTGTGGAAATAGGTCAACCGGACTTACAGTCATGATGAATTTAACCCTTTTTCCCCAAATTGCATTTTTTGCATCTTTTTTCACACTTGGCTTTCATTTGCCATTTCCATTGCTTTTCCTCTCTTTTTCTTTTCTTTCCTCACTTTGCCCCAATTTGTTTTGCCCCAATTTAAGACTGTAAATCCGGTTTGGGTTTATCAAAGAAACGAACCGGCTCAACTTGGCTAGACTAGGGATTAAAATTTTTGAAGGAAATAAAGAAAAATGGCCTCGGATCATTTCCTACAAATATTCACTCAAGGAAAATACCTTTTTACCGCATCAGAGTTAATGGGCTCAGGAAAATCTGACCCATCCATTTCTGTTAAGATGAGTGCTCCCCCTGATAGGACTTTCTTGACGACATATGGGCCCTCCCAATTGGGCTTGAACTTACCACGAGGGTCTTCCAAAAATGGTAGAATTTTCTTTAGCACTAAGTCTCCTTCTTGGAAAGTTCTGGGCCTCACTTTCTTATTGTAAGCCCGGGCCATTCTCTTCTGGTACAACTGTCCATGGCAAAGCGCTTTCAATCGCTTTTCTTCTATCAGGTTAAGTTGATCATGTCTCGACTGGACCCATTCGGCTTCTTCTAGTTCTGCTTCCATGAGCACTCGGAGTGATGGGATCTCTACTTCCACTGGCAAGACTGCTTCCATCCCATAGACTAGGGAGTACGGGGTTGCCCCCGTTGAAGTACGGATCGAGGTTTTGTAGGCATGTAGAGCAAGTGGCAGCATTTCATGCCAATCTTTGTAGCTCACTACCATCTTCTGAATGATCTTCTTTATATTCTTGTTGGCTGCTTCTACTGCCCCATTCATCTTTGGCCTGTACGGAGCTGACTTATGGTGGGTGATCTGAAACTGCTCACACATTTTCTTCATGTCCTTGTTCTTAATATTTGAAGCATTGTCTGATACTATGGCACTTGGCAGTCCATAGCGACAAATAATGTTGTGCTTCAAAAATTTGATCACATGGTTGCTTGTGATATTTGCATATGATGCTGCTTCCACCCACTTAGTGAAATAATCAATCGCCACCAAGATGAATCTGTGCCCGTTCGATGCTTTAGGGGAGATCATGCCAATAACATCTATGCCCCACATAGAGAAGGGCCAGGGTGATGTCATGTTGTGCAGCTCACCTGGGGGTGCATGCTTGTTATCTGCATAGATCTGACATTGGTGGCACCTCCTGACATGTATACAGCAATCATGCTCCATGGTCGTCCAGTAATATCCCAGCCTCAGGATCTTCTTTGCCAACATGTGCCCACTCATATGGGGCCCACAGACTCCTCCATGTACCGTCTCGATCAGCCTTTCTGATTCAGCCTTGGCAACACATCTTAGCAGAATATCGTTATGCGACCTCTTGTACACATGTCCACCACTTAGTAGAAATTGACCAGCCAATCTCTGTATTGTCCTCTTCTCAGTAGCAGTGGCATTTTCTGGCAGACTCCGATTGTTCAAGAAATTCTTGATATCTTGAAACCATGGTGTTTCTTCTTCTGGTGCTCCCTCTAGAACGAGACAGTAAGCCGGTTCATCTCGGACATCAATTTCCAGTGGTCTGATGTCTACTCCTTCTGATATGCTGACCATTGAAGCCAAAGTTGCTAGAGCATCCGCAAACTGATTCTTGGCCCTTGGCATATAGTTGAAGGAAATTCGAGTAAAATTTGTGCTTATTTCTTCCAAATACTGGTGATAGGGGATCAATTTGTGATCCTTGGTTTTCCACTCACCAGTTGTTTGGAAGATGATAAGACTCGAATCCCCGTATACGTCAAGTTCCTCTACTCCATGATCCATGGCTGCTTGCAATCCAATTATGCATGCTTCATATTCTGCTATGTTATTGGTGCACTGGAATCTCAGCTTTACTGCAATTGGGATGTGTGAACCATCTGGTTTAACCAAGACTGCCCCTATTCCGTTCCCATTCATATTGGCGGCCCCATCAAAGAACATCTGCCAAGAACTCTCACTGTCTTCCTCTTCAGTGTACAGAATTGCTTCATCTGGGAAGTTGGTCTTCAAGGGTTGATATTCTGGCAAAGGATGTGCAGCCAGGTGATCAGCTATGGCTTGACCCTTGATCGCCTTCTGGGTGATGTATGTGAGGTCAAACTCGGACAGTAGTAGTTGCCACTTTGCCGTCCTGCCAGTCAGTGCCGGTTTCTCAAATAAATACTTCAGCGGGTCCATCCGGGATATCAATAGTGTGGAGTGACTAAGGAAATAATGCCTTAGCCTCTGAGTGGCCCACACTAGAGCACAGCAAGTCTTTTCCAATGGTGTGTATTTGGCTTCATATTCCGTGAATTTTTTACTCAGATAGTAAATTGCCCTTTCTTTTCTACCAGTCTCATCATGCTGTCCCAAGACACATCCCATCGACGTTTCCAACACTGACAAGTACAGGATCAGCGGTCTTCCTGGAGTTGGTGGCACTAGCACAGGCGGGTTCAGCAAATACCTCTTTATTGTGTCAAATGCCTGTTGGCAGTCCTCATTCCAGACCGTCGGGTTATCTTTCCTCAAAAGTTTGAAAATTGGTTCACAGATAGCAGTGAGCTGTGCTATGAACCGGCTTATGTATTGAATTCTTCCAAGAAAGCCCCTGACCTCCTTCTCGGTTCGGGGTGATGGCATTCCAATTATGGCCTTAGCTTTAGCCGGGTCAATTTCAATTCCTCTTCGGCTCACTATAAACCCAAGCAACTTTCCTGATGTAGCCCCAAAGACGCACTTAGCCGGGTTAAGCCGTAGACTGTACTTCCTGAGCCGATCAAACACTTTCTTCAGATTGATCAAGTGGTCCTCCTCTTTGCATGATTTGGCAATCATATCATCCACGTAGACCTCCATCTCCTTGTGGATCATGTCATGAAATAGTGCAGTCATGGCCCGCTGGTATGTTGCCCCAGCGTTCTTAAGCCCAAATGGCATGACTGTATAGTGAAATGTGCCCCAAGGTGTGATAAATGCTGTTTTCTCTTGATCTTCCTTAGCCATCTTGATCTGATTATATCCTGAAAAACCATCCATGAAGGAAAACAGGCTATGTACCGCAGTATTATCGACCAGAATGTCGATGTGTGGAAGCGGAAAATCGTCCTTTGGGCTTGCCCTGTTCAAGTCTCTATAATCCACGCACATTCGGACCTTCCCGTCCTTCTTTGGTACTGGCACTATGTTTGCGAGCCACTCTGGGTATGTAGAGACTGCCAAAAATCCGGCTTGAAATTGTTTGACCACTTCATCCTTGACCTTCAAGGTCCATTCAGGCTTCAATCTTCTCAGCTTCTGCTTAATCGGCTTAACCCCTGGCAAAATTGGCAACTTGTGCACCACCATGTCAGTGTCCAACCCCGGCATGTCCCGATATGACCAAGCAAACACATCCTTGTAATCTGCAAGGAACTGTGACATTTCATTCTTCTGCACATCAGACAAGCATGACCCGATTTTCACAATTTTTGGGTCCTCTTTGGTCCCAAGGTTTATGGATATGGTCTCCTCAATATTAGGTTGGACCCCCTTTTCATGACGTTCCAATTGGTATTCAATTTCTTTTGGAACGTCTTCTTCTTCGACCTCGGTCTCTTCTTCGACCCCCATGAGATCAAAGTCGAGCTCAAGGTCGAAGTCATATTCAACCTGGTCTAATTCGGTCTGATTGTATGGCTCATAAGTGGTTTGGACCTTTTTGAAAAGTTTAAATTTTCTAGAAAAAATAGAAAAATCTTTTTGGGTTTTTTGTGGGCCTTCTAAACATAATTCCCCTGAAGACGAAGGCCCATTAGAACCTTCAGGGAAATGGCAATCCACTATTGGAGTTTTTTTTTGGAAGCCGCGTCAGTTTGCCGAACTAACGCTGCTTCAAAGGTAAGGGGAGTTTCCTCCCAATTGTTCAGTACAAAATTTTGGGGAGCAGGGGAAATAGGGAAAGCCTGCTCTTCAAACCCAGCATCCGATGCCGTCATCACCGGGTGGGTACTGCCCTTTTCTGCTGCGGGGCCCAATCCAGAAATGACCTTGTCTGGAATCTTCACTGCGGCCCAGTCAATAAATGGCAGTTCCATGTCTGCCCCTATCTTTTCGCCTTCAGTCATGGCGAAGAATGCACCAATATCTTCAGAAAAGTCCGCCTGTTGCTCGGGCTGTGGTCCAGGCCCATCCACTGCTCCCAGTATTGGAGATGGGTTATAGGGTTGTAGGGCCGAAACAACAGGCTTCTGAAATGGGTTGACATTTCGGTATGGGGGTTTTGATTGGTCCATAGGAGGAGAAATTTGGATTATGTAGGAGGGTTTTGGAAAGTTCACCCTCAGATGCGGGAGTTTTCCTTGGCTTCTGCTCTCCCCTTCTTCATATTTCATTCTTCTCCAGCCTCTGGGCTTGAAGCCCAACCCTACCTTGGGGATCAGTTTCTTAGCCGTGATTGGCTCCACCATCCCCTGCAGATTGATCCCCAGGCCTTTCCCTGGGTGAAAGTGGTATTTCTCCATCACTTTCTTGACCATCTTTTCTGCAGTGGTCCCCTTTTCTTTCTTTTTCTCACACCCCCCAGGTATGTAATTTACCGCCTCAAATTGGAATGAGTGGAATGCAATCTTGTCGACAGTCAAGTCCACATTGATTAAGGGTACATCAGGTGACACGATGGGCGGCACCAAGTTTTCGGCTAGGACTGTTATCACCCTTTGCCCTCTTATGTACTTCACCCTCTGGTGGAGCGTGGATGGTATTGCCCTAGCCGAATGTATCCACGGCCTTCCTAGGAGCAGATTGAATGCTGCGGGTATATCCATCACTTCAAATGTGATGTTAAAGATATTCGGCCCAATTGTGACCGGCAGTTCAATCTCCCCTAGGGAGTGGGTCTTGGAGCTATCAAAAGCCCTCACAATCCGCCCATTTCTTTTGATCCTTGACTGGTCCAGACCCAGCTTTGTAAAAGTGATTAACGGGCAAACGTTTAACGCTGACCCGTTGTCAATTAAAACCCGTGCAACCATGCAGCCCTTACAAAGCACAGTGATGTGCAAAGGGTCCACATGATAACACCCACCTGGGCTGATCTCACCCTCTGAGAAACTTATCACATTATGTGACAAGATTTGACCAACCATTTTACCAAGCTGGTCTGGATCAATGGTCTGGGATACGTGTGCACTCTGTAGCACCCTTAACAATGCATCCCTGTGCTTTTCAGAATTCAGCAAAAGGCCCAGTATTGAAATCTGGGCCGGGACCTTGTTCAGCTGATCCACAAGATTGAATTCACTTTTCTTTATTATTTTTATGAGGTCTGCTGCCTCATTTTCTGCACCCTGGGGGGTGTCTTCTCCTACTTTATTTTTTCCCTTCTGTTTTCTTTTTTCTTCATTTTCTTTTTCTATTTTTTCTTTTTCTGTTTCTGTCTCCTTTTCTTTCTCTTCACCCCCTGCACATCTCCCCGACCTCGTCATGAGGTTCACCTCCTCCTGGTTCTGGTTCCTGACCATTGGAACCGTAGCCGTGATTCCCTCGCTGTAATTCCATGGTACAGCGGCCTCTGAATAGGCTAGTTTAGGGATGTTAACCACTAATGGCTGGAGTCTGGACCGGGATGTATGGGCCGGTTTAGGGATAGTTTGGGCTGGCTGCACATTTACAACCAGGGGTTGAAGTTTAGATTTGGTGGGGACAGAAGAAGTGATGGAAGCAGTAGTGGGGTCAAGATTGATGACCAGTGGAGCCTTAGACGGCTTGGATGGGGAATAAGTGGGTGGACTGCAATTGAAGACCAATGGGGGTCTTGCAGTATTCATCTGGGCCATGAGTGAAGAGACCCGGTTTAGAGAGGAACTTATGTCCTCAGCAGCAAGATTATTATTTTTTTGGGAGACCATGTTGATCTCCTCCTCTTCCTCCTCTGGGAAAAATCGGACCTGGACTGTGGTCCCCACAGGGGCTATGAGCTGTGATGGGTCAAAGGCCCTTCTGGTGGTGGATATGGCAGAGATGGAGTTGGATGGGCCTGCCCCATTGTGGTACGGCAGAGGGTTCTGCCCAATATCATTCCCGGACGGGGCCGGTGCAGCAGTGTTAAAGACCAAAGCCTTCTGGTCCAACAAATCTTGAACTGCATGCTTCAATACCCAGCAGGTATCTGTAGAATGCCCCGGTGCACCCATGTGGAAGTCACAGGTGACCGACGTGTCAAAATTTCTCCCCCTGGTGGCATTCGGGTTGGGCTCTTTCAGAGTCAAATATTCCCCTTTCAGCAGGGTTGGCAATAGTTGGGAAAGAGATATGGGTAGAGGGGTGAAAACCCGGTTCTTTCTTGCTGCGAACCAGGCATCCCGCTCCTCCTTAGAAAAAGTCCTCCTTGTGTTACTTGGCACAGACGGAGAGAAGTTGACATTCATCGGGGTCTGGTACGACTGCTGGGCCTGCTGGGCCTGTTGGGGTGCCGAGATGTTGACGTGCAGTGGCTTCTTGGCTGGAGGAGCCTGGACCAGGTTCACCTCCCCTTCTTTTCGGGCCCCCGTCTTTTTAAACCCGGCCCCTTTCTTCTGGGCCATAGAGGCAGAGGAATCAGACTGCCCAGTCAGAGTAGAGTAGTCTATTAGCCGTCCTGACCTGACCCCTTCCTCGATCCGGTCCGCTACCTGTACCAGGGCTGCAAAGTTGGTGGTTATCTGACCCACCAGATGGTTGTAGAAGGGCTGGCCCAGTGTGCCCATAAAGGTGGAGATCATCTCCGGCTCTTGCATAGGTGGCCTGACCTGGGAGGCGGCCTCTCTCCATCTCTTGGCGTACTGCCGTACCGGTTCATCCTTCCCCTTGGTCATCCTCATCATGTCGTACCGGTCTGGCACGATCTCAGAGTTGAACTTGTACTGGTCCAGGAAAGCATCGGCCAAGTCCTTCCACCTTCTAATCCTTCCATGGTCCACTGTAGCGAACCACCGAAGGGCTGACCCGGTCAGACTCCTCTGGAAGAGCTGGATCACTATTCCATCATCCCGGCCAAATTGGCACAGGGCCCCGCAGTATAGTTTTAGATGGCTTAATGGGCAGCCCGTGCCATCAAACTTGTCAAAATCCGGGCACCTGAACTTAGCCGGTAGACAGACGTCCGGGTACATGCACAGGTCCTCGAAGGTGGTGCCTGCATGGCTGCCTCCCCCCTTCACTTCCTTCAGCTCTGCTTGGATCCTCTCTATCCTCAGCAGCATTTTCTTCTCCATCTCATCTCGGGCCTTTTCTTTCTCCAACTCTTTCTCAGACTCAGCTGTATTTTCCCTGATCAGAATGGGCTCAGGGACCGGTTCAGAAATGGGCTCAGGCATGGGCTGAACCGGAGGCGGTATGTAGGCCTGAGGTGGTGGTGCCTGATGGGAGGTAGAGGCCTGGTTTTGGGCTTGGGCCTGTTGGGCCTGCGCCGCCAGTAAGTCCCCCAGCATCTTGGCCAGACCGGCCACTTGCTCCTGCAGTTGAGTGAAGTCCTGAGCGGGGACAGTAGCTTGGGCTTGGTTCTCTTCAGGATTCATGGCTCTTGCTTTGGATCTGGTTACTGGAGCAATGATTGCAAGTGTACCTGGGTTGAATGTACCTGTGGAATAAAAGTGAATAGAACATGTTAGCTTCCATTTAACTTGAGTCACACCCCTATATATGTAAACCAGTGGGTTAGGTGAACACCAATCCAGATTTTTTTTTGTTTTTATTTTTTTTTGTTTTGAGTTGGAATATTCTAGGGCTTCCCAGGGTCCCAATTTTTTTTGATTTGATTGATAAAAATAACCAACCAAGGTTTTCATCATTTTTTTTTTTGATTTGATTGATAAAAATAACCAACCAAAGGTGTCTTGGACTACTTTATCCAAGTATCCCACAAATGTTTTGATTTGATTGATAAAAATAATCAACCAAAGGTGTCTTGGAATATTCTAGGGCTTCCAAGTATCCTACAAATGTTTTGATTTGATTGATAAAAATAACCAACCAAAGGTGTCTTGGACTACTCTATCCAAGTATCCCACAAATGTTTTGATTTGATTGATAAAAATAACCAACCAAAGGTGTCTTGGAATATTCTAGGGCTTCCAAGTATCCCACAAATGTTTTGATTTGATTGATAAAAATAACCAACCAAAGGTGTCTTGGAATATTCTAGGGCTTCCAAGTATCCCACAAATGTTTTGATTTGATTGATAAAAATAACCAACCAAAGGTGTCTTGGACTACTCTATCCAAGTATCCCACAAATGTTTTGATTTGATTGATAAAAATAACCAATCAAAGGTGTCTTGGACTATTCTAGGGCTTCCAAGTATCCCACAAATGTTTTGATTTGATTGATAAAAATAACCAACCAAAGGTGTCTTGGACTACTCTATCCAAGTATCCCACAAATGTTTTGATTTGATTGATAAAAATAACCAATCAAAGGTGTCTTGGACTATTCTAGGGCTTCCAAGTATCCCACAAATGTTTTGATTTGATTGATAAAAATAACCAATCAAAGGTGTCTTGGACTATTCTAGGGCTTCCAAGTATCCCACAAATGTTTTGATTTGATTGATAAAAATAACCAACCAAAGGTGTCTTGGACTACTCTATCCAAGTATCCCACAAATGTTTTGATTTGATTGATAAAAATAACCAATCAAAGGTGTCTTGGACTATTCTAGGGCTTCCAAGTATCCCACAAATGTTTTGATTTGATTGATAAAAATAACCAACCAAAGGTGTCTTGGACTACTCTATCCAAGTATCCCACAAATGTTTTGATTTGGTGTTGGAATATTCTAGGGCTTCCAAGGGTCCCAATTTTTTTGATCTTTTTTATTTTGATTTGATCGATAAAAATAACCAACCAAGGTTTTCATGGAATATTCTAGGGCTTCCAAGGGTCCCAATTTTTTTGATTTTTTGATTTTGACTTGATTGATAAAAATAACCAACCAAGGTTTTCATGGAATATTCTAGGGCTTCCAAGGGTCCCAATTTTTTTGATCTTTTTTATTTTGATTTGATTGATAAAAATAACCAACCAAGGTTTTCATGGAATATTCTAGGGCTTCCAAGGGTCCCAATTTTTTTGATTTTTTGATTTTGACTTGATTGATAAAAATAACCAACCAAGGTTTTCATGGAATATTCTAGGGCTTCCAAGGGTCCCAATTTTTTTTTGATTTTTTGATTTTGACTTGATTGATAAAAATAACCAACCAAGGTTTTCATGGAATATTCTAGGGCTTCCAAGGGTCCCAATTTTTTTTTGATTTTTTGATTTTGACTTGATTGATAAAAATAACCAACCAAGGTTTTCATGGAATATTCTAGGGCTTCCAAGGGTCCCAATTTTTTTTTGATTTTTTGATTTTGACTTGATTGATAAAAATAACCAACCAAGGTTTTCATGGAATATTCTAGGGCTTCCAAGGGTCCCAATTTTTTTTTGATTTTTTGATTTTGACTTGATTGATAAAAATAACCAACCAAGGTTTTTTTTCTTCTTCAAATTTGCTGAATTTTCTCAGTTTTCAAGTTCCAGAGTTTGACTGACACATGTTTGAGTTGAGTTGGTGTCAAAAAATATGACACCTTGGTTTCCTCTTTGATTTTCAAACTTAGGTTAAATCCTGAAAGAATATTTTATTTTATTCTTTTTTTTTTGTTTTTCTTTCTGTATTTTGGAACATTTTTTATGCTCTTTTCGGGGTGCCTAAGGATTATCCACAGTGTTTTAGGCATTTTATTCTGAAAATTTGGGCTGAAAAGCCAATTTGTGCATTTTTTGAATGTATCCGGTATAACATTCCGGATAATAATATGCCTTATTGTATCCGGTTACCATAACCGGATTGACGCATATGCCTTTTTATCCGGAAATATATACCGGATATGAACAGGGTTGTTATTAACCGGCCTGAGTTACCGGTTGTTGCCGAAATGGCCTTTTTTTGACTCATTTTTTTCACCAGATTTGATTTTTTTTCATTCCCAATTGATGTTCACCTTAATTTGACCTTCAAAACTTGCCCCAAATTGGGCTTGGACATTATATTTGCAAAATCCCCAAATTCATGCAAAGAACATGGTTTTACCTTGCCACCTTGTATTACCTTCATTCAATATGGTATTCACATTATACCTTGGCCTGTAAAACATGCAAACGGCCTTCCCACATTTACACCCAATTCCCCAAACGCAATTGTGTGCTTTTAGCCGAAAACGTGTTTCTCCACCTTCAAGCGTATGGTTTTTGGGTTTTGGCTTAATTGGCAACTTAGAAATCAAGTCTAGTGATGCCCGGAATCGAATCACAGATCCCATTGTCATCACATCATTGACCCAAATTCTAAGGTAAATGTTTTCACTTTCGCTTTCCGAAGTCACGACCTCGGTGCGCCAAGCTACACACATTCATGGTTCAACTTCCTAATAGGTAAAGGGTAGGCTGTGCAAATTGTTTCAAGTGCTCAAGTGCAATTTTAAATTGTGGTAACATTCACAACGTCCCAGCCCCTTGCCACTCTTTTTCGTAGCCATGCATTCAATTTCAAGCCCAGGCATATATGACAAAATAATGAAGCCAAATACAAGCAAGCAAGCACCAAAACAACTAAATATGCACAAAAAATATTACATGCCCAAAAAGTGTTATACAAAACATGTCATTTGTACACACAACCATTAAAACATGTAAGCATGCTTGAAACTCAAAAGCATTCCCTAAAATCCCAGATTTCATGCTCTTTTTCATGCTCAAAGTGTACCATTTCTACCCCAAATTGGAGCCTAAAATTTTAGCACTACTTGACATGATAACAAAGTGTTTCAATGAGGTAAAACATGCTTAAAATCTCCAGAAATATGCGCTAAAATTTTCAGATTTCTCATGCTCAAAAGTGCATCACTTATACCCCAAATTAATGCCCAAACATTTACCAACTACTTGGCATGGTATAAGGAGAGTTTTGATGGTAAAAACATGCTTGAAAACCCATATGATGGCTACTGAATTTACCATTTTTTGCTCAATGTTTTCATGCTCAAATAATAGCATTAAGAACCTCCTAACACAAGGCAAACAAAAACAAGTAGGCATGCACAACAAAGTAAGGCCCTAAACATGATCCTTAGCATATCCAAGCATACACACATGCCTTCATCAATGTAAAATTTAAAAGTATCCCAATCAGATTTAGAATACACCAATATACACCAATAAAGTAAACAAAATAGCAAGCATTCAAAAGTGAAGAAAAAGCATGAATATACACAAAATGGCTTAAATCCACAAGTCCCCAGCAGAGTCGCCAGTTGTGAGACATGGGAAAAAAAAATCACCGGAGTGATCGTCCCTCCGTCAACACACGGGCTCAACGCAAAAATTGGGAGAGTCGCCACCATTCATGATTTTGGGGTGAGAATGGACACCAAAGAGTTTAAAATATGCAAAAATAGCCCAAAAGACAAATTCTAGGATAAAAATAACCCTACTTGAAAATCAAGTCCAGAGATGGGTAAGGGGATTAGATTATGAACGGGGGAAGGTGTTAGGCACCCCCATTCATCCACACGAAGTGGTTGCCAAGTGTATGTTCATGCAAAAAATAAAGTAAGAAAGCTTGCTAAAAATCATAGAAAACCTTGAAAAAGGATTAATGTATGATATTTTCACATAAAGATCTAAATGGATTTTAGATCCTCTCTTATGTCAATATCACTTCTGGAGTATTTCAAAAGATGGGAATTAAAGCACAAATTGCTCAAAACCAAGTTAAATCAAATTCGGAAAATTTGGTAAAAAGTATACCATTTGCCTTGAAATCATTCAAATCCAATTCTAAATTGACCCAAACCAAATCCATTTGAAAGATTAGGGTAAATAAGAGTCTCATGCAAAATTTCACTTCATTCCAATGAAAAATCTAGGAGTTATGCTCCTTTGAAGTTGCTGTTGGGGATTTTTAAAAGTGGTAAGTGGGCAACTTTGGAAAATTGTCTAGAAAAATCCACTACATAGAAATCCGTGAAATTTGGTGTGATTGAAGTCTGTATGGCCATCTTTCAACAGAAACTAGCCTCATACAAAAATCCCTTCGGGTGTGCCTTGGGTGGTCTCCCGAACAGGCCCCGAAGATCACAGATTTACCCAGAAAAATGCAAATGAGCGTTCTGAGTAAATCGGCTACCAATAATTCAAATGGAATCCAAAAATTATGAAACCAACTGGATTTGAAAATAGACTCATAAAGGAGTACTCAGAAACAAAAATCACTCTAATCGGACTTAAAACGAACACATGGCGGTCCGTCGAAGTGACAAGTTCTGTACTTGGACCTGAACTGTCCACTCAACTTCGACAGAGAGGTGTCAAAAATCGGCTAGATAGAAAATCATGAAATTTGGTGGACATAAACTAGACAGCCTCACCTTTCCCATGGTTCTGGAATCGCCCCAAAATTCATCCGGATGATGAAGTTACGGACGTCCGAAGTAGGGGTACAGGTGCTGTCAAGCTAAGCCATTTTTGAAGAAAATCAAATCCGAAAATTGACAAAAAGTGTGTGATTCGTGTGAGATGAATCCAAAACCTTTGAACAACATTTAAAAACACTCCAGAATTGATTTAGGCAATTTATTGGAGTTTTATCACAATAAATGCAATAAACCCCAAATATGAGCCTATCCCGCCAAAATAGTGTAATATGTGTGCAAAGTGAAAACCCAAGCAAGATCCATACACATGCATATAGATTCAACAAAATAGGTTCTAGCATAGCCTAGGGTTCCGTTCCATTATCGTTTCCCTCTGTTCTCTTTAAGATAATCAAGGGTACTTTGAATATGGAACGGTTACAATCAATCAAAAAGGCCTTATGCTACATAGGTTCTAGCACTATGGTCAATCCCCAGTCTCGTTTCTCCTAGATCCGCCTTCACGTTTTACGGCTAGGGGAGTCTTGAGATACTTTGAGCCGGGGAAGGATTTCCACACATACAAACAAGGCTTTACACTACAGAAAGGTAGAAGAAGAGATCTAGATCTAGGAATGTAAAGACAGAAAATAAAAAGAAAAGTTGAGGCTTACCTGAGTGCTGGAGGCGATTCCACAGCGGTTTTCTTCTTCTCTTGGAGTTCTTCTTTGCGAGAATTCAAAACAAGAGTTGTGTGCCATTTGCTCAAGGAGGAGGCTCCTATTTATAGGCAAGGGCTAAGGTCATTGGTAGACACAACTTAATGTCTAGAACCCCTCAAACCTAAACCCTAAGGTTATTTCCGCGATTTCCCCTCATTTAATGAGGGACATGATGGTAAAAGTGAAAAGCTCTCGGAAAACCCTAATTTTGAGCAAACTTACGGTATCCGGTACATCAGACCGGATAACAAAGAGCCTTAAGGTATCCGGTACATGGTACCGGATACGCCAAGGCTCACACGTATCCGGTATGAGTATCCGGATACGGGAAAGAGTACTTGTATCCGGATTGAGTATCCGGATACAGGTAAAAGTATATTTTCTTCAAATTCTGTGCTGGCTTTCCAGGAGATAATGATTTTTGATGTTTGTTTGTGCAATTTGGGGTGTCTACAATAGTCTATTGTAATTTTGTTGCAGTGATTTTTTAGAATAACAAAAAAGGAAAAGAAAAAAAAAGGGGGGGAATAAATGATAAGTCATATTCTGATGGAATTGCTAATCATTCTTTTATTAAAATTTCATTTAGCTTTTAAGT
The DNA here is from genome assembly GCA_947561395.2 of Buxus sempervirens. Taxonomy (NCBI): domain Eukaryota; kingdom Viridiplantae; phylum Streptophyta; class Magnoliopsida; order Buxales; family Buxaceae; genus Buxus; species Buxus sempervirens. Next base: position 57,774,672 of record OX387183.1, on the reverse strand, counting down.
CATCAAAATTTATTTAAACTATTTCAGACAAGGCGATCATTATTATAAGGAATTCCATCCGCAAGGGGAATTCCTGTTTCACCATTTCTCACTAGGGGTGCAACTCAGTCCGGTTAAAACCGAACCCGAACTGACCCAAACCGACTTCGGTTCGGTTTGGTTCGGTTTTATAGTGGTTCAATTCGGTTTCGGTCCAAAAATCCCTAAACCAAACTAAGTCGGTTCGGTTTTGGGTTGTATGTTCGGTTAAACCAAACCGAACCGAATTCATGTATTTCCCTAAACCGAATTCATACATATATTATAACATATAATCTATATTTTATATATATAAAATATAATATAAGTTAAACTTTCAATTTTTACCTTTAAACTTTAAGGATATTACAAAAAAACCTTTGTTTGAGTATAAGAATATATTAGTCTAACTCGAACCGAACCGAACCGAATAGTTTTCATGTAGTTTGGTTCGGTTCGGTTTCGGTTTTTCTATTTATTTTCGGTTCGGTTTTCAGTTTAGTAGTTTCATTTTTCAATTCAGTTCGGTTCGGTTCGGGTTGACTATATATATTTTCAGTTTGGTCTTGGGTTGACCTCAACCCAAACCAAACCGACCCGAGTTGCACCCCTAAACCCCTAAATCCTCACTGTTTGAAACGATTAAAATGAATGCAAAAGGGATAAAGTTAATAAAAGCAAAGAATGTCTTCTTCCCGGTCCATATATGCATTTAATAATCAATCATCGGCGCATTGGTTTACCAAAAAAAAAAAATCATCGGCGCATTGGAAACTCGAGGGGATTTCCTTCAACAAAGTCCCTTGAGCTTTCCCCTCCATACAGGCTGTACCCAGGCTAAGTTCTTCGTAAAAGTCTTCCAATACATGTGTAGTTTTTCTTTGCTCCTTTTTCGACATGTTGGGTGCGAGAGGGAATCTTGTGCAACACAAGGATGAGAATGTCAAGAGTTATGATTGTGTTCTTTGTCTTACCGACTCCCCTTCACTGTAGTGATAACGGTGATGGCCCCCATAGCCGTAGAAGTCTCTAAATTATTGCAGAGGGAAACAGACCCTTTTTATCCAAAGTCACTGGTTTATATTGATGGAAACTGTGGAAGCTGTGTAGAGAGGCAATAGATTACTGTTATATTTGTTTATGGACAACTACTACATTTGTCTGTTGGGCCCATAATGGGATGGGCCATTTTCTTTCTAACACATGTGGAGGCCCCTACTCTCACCCCACTATAAATAGAACTAGCCCATTGAGTTCTATAAAGAGGGGTTTTGCATTTTGTTGTCTCTCTCTTAGGGTTTAAGGGGTAGAGAGTAGTTTCTCCACACTCCATTTTCTCTATCTTGCAGAAATCTAAAGCTTGAAATGGAGAACTCATCTTGCTCACAACCAGGTATGAGATATTTTATCATTGAATAGCATATGCTATGTCTTAAGAGAGGTATTAATCTATCAATTGGTATCGGAGCCTCCTTCTCTTTATTCATAGCTATGTGTGCTTCAACTCATTGAAATCCCATTTTCGTATTCATCATTGAATAGCATATTGACTGTATGGCCACATATTGGTTTTTCGTCCTTTGTGATTAAGATGAAATCGGGAGTTTTCGGGTTCGTCTTGTTATGATTCGATAGAAACCATGTGAAACCGTGTTTTCTACGGTCTTATTTCTCTTTTGTGTTGGAGAAACCAAATGTGGAAGATTGTGGTTTTGACTTTTGTGGCAAACCAAACGAGAAAGAAAACGTAAAGCCCCTTTCTTTGACTTTTGTGGCATCACACATTTACTTCTATTGGGGCTTTGGGTTTTTTTTTTGTCTTTTCTCATTTATTGCTGGTTCTTTGCTTTTTGTTTTTCGTCTTTTGTGATTGTGGTGGAATATGAGGAGTGTCCGCCCCAAGCATGGTCTTTTGTGATTGTGGTTTCTGCAAATATTCCAAAAGGGCAATCATAAAGATGAAGTAATTTGTTGACTTGTTGCTAATATCTTCAATTTCTTCATAGTTTGACTAATAGCATGACTTGTTTCTACCATTTTATGTAATTAAACAAATGGGTTTCAAGTCCTAACATGTGCTTGAATTGAACACGTGGGTTGTATTACTTATTGAAAATCGATATTTTTCTTGAATGGTTATGTACCCACCTCTCGTGGGACTAGTCATGATAAATTATCGATGTTGTTAAATATATATATTGATTACGCTTCCGCAATAACATTATACTATGATCTGTACGGATAGTGAATTTGTCCCGTCGGCAAATCACTATTTGGGAGGATGCATAGGATGTTAAAGAGAACAGTTAAGTACTTGATACTTGGTGGCCTAGTCCTATCCTCTCGATAAAGGGTCATTTTAAGTCCTTGTATTTAACTATTTTGTTTTATCATGTGTAAGAGTCCCTTGTATATATCTTGGGCTCTAGCATAGTGCATATGAGTTCCTTTTGAATTGAACTCTAGTATGGACATAAGATTGCCTAATGGAGATATTTATGGGTGCATGTTTTTGTTTCACATGCATAATAAATTCTGTTATATTCTCCACAGCTTATGGCAATGCGGCTTTGTCTCTCTCCTTATCTGCCATCAAAAGTTTAACAGGAACCAACTATGAGGATTGGTATGAGTCTCTCACTATCAATTTGGCAATCATGAATCTGGATTTGGCTTTGAGGGTTGATATGCTTACCGAACCTACTAGTGAAAGTTCTGTAGCTGATAAATCTCATTATGAGCAGTGGGTACATTCCAACAGGACTTGTCTTATGATTATGAAGTACACTATTGATAAGACTATTAGGCAGAGTATTCCTGATACAGAAAGTGCCAAAGACTTCCTTGATGCTGTTGGAAAGAAATTTACCAAGTTTGACAAGGCAGAAAAGGGAGCCCTATTAAAACTCCTTACTACTACAACCTATGATGGGGTTAGTGGAGTCAGGGAGCACATCATGAAGCTTACTCATTTCTTTAATAAACTCAAGGGGATGAGACTTATGCTGTCTGATAGTTTCCTTGTTTGGCAAGTGCTTGAGTCTTTACCAAGTCAATTTGATGCATTGAGAACCACTTATAATGCTCAGAAAGATGAATGGAACCTAAGTGAAATGACTGCTATTGTAACTCAAGAAGAGGAGATGATGAAAAAGGGTAAGACTCATACTGCTCTTATGGTGACCCATGACAAAGGGAAGAAGAAATTCTTCAAAAGGAATGGCAACAAGTTTCAGAACATGAAGAAATCTTTGAAACCTACTCCACAAACTGATGTGAGTGTTCCACCTGGACCTAAAACTGAAGGTTTTAAAGGGAAGTGCAACTTCTGTCATTTGTATGGTCACAAGAAGGCAGATTGTAAGAAGTTCAAGGCCTGGTTAGACAAGAAAGGTATACATTCAATTTTAGTGTGTTTTGAGTCTAATATGGTGGATGTGCCTTCTGATTCTTGGTGGCTAGATACTGGTGCAACCATTCACACTACAAATTCTTTGCAAGAATTAAGCAACTTCAGAAGACCGAGTGATACAGAGATAGTGGTAAATATGTGCAACGGTGTGAAGGTCAAAGTTGAACGCATTGGTGCAATAAGACTTGTTTTGGCCTCTAGGCATATTTTGAACTTGTCTGATACTGCTTATATACCTTCAATTAGGAGAAATTTGATCTCTGTTTCTATTTTGGACAAATGTGGATATGATTTTCTTTTTGGAAATGGAAAAGCTACTATTTATTATAATTCTGTTGTGGTTGGTTCAGCTACTTTATATGATGGTTTGTATAGAATTGACTTGCTTCCTGCTCTTGATAATGCTTCTCTTCAATTTTCTGTTGTGAATGCTATAGTTGGTTCTAAACGTGGTAGGATGAGTAGAAACTCTTCTATGTTGTGGCACAAAAGGTTGGGTCATATTTCAAGAGAAAGAATGGAGAGGTTGGTTAAAGATGGCATTCTAGTTGACTTGGATTTTTCTGACTTTGAAACTTGTGTTGATTGTATCAAAGGGAAACTTCCAGCCAAGACAAGAAAGCAAAAGGTTGGTAGAAGTGTGGATATTTTAGACTTGATTCATACTGATATCTGTGGTCCCATTTCCCCTGCTGCCATGGGTAATTATAGGTACTTCATTACATTCATTGATGATTTTTCTCGCTATGGTCATGTTGAGCTCATTCGTGAAAAATCAGATTCATTAGAAGCCTTTAAGGTTTTTAAGGCTGCAGTGGAGCTTAAGAAAAATAAGAAGATTAAGGCAGTAAGATCAGATAGAGGTGGTGAATATTATGGGAGATATGATGAGACTGGTAGAAATCCTGGACCTTTTGCTAGATTTCTCGAGGCATGTGGTATTGAGGCTCAGTACACAATGCCTGGAACTCCTGAACAGAATGGTATTGCAGAAAGAAGAAATCGTACTCTCATGGATATGGTGCGGTGTATGCTTAGTCATTCTATTTTGCCTGAATTCTTATGGGGTGAAGCTTTGAAAACCGCCGCCTACATCCTGAATCAAGTGCCAAGTAAGTCAGTCCCCAAAACTCCTTATGAGTTATGGTCATGCAAAAGGCCTAGTTTGAATCATTTCCGTGTTTGGGGTTGCAAGGCAGAAATAAGGCTTTATAATCCTTCTCAAAAGAAACTTGATCCTAAGACCATTTCTGGTTATTTTGTTGGCTATTGTGTGGGATCAAGAGGCTCCAGATTTTATTGTCCTTCTAATGTCACTAAAGTCATTGAATCTGATAGAGCCATTTTCTTTGAGGATAGCCCTGATAGTGGAAGTTCTGCTCCACGTGAAGTTGTCTTTAGAGAGGAGAGTGTTGTTATACCTGTTCAAATTACTCCTCCATCATTGGTTGTGTGCGCACCTAAACCTGGCCTAGATCGCACACCGGGCGCACCTTTGGTGCGTGCCTCGGGACATTCAGAGTCGCCACTGCCTGAGAGTGCAGGCAGACACGGATTTGCCCTATCCGGGTCTAAGTCTGGTCTGCGGCTTTTTAGAGATCTAGCTAAGTCCTCGGTTACGGTCCGGGGAAGTCCTAAAGACACCCCGGTCCGCCCCGTCGGTTTGACGGGTCCCTCGGGTCTCCCTGGTTTCTGAGTCAATTTCACCCTTCCTAGACCAGCATACTACCTTGTTAGGTCTGGCGGGGCCCTCTGAAGGTGTGGGTCCCTTTTATTTGATTTTATCTTTTTATTTAAGTGAAGTGGGTCGGACCCGGGTCCCGTTGGAAGACCCGTGGATTGCCATGGTTGGGCCTTGGGCCCAGTTGGGTTATTGGGTAACCCATTTGGTTATTTTATTAAATTTTATATATTTACAATTTTAGTCTGGGCTGAGTGGGCTTGGAATGGGCCCGTTAGCCTAAGTCAATTGGCCTAGGGCCCGTTTGTTGAAAACGGGCCGGGTTTGGGCCAGTCTGAAATGGGCCCCACAAGTGGGCCTAAGGGGTCTTGATGGGCCTATCTAGGCCCAAAGTCCAAAATGGGCTTAAGAAAGCCCAAATGGTTTAAGGGGATGGTTCAAGCCGGTTTAGACCGGATCAGGTCCAACCGAACCAAAAAAAATGACAAATTTTACATTATTTTACAGGTGCCCGTATTTTCTCTACGGTCCGCCTTGACCGTGAATGGATTCCGGTCCCCCTCGTCCGTGAATCAGACACAGTCCAGGCTGGACCGGCCTGAGTTTACAGACGCGACCTGTTTTGCATTTTTGCCGCCGATTTCAATCTGGATCATCTCCGTGGCTTTCTTGAGTCTTCTAGGAGCTTCATAAAAGGTTGCAGGTTCTTCCAGGGACTTCATTTGCCTCATTTGGCCCAAATGACCATCTTACTTTTCTTTTGGTGTTTCTTGAAGAAACACTGCCTTGCATGAATGATCTCCAATTTGTTTTTAGCATGGAAAAGGGGAGTTTTACAGGGAATATCATATGTCCTCAAGCAAGGCTTGATCCTCCTTCCTTAAATGGTTAGAGATGACCATTTGTTTAATCAAGAAAGAAAACACTTTCTTTTCCTTTCCAACAAAGGTTAATACTTTAATTCTAAATTCTCATTGCATCTCTCATGGCATACAAAACAGCAAACAAGTTAGTGGTATAGTGATAAAAAATGAGTAAAGAAGACAATGAAATAAGCTAAATTTATTCAAATTAGAGATAATAGTATACTTACAATGTAACTAATTTGTTTTAGTGGATTTGTGGTTCTCCAAAGATTTGGGCAGCGCTCCCGCGTCCTCCAAGATTTTCTGGGATGGAAGGGGGAGAGTTTGGTTAAGGTGGATAGGTTCAAGGCCAAATTGGAGTGGATTTGGGCATGGTTTTGGGTAATAGGGGTAATTTGGGTATAAAAAGGGGTTTAGGTTTTGGAAGGGTGGTGGTTGGGCAGCATTCGGTCAGGGAGTTCACCAGGAGGGAGAGGGTCACGGCCAGGGAAGGAGGCTTGTCCAAATGAAGGGGGGTGGCCTCTCTATTTATAGGCAAAAATCCCGTGCCCGTACTTGAAGTACGGGCGTGCCTTGCCCGTAATTCAAATACGGGCGAAAAACGAATATTTGCAATTATCGCAGATTCGGCCGTACAGGACGCGTGTCTCGCCGTACAGCGACGCGTGTTTCCTTCTAGAAGCGTGCCCGTACTTTAAATACGGGCATGCCCTGCCCGTAATGTAAATACGGTTCCGCACGTTTTAAAAATGTGTGGATTTCAAACCTTTATTCAATTTGGCTTATTGCAGGATTTTTATCCGATTTTTCCGATTATTTTATTAGAAAACGAGATTCTCTTTATTAAAATATTATTAAACACTTTTATCTTATTTATTTTATTGGTTTAGTCCATTTTTGCTGCCTTTTTGCCACATGGGCAGTTTTTCTGAAACTTCAACTGCTCATAACTTCTTCGTCCGGTGTCCGATTTCAACAAACTTAGTGTCGTTGGAATCAGCTCGGAACCAGTTATATATTGAGATCAATTTTGGCAGTTGGATTGGGGCCGAGCAAAAAGTCAACTTTTTGCTTTCTGGAAGTTTGACCGGGCCATATTTTTCTCACCTGGACTCCGATTCCAGCAAACTCAGTTGCGTTAGAACCGTGTCGAAATGCTCTTTTCAATGATGTAAAGTTTGATGGCCAAATCATCTTGAATTAAAAAGTCAATTTTTTGACCCCCTCAGGGTTTGACTAAAAGTTTGACTTTTCATTTTTTGCCATTTTAGGGGTGCAAAAATCAGGTGTCTACAGGTTGCACCATCATTGACACCATCATTGATAGAGGGAACCAATACTGTTTCCCATGATCCGGTTATTGACACTGTAGTAGATGTTGATATGGGGACAAATGACGCTGTTTTGAGGAGATCAGAGAGGACTCGTAGACCTGCAATATAACTGATGATTACATTGTCTATTTGCAGGAGCATGAGTTTGATGTTGGTATGTCTTTTGATCCAAGATCCTTTAAGGAGGCCATTGATGGCCCCAAGTCCTCATGTTGGTTAGATGCTATGCATGATGAGATGGCATCGATGTGTCAGAATGGTGTATGGGATTTGGTTGAACTACCTTGTGGTTATAGGCCCATTGGTTGTAAATGGATCTTTAAGACAAAGTATGATTCTCAAGGTCAGGTAGAAAGGTATAAAGCCAGGCTTGTTGCGAAGGGTTTTAGCCAAAGAGAAGGTATTGATTATAAAGATACTTTCTCACCTGTGTCTACCAAGGATTCTTTTCGGATTATTATGGCACTTGTGGCTCACTTGGACCTTGAGTTGCATCAGATGGATGTCAAGACAGCTTTCCTTAATGGACATTTATTTGAGGATGTGTACATGACGCAACCAGATGGTTTTCAAGTTGATGGAAAGGAACATATGGTGTGTAAGCTTAAGAAATCCATTTACGGGCTCAAGCAGGCATCAAGACAATGGTACCTGAAATTTGATGAGATTTTCACCTCTTGTGGTTTTAAGGAGAATATTGTTGATCAATGCATATATCTAAAGGTCAGTGGGAGTAAATATATCTTTTTTGTTCTTTATGTTGATGATATATTACTCGCTACAAATGACATGGAGCTTCTAATAGAGACAAAAGGCATGTTGTCGTCTCATTTTGACATGAAGGATCTTGGTGAGGCGTCTTATGTCTTGGGCATCCAGATTATTCGTAAAAGATCTGGTGGCATTCTTGGATTATCTCAAAAATCCTACATCGACAGGGTTCTAAGTAAGTTTAATATGCATTCTTGTTCTCCTGGGAAAGCGCCTATTGTGAAAGGTGATAAATTTTCGAAGTCTCAATGCCCTCAGGATGATAGTGTAATGACTCAAATGCAGACGATTCCTTATTCATCAGTTGTGGGTAGTTTGATGTATGCTCAAGTATGTACACGACCTGACATTGCTTTTGTTAGTAGTGTTCTTGGGAGATACTTGAGTGATCCTGGTTTGGCCCATTGGAAAGCTGCAAAGAAAGTACTTAGGTACTTGCAAGGCACTAAAGATCTAGTGCTTACATATCGGCGATCTGACATCCTTGACGTAATTGGATATTCTGACGCTGATTTTGCAGGCTATCTAAATGATAGGAGATCCACTTCTGGTTATGTTTTTATGATGGCAGGAGGAGCTGTTTCTTGGAAAAGTGTCAAACAGACACTTGTAGCTTCGTCTACAATGGAGGCAGAATATGTTGCTTGTTATGAGGCTACATGCCAGGCTATTTGGTTGCGGAATTTTATCTTGGGCCTAGGTGTTGTGAACACCATCTCGAGGCCACTTAAGATATTTTGTGACAATTCCGCAGCAGTTGCATTCTCTCGGAACACTAGGAGCTCTTTTCGCTCCAAGCATATTGATATTAAGTATTTGTTTGTTAGAGAGAAAATAGCCGAGTCTTATATTTGTGTTGAGCATATTTCCACAGAACATATGTTAGCTGACCCACTAACTAAAGGTTTAGCTCCAAAATTGTTTAAGGAGCATGTGACTCATTTGGGATTGTTAGAGTCTTCTGTTGTATTTAGTTAGTGGGAGTTCTGTAAACATTGACTATATGGCTATAATTTTTATGCTCATATATTCTATTTTGGTTAATATAGCGATGTCAATGTTATGCCTAGGTCACGCGCATTATGGACAAGGCATGTTTTATGTATGGAGACATTTTGATTGGTCTCGTGCCTAGGTCACGCGCATTATGGACAAGGCATGCTTTATGTATTGAGACATTTTGATTGGCCTCGTGCCTGGGTCACGCGCATTATGGACAAGGCATGTTTTGTGTATTGAGGCATTTTGATTGGTCTCGTGCAGGTGTATTATCCACAAAGAGACAATATATTTTAGTCTATGCCTGAATGTAGTGATTGTTAGCATAAGGTTGGTGCCATATATCCTGTCAATATAGTCACTAAACTGGATGCTTATAGTCACATTATGGATAAGGCTTGTTGTTTTAAAGACATTTGTAATTGTCTCTTGGGCTTCATATGAAAAACAAGTATTTATCACCATGTTGATTTTGGTTTTGGAATGCTTGTTTGTGCTTGTGTTATGATTAAATGTATTGTTGTCCAAGTGGGAGATTGTTGTATTTGTTTATGGACAACCACTACATTTGTCTGTTGGGCCCATAATGGGATGGGCCATTTTCTTTCTAACACATGTGGAGGCCCCTACTCTCACCCCACTATAAATAGAACTAGCCCATTGAGTTCTATAAAGAGGGGTTTTGCATTTTGTTGTCTCTCTCTTAGGGTTTAAGGGGTAGAGAGTAGTTTCTCCACACTCCATTTTCTCTATCTTGCAGAAATCTAAAGCTTGAAATGGAGAACTCATCTTGCTCACAACCAGGTATGAGATATTTTATCATTGAATAGCATATGCTATGTCTTAAGAGAGGTATTAATCTATCAATTACTATATCCATTTCCGTCGAACAGCAGAAAAGAAAAGAAAATTAAAAATGGACTATTAATTTTAAATTCATGATCTAATTTGTCAATGTTGCCAAATTTAGTCCTTATAAAGCCAAGATCCTTCGCCCCTTCTACTTCCTATGGCTAGAATCAGACTAAAATCACAAATCCTGAGGTCTCTTTCTCTAATCTTCTTAAGATTTCCGGGTTGACATAATCTAATTAAAACTAGTGATCCTGTGTAGTCATTGAAAGTTGGCTCCAGTGCCTGGTGGTAAACATATAAACGAATTAGAATTTCGTCTTGTTTAAGTATGCACCCAGTTGCCAAATGATCACACACATCAAGATAATTATGTTTTGCCACATTAAACATGTAAAACACTAAGGGCCCGATTGGTTCGCGGAATCAGGGGTTGGAATTGGGGTAAGAATTGGAATTGGGTTCCCAATTCCAATTCTTTTGATTGGTTAAATATTTGGAATTTGGAATTGGAATTAAGGCTCAATTCCATAGAATTAGTTTATAGGCTATTTTTGAAGTTACCTAATTCCCTACTAAATCGAGAAGAATTGGAGATACGAGGTAGAGAATTAGAAACACGATATATGCCTGACAAATAGAACTAGCAAAATGCGACCCAACCCGACACGAGTTAAACGGGTTTGGATTGACCCGTTTATTAATTGGGTTGGGGTTTCCCCAACCCGCCAGTAATCGGGTCAACCCGATTATGACCCAGCAACCCGACGAGTAACCCAATTTAAAAAAAAAAATCGACAAAAGTGTCATGTCCCGGCCCGATTAACCCCAACCGAACCCAAACACGGTACAACCCGATCCTATTAACCCCCAACCCTATTTTAATCATATTTTTTGAAAATAAAAAATAATAATAAACGGGTTTGCGGGTTGAACCTGTTTATTGGCAAGTTGGGTTTGGGTTGGGGGGTTTTCCAACCCACCTTAATTTAGTTTAACCCGACCCAATTAACCACCAACCCTGATTATGACCCGACCCAAACCGACCCTTTGCCAGCTCTACCGATAAAGAAACTACCAAATCTCATTCTCCTCTTTCTCACTGGTGTTACGAAGCTACCAAATCTCGTTCTCCTCTTCCTCGCTGGTGTTGCAGGGACTAGTACGTATCTTCTCCCTTCTTCTCTCCTCTCTCTCTCTTGTCTCTCTATCTCTTTTGTTTCCTCTCTCTCCTATATTTCTCTCTCTTCTGTTTCCACTTGCTTTGACCCATCGAGTTGTTCATAATCGTCTGGTCTTACATGGAGGACCTGATTAAGACAAAAATATTATTAAAACCCAGTAGTGTTATTTTGGTTTCGATTGCAGAGAATGAACTATTGGAATTCATATGTCATGATAATCAGTCATTTGTGTTATTATTAACATGGGAATGATACAAATCAATTCTTCATGGAATTGTAATTCCAAATTTCAATTCTCTTGCCATCCAATCACAATAATTTCAATTCTACCCAATTCCAATTCTTGATGAATTAGAATTGGAATTATAATTCTTAATTCCAATTCCAATTCATTGAACCAATCGGGGCCTAAGGTTTCCAGGCTATGGATGCATGATCAGATACTTGAGTCTTTCTTACAGCGGTTTGATATCGCAGTTTAGCAATTATAAATGCAGATAAAATATGGCAAGTGAGTGTGGGTGCGTGTGACAGAGGAGAGACACAATCATGATCCAACTATACGCGGGTGTTTAAGTTGTAACCCAAAATCAGATAGATAAGAAGTAAATAATTAGAAGACAGAGAGGGGAAACCCACCAATCAAGGCAAGGAATATACCCGTTACCTGTTCGAGTAAAAGTTGAAAGTGAAAAAGCAGAGAAAAGCACCGATCACGACGATTTCTATTTTATACACAGTACTGGCGGTTGATAAAACCCGGATGAGGGACTGTGCAGCCTCTGAAATAGAAGCAAGCCTCCCTCCCTCATTTTATAAAGCATTGCTCCCGTCTCCAAATCAATCTCCTTCACCACAATCCCGAAATTAAATGATGCAAAGTTACTCACATCTCCTCGTCCTAGTTCTCCTTTACTTCTCCATTTCATTCTCCCTTACAGGTATACTTGTCTATCTCTTTTTCTCTCTCTCTTCCCATTTCTAGCAGTGGAAAATAATTTTCTTTGTGTTTGGTTGCAGATGGGACTCAACTCATAATTATAAACAACTGCAAGGAGAGCGTGTGGCCAGGGATTCTTGGTAGTGCAGGCCACCCATCGCCTAGAGATGGTGGCTTCCATCTCAACAGCAGGGAGCAAGTAATCATCGAGGTGCCTGAGGGGTGGTCAGGAAGGATATGGGGTAGGCAAGGCTGTTGCTTTGACGAAAATGGCAAGGGCTCATGTGAAACTGGAGACTGCAGTGGCTTACTAAATTGCAAGGGCATGGGTGGAGTGCCTCCTGCAACAGTGGTGGAGATGACGCTCGGTTCTTCCAAATCACCTCTACATTATTATGATGTGAGCTTGGTCGATGGCTTCAACCTGCCAGTTTCCATGAAGCCAGAAGAAGGTGGCAGTGGTGGATGCGATGTAGCAGAATGCGAGGCGGACTTGAATGTATGCTGTCCATCAACTTTGGTGGTGAAGCGAGACGATAAGGTGGTGGGATGTAAGAGTGCCTGCTTGGCCATGAAATCGGACAGGTACTGTTGCACGGGTGACTATGGAAACGCCCAGGATTGCAAGCCCACACTCTTTGCTCATCTTTTCAAGGCCATCTGCCCAAAGGCTTACAGCTACGCCTTCGACGACTCTTCAAGCCTTAAGACGTGCAGGACCTCTCGATATTCGATCACCTTCTGCCCTCCCAAGTAAGGAACGGCGTAAAATTAAGGTGTCTTGAAAGGGAGTCGATGTTGCTCTCTTCAACAATGTACTGCTTTCAGCTCGTCATTTGGTTATGTGATTTTAGATTTTTGGTTAATTTCGTATCCATTTAAAGTCCAAGATGAGTTATTTTTCTCTTGGGTACATTTCAAGACACATGAGCCACACTCACACGTAAAGAACTGTGATAAACAGAAATGGGTTTTGCACAGTCAAGAGATAATAGAACTGGCAATTTAGCAGTAGCTAAATGAAAAACTTTTCTGTGTTCTCTCTATTTTTGTATTTGTAAAGAGATTTTGTTGACAAATGGTTTCTTTCAAAAATGCCCTAAAAGGGTTTACTCTCAAGATTTATGTAGGCTTATTCTTTTGGAAGGAACCTTTTCCTAATAGTAACATAACACTTCTTCTCCATTATTTAAAAAAGTATCACTAAAAACAAATTCCTCTGTCGAATTTCGGAGAAAGATAATTTTGTAACAACATGAGAGTTGTTTCTGGGGGGCATGCACCTCTTTTCATCTCATCAGAAGATATAATACTGAATGTGGTTTTTGGTTCTTTCCCGTGCATATAACTGCTGTGATGCATCCTCTACTCACAGTTGCAACAAAGTTCAAATCCACATACCGAAAACCCTCCATCGATCACCGTCCATTTCAATCACCTTCTGATTCGTATGCAGAATATATCGAGATATACGCGCGTGATCGCTTCTTGCAGGCCGGCAAAGTTCTCCACGCTCACCTGATCATCAGCGGCCTCGCCCATTCAACCTACCTATTGTGCAAGCTTGTAGCTTTCTATACCGAATGCGGACGAAAATCGGACGCTCGTCGAGCGTTCGACCAAATTCCTGAATCAAATATCCGTCGATGGAATGTCTTGATCGGCGCATGCTCCCGCCGGGGGTTCCACCAGGAGACGGTGGATCTCGTCAGGGAAATGCGGAGAGAAGGCCTGACACTCAACAAATTCATCCTTCCAAGCATTCTTAGAGCATGTGCAAATCTCTCCAATCAACAAATAGGGAAGGAGATACACGGTTTGATATTTAGATCTTGTTGCGATTCTGATATTTTCGTTGATAGTGCGTTGATTGATATGTATTCTAAATGTGGGCATGTTGAAAAGGCACGCCATGTGTTTGACAGGATGGGTGAAAAGGATCTGGTGGCATGGAATGCTATCGTTTCGGGCTACGGCCAGCAAGGATTTCCCCAAGAAGCGTTTTATTTGGTCGAGAAGATGCAATCAGAGAGAGTGAAACCCAATTTAGTAACATGGAATTCATTAATTTCAGGCTTTTCACAGGTTGGCAACGATGTCATGGTCTGGGACGTGTTCCGATTGATGCAGGCCAATGGCATTGACCCTGATGTTGTATCCTGGACCTCGGTTATATCGGGGTTTGTGCAGAGCTTCCGTAACAAGGAGGCTTTTGATGCATTTAAGTGGATGGTGAGTGCCGGAATAGTCCCAAGTTCGGTTACGATTAGTAGCCTTTTACCCGCTTGTTCAACCATGGCAGATTTTAAACGTGGAAAGGAGATTCATGCTTATGCATTGGTGATTGGGGTGGAAGAAGATATATTTGTTGGTAGTTCTCTTGTAGACATGTATGCAAAATGTGGGTTTATATTCGAAGCGGAGAAATTGTTTGCTAAGATGTCTAAGAGAAGTACTGTTACATGGAACTCTATGATTTTTGGGTATGCGAATCATGGGTATTGCAATGAAGCAATTGAGGTTTTTTACCAGATGGTAGAGGAGAAGGCAGACGTTGATCATTTGACTTTCACTGCGGCCCTGACAGCTTGTAGTCATGTTGGAATGGTTCAACTTGGACAAGATCTGTTCCACTCAATGCAACAAGAATACGGGATCCAGCCAAGGTTAGAGCATTATGCATGCATGGTGGATCTTCTTGGTCGAGTGGGAAAGCTTGCCGAGGCTTATGATTTGATTATGACGATGCCTATGAAGCCAGATGCATTTGTGTGGGGAGCATTATTAGGTGCATGTAGGACGTATAGAAATATCGAGCTTGCTGGAATAGCTGCTATGCATCTGGCTGAGCTTGAGCCTGGGAGTGCTGGAAGTTGCTTACTATTATCAAATTTATATGCAGATGTTGGTAGTTGGGGTGATGCTTCCAGGCTGAAAAGGATGATGAAGAGAAGAAAGCTGATAAGAACTCCTGGGTGCAGTTGGATAGAGATTGTCTAAAAAGTACAACAGATATTACAAGGAACACATCATATGAATATGCCCTGTCCTATGATGGAATTTTTCCTTCTAAAATTTCCTCAGAGAATCTATGTCGATCAGCTCCGCCCGTGTTGGTGCCATTGGATTTTGACATGATCACCGTAATGAGTTTCCTCAGTAGACTCATAACTGACTTATGGCAAAGCCAACATATTCTGTTGTTATCTCAAAATCAGTAAGTAACCTGGTGATGGATTGTTGAAAGCTGTCATAAATGAATGGAAATTTATCAACCAATTTGGGTTCTTCTGAAATGGTTTGTAAGGGTGGCAAGTATAAAAGCTCTTTGTATTCTGGAGAAATCTCTTGGAGTTGATTTTGGTGAATTAAGTGCCAGGTCATGAAAGAGATAAACTGTCAGCAGGGTCATTGCTGGGACAATACTTTGTGGAAAGTGAAGTTTGAAATAATGACTCTACTTATAAGTTGTCCCCTCAGAAAAGAGTTTTGTTGAGAATGAGGAAGCAATTTTGAAGAGAAGGTGAATAGAAGAACTTCAATTTCTTCTAAAATGCTTTGTGTGTCTGGATATGAGCGAAATAGAAGGATTTGCATGTGTGCAAAGGAATGTGTGGTGCTTTTTCTCCATGAATAGTGCCTTGCTGGCTGCCTTGGAATCATCTGAACATTGCTTCAATATGTCAAATGATCCCGCATGAAGCTGGTCACTTCTTTCTCTTCCCGCATAAGGTACAACTGCAACATTGAATTATTTTACTCCTCGAGGAAATTGTATCCCAAACCTGCACCATGGGTGCATGATTTGGATGAGATTATTGAGATTCTTTTCATTGATCATAG
The DNA here is from genome assembly GCA_947561395.2 of Buxus sempervirens. Taxonomy (NCBI): domain Eukaryota; kingdom Viridiplantae; phylum Streptophyta; class Magnoliopsida; order Buxales; family Buxaceae; genus Buxus; species Buxus sempervirens. Next base: position 57,758,772 of record OX387183.1, on the reverse strand, counting down.
GATATCAACTGCATGTCCCATGCTTTCCGGGATTTAGAGAGAAGTACAATTATTAGTTTGATGATTTCTAAAGAACTGAAGGAAAGTATTAGTTGTAAAATATTCATTTTAGAAACCAGTAAAAAAAAATCATGAGTATTAAAAATATTCAATTTTGAAGCCAGTAAAAAAAAACAATTTTGAGACCAGTAAAAAAAAATATTCATGAGTACATAAATTAAATCTCTATACAGGTTACCTGGTCAAATTAAACATGAGATTTTAGTTGCAAACTATGCCTTTGGTTAAACACCATACAGGTTCCAGATGTTTTATGTAACTTAATTTGGTATCATACATGTCTTACATTTCAAGGGATGTGATTTTTTGCCTTGGCATACATGTCTCCCGTTCCAAGGTATACCCAATCCATCATTGTGCCTCATTCCTTTATCGTAGGAGACTCTCCCACATTTCTGCCTATGCATCACTGTTTACAATATATTCCAACATACTAAGAGTTCATGTAATGCCTATGTTTTGTCTTTTTTTTATTCTCTTAAAACTAGTGAGATTTTTCTTAGAAGATTCCGAAAATTTATCTCAGGCAAGTCATATGTGTATAAAAGGCATAGATATTTTGTACTAGGAACTGGTAATGTGATATATTGTCTTTTTCCTACTAAAACCATGTTTGATTACTTCAGGTTTAAAGCATATACCTCTCTGATATGTTCATCAATTCAAACAAGCTAAAAGTTATTACCGAGTCAAAGTAAATTTAGGATTATAAGCACAGAGTATATCTGCAGTTCATGCTTTATATATCTTACACAATGCACTTTGTTGCCTTAACATAAATTTCTTTTTTTTGGTATAATCTTAGCATAAATTTCTTCTTTCCACAGAATCCCGAATATACAGTATGGTGCTCCATTCTGTTACCCAGAGAGACCATCCCATGTTTCTATCCAGGTATCACTGTTTGCAACATCCTAACAGACTAAATGTTGATGGAATCCTATATTTGACCCCTTTTTATGTTAAAACCAGTAAAGAGAATCTTTCAGAAGTTCAAAATGATTATTTCAGAAAAGTCAAGAATATATTAAGAAGTTATTATTATTGTTCTTATTTTTTTACTGTTAAGAATCTATTAACAAATATAAATCATTTAAATTTGTACCAATCTATCCCCTGTTCTCAGGGGCATGGTGCAATGGGATGCACAATTGCATTAAGCAGCAAGCTGTCACAAAATGAGAAAAAGTCAGAAATGTCCATTGCACCATCTGTTCTTCCAGAGGATCAAGTGGAAATTGGACCACTGGATTCAATGGCAGGATAATCTTCAAGGCACATGAGGATTAGGCACACTGATTATATCACATTTTAGATAGAAATGGACAGAAAATCAAACTTACATTTCTGAAATCCATTTCTGGATTAACTAATGCAAGTAAAGTGAAAGAAACAGGAATAATAACTCTGTTTCATAGGGCACTATGTTCATCAAGGCTTGAGATATTTTCCCGCTGCTAAATGTCAGGGTATTCTGAGACTCAGGAACTTGCCTTCTACTACATTATTTGTTACTCTATTCATCCGAAATTATCATACGCATCTTGTACATGGTTGAATGCTGATCCTAATGATAATTAATCTATCTTCACAAGATCTACACTATAATCTCTGTATGATTGCTATGCCAACTAGAAGTATTTATGGTTATCTTGAAATTGATCAGTTGTTTTGCCAATCTACCGGCCCTAGAGTTTTGGCTATAATTAACCAAAATATTTACTTAACTGTCATCATTATAACTTTTCTTTTCAACTAATCGCATCACAATATATAACCTACACGCAAAAGAATATAACAAGGGAGGAGAAGGGATGCCAAGATGTTGAAAATGAAAGCTTTCAAAGAGTCATTAAATGATCTCATTAATTTGTTTTCTGATGAATGGAGTACCTAATCTTCAAACAACCAATAACATCTTTCATATATATCAGAAAGTATTTAATTTATCAGCATTGTCACTTATCTTTGTTTATTAATTTTCACCTACATTATTCAGAAACAGTGGATAAGATATATATGTATGTTACTTGTGTTCAGAATAGATTACCCATGAGACAACAGAAAAAACTTATGGACATAGGAGACCTTTGGGTAAAAGAGGGGTAACAGAAGTAGAAGTTACAGTGATTAGGCAATTTTTCATTTGTACTTCCTTTTCCTGGTAAAACAACCATTTTTTTTAAGATATAATGTTGAAAATCAATAAGTGCATTGATCTCAAAATTTCCAAGAATGCTGCCAGTTAACTTGTTGCTTGATTGTCATACATGTTCATAAGCACCAAAGAAAAGAAAAGATCTATTATGCCAAGCACAACTCATGCATGTAAAGTTAACTTGCAACATCTAAAAGCAAACAAAACAATGCATATTGCATAATCATCATTTGATTAGTAAATAACTGCAGGCATGTATGAGGGAATGAAGGGGAAAAAGAACAGAACACCCCACAGAAGTTGTCGGGAGAAGGATAACTATTAAAGTTATCCCTGAAGCAGAGTTTCAAGCTTATGAGACCAAACCTTTTTTTGCTGAACTGCTCAAAGATTTGAATCTACACCAGAAGGTCTGTACTCCCAATTCCACATAAATCATTGTATAACTCAAAATATCACCATGTATCATGCAACTAAGCAACTGCAGTACTACATGCTACACCTTGGAGACTGTTAATGTGCTAATACTCCTGAAACACATTCATTTAACTAATTCAGTTTACTTCCTCCTTTCATTGATTAACTAAAAATCATATCACATCACCCTAACAAATAAAGAAAAAGAAAAGATTGATTTTAAGCAGCTAAATTTAATCCTTGAAGAGAGTTGGTCTCTAAGTCCCTCATTTTGAAATAAAGAGCTGCACAAAGTGCTCGGTAATGTCCACATAATGACAAAAAATAGTAGCAATAATTAATTTTGAATAAAAAAATATGCCTGATGGATGATACAGGCACTATTACTGCATCAGAAAACATCCATATTGATGATTCTATTACTTGTAAAATCAAAATACAATCTGGAGATAAGATCAAAAGACAACAACACAAAACCTTTATTAAGACTTTGGTGGAAGATCAAAAGATTTCTTATTCTTCTATAAAGATAGTTAGTATATGATGACAATAAATTTTATAAATGTAATCAACAATGATGAAAACAAATTTTATAATGTAAACAACTGCATAAACATAAACAGCAGGATTACTTTTTCCCTTTGATGATCTCTCTCTAAGTGCAAAGATCCTTATTATATAATATAGGCAGGATAACTAGAGCTACTAAAGAAAAATGACAGACTTTCAAATGTTGACTACCCCTCTGAATCCCCAGTAAGAACCATTTCAATCAAATGGGGGCAGCAGATGGCTTTTGGCACAGCAGACCACACTCTTTTTTGTACTTAATTGAAGGTTTTCCAGATAGAATACCTTTATCACCACCTAATTATCATAAAGGGACTTAAACATGTATTCAGAAGGGAAACAGACAAATGTAATTTCTGAAGAAGACAAAAATATTTTCTAGTTAACTAGGTGAGAACAGAAACACATCTTGGCACAAAATAATGATAGGTATTTAAGAAAGGCGAAAGAACAGGGCTTATGAACAAAAATGGAGAACCACAGATGTATATATATATGCAAGCGCCAATATATACAAAATGAAAACTTGCCTTATAGCAACATCCATTTAGTAAGATCATAAATAAAATGAAGGTGTCCTGCTTTCATGATAACTTGTCAAGGAGTATCCATAAAAACCCCAACATAAAACAAGCCTTGTATACCACAGAGACCCATTTACTTCTAAAAGCCAAACAATGAAGGCAAGAGCTCAAAATCCTTCCAAGATGAATCAACTTCAGCTTTAGTTAAATCTAAAATACTCCAAAGTATATAAATGAGTCATAAGGCATCCAAAACTGACAAGGTAGCACTGTCAATAATAGCAAGATATCTAAGAAGGCCAGGTGAATCAATGAATTCCCATCTCATCCATACTTTTTAAAAGTTCTCATAATGGATGGCAGAAAAAACTATTTTACATAGGACTGAGCACAATGAAAATATGTCTACAACACATGACAGCAACATAAGATCAATATCCTAAGCTGTTCAGCACGATCACCGTTGAATTTTAAGATCACATTATAGATAGCACGGCACATCAGTAGGCAACAAGTCTTCATCTAGTTACAAATTGATCTTATGCATATTTCATTCCAAATTGCAGGGTAAATGGCTCTCATAGCTTAGTTTTTTTTTTTTTTTTTTTTTCTCCATGCAGTGGATATTTACTAATATATTGCAAGGCATATTGATCGATTACATATTCTTTTGCAAATTAAAATCACAGACAGTTTCCACAATGTGAAACAGTAAGATTTAAGAAAAAAACTAGGCCATCATCAGTTGCTTTCAATGAGTCCTTGCAATTAAGATTTAATGACAATTATGGACTTATAGCTTGATCAGAGGAAGCAAAAACCATTTACCCACATGGAATAAAGTGGGAACGAAACGGAGAACAAAGAAGACGGGAAATTAGAAGAAGTTGTGGCTTACCAAAAAAGTCCTGGTTCGTTTATCATATCTTCACTTCAAGTTTGAGAACCAATTACTAATATTTGGTCATTATATAACTTATTTTTTGAAAAAAAAGAAAAAGAATAATGACAAGAAAATTAAACTTGGAAAACCTTGAAAAATCTTCCACCAATTTAGGTGCTATAAACATTCTACTTATCAATTCTATAGGAGGGAAAGAAGTATCTTAGGGTTTAATATATAAGGCACATATTGGGAAAGAGCAATCAGATGAAATAAGGTCTTGCAGAGAAAAAAAAAAGGGCAAAAAACAAAAACAAAAAAGCGAAGAATTGATTTGATTCATTCATATATGATTTTGTTCACAAAATACACTATCACTCATGCATTGGTGTCCCATAATTGAATGTGACAACAACCTATACTAAAAATAACATAAATAGAGATCATGAAGGCCGTGAGACTCACCTTTGTTGTTCATGAAATTAGATTTTTATTTGTTACTAGGATTAACATGAGGATGTGAGACAACTGAACTGAAGTTATTACCAGACCAATCGCCCTGCTGGTCCCTAAACATGCTAAATGGATGGGAGTCGAACCCATTATAGGCAGCAGCTGGAGGATTAGCGACAGGCATCCCCATATGGCTTTGGCCATGAGCCACACCAAAGACTGGCACTGGTATTGGCATCATACGTGCCCCATATGGCATTGGAAGTGGCATGTGTCCTTGCGCATACGAGTGACCATTTTCCTGCCCATGGCTACCTGATTCAGGCAAACTCTGTGGGACGGGGGTGGATGCAAAGAGGTGATCCGAGGATGATGGCCCCTCGCTTGAGAAGCCCTGCATCCTCTTGAGGTACAACCTATATTTCTGAAGATGGCTAGCTACATTCTCTCGGGTCAGACCTTCCACGTTCATCAATTGCATGATCGTCTTCGGCACGGCGTTCTTAATACCTAGATGCGTAACAACATCCACAAATCGCTTGTGGAGATGTGGTGTCCAAACTAATCTGGGCCTTTTCAAGGTCCGAGCAGATTGATCATCATTAGAATTATCAGTTCTTAAAGCGGAATCCGCATCCTCATCAGTACTTTCGAGTCTCCTTATCTTCCGTGCATCAGACCCGTCCTTGGTTGAATTCGCGGGATTACTTTCGTCTCCTTCAACAACTAAATGATCCCGGCTTCTCTCCCCATTAAAAGAAGGCATCGATTTGAAGTTGTTGGAAGAGAAGACCTGAGACTGTCCACGAATGCTAGACAGCGTATTCTGGGAAGCACGATTCACATCGAGCATGCTTCGACGAGGTGCGGGTGTGATACTGAAGGCGGAGGCGAGATCCGGAGGGATCAAAGGTTGAGACAACGGCGTGAGGTCATCCGAGGTGGGCAACCCATCCTCCCATTCGAGCACTCGTTCCTCATCTCCAGCACTAACAACGGCTTCGTAATCGTTAGCCTGCACTTCCTCCCCCATAGTAAGGAGCGAGATGAGGGTTTCTGTCTGAGAGATACTGATCAACGGAAAATCGGAATCAGTCGTCGAGAAACTAGGGTTTTTGGAAAGCGTAATTCCATGAGAGTAAGAAAATTCCAAGGTTTTCGGGAACACGTACTGGAATTCAACGAGAGAGAAGTCGGTTTCTGTGTCTGGGTGAGATCAGAGTCAGAACTCAGATGGGAGGAACAGAGATTTGTGGGGAGCAAGAGGCGGAGCGAAACTGTTGGCAGATATTTCTGAGAAGCTGGGAAAGATTAACAATTTTCCTTTATTTCGAAGGGAACCCAAAAAATGAAAAGTTTTCTTTGAGCTTTATGCAGCGAAAGTGGAGAAAAGTGCAAAATCAGATTCCAGATAGGTCGTGTCGGAAAGCCTACGTGGACGAATTAGCCGGATATTTTTGATCTTCGAATATCTTGGAGGGTCTTTTCGTAATTTTCGTTGCCAGATCCTCTCAATCTCAACTGCTCTGCCCCTTCTCCCCCGAACTTTCCACAATTTCTTTTTCTTAGACCCGGCCCATATGATAATTTGGGAAACAGCTGGCGATGACGTGGTGGGTTCCTGCCGGCATAACTGGTTTGGAGATCGATTCCTCTGGAAAAGAAGGTGGGCGCCACCGCGTGATGCGATCAGTTCCTTCGACAGAAGACCTACTACTCTGCTTAAAATTCAAAATAGCGAGATGGGTTACTTGATAACGGGTCCTCCGGTTAAGAGATATGTACAAGTGGTCCTGTTGGTTGACACTTGTCGACATTACCACTCTTATGCTTATCCTCTATTATCTAGAGTTACCAATGAGGAATCTCTTCTTTGGTCCCCATGACTCTCCCACTTCTCTTAAAAAGGTGATATATTTCATTATTCGAATGATGAGACTCTTCCTTGAAAATTATCTTTAGAAACTTATGATCAAAGTACTCTCATTTACTAAAGTTCTGCCTACATCGTATCATGTACTTTCCCACAGGCTTATGCACAACAAAAGAACACGAAGCAGAACCTGAGTCTTCTCTTTCCTCGCCTTAGATTCCAGTATCTGCCCAATCTATTTGGCTAAAATGTGAATCTTCTTGTAAATGGCTTCAACATACAAGGACAAAACGATCCTCAAGACCATATGAATTTGCCAACTCAGACCTTCATGCGATTGTATCACCAACAATAATCCACGATTATAAAAAGATCCCAGATAAATATCAATTCTATAAGCCATTAATAAGCTGTCCATCTGTCATCACTACCGAATAGCTCAGTGCTAAGGGCCTTCCATATGTAAAACTTTGTGCTCAAACTGTGTACAAGGCCAAAAATTCTTCTGAACCATCTCCAGAAGCTGCAGCTGGAGCCTAAGGGAACAAAGACTTGGCAGCCAAATTAATGTTCCATTAAGCTGATAAAAAACGGAGGAAAAGAAAGGCTGACATCCAAATTTCACGATCACTTGTATACACTAGAATGGATATGAAATTTATTTACATCCCAATATAAGATATACACTAAGCTTAATCATAAGAAGCAACACAAGTACATAAAGCAAGTTAAAGGTACAAATGGAACAAACAATAGCATGTACAACATTAGAAAAATGCGCTTTAAGAACTTTAATAAGCAATCCTTACACCAAAAATGGAAAAATGTCGTCACGCTTCAGCTAATCACCAACAGCTCTTCCCAAGGCAACAATATCTGTACAGTCACGTCAACACGCTTGTTACTTCCTCTATTATCTTTACACCAACAAAATCTTGTAGTCATTTTATCTTCTCTGTAGGGGCACAGGTACATTCACCATCTGAGCCTCAGGTTTTCTAATTCTAAGTTTATCCTTAAAACTAAAATGTACAGTTCTCCATTACAAACAACATTTATTTCCAATCAACTTGTACCTGGCCATATGGTTAGAACCATAACCATAAATAGATAGAAAGACGGAGTTGGGGTTGGGTGGCAGCTCACACTAGCATCAGTTAGCTGTACAACATATTTTCCTATTCCATCTAAGTAAAGTATGAAGTCTGAATGCCAATTCTCCTTTCTGCAATAACAGAGCACCCCGTCAGATAACTACTTCCGAACATAACAATTAGTAAATGGTAAAACATAGTTATATTTTCTGATATTTGTCCCAGGTGCCTTCTGGAACAGGAACAGGAGGATACAAATTGACAAATCCATATGGCAGTGACCATTTGCATGGGGAAGGATATTAGCATGTTTCAAAAATCCTGACAAACAGCAATTCAATTTAGCATCAGTCACTAATTTAATACCTCAAAACCCAACCCCATCAGTTTCATTACTTCATTACTTCACTGATCGCAACTGCATAGTTAGTGCTCAAATACTGGATGGATCATAACTTTAGAAGGCATTCACCATTATCTTGTCTAATCAATTGAGCTTCAATAGCACATTATAACATATATTTTAAGAACGGATGCTTAAGAACGGGTGCACCTCAGGTTGGATATAACTGAAAACCGATTGACTTTGACCAACTTTGTGTTAGTTTGAGTCATCAATTTGGGATCCAATTCAGGAATTTCCTTGGGAGGTATCGGGAAAGGATTGGAATGTAATAATATCAATTCATACAAAAGAAAGGGTTCTCTATTGATTCAAACACTGTACCTATGGGAAAATGGGTCTGGGTTTTAACATACTTGAGACAGTTTTGGTTCCAAAAACACAAAACCAAATTAGGTCAGTCTCGTTTTGAAACAAACTCAGTTAAATCAAACCAAAACCAAAACCCGATTTACAGACATGTTTTTTCTAAATTGAACTGATTATATGATACATTGAATATCATAACATCTACTGTCAATAGACAATAATTAAGGTACAAATTAGCACTAAATTTGTGTTAAATGGACCTAACACGACCCAAACCAAATGGAATTTATAATTTGGATTTGGTTGGTTTGGTATAGGGGTTTTATATGGTTCGGTTTTTGGTTTGGGGAAGTAGGTTTCTAATTTGATTCAGTTCAGTTTTGGGTTGATTGTCAATAACCTTAGCTTGGCTTTGGTGTATATCAACCCAAACCAAACTAAAAACCAAGTTGCATCCCTAGTTTTAAGCCATTACTTTAATAAACTGAATTTTGAGGAAATGATATCATAAATAATATGGTTTCTAGGCTATGGGCAGACAAGAAATGCCCATTAGTCTTTTTCTTTTTCTTTTTTTGTTCATATTTTATTTTTTGATTGGGAAGAAATGCCCATTAGTTCCGTACTTGGGCAACGGTTGCATTCACAGAATGCTATTAGATACCAAATTTTATATATTCACTTATTAAGAGTGGATACAGTAGTAAATAATGAATAAATAAAATGCTGAAACTTTGACCCACCAAAAGGTACACAGATGGGAAAATTTGGGAATACCAACACATAAGAAAGAATGGTCCAAAAGAGGATAAGTACCTCCAGCTGCAACAAGTTTCTCTACACGCGCTACTATATGCTTGCCATAGGTATACTTCTTCAGTGCATTCAAATGAACATTTATTCGTGAAAGGATCAGCTCACGCTGGTGGTCATCACAAGTCTCCAGCACTTTCTGGACAACATAGTTTGCGAATTGGTCTTTCATCATTGCCTGAATCCACACACAAAAGCAAAGAGTAAATTCCATGCAAATATAAAACAAGCAAGTTTTGGAGTTTGATGGTATTTAAAATTTGTAGATGCTCCAATATGAGCAATTTCAAAATTTTGCCTATAGTTGACTAGTACTAAAATAAAGAAAAATGAAATATACAACTTCTGATAATTTAAATGAAATTTAGCAGAAAAAAATTTTGTTTTGATTTCAACAAGGTATGAAATTGATTCTAAAGCCCATGCAATTATTAGCATGGATATGTTTCAAACGACAAAAATTGACAACAGAATTTGAGCTCCTGACATGAGACGTCTCAATTGTTGTTTAGTATGTATCAGCAACTCTTCATATGGAATGACATTCTGTGCACACTTCACAATTAAGGATATATATTTTCCAAATGCAAAGCATTCCAAATGCACAGCATGCCTGAGAATTTCAAAATAATTTATTTTACATGCCCAAGGTTCAATATGACCACAGTAATTTTCCATGTAAATCTAATCAGCAGTTCCCAGATAACATGATGTTTCTGCATCAGCTTTCAGTTAGACACTATGAACCGTATTTTATTTTTGATTCGTGAAGTATGCAGTGACATTATATGCATACTCCATGATTAAGGATATGGTTTTAGCATCCCCCCAGTGCAACAAAATGGATTGGAACTACTGGAGGGCATATTTCATGCTCCACTGGATCCTACCTTATCCCCCCAAGCTTTGCTTGTCTGGTACACTATAGCCAACAATAGCTTGAAGTTACAATCTATATTGAGCAGCTCTTTCTCTTAGATTCCTTAAGAGTATAGGAGAAGGAAAATGAATAATACATGATTATGGCACATGAAAGACAGAACATTCTTTTTCATTTCATCTATTGATAAAAGAAGCCAAGAACTTTGACAGACCTGAAGAGGTTCATTTTCATCAGTTGAGCCAAGCATCTCATTCACCAAGATCTGACGTTCCATTGGGCCACTGAAAGTTAAACACTTCTCTACAACATTAGAGGCAAACTTCTGTTGGCTCATTTGGACAATCTGCCCGGCTAATTTCTTTATTATAGCAGAACGCTCATGTGGCTTCCCATGCTCCAGCACATGCTGTTGTAAAATATATGCAAGATTATGAGAAGAGAAATAGGAGACTTAACTGGAAATATGACCTGCCAAAATGCAACAATATTCACATTAAAACATGGCAAAAATTCATGAGCCACACCTCAGATAATGAAAGCAGAAGCAACAGCAAGGACCCCGTTAGTGATACAAACAAAACAAAAACATTTTGGGTTTGACTGCATCTAGATTTTTAATTAAAATAAAACTATGTTGTGCCTGGTATTAATACATCAGAATGCCAACATATATTTCAACATTCATACCCACTTTGCCATGTAGATATTGATCATCACATGTAACAAAACATTTACTCACTTTCTTAAAAAAAAAAAAAATATCCCCTTAATGAAAATATTAGGCTAATGGTAAGAAAGAAAAGGAAACTGCATAACCATTGATTTGAGTCAATTAAAAACCAGCTATGCTTGGTCATATAAAGTGCACTGCCACTTATTTTGCAGTACATTAACTCTGCAAAGTTCTGCAACTGGATTGAACAGATTTAAGAAATACAATAGATCAAATAAAATCACTAAAAATTGGAATATGGAGTCTTTGCAATGTATGGTTGTTGGAAGGAGATGAAAAAACATATGAAGCACTTCATTTCAGAGGAAAAATCTCATTTGACTTTAATTTACATGAGCATCCAATCCTCAAACAGTGATATTTTAAGATTTCCCACTACCTAAATCATTCCAACTATTAAACAAAAGGTAAGTAAATAAAAAAGAGACGTAATCAGGTGTGTGTCCCACTGAAGCAGGGGCCCCTGTCACAAAAAGTTGCTGTACTCAGACTCGAACCTGCGGTTTCATCTCGAAGCCCACGGTTTTTAGTGTCATATAATTTGATAGTTCCTAGCAACCAGAAGCATATAAGATCTTAAATCTCTAAGCCTCTATTCACCCAGAAAAGCTTAGCCATCAAGGATTCAAGATCCCTATTCCAAACGCTCTTAGAAGCATGCAATATGGTAACTTCATCTACCTTATACAATTTTGTTACACGGCCCTCATCCAGTCAAACTTTTGGCCAGCATACAGAAACTACAACATTGCAACCAATCAAACTGGCTGCCAGGGCTTTCAAGTTTCAACTAATGAAAGTCCTGGACGTTAATATTGTTAAACTGATCAGAAAAAAAGTTAAAAGTAAAATTAAAGAGAGAGAGAGAGAGACATTAACTAGTGTTAATTTGCACATGAAGTAATAATGAAATTAAATATCTTAAAGCCCTCATCCATCTATTTCAAGAAAAAAGGCAACAATGTTGGACAACAATAAGTAATACTAAGATTAAAACACTTTAACCTTAAAATGTCCGCAGCACACATCATTACATAATGAAGCTCAAAATAAAGGATTTTTGGATGAGAAAATGAACCTGAACAACATAATTCCCATATTGATCTTGCGCTAACATACAAACAGACTGCATAATCTCATCCATCATGATATGCTGTGTTTTTTCATCATTGCAGTGCTCCAGTACTCTCTGTCACAAAAGAGGACTACCATTTTAGAATTTAAATATGCTTGTCTTTCAAATTAAATCTCCAGTTCACAACATAAGACAAATAAATAAGGCAAATATTAAAAAAATTAAAAAATGATTCTCGACCTGTATGACACGACAACCATATGGATGGGTGGAGAGGGACACCACTTGATCACAGAATGATGAGATGATAAACTGAATAGCATCTTGAGGCATGCATTCAATACACTTCTGGATGACATGGTTACCATTCTGATCACGTACACAACGCATGACATGACCCTCAAACTCTGCAACCATTTTTGTCTTTTGATCCAAATCAACAACTTCTATAGCCTGGATCAATCATTCAAGACAAAGTATATTAAAACCAGACACTTCACTTGTTAACTCTGGTTCAAGTCTCAAAAGTGCAAGGGCATTGACAGATCCCAATCAACAGCACTAGCATAAGAAGTTTACATTAGCTTGCCTATAGACATCAGAAAAACTTCTGGAAAACAAATTTTCAGCTGGAACGATTCCATTTCAAATACCAAATCTACATTGCCTACCATGTGCACCTAACCATCTGTAGAATTACATGTATCTCTTCACATGAATTGAATAGAAATACAATATTAAATGTAGGAATGATTCCCAGGTTTATGGAGGACAGCTGTTCCCAGATTACATGGTCAAGAAGGTGATTGCTCCTCTAATAATACAGAAATAAAAAGCTATTAGAAACTCAAAACAAATAGATGGTTTCATATTGCATCATATGATCAGAAAGGTCAAAAGACTCAAAAACATATGACCTTCATGCAGAAAATGAATTGTCATATTTGTACTCTTAAGACACTAATCTGAGTCGGTCAAAACCATCCAAATTGACAAGAAGATAATTTCAAGCATTCAATGAGTATATTGATGATCCAGACTGTCTGATTGAGCTAATGGAGGATTTTCTATTAGATCAAAAGATACATCATCAATTATACCAAAGCCATCCGATCTAATAATCAAGGCATTTGACCACATGATATGGGGAGCTGGTCAGATAACAACTCCCACCCAAGAACAAAAGGTAGTAAAATTTCTCACAGCCCATGCAGCTGGCACAGTAAGGCAGTGTTTAGATAAACTTCCAAAAAGTTTCTATATAGAAGTCATAAAGTGACTTCTAGAAGTTTCTAAATTGTAGATGCTTTTTTGACTTTTCAAGCTGAAAGTCAGTTTGGTAAACCTTATCACCTTCATTGGAATCTTTGCAAGAAAGACTTTAGACTTTTCAAGCTGAAAGTCATTTTCATAAACCTTATCACCTTCATTTCCTTCGCAAGTGGTGGCTCATGGTAGTAGAGGTCAGTGTTTGTAAAGAGAGAAATGCTAGTTTCAGAAAATACCATGATCTCTAATAAAGAATACTTTGAGCTTTTGCTTTCGTTTTGAAAACCAACTTTTTTATGCTTTTGGAAAAAAAAACACAACCTGCCTTTTTTGCATTTCAAAAGTAGTATAAAAAAAGCTCGTAACTAAACTAACTTTTCAAAAAAAATTTATTGTCTTGCTTTGAAAAGCAAAAAAAAAGCTTCCAAAAGCATTACTGAACACTACCTAAGTGTGGAAGTTTAAAGTATATAAGTACCTCATATTTGTAAATGCCCTAATCAGTAAGAGACGGTAGGACGGGAGATCAAAACATGGAACAGTTTCATGCGAGACCATATTTTTTCGACTATGTATTAGGAGACAGCAATGCTGGGTGTAATATCATAAGCAAGAAAATTTTATTTTCTTGCTTTGAAAAGCAAAAAAGTTCTTCCAAAAGCATTACCGAACTACCTAAGTGTGGCAGGTAATATAACTAAGTCATATTCGTAAATGCCGTGATCAGTAAGAGATGGTGAGACAGGAGGTCAAAGCATGGAATACTTTCAAATGAGACCATATTTCTTTGGCTCTGTATTAGGAGATAGCAATGCTGGGTGTATGATTGTAACCAAGGTTCATCATGCTGGTTTCAATGCCCTCTTTTTGGATGTCCCATGTGCTGTTCTTTGGAATTTCGCCGAAACGCCACTCATGCCTACTGCATTTTTTGTGCCCATGTATCAAGAAATTTAAAAAAATTCAAAAATTCAAGATAAAATCAGAAACATCCACAAAATACTAAACAATTATAGAAAATATAAAAATAAGATATAAAATAATACAAAATTTTCTAATATTATAATATTAATATATATATATATATATATGTAATTTTATATATAATTTGGAACATCTTTCATGATGTGCCACTTTACAAGAAAAAAAAAACATTTATACACTTAAAAATTAAAAAGAAGAGAGGGGACAAGGACGACCACGCACGTACACCACCCCCCTATAAAACCAACATTCCCCCCAATTCTCCCGTATTTGTTTGTCAGACTCTCTCTCAGGTCTCATGTATAACAGTCACGAGCAGAGAACGAAGCACCAACCTTTATGAAAAATCATACCAATGCATCACTCCTCAATAATCGAACCGCCAGCCATATCCATCTAACAACTTGTGATTATTCAAAATTCTGTTCTACGACTTTGTCAACACTCTTTGCAAGTGACCAAAGTCCTAACCTGGCCACTCAACTACAAGTTAAATACAATCTCTTTCCAATCATCTAAAGAAGAAGATCAGCTTTATTTCAAGACTGACTTCATGACCTAATTATCTTGTGTTGGGTTATCAATGGACTTGTTCCAAGATTAATAAGACAAACCAAATCAATATTTTTGGATCATAATATCATATACATGGTTCAAGGTCTCAACTCTGGTCCCTACTAGGATCCATAGTTTGCAACCCTATGTCTCAAGGCACATACAAGCCTATGATCCAATAGAGATCCCTACAAGCCCATGAATCAAATTTGGGTATGCATATCTCATGTCAAATGGTCCCATTCTAATAGCAAGAGTCCAATGGACTAAATGAGCCACAAATTTTCCAAATCCAAGCATTACAATCCAACGGGTCGGGCAAGACTTAATGGTCTTATGGGCCAAGCAAAACCATAGTGAGCTATAGGCCAAGCAAACAACTTAATGGTCCTATGGTCCTGTGCAATCTAATGGTCTATACGGTTTACCGAAAAAATCTAATGATCTAAAAGCCAAGGCCAGAATTTAATGGCCCAATAGGAAAAGACAAGACTTAACGGCCTTATGGCTCCAACCTATCATCATGGACCAATAGGCTGAATTCAAATACAATGTTCCTAGCGGCCAAAGGTTTAAAAAAGAAAAAAGAAAAAAGTGATCCTATGGGCAAATTCCAAATATAAGAAGATTTTGACTATATAATGGTCCTAAAGGGCAGGTCTAAACGAAGGGGCCCAATGGGCCAAATCAAAGTATCATGATCCGATGATTCAGTTCAAAACATAATGGTCATATGGAGTAACATCAAGTCAATCCAATAGGCTAACTGATAAATATGATAATTTGACGGACTAAACTAAACTCAACATTCCAATTAATACCAACATCAAATTACAACATGGCTGGATTCTCTTACTGGAAACATAGGCAGCATAACAAATCAAACCATGTTCAGCCACAACTGCAAATTAAAATGATATTTCCCTTTAAATGGGAGTCATAATATCAGGGTTTTAAGGTAAAAATTCCGTAAATCCAAGCCTAGAAATTACAAAAATATTTCTAAGAGACACAATTGAGCCTAGTGCTCTCTTACCCAAAAGAGAGGAAAACAAAAAGAGAAAAAAAAAAAAAAAAGGTCGAAAGCCTACAAAATGTTAGGAGCCATTGTGGAGATTTAAGGCTCGTTTATGTAGCCTTCTAAACATACCACTAAAGCCCTATATTCTATGGTTGAAATAAAAATGATGTTCTCTTAAGGTGAGAGATGTAATTAACAGGCTGTACTGGCACCCTTAATCAAGGCTTCACTATATATAATAAAAGTGCATCTCATATTAACGAGGGAAATCATGTTCGAACATAATGAAAGGATAGGGAAATCAGTATACAGCGATATGAGATTTTCAACACTTATGGTCGTTTCAAAATATTGCTAGGTCAACACAATATACAAAGTCACCTTCTGGATCACTCGACAGCCATACATTTGAAGGCTAAGTGTCAAAACATGCCCTGTGACCTGGTTGGCCAGTTCTCTTCTCTGGGATGCAGTTCCATGCTCAAAAAACTGAAAAATCGAGACCAATTGTTAGCCACTTACAAAAGAAAATAAAGAATTGAATATGCTCATGTAGGCATATCTAGACATGTACTTACAAATCATGTATACAAGCATGTAAATAATATTCTCAAAGAATAACAAGTTGAGTAATAAACAAGATACCTTCTGGATCACATAGTTACCAAAGACGTCAGTCATCAATGAAAAAGCTTGGGGAATTATTTCTTGGAAGACCATGTTTTTCTCTTCTGTTGTCACTGTTTCAAGTTTTTGTTGGATGAACCGGCTTCCATATTGATCAGCACTGGTTATCAAAAATGTTGAACGAAAAACTCAAATCTTTTGAAGAAAGTAAGTGAAAAATCAAACTCCAGGATGCTAAATAACTTAAAAAATAAAATAAAATTAGAATATCAAAATGCTACACATCATATACCTGAACTCAACAACATGACCTGCAATTTCTGAAAGTTCAAAACACTTGGTTTTGTTGCTCTTAAATTCATCCAGTAATGAGGCTGCAAAGCTCGCATCCAAGTTACCACCAACTTCAGAATGCCATGATCCCTTGACACCCCTGGCTAAATTCCTCATCCCAGAAGGTAAACGCATGTTTCCTTCATTGTACCTAATAGGACTTCCTGGTACTACAGGAGAATTAGGAAGAACAGGACTCACCAAGGGGCTTCCAGGATATGACATGCCAGGATCAAATGCAGGATTTCCATAATAACCATGATTCAAACCACCAGATTTCCCTATGCAAGGGGCACCATACTGTGATTTCTGAGGTGAAAGCAATTCTCCAAGGTAAGCTTTCTGGAGTCCAACTAAATCCACATAAGAATTACCCACATAGTTCCTGTCCACATAATGGTCACTAATAGCTGCAACCTGCGCTGCAGCATACTCAGCAGTTCTTAAGTACTGAAGATACAACGGATCCAAGACAGGCACCTGAAAAGCACTCCCTGCCAAGTGGTTCCCTGTTCTACTCAGATTCTGCAGTTCAGCTGCTACCCCAAGCAACTTTGGCTGAGAAGGCAAACCTCCTAGTGCTCTAGGGTCCATTCCAGGAGTTGCCATTGCACATGCTGCAGCAGCATTTTCAAATAAAGGAGGTAAATTACAAGAACCAAGATGGCCCGCCAACATGGATGGCAATGCTGGATTTATAGAGTACCCACTTAAACCATAGTTAGCAAATAATGGATTTGCGCTATCTAAATCCTGATATTGAGAAGGTGAACCCCCACTAGTAAGAGTTTTCATAAAGTGTCCCTTCATATAAGAGTTAGCAGTAGCAGTGACAGGTTTGTGGCCTTCAATTTGACCATCAGCTACAAAGGGAGAGTTGTTTGGATATATTCCAGATCCATTGCTTGTACCTAAATCCAAATACGATCCTTTAGCTGGCTGAGGTAAAGAATTCAGATCTTGATATCCAGATTCAGACTTTTTTAAGTACGGATGCTGCTTGGCATGATTATGTTTGCCTTTCGTATTAAAGAGGAAATCCTGATGATCATCGATTCCCTGTTGCATCTGTGATTTCAAATCATTTTCTTCATCTATTGCAGCATTTGTTGACAAGATCATACCAGATAAGGCAGCCACCAGATCAGTAGATTCCCTCACGCTAGATGAAACAACATCAAATGTGTTTGGACCATTGACAATTCTCCTATCCGTGGATCCAACCCTTCCCCCTCCGACTGGTGGAAGGCAAGGACTGGGGTTCCTAGTAACAACTTGAGGATCAGGTGTGGTGCTTCTTGACAAGGAGGCACCTAAAGCAGAAGTAAATGTATGAGAAGCAGATGCACCAACATTTTGCACCCCAGAAAAGCCCTGAATATTAGCACTAGAACACAATGCATCTTCAGATGCCAATTCAGTAGAGCCTAACATCTCAACACTGTCATCAAAGTTGTTACGACTAACTGGACAAGATGGGTGCCCAGAGACAGGAGCTGCACGCCCCAGATCACCCTACATAGAAAGTTATAACTTAATTCACCAGAAAAAATAAATGAAGCCAATAAGTCAAAAATAAAATAAATCCAAACTGTATATACCATAGAAACCAACGAAATTGAAAAGAGCAATAACATGTAGCAACCAAAAAAGACCAAAGAGTTCATGAAAACACAATAAAATTCTCAGTAAACCTCAAGACATCGTGAGTTGGGGATGAAAGAGGACAATAGTAACAAAAGCCGAGTAAAATATATTCTTAACACCACAGTGAAAGATTGAATTACATCAAACTAAAACTTCAATATATACTGCCACACCAGAAGCAGATGACAAAAGGGATGAGAAAACTCTAATGTAATTGAATGTTTCTGTTGAGTAATAGATAAACCAACTGAAATAAAATCTATGTTCTATTGGTAGTGCTACAAGTACAACAATGAGTCTCAGAACTAAGACATTCAAATTCAGCAATTATGAGAAATTTGGATTTTTTATACTCTACAAGACTACACAACAAAGGAGAAAATAATTAAATTCATAGGATATGTTGAATTAAGTAATATTAAAGCTAATGTTTACAGTTTGGTGACTGAAGTAATTTTATGCTTAGAATCTTTTACAGCAATACACAAAGTCCACACCATATGCTAGATTTTAACTTAAAACAAGAACAAAATGCCTTATCCAAATACCAGGGATAAGCAACATGAATCCTGCTCTGCCATCTCAATATGTCAAAATCAAATAGCACCAACCATATGTTATAATCTCTAAATTGTTATGTGAAAATAAAGAAAAAGAAACCTACAAGAGTTATATCAGAATCTGTTGAGTTTGAGACTGCCCTGTGTCTGACAAACAGGTTTAAAATAAAGGGCAATAACCCAGTGGAGGTCCCATCAAAGCAGGGTCCCAGGAATGGTGGACTGGTAATGGCTGTAACCTTTGTAACTTTTACGCAAAATGTCTGTAATCAGACTTAAACCCACCTTCCCACGCCCGTAACCCAAGGCTTTTATCCTCACATCAAGTGACGCTAATCACAGGTATATCACTTATCCACAAGTACCCATACAACACAAAATAAACAAACATTTCTATGTAAATTTTACCACACACCTGTCCTATACATGCTGTTGAACAGGCACCACACGAACGTCAATAATATGAAACGCTAGCATGAGGTGCACCTTAAGCTATTTATTCCACTTCATGTAACTACTTTGTTTATGCAAGACAGTTTCAAGATACTACTTTACATTTAATAACTCATCACATAGAATTTTATTTGATATTCTAATATTTTTAAATGGGGTACAGATTCAGATACTAGTATCTATCCAATATTTCTAGATCTGTGTGGTGTAAATGTATCCACATAAATATGTGTATGCTCATACATGAAGTTCCTAAGCTAAAGAAAAATGTGGTGTAGGCCAAGGTGGCTTCAAACTCCAAACAGTTCTAGGAAAACTAGGTTTGTAGATCAAAGTAGCGTTTGTCTTTGATTCCCGGTCCTGAATGTGGGTGCTTTTGGACTTGCAAAATGAATTTGCCTAAATCATTAATATTTTAGTTTCCAGCCTATTTTATAAGGGGGCGAAAAAAGGAAAAATGGCTAAGTTCAGAGAAGATGAGAACTCTGCTCCTGATTTTTCCAGAATCATTTCTCCAAATGTGGTGGCAATTTTTAAAAGGGTGTCACTTAAGCTGGGCATACTTATAAGAGACAGTCTTTCTCTGTTTAAAAGGCATAGATCCCATCCTTAAGCAAAATCATGGTGTCATAATTGTAGTTTCCGTCAACTTCTTGTCTATACTCAAATAACCAAATCCAGCATTCGATTCTAGGGCCAAAAATCAGTCAACAGCCACTATTTAATTAGCTGGAATAAATCTTCATAACCCAAAATCTATACCAAATGTGGCCTGAAGGTTTGCTAACTAAAAAACAACATATGAAGAAATGAATCTTCGAGCATAAAAATCAAGGGTGTTGAAATTTGGCAACTTAAGTTTGTTCCATTATGCTAGTTGTCAATAGTAAGTTTTCTTTATTTTCTATTTTCCAGTTATCTTTGTCATCATTCCATTACCTTTACTTTATTTTTTACCTTCTTCCACACTTTTATACTCTGCATATCACCATAACAAGCTCCATGAAGAAGAAATAACTAATTTATTCCTTCAAAATTTGTCAATGTGCATTCTGTCAACGTTTCAGCCCTTATAAAGCATTCCCAGAGACTTTAACACAATACCCTTACATAGGAAGAACAAACAAATAGAAAATATATATAAAAGAAAACAAATACCCTCTAAAGCTAAAATTAGAAACCAACAAAAAGTGTCTCCTGAATTTTCTAATAAAACTAATTCTTAACTACTTAAAAAAAGAAATACCTTCTCAAGAAAAAAAATTAGAAACCAACCAAAATTGTATCCTGAATTTTGTAATAAACCTAATTCTTAAGTAACATCCTGATTCATACATGAGAAATATGCTCCCACCAGACGAGACTCTCCTAAAATAAACCAGAGAGGAAATTTTAATCACTTTCACTAGATTAACTTGGTACAACCTTCATACAACATTAATGCATTAAACGAAAAATTTTCTTTATCAACAGGATAGTCATAATAAATATGCATTTAGGTGCCCTGATGTATGTTATCTGCAGAAAATTGATCTGATGGCCCAAACTATAGATCTGGGAAAAAAATTCAATAATAAAATTATGTAGGTATGTGTTGGATTCAGAATATTTTGAAAAAGTTCAAGTTAAATCCAACAATATGGAATAAAAACAAATGATGGCAGGATAGTAAGAATTGAGAACCAAAATATTTCTACTAGCAATCACTTAAATAAGCTTAGATTAATCATCCATAAGAACAAGACATTGATATGCATATTGCCCATAGAACTAAGTGTATGGCTAATTTGATCAATGCTTTGGGTGTAACGCACTGATCACATAACAACAGGCATCTTTATTTATGAATGCTTTATCTATTTCCACCTACGAAAGGTCAACAAACTTACACTACATGTTTGAGTTGCTTACTTGAATATGCTATTACAACATCTTGCTCAAATTAGTTAGATTAACAACCAGATGTAAGTAGGGGTGCAACTCGGTCCGGTCAAAACAGCATCCGAACCAATCCAAACCGACTTCAGTTCGGTTTGGTTCAGTTTTTATAACATTTGGTTCAGTTTTGGTCTCAAATATACTAAAACTGAATTAATTCGGTTCGGTTTTGGGTTAAAGGCTCAATTAACCGAACCGAAACCCAATACTGTATACATATATATATTATAAAATATATATATACTTACAAATATATAAATGTATATATACAAACATATATATAATTATTATATTATATATTAAAAAGTTATGAGAAAAGTTTTCTTTTAATAAAGGCTTTGACCAACACGTCATTACCTTTGTCAAAAAAGGGTCTTTCATTATGGCAGTCTAGACCCTTTAACTTATAGAAATCGGCCAGGGAAGAAAACTTTTCCCTGGCCGATGTGGGACTCAAGGGAAAAGTTCCCTTGAGTCCCACACGGGGTCATTCCCTTGAGTCCATTCCCTTGAGTCCCACATCGGCCAGGGAAAAGTTTTCTTCCCTGGCTGACTACTATAAAAGCAACCCCTCCTTTCTCCTGCCTTAAACCAAGCTTTCTTTTGTTTAACCCTTTTAAACGGTTCAAACTCATGAAACGGTTCAAGTTCATGAACCAATTCAACTGAAGGCCAGACTAAGGTTTTTATAATAATATAAAAAGGTTTACTATTTGTTCGATTTTGATCTAGAACCGAACCGAATATATGATTTGGTTTGGATTTAAACCGGACCAACCCGAACTGAGTTGCACCCCTAGATGTAAGCATAGAGTTTTAGGATGCATAGACAAATAAAGCTACAGTGGTGTATTTTTTTCTTTTACCTCCTTACAAATTTGAGCTTGAAAAAGCAATAGGGTTTACGAAGCCAAAATCATTTCTGACTATGGTTCGGGACATTGCTAGTTGGCAATGTTATCTAGACAAAGATCTCCCTCTAATCACTCAAAAAAAAATGGATAAAGATCTCCCAAATTATGGCAGCTGTCCTATTCAAGAACTTATTAATATCAGGTGTCTAAACTCTAAAGTGCTTGTTAAGGTAAGCTCCTTTATCCACACTACCAATTATGGCATTATGACAAAAACAAGTAAGTAAAATTCAAGGTTGTAGCAAAGAAGGTTGGATAAGCTAAGAAAGTAAAGTCAATGGGTATTTGAAAATCCAAATTGGCTATGAAAAATGAAAAACTATGTTCTAGAAACAAAAGAATGACAAAAATTCAATTAGAATGAAGTTGAATGCATAGATATGACTTATTGAGAAGATTAAAGAAAATTATGCATATTAAAATAAAAACAAAAAAACTAGTGAATTTGATCATTGCTGTAAATTAGGTGCACTCACTGGGGACATACATATTTACTGGAGCAAACAGACGTATAGAGCTCTAAGCCTCAAGAGGTTGACCCATTAGTAAAATAAAATTGGCATGGGCAAGTCTTTATGAGCAGGAATATCATGTGTCCCCAGTCCAACTAATGTGATATTTGAGTAAATTTTATGCTTAAAGCCAAAAACTAAGATTAATATCAGTTTTATCAATATTCAGAAAGAAGAAAGATGACAATAAATGAAGTCCAAATAATACAAATTTATTCTAAAAGCCTAAACCTAAGATTAATATCAGTTTTATCACTATTAAGAAAGAAGAAAGATGACAATAAATGAAGCCCAAATCATACCTGTTCAATATAACACTAGCAAACAGTAGTTCAAAATTACTACAGTGATTCCATTTGTTAAGAGCAGAGGAGGCGAGATCGGCAGAGCAAATTTCGAACCAGAACACGCCAGAGAACGTGGAGGCTTTGCTTGAGGGCACTTTGGAATCATATACAATGAATTGCTCGGGAACTTGTTGCCTAGGTTATAGTTAGGTAGCTTTGCCCAAGCGTTTTTCCAGCCTTTAATGATTTTATTATTAACTTAACATTTTGAAAAGACGCACTCGCTGCTGCAAGGCCTGTGGGCTCTCGCCTGTCTTTCTGGTGTTGGATTTCATAGTCATGGGTTCTAGTCGAGAATTTATTGCTCCAAGTCAAGGCATGGTTTGTAGAGAGGTGAAGATTGGATGGAAGTGCTTCTCGTTCGAAAGTTTCTTTGCATCAAATAGGCTTGCAATTCGCATCTCGGAGCGCCGAGGCTCTATAACTTCTTTAGTTGTTTTGGATTTAGAGGAATGTCGTTGGTTTGAGGATAGAGTGACTCGACTTCATTTAAGAGATGCGAATGGGTTTTTGGGTTCGTTTCGATGTAGTAACAGAGCCCTGCTTCTGGAGAAAGGTAAAAATATGAGAGGAGAATTCTGTAAACTCTCAATCCTTCCACATGCTGGGAGGCAAAGATTTTTATTTTTCCCTAAAGAGGATGATAACAATAGGTGGGACCGTGGGAGTATATCCTATGGGGCATTGCCCTTCAAAGCTCTGACAGGGGCTCATTCAAGAAAGCTACAGAAGTCTTTGAGGACTGGTTCAGCATAATGTAGTGGAAGTAGATGCAGATTCGATGCCATCCTCAGATATATCCATCCATCAGAACCCGATGCAGTCAGGGGATCGATGGAACTTCCCAATTCTGTGTAAATTGGAAAAGCCTCTTGAATGTTGGGACGTGGTGGCTGGAGCAATGCATTTTCCTCATTTCATCCCTCTATTGCAATCTTCAGCCATTCTCTTTCTACAATCTAAGGAGGTGGAGGGTTGGTTGCAAAGAGGTGAACTCCGTATTAGGCAGCCGGTCCTATCGTTTCAACCTTGGCTATCCGGGTACTCAGAAGGGGCTGAGATGGAGAAGGAAGGGGAGCTATGGATTATAGTAAGAGGGTTGCCATTCCATCTTTGGTCCCTAACGGCGTTGGAGCAGATCGGAGACTCTTGTGGTGGCCAAATTCAGAAGGGGCGATTCTACTCCGAAGGTCCGTTCACCGGTTGTTTTAAAATAAAAGTGAAGGAATCTCGTGCTTGTCGAATCCCAAGATGTATTGGCATTTGGGATGGCTCTATGCACCATGAAGTTCTTATTGAAGTTTGCCAAGTAACATCACTGCAAATGAAGGAGGCAATTTCAATTTATGAGGCTAAAGGTGATCTAGAGATGGCTCCACGTGTCTGTTCCTCCTATGCTGACGTTGTCGCACCTTGGAGGATTTCAAATTCAAATACTGATCCTGGTTGAGATGTTGGGACTAATTCTAGGCCTATTTCGGTGGATGATAGTGATTTTGGGGATGGCGCGTTAACCCTTTGGAATGGGGCGTTAACGAGTCCTTTAGCTAATTGGCAGGGTGCTGAACCAGAATATACTAAATATGTGAATCCTCATCCATGTTCTCCCCCAGCAGATCATTTTCCAAATCCAAACCTGAATCCCTCATTGGAGGTGATCTCTCGTTTGGTGGATGAGTCACTTGAGAGCTATCGCAAGGAGATTATGCAACAGGTTCATCAGGTAGTTGGTGATTCACTTCGAAAGAGTGGGAGTATTCAGCTTTCTGAAAATCAGAAGAGGAATAAGAAGGGGAAAGAAGCGATGGGTTTGCAGGTTATGAATTCAAATCAGAAGCCAGGAGTGGGTGCAACTGGGAGTTTTGCTGCTGGCTGTGGGGAATTAACTGAGCATGCTTCTTCTAGAGCTCTTGAGGCGATATCTCCTAGTCAGGATTGTTCGCCTGTGGCTGCAGTCTTTGAGAAGGGGTCGACATCCTCTTCCTTCAGATATGATGGACTAGGGGATCGAGAGCTCTCCGAATCAGCTCCTCCTCCAAATCTTCAGGTGGCTGATTCGAGAGAATTTTCAAACTGTCTGCCCATGCAGGTGCAACTAAATGGTTCCTCCCCACCTTCACTCAAGTCTCCGTCGGGTAAGGCATCTACATGGGTCCTAGAAAATATTATGGATATAATTAAAGCGTTGGGTGTATCTTTCAATGGTTTTGAAGAAGAGGCGAAGGCTTTGTTTACAACCATTGAAAGTGAAAAGAATCAAAAGAAAGGAGTGAACAAGAAGACTGAGAGGGAACTCAAAAAACTATCTTGGTCTTTGGCTGAGAAGGGGAATCAGTTACAGGAGCTGTCCTGTGGCAAGAGCAGCGTTAGAAAGGGGAAAGCAGTAGTGTAATGATCATTAAGATTCTATCGTGGAATGTGAGGGGGCTGAATGTCCAAGAAAAGAGGGCAGGTGTAAAGGTGAGCCTGAGTTTATGGGACCCGAAGGTAATAATCTTGCAGGAATCCAAACTGAATATAGTGGACAACAGCGTTATGGGATCAATTTCGTGTTGCCCTGAAGTGGATTGGGTCTTTATTCCAGCGCAGGGGGCATCTAGAGGTCTTATATTGGCATGGAAGAAGTCGAAGTTTCAAAAAGCTCAAGTATGGATTGAGCATTTCGTAGCTTCGGTTCTTCTCAAGGAAAATTCAGGAAGTGATTTAATTCTTATATCTGGAGTCTACGGTCCCAACGATCGTTCTAAGCCTTATAAGATATGGGAGGAGCTTATAGAAGCTAAAGGGATTGGTGGTACCCCATGCTGTATCGGGAGAGATTTCAATGTAACTAGATTCCCCTCAGAAAGGTTGGGTGGGAAGAATTTTACTACAGCAATGAGAGACTTTTCAGATTTTATTGAGAATCAGTTATTGGTGGATGTCCCATTAAAAGGCTCTAAGTTCACATGGTCTAGAAATCAGCAATGCTCTAGTCTTTCAAAATTAGACCATTTCTTAGTGTCTCTGGAATGGGAAGAGAAGTTTCCCAAGTTTGTAGCTTCAACATGGCCAAGAACACTCTCGGACCACTCTCCAATTGTCCTATCTTCTGAAAATGAGTTTCGTAAAGCTTCCCCGTTTCGACTTGAAAACATGTAGCTTGAAAA
The DNA here is from genome assembly GCA_947561395.2 of Buxus sempervirens. Taxonomy (NCBI): domain Eukaryota; kingdom Viridiplantae; phylum Streptophyta; class Magnoliopsida; order Buxales; family Buxaceae; genus Buxus; species Buxus sempervirens. Next base: position 57,732,215 of record OX387183.1, on the reverse strand, counting down.
TGAGTCCTTTGCAACCCTTGTAAATAATTGGTGGGCAGAAATGGAGTTTCAAGGCTCTCCTTCTTATATTCTTTCAAGGAAAATGCGTGCTTTGAAACTGAAGATAAAAGAGTGGAATAGAGATATCTTTGGAAGAGTGAGAAGTTGGTGGACATCACCTCCAGGTTGAAAGTGTTGGAACAGCTTAAAGAGGAAGGGAGTATGGTCTTTCAAGATTCGGTGGAGAAAGAAAGATTGAAGTTGGACTATAAGAAGTTGGCTGCTTTAATGGAGATTACTTGGAGACAGAAGTCTAAAGCTCTATGGTTAAGGTTGGGGGATAAAAATACAAGGTTTTTTCATAAGGCAGCCCAAGCAAGGGGGAGAAGTAACCTGATTGATCATTTAGAAGGTGGTGGCATCATGCTCCTTGATGAAAAGCAGATCAAGAACGCGTCAGTGGAGTTCTTTTCTCATCTATTTGAAGAGAAGGAAAGTGTTAGGCCCCTCCTGGATGGCTTGGAGTTTAAATCTTTGACGGTTGAACAAAGGGGTATGTTAGAAAATCAAGTCTCGGAAGCGGAAATATTAGAGACGTTAAAAATTATGGATGGTGACAAATCTCCCGATCCAGATGGGTTTACTATTGCTTTCTTCAAGAAATGTTGAAGTACTATTCGTGTTGAGTTTATGGATGTAGTCCAAGAATTTTACGAATCAACTAGATTTGAAAAAAGTCTGAATGCAACATTCATATCTCTCATTCCTAAAAAATAGGGGGCATTATCATTGAGAGATTATCGCCCGATCAGCCTAGTAAGCGGTTTCTACAAGATCGTTGCTAAGTTGATGGCAAATCGACTTTTTAAGGTCCTTCCAAGCATTATTTCTCAATCCCAACTGGCATTTGTGGGAGGTAGACAAATCTCGGATGCAATCATGATAACTAGTGAGTGTATAGATGCTATCCAGAGGAACGGAGAGGAGAAATTATTATGCAAACTTGACATTGAAAAGGCCTATGATCATGTAAATTGGAAATTTATATGGTATCTTCTAAGGCATATGGGGTTTGGGGCCAAATGGTGCAAATGGATGTCATTTCTGTGTATCTTCAACTTCCTTCTCGATTCTCATTAATGGTGCTGCAGCGGGTTTCTTTGGCTTCTCTCGAGGGTTGAGGCAAGGTGATCCCCTCTCTCCCTTGTTGTTTATCATTGTCATGGAGGCATTGAGCAAAGCTCATCGAAAGAGCAGAGTCGATAGGGCTCATAGAAGGTGTGTCTTTTGGAGATGGTTGCCTCTTTATATCTCATCTTCTTTTTGCGGACAATGCAATGATTTTCTGCAAAGCACAAGCCTCTCAAGTACTGAATGTTAGAGCTTTACCATTATGTTTCGAAACTACATCAGGCTTGAAGGTAAATTTGCAAAAAAGTGAGATGTTCATTGTGGGGAGTGGCATGGGAGCAAATGAGCTATGCTGTTTGTTGGGTTGCCGTGAAGGTTCTCTACCTACTTCTTATCTTGGAATACCAATTGGGGTGCCTTATGAATCTAAAGTGGTGTGAGAGCCAGTGATTTCCCGAATGCAAAGGAAACTAGCATCTTGGAAAAGTAAATTCTTATCAAAATGTGGGAAGATGACTCTTATTAAAAACTCTTTAGGAAATCACCCGACTTATCTGTTTTCTTCTTTAGTTTTCCCGGCATCAGTAGTGGAAAGCCTTGAAAGAATCCAAAGAAACTTTCTTTGAAAGAGTTGGGATGAAGCAAACAAATATCACCAAGTGAGTTGGGAGGAGGTGTGTAGAGATAAAAAAAAAAAGGAGGGTTGGGTATGAGAAGGTTGCGACTCTTTAATCAATCCCTTTTATCCAAATGGAGTTGGCGGTATGGGAAAGAACCTACAAGTCTATGGAGGAAGCTGATTACAATCAAGTACACTATAATCCCAATGATTGGCTGCCAAGTCGTGTGAATGGCTATATTAGATATAGCCTCTAGAGGCCTATTAGTAAATTTTCCTCGCACCTTACCTCTAGTTTGAGGTGTGAGTTGGGGATAGGAGATAGAATAAGATTTTGGGAAGATATATGGTGTGGGGAAGAGCCGTTAAAAGCCAGATTTCTTGACCTCTTCAGCATTACTACTTCTTCGTAGATGTACATTTCTAAGCTATGTTTCTATGATTGGAGTGGACAGAATTGGAATCTTAATTTCAAACGGAACCTGTTTGATTGGGAAATTGACTCTCTTGCTCAACTGTTAGCTAGCATTATTGGCCATCAACCGAACTCAAATCAAGATGGGATGAAATGGGTGGGGAACAGATCAGGTGAGTTTAATGTAAAAGGATTCTACAAGCATCTAGCCAAGAAGGACATCGGATTTATGCTCTCAAAAATGCTATGGCAGCCTAATCCTCCATCCAAAATTAGTTTCTTTATATGGACAGCAGCATTGGGGAGAGTATTGAGTCTATTGACATTAGATAACCTCATGAAAAGAGGATGGCAAATCTCAAACAAATGTGTATCGTGCAAATCTGATTCGGAGTCTGTAAATCATTTGTTTATTCGTTGTAAGGTTGCCCATGATTTGTAGTCTATTATCCTACAAAGATTTGGCAAATTATAGGTGCAACCTAGAGATTTAATTCAAATGCTGCAGTCTTGGAATTATAGCAAAGGTATTCTGAGGTACGATGTATTGTGGAATTTGGCACCGGCTGCTATTCTTTGGGCATTATGAAAAGAGAGGAACAAGAGAATTTTTAAAGATTCATCTAATTCATTTTGGGGTTTATTAGAATCATCTCTCAACTACCTACTGTATTGGGCATCGAGTTATGAATCTTGTAAAGGGATGATTTGTCATGAGTTTCTTGAGTTTGGGAACTTTTATGATTTATAAAACAGATCATGTACACCGATCATATACTATTTAGTTTCTGTAAAAAGAGCTACAGTATAGAAATGTCGCAAAACAAGGACAAAAGCTATCAAGAACTTCCCCACTAAAAGGTAACTCTCTTTTTAAACACAAAAGGGAATTTGAACCATAATAATAAAAATATATTATCTTGAAATGTCTAACTGTTGAAGAAATAGAAGAAACAGAAAGGCATTCAAACGAATGAAAGAACAGAAAAATTATAAGAACCCACCTGAATAATGTCTGCAAGGCTCTTCTGCCTGCTCCCCAGTCCTAACCCAGACAGGCCGATCAGTCCATCACCACCCCACTCAGTTGACGCCTGTGGTTGCCTTGATTCCATCTCGCTTTCTTCTTTCTGCAAATTAAACCCCGGTTGAAGTGAAAATAACGACCTATTACCACCATCGTTAGCCCGATTCACCCTCCTTCTATCCCCGATTCCTCCCAACACCGAACCCCCACCCTGAAACCTCTGCGCAAACCGCCAATCTTCCTTGGAGACTAGCGGCGGTGGAAGGCGAGGGTTGAGATTCACGTTAGAGTAGTAATAAGAAAGGTAAGCTGGATCGGACCTGAGCTCATCTTCCGACACGGATCCATTCCCATTCTCGGTTCCAGCAAAGTGCGACAGAGAGTTGTCGCCGCCATGTCCATATAGACCTCCAACAGCAGTTAAAGAGCCTTCAACAGTAGGAGGAGCAGAACCACTCCTGCATAAATTCAGTTCTCTCTCCCCACCATTCAACTCTTTTCGCCGCTGTTCCCGAAGCAAAAGCCCTAGTTCCTTGCCTATATCGTCACTATATGACCCCTCGTTGCCTCCGAAGACCGGTAGCGTTCCTACCTCAGATAGCATCTTTAAACAACCCTCTGTCAACGTTCCACGAGCCCAAACACAAGCAACATCCCGAAAGAAGGTGTTAGAATCGAACCATGGAACTCCTAAATGTTATAAACTATGTCCACGCAACAAAGGATTAAACTTAAAAAAATAGAGGTTTCGCCATTAAAGGTGCTAAAAAGCTCAAATTCCTACCCAAAACAAAAACGGCGATCACTGATCACTCGAGGATCGAATAGTAAGCTAGTATCAAACGATACATGTTTTTTGAGGGAGTTCAAATTCACTTTCAAATTAAAAGATCGTACAGGAAACAAACAAAACTTGTTCTTACAAGATGGATTATAACAACGATCGGCAATCGGCTCTGCCATTTTAAACTCGTCAAAGATCGCAGGCTCGCCCGTGTTCTGGTAAAACGACAGGAAAAAGAGCAAACTGTGGAACGAATCCAAAAAAGAAAAAGGAAAACAGCGCTTTCAGGAGTGGAGCGACAAACAAAAACGTTGGCAAGATCGAAATCGTTGGATTCATTACCTGACGGTTGAGATCGACACAGCGGGGAATTTGTTCTTACCAGAGCCCTTTAGGGTTTTATTTCATGGATTGAATATTATTTAATGTCACGGTATTTATAAGTCGGTTTTTTTATTTTGCTAAAAATTGAGGAAGAAATGATGGCCTATATTCCTCGTATTCTAAACAAGCAATTGTTACTGGCCACGTAAGCACGTGAGATTCGCTTGTTGGACCAACCCAACCCCAGTCACGGATTAGAGCTGGTCTTTCCTAAGGTCAACTCCTTACCGCTCACTCGTTAAGGACACTAAAAATGATTGCGAATGGCCAAAATAACCACTTACCGCAGTTCTACCTTAAAATTTTCTTCTAATTTTTTGCCCTTTCAGAGTGGTTGATGACGAATTTAACACTGAAATTGTAGGAAAATTTATCTTATGCCTTTGTATTTTTTTTTTTTTTGGAGAAATTACACTTACCTCTCTTGAGGTATACTATAATTACACTTATCTCCCTTGAGGTTTTTGAAATAACATTTTCCCCCTTGAAGTTTATGTGTGGGTTACAATAACAACCATTCATTGAAGTTTCTATTAGAGCAGTAATGATAGTTAGTAAAAATAATTATAATTGGACAAGATTACCCCCATTTAAGTTAAATGATAGTTAAGCCTTAGGCCATTAAAATTTGTGTTCTCATCTTTATGAAGGGATAATCTTGTCCAATTAATTTTTTTTCTAATAACTACCATTATTGCTCTAACAGAAACTTCAATGAATGGTTGTTATTCTAACCCACACACAAACCTCAAGGAGGAAAATGTTATTTTAGAAACCTCAAGGGAGGTAAGTGTAATTATAGCATACCTCAAGGGAGGTAAGTGTAATTTACCCTTTTTTTTTCTTTTAGGAAAACAGATTACAATTTTTATTATATTTAAATTTTTTCTAATATTATTAGAAGAAAAAAGGCCGGGCTTGGGCTTGAATGTGTGAGGCCCCAAAATTGAGCCAGGCAGCGCTTAGGCAAGCATAAGGGCTCTCATGCCTTACACTAAGCTGGACTCAACACATTGCAACCTCTAATCTAAGGGGTCGTTTGTTAGGGTTTGTGATTCTGGTAGAATCCACAATCCAAAGCCCACTTTTGGCATTTGGTACAGATTATAACTCTAGATTCTACAATTAAATGTTAGAATCAAGCCAGAAACTAGAAACCATAAAAGAATAGCTTTTAGGGATTTTGTACCTAATCGTTATAAACCCCAAAAACAGGGATTAAAGTGGTTTCTACTCAAACACGACATTTGCTTGCATTACTCTTGCCATCGTCACCTTCCTCGTGGAGCTACTGCCATTGTCACCTTCCTCGTGGAGCTCTACAACCAGGTAGCACGTAACCCTCCCCCCCTCTCTCTCTCTCTCATCCCCATCTCTCCCGCTCCTTCTTCTTGCTACTCCCTCTCCCTCTCCCGCTACCTTTCCTCTCCCTTTCCCTATTCCACTCCATCTACACTCCCTTCCGCTCCCTCTCTCTTCTATCTCTCTTTCCCTCTCCCTCTCACCCTCTCGCTCCATTTCCCTCTCTCTCCCTCTCTCACTCACACTCCCTCTCTCTCCCGATCCCTCTCACTTCCGCTCCCTCTTTGTCATGCTCCCCCTCCCTCTCTCCATTTCTCTCCCTCTCACTCATGCTCCTCACATTTCCCAACCTCTCTCTCTTCCTCTCACTCACACTCCTCTCTCCCTCTCACTCAGTCCTTTGATGGGTTTATCAGAAGTTTAACTGATAAACAGACTAACATGACCATTTGTTCTAAATTAATCAACCCTTTTCGAAGAGCATTAATGGGTTTGTCTTTCTGATTTTAGAGTCTTTTCTCCATGTCGTTGTTCTATATAGTTTTTGTAGCAGATGAGATCTCTAATTCTATACTCTTTGCTACTAAACTGGGCAAATAGGGGGTTTCAACAGTAACCTTCTCTACTTTGCTTGTTTGAAACCCTTATATTTGTCTATATGAAGAAGCTTCTGAAACCCATTGCCATGGCTCCCCTATTTTTGCATCTCCTACTGCTTTGGCTAGCCATGATTATAGTCAAGCATTGAATAAAGGCATTCTAGTTTGTTTCAATAGATTCAAATCAGCCAATGTTCTTTAGGATTCTCACAACATAAATTTTATGGTTGCTTCTATTACTCAATTGCGAGAACTCAATCCCATAAAAGACAATAAAATTTTTCTTCACATTTTCCAGAGGCAATTTTCTAGACGCGATGAATTCATAAAACCTTGAAGACGAACTGTCAATATGCGGTATCCAAACAGGATTCTGGATTTTGAAAATCAACAACAAGAATCTAGAATTTCACAATCCAAATTATAATCCAGAATCTAGAATCTAGAAACCCTACCAAACGACCCCTAAGATTTCTCTGCTCTTTTAGTTCCATCCTTTTTTTGCTCCCTTATTACCAAAAAAAAAAAAAAAAAAACCTTCTTTTTGCTCCAGTTCCGCTTCCACTTTTGCTTTCAATTATTTTTTGAGTTTCTTTCTTTGTTTCCTTTTTTTTTCATGGACGAGATCACTGCAAAGTTCAAAAAGCTTCTCATTTTTTTTTTGATAATAACAAAAAAAAAGCTTCTCATACCATCTAGACTTTAACCATTTTTATTTCTTCTCTTAGATGACTAGGATGGGCTAGATTCTAAACCAAGAAACTTATAGAGTTGTTTATGATTTCCTTGAAGGCAACCCTAGATTAATTCATTAAAAAATGTTATCTTATGAATATAGAAAGACATAAAGTCCACCTCCTCATTCAGATCTCTAGGTGTCGATTTCTGCTAGGTTTCAAATCTCGGGGTTAGCTAGGACTAATTATATCGTAAGCACACGAGGAATAAGGCAATCTTTAAGGGCATAAAGCTTCTATCCAACTAACTTAGAGGCTGTTTGGTATAACTTTTTAAAATTACTTGTTAACTTTTTAAAATAGATTTTCTTAACTTCTCTCTATTTTGAAAAGTTGAATAGTAATTTCAAAAAATTATACCAAACAGCCTCTTAAGCTTTCTTTAGAATGTTTTAGGAGTACATTACGAAGATGAAAAGTATGGAAAAGCTCAAAGAAAGACGTCTAAAGAGTATGAGTTATATCAAGTGAGAAAATCCTAAAGAACCGTGGTTCAAAATTAATCTCGGATGGCGCTGCCAGGGGAAACACCAGAAAGGGGTTATAGCTAGGTGTAATCTTTAGAGACAGTTATTGAATGCCTCTTGTTGGAGTCGTTGCCCACCACACATTGGCTCTACCACCTCCCTTTTAACTAAATCATTGAGTATACTCGAAGGGATAAAACTTCCAAAAAACCCTTGCTTTAAGTTATTCTGCGCCACAGAATAACTTAAAGCAAGTTCTGGGTGCAGAAGGGTTTGAAATAGAAACGCGAGCTATCCTTGTAGAATATTACTCGAGATTGAATCGAATTTTCTTATTTGCTTCAATTTTTGTTTGACCTGCAATGCGAAAAACAAATTTTGATTTACACGATGGAAAGGATTGAAACAAGACGAGACGATGGAGGCAGGAATTAATATATGGCATTCCCTGCATTGACTATCAACTCGTTTGCCACTGTTTTTGACATGGTCAAACTTAATGTTGGTCAGTTGGTGAGATGATGAGTGAATGTCCCATGGTGCACGGTCTGATTCATCTGAAAGTGGCATTTTCTTTCCATGCACGGGGGATTGACTTTCGTCCTGGGCCTCCGCGCAGAATCTTAATTTCTCATGGCTAGCCAAAATTGAAGTCTACATGGATGAATAGAAGATTACGACGTTCTAGATTCGATCATTCAATCGAAAGTCGCAGACGACAGAGAAACATGGGTCCTGTGGGTGAAGCCGAGTTGATGAGAGATACTTTGACCTCAATTTTAACTCTTAGCTATGTAAGAAACGACGAAGGATATCTCTCAACCTTAAATCTAAATTCCCCAGTTCGACAGTAGCGCCATTTTACGTGTTTTGTTTCAAAACAAAGTGGAACAATTCACCAAGAAAAGATTTTCAAACTATTACCCTATTATTAAGTTATTAACTGATTTCACCTAGAGTTTCGGTTTCATCTAGTTTTAGCAATTAATGTTACTTAACAGAGATATTCTTGTCCAAATTAAAACCAAATTTCTTGAATGTACGTAGGTTTAATTTGGGCGTTGTTGGGAATTGCTTTTACGCAAACCTTTGATCTCGTGAAATGGGTAAGGCATCGTTACGAACAAATTCTCCACCTCTTGCGATCAGCTTGAAGGAATAAAGGGGTTGAGCTGGGAGATGAAAAAGCAATTTACTGGTTGGAAGAGTTTTCTTTTACTTGAAAAGAAGCATTAAAGCGATAGCGATAGCGAGGAAAGAAACACACAGTTGGAAACTTGGAGCGAGTCCCTCCAAATTCGATTTAGCATCTATCCTTTCAAATGGCCTTTCTCTTTTCAAAAAGCACTGTTTGATTTTGATATAAAAGCTGAGCCAAAGAGATCGGCTGGAAGGCCCTAATAAGTAATAACGTGTCGGTTGTTGAGCAGTACAATGACTCGATGGTCAGTCGCCCTATTTTTATTGGGCCTAAAACGAGTGGTTCCAAACGTTAGACTTGACCCGCCCCTCCGAATGATAAGATGTAACCTGTGAACGAACCGGTCACGGTGGCACCAAGCATGTCTGTCACAATTTCTGGTTTATGAGACAAGGACACAATTAGGAAACCCGGTGCATGTTCTTTCTTCAAATTCTTCCTTTTTTTAATTTTGCACCCAAAACACATGAGAGCCTTGTTCAGCTGAATTACCGGTGGGATCCTGAACAATTTTGAGCAACCACGCCTCTTAATTAAGCTAAGCACAAGATAATTAAATGGGTTAACATATGATTAACTCAAACACAAGTTAATTACTTTTTGTGTCGGGGAAAAGTAGGTGACTTAATTGTAAAAGAGACTTATGAAGCAGTGTGAACCCTAGAGATGATTTCGTCTCTTGCGTTTTCTGGTATCATCCATGAAATACACGCACAGCATGTCCATGTCAATAGGGGGTCCACACCCCAAAACATAATCTCATTTGTATGTTTTATGGATGGTACTATGAACTAGATTCGTGAAGACTGGAATCCAATAAACCGCCGTATGGGTTGCGTTGGAAAAAGAAATAAACAAAAGGACGATCTTGTTTTCTCTAGGACTCTAGGTGAGCTGGTAGTCCATGGTGCATTAAGGGTTTAGCTCTACTCATCCATAATGGACTCTTAAGAGTTCACCCCAATTGGCATATTGTACGTCTTCAGAGAAGCAACTCTTGTACTCGGATTAATCATCCACCATCTTCTTTAGGATTTGTCTTGCTTGTTTATATTTTTAGACCAATTTCTATGATACCATATTAATTAGAATATCTGTCGGTCTAATGGTGAGCAAGGTGTATACGTCAGCATCATTCATAGACGTGTCCATTCCCTTTACCGTTGGACCAACAGACGTTCCAGTAAAAGGCTCTAGCCGATTTCAAGTCAATTTCTATTGGCTTTTGAAATCCTACTTCAGAAATTTCTCTTCTTTTCATTAAAAACGGGATACGATATACGCGTATATCGACGTTATCATTTCCGGTTTTTTTTTATAAATTTCTTAATTAATGTAACAGGATTACAGGAATTTTCTACGCGTGTGCTTGCAGCGAAGCTCTCAGGCGCTCAACTTTTGCAAAAGGACAAAGAGGAAGGGAAGAGGAAAAATGGAAAAAAGATTAAAAAAGGGGATTGAAAAGCACGATAGAAGGCGTGGAACCAAATAGATTCGCTTTTTAAATCTGATATGCAGCCCAAAGTGGAGAACAACACAGCAACAGCGAACCATTCAGTAATATTTTTTTTTTCCTGCTTTTTAACTTCCTCATCTCTCCCCTGTCAAACTCATCCGAAAAGAACGAAAGATCGTTAACTTTTTTCAGAAAAAACATCAAAACCCCTTCAATTTCAGTCCACGGCAAGATTGCATTTGTAACGTTCTAATGTTCTATGAAGAGCGAGCGAGCAGCATTTAATCGTCGGCATGAAAACGAAGCTCAATTATTCGGACTATGGGAACCCTAGACGTGGATGGATGGGATGGCATACTTTCATAAACTTTTTGCTTTTTGGTTTAGCTTTACCTTTACTGGCAGACAACGCCAATCTATCCCTTCGATGCAGGGGAACACGCTTTCTTTCGCATCGTTTGCATCCGAGGCATGCATGAGATGCAACTATACATCGTAAAATCAAGATTTCAAAGGTTATCATTCGGTTCCGGTTTTTAGATTTGTTTAATTAATGTTGCTTCCTTTTTTAGTGAAGTGTTTTGACTAAACCAAGCCCAATTAAACCCTTATCTACATATAGTGGAGGAACCAGGACTCCAAATCTGAGGGGGCAAAAAAAATTTTCAATTTACACTTCTCATGAAATATAGAAATTTCAATGAGTTGAGGGGACAAATCAGAAATTTTAGAAGGGGTTCTCATGAAATATAGAAATTTCAATAAGTTGAGGGACAAACCAGAAATTTTAAAGGAGGTAAAACATAAATTTTAATTAAAACATATAAAATATATATATATATATATTTTTAATTAAAAAATAAAATCTAGGGGGTCAAGCCCCCCTATCTATAACGTGGTTCCACCACTGTCTACATATGTTAAACAACCATCTTACTTAAAGAAAAGCTTAAGCTAACAATGAAAGTGCAATATGTTTAAAATAGTAGCGGATTGTTTTGTTTGGGAAGAGCAATGTTTGAAAAAAGAAAATGGAGACTAAAATCTAGAGGGAATATTCTTCCATTTTCTTTTTATTAATAATATAGATATAGATATAGATAGATATTAAAATGCCCAAAAAGCTTAAGGTGATATATGAAATAAGATATCAAAATCAAAGGGCCCAAATATAATACACTCGCATGTCATGTTCAACAATAAAGTGCAACTAGAAACATAAATGCCAAGACAATTCACCCCCGAAAGATCTAACACAAGACTTTTCATTCTGATACTATGTTCAACAATAGGGGCACCTAAAATCTTAAGTTGATAGGTGTAATTATGTATATTAAAGGGTTTCAACAAAAACATCTCAAAACATGGTCCCTTCTCATTCTCTTCCTCAATCTCTCTCGCACTTATTTCATTATACTTTTTTCAAATTAAATTACTACGTATTCTCCCATTTATTTCTTCATTTTTTTACCAAATTAAACTATTACATATTTCCTCGTCATGCTTTCATCCCTTCAATTAAAAGCATCACTGGCGCATTTTCTTAAGATTGCCCCTCTTTAAGTATATCAGCCTCCAAAATTATTGAGAATCCATGCGGATGCTCGTTGAATATTCCTTTTTCTAATCTACGATTTCGATTCAGTTGATAAGTTTAACTATAGTCATCAGATCGGACGGCCGTCCTGAGTTAGGGGTTTGACTGTGAGTTGGATTTCATGTTGGTGATGATGCCGAAGTTTTTGATAACATCGGCGATTTCATCATTGATGTCATGTTTCCTCTTCGGGTCTAAGGTGAATCGCCAGCTAGAAGACAGAGGCGCGCCTCGCCCAGATCCACTAGCGCGCCAGCTTCGGTTGACGGGGAGCCTGAGTCTACGTTCAAGACGTCCTTAACGCCGTTAAGACGCGTGTTTCGTTAAGTAGCTTTACTTTACTCTTGGCCATAAGCGTAGATAACACGCCAACAAAACGACGCGTTTTATCCGTTAGACGTTTCCACTGGAGTTTAAATATATCCAGCTCCATTGTCCTCCGTCTCCACCCAGAAGCCTCTCGCTCTCTCTTTCTCTCGACTTGCCGGATATTTACTTTCTCCGGCGGGGTAAGATATCTTTCAAGTTTGTGTTAAGATTATAACAAGATTTTGTGTAATTTTCGAGATTTCGGATACAATTTTAGGGTTTTCTCGCCATCAACAAATGATTTGAGTGAAGAAAGCGACTTTGATCTTTTTTTCGTTTTCAATCGCAACTCGAATTCTGTTCGTTGGAGAGAGGGGTTAGCTTTTCTTTTTCCTCTGCGATTTGGTTTCGGAAATTTGTGGTTGTAATATCCTTGGATATATCAGATCCGTGGGAGGTTATTACCATCGAGATTTCTCGAGGAAAGAAAGGATCTTTGGGGTTTTCTCGATTCTTAGATCTGCAAAAGAAGGGACTTCGGGATTTGTTGGTCCATGTCGTCAACGGGGTCGTCCTACTGGTGCTATAGATGCAACAGATTCGTTAGGGTTTGGGCTGAAGATACAATAGCCTGCCCCGATTGCGAGGGAGGATTCGTGGAAGAGGTTGATAATACTCCCCGATCTGCACTAGCAGATGCTCGGCGTCGCCGATTTCCAACTGCCGCTATGTATATGCTCGGAAACCGGCCGGGTTGGGATCAGAATACGAATCTAGGGTTCCGACGCAGCCGAAGAAACGGGGGTGACCGTTCACCTTTTAATCCGGTAATTGTCCTTAGGGGACCCGCTGATGGTGGTGGCTCAGAAGGCGGTGGTGGCGCGAGAGGCAGTTTCGAGCTATATTATGATGATGGTGCTGGTTCCGGTCTCCGTCCTCTGCCTGCAAGCATGTCGGATTTCTTGATGGGTTCCGGCTTTGACCGTTTGCTCGATCAGCTGGCGCAGATCGAAATTAATGGGGTTGGGCGCTATGACCATCCCCCGGCGTCTAAGGCTGCGGTAGAGTCCATGCCGACCATTGAGATTGTTCCTAGCCATATTCTCACGGAATCCCACTGTGCTGTCTGCAAAGAACTCTTTGAGCTAGGATCGGAGGCCAGAGAGATGCCGTGTAAGCATATCTACCATTCGGATTGCATCCTACCGTGGCTTTCTCTCCGAAATTCTTGTCCCGTTTGCCGGCATGAATTGCCTACGGATATCCGTGGTGGGAGAAGCTCCCCTGTTTCCGATGGAGGTCAAGGCGAGCAATCTCCAGCTGCTATTGAAGAAGAAACCGTGGGACTAACGATATGGAGGCTCCCGGGTGGTGGGTTTGCTGTTGGGAGGTTTTCTGGGGGCAGGATAGCGGGTGAACGGGAGCTTCCTGTTGTTTATACGGAGATGGATGGTGGATTTAACACGGGTGGCGCTCCGAGGAGGATTTCATGGACGTCAAGAGGAAGCAGATCGAGGGAGAGGGGCGGGTTGAGCCGGGTATTCCGTAATTTCTTCTCTTTTTTTGGGAGGATTAGATTTTCGTCTTCTCGATCTAGTTCGGAATCTGATCGTCCTCGTAGAAGTCTCTCTAGTTCAGTTCTCAATAGATCTTCCCGGAGACATAGCAGGGCCTGGGCTTTGGAAGATAACAGCGGGATTGCAAGATGGTAATTTTGGAAAGGAAGTATAGCGGCAGATATCTTTTTCTTCTTCTTCGTCCGTCCTTCTCTCAACTGTCTCTTTGCGATCCTTCGTTTATCGTTATTTTCCTTCAATACAGCAAGGGGAATTTGTAAAGGAAAATTTTTGTTTTATTCACTGTAAATAGCAAGTAGTGAGAAAGAAATGAACGAAGAGTTTCCCCATTTGAAATATGTCGAGGACAAGAAGTTTTCACTGAAATGGTGTTGAAGTTCAGTTATATCGGATGCAAACTGCCTCGGATTTGCAGCAAAATAATTGACATTATCATGAAGAAGAAGAATGAAGAACGAGAAGGGAGGAGAAGAAACCTATGCAGTTAGAGATGGTTTTAGAATTTAGGAAGGTACTAGCCATCCTGTACCACAGTTTCTCTGCTATTTCCATGGTTTAAAGCTTCCTTTATTCTTAGTTTATATTAAGCTGTTTTCAGCTTTCCCTTTCCTTGTGTAATCTGCTATTTTTAACTTACAATTATTTGTTTCGGTTCTTTGCCGAATCTCTTTTAAGCTGTTGTTGTAGACCGTCTCAAGAAATGTTATTTGATATCGTGGACATGAATACAAAGCTCGATAGTTGTCTTGTTCATGTAATATCTTTATTGCTTTTCTTGTGCTGTTTTATGGCTTTATGCCTGAGGCATAATCTTCGTTTCTGGGAATACCCTGTTGAATTCTTCAGCATGTCTTCCCTTGAAGAGGAAACAAATATCATTAAGGCCTGAATTTCAAAACATTGTTGGATATGTGGTTTGTTGTCTTCGATTAACATTTGATTACCCCCCCCAAAAAAGAATGGGTCTTTAATTAACATTTGAGATTTTGTGTTTGGTGTCGAAATTGGAACTTTTTAATGGTACAAGCTGTTAGATATCCCACCAGGTTGCCATGCTGAGCGGCTGTTGGACCTCTCGAGAAGATTGGAGGCGCTTAGCAGTCAATTTGTTCACACTTTCCTTGACTTTTATTCATGGTCACTGAAAGATTGACCGACCATATTATATAATTGTTTGAACGATCTTTGAAGGTTGTAGGAGTGGAACTTCCTTTTAGTCTAAAAATTAAGAGACAATATGAATGCTCTAGGGAGGAAAACAAGGTAGTATGAGAGGAACCCACATCAATGAAAAGTAGTTTGGAGGTGTGATGACTAGCTAATGTCATTCGGGTTCCTGTCTCTCGAATATACTTTTCTTTAATTGTCGAGGCAGAAAGATTGAGCAAGTAGTAGTACTACAAATAAAAAGATCTGTGCAGTAATGGATGCTCCTTGGGAAGAAGGTAAGAAATGTCATCTAGCAGAATGTCTCTGTTAATTTCATTGAACTTGTTTATCAAAAATAAAAAATGGTTTTTTGAGTATCATCACGAGTGCAATATCTTTGGTTTTATATATTCGTACACTTTTTGTAGATTTGTAACCTGTTATAAGCTTCATTGGGATTATGTCTATCATGTCTATCATGGGCAGCTCTTGAAATGGAATCTTAAATCGGATTGTATTTTGGATGCGTTGACCATCTACTCATATAAGGGGGTCTTTCTATAATCTATAGCGAGTTTCAGATACAGCCTGTTGCTTGTAAATTGTATTGGCTACTTTGAGTGAAGTCTTCATTTCTAGTTTCCACTTTCCACAGTTTTTTTTTTTTTGGAAAGTAAGATGTATTTGTATTAATTAAGTATGTACAAACATACAAAATCATTCTTGCTGGAAGAGATCCTATCCAACATCTATGAGGCACAGCACCTCACTTACAAAAAATTATAAGTTTTGGATAAATGTTGGATTGACTTTCCAACATTTATCCAAAAAATCAGTAGCCCATCCTTCACTTGACTTCAAGTCAAGTGAAGATCCATGACTTCACTTCAAGTTGAGAGCACAGTAATTTCAATTGAACATCCATGACTATGAGTTGTAATAGTTTCTCACCCTGTCTTGCTTTGAGCTGGAAAATTCTTCTGTTTCGTTCCATCCATATTTGATAAACCATGGCTGCAAACGACATCTTCTTCACCTTTACCATTAGGCTTTCACCTTTCAAAAAGTCAGTAGCCCATTGTATGGCTTGTTCCCATCTACGTGGAGGAGAGTTAATACCATTCTTGCCCATTAACTTCCCACCATATGCTTGCCGAGTAAGGGCAAATAAAAAACAAGTGGTTCATATTTTCCGCATTTGCCCTACATAGAACACACTTTGAGCTATTCAAGATGTTGAACCTACTCAATCTATCTTGTGTAGGTAATCTTTGGTTGATTGCAATCCATAAAATAATTGCATGTTTGGGAACACACTTCCCACAGTTTTCATTGAGAAGAAAGCATCATTTTCATGTGCATGACTTTATTGTCCATTGCCAAAGTCTGTCATGGCTGTAAGAAAATCGATGTTGTACTTATGGAGACTTTGGTATCAAACCAAAAAAACTTACGGAGACTTTGTTGGTTAAGCATTTAAGATCTGGGACCGTATATAAATGATTTTCTCTAAATGGGTTGTATATTCAAGTGAAAAGTTTAAAAAAATAGGGAAAGAAACGATGTCTATTATTATGTGGATGGTGAGAGATTCCAACACCTGCTTTATTTTATTTTTTGAAATAGGAACCGAAAATTGACAATCCAGTCCTACTGACACGGGCAGATATTTAATTGTTTGAAGAAAATTTTTTAGGGAAGAATCATCCTGAGTCAAAAAGAAAACTAGGAACGGAAGTTGCGGATATTAAACAATGGTCTAAAATGTGCATCCAATGCATGAATGAAGGATCCCATGCGCAACGCAGACCGGCTGGTTTTTTGGGGTAAGTATCAAGCTCAAGGCTTGGACGAATAAGAACGGCAGTTGTAATTCCCCGTATTCACCTAATTTTGCTTGCAGTTATGATGCTGGTTTAATGTTTGGTCATATAATGGAATGATGTGATGAGCTGCTGAAATTGTTCCATTAAAAAAAATAATAAGTTGCTGAAATTGGGTTGGCCCGGTCTGATAGAAAACTTAGCTCAAGCCGATCCTAAAATGTAAAGGTTTTTAAATATGCCGGTCCAAGCCAATGGACTTAATAACTGCATCTATATATCAGGTTCTAGCAAATCCTAACCGTTCGTTACCAAAAAAAAAAAAAAACAAATCCTAACCGTTCCTATAAGTGTTTAGCCTAGGGCTGGCAATGGGTCAGATATATATTCGAATCCGACTAGAATCCAATCCGAAAATCTCAAATTCAAATATGAGATATAGATCCGTGGTTTGAATACGGATATCGGATTTCGGATCTGATCGAATTCGAATATGTCCCCATATCCAATCTGAATAGGATTCGAACCGAAATCAACATATATTTTTTATTAAACCATTGGTAAACTTTGTATAAACCATGGTTGAACCATCCTTACTCATGTCTTGCTTTAATATTTATATGGCTCATTAGTTTTGATAGTTAAAATTTGCTTTAATAGTTAAATTTGACTTTTGATTTTCAAGTTTAAATCGGATCGAATTCAGATTTCGGTTATTTATTCGGTCAAATTTCGAATTCAGATACAATATATAAATTCGGTTTCGAATTCGGATTCACGTATAAAAGATTCGTCGGATTCCGGATCGAATTCGGATATTGGATTTTTATTTTCGGTTCGAATTCAGATCATGGTAGATACATACCATATTCAACCCATTGCCAGCCCTAATTTAGCCTATATTTATACAAACCGCTTTCAAATCTTTAACAGGAGGGGCTAAATTGATCCAATTTTGCTATAAATGTTAAAAGTATCAGTAATAGGTAGGTCGGATTGACCTGACTATTTTATAAATGTTAAGATTTTGCATTGACCCTTCTTGCTTTCCCAGCTAACAAAAACTGGAACCATGTTAGATTCCAAGTTCTCTTTTTAGTTTTTATCTTCGTGTAATGTACAATTTATAATACATATAATGCCAGATGTTCCCTTGGGAATCGCACCAATTAATATGTTTGAATTTCCAGAACAACCCTTATATACCATTGTGAAGATTCATCAAATAAAAGATTACAATAGTTAAAATTATCTCAATTTTTTCAAAACTTAACAATGCAATTGTTACCACTCCTTTCTCCATCTCCTCCCTTTCTATACACGTGCAGTCCTGCACCCTCGTATTTGGGTTAGTTGTACATTAACCGAGTCTCAACATGGTTCGTTCCTACTTCCTACAAATATCCCATGGGAGTTGGGACCCCCGCAACCCATTGAGAGCTTATCCGAATCTGAGTTCTGACGTGGCCTTATCCAGTAAATGAAGGCAATACAAGACGAGTACGTGTCATTTCCAGGATCCAACAAAAGCAAAACCTATTTGTACTCACTTCAATCCCGGCATCTGTGAATATCTATCAACTCGATCGAGCCTTGACACAAGGACAAGATGGCCTCTGTAACTCCTTTTCTTCGTCTTAATTCATCGACAAGACCAGCTCTAGCCAGTGGCCCCTGTCTCTCTAACTTCTATGGGCGAAGATGGACGAAGAAGTGCAATCAGAAAGGGCAAACGAAAGGTTCGACCGTGGTGAGGGCTGCGATAGGAGATGTATCGGCAGACGGCACAGCCTATTTGATAGGTGGCGCATTGGCTGTGGCGCTGGTCGGAACCGCCTTTCCTCTCCTTTTCTCTCGCAAGGATCTGTGAGTAATTAAAATTTCCCTCATCTTGAAAATATTTTAGAATTTCTTCAGAGTTTTCATTTTGGTGGATCCACCCACACAGGTGTCCGGAATGTGATGGTGCGGGGTTTGTAAGAAAGTCGGCTGCAACTTTGCGAGCGAATGCCGCGCGCAAGGATCTGGCGCAAATCGTTTGCCCTCGCTGCAACGGCCTTGGCAAACTCAACCAAATCGACAAATAAATTCAAATATCCTTTTCTTTCTTTTTTTTTTTTCCCTCCCTCACCAAACCGCCTTCTTCCCCACCATCAATTTGTATTTTATTAATTCGAAGGCAAGAACTAAAGCTTTTTATTCCTTTTTCTTCGGTTCCATTTTTAAAGGGATGGT
Source organism: Buxus sempervirens (assembly GCA_947561395.2). Taxonomy (NCBI): domain Eukaryota; kingdom Viridiplantae; phylum Streptophyta; class Magnoliopsida; order Buxales; family Buxaceae; genus Buxus; species Buxus sempervirens. The sequence continues at coordinate 57,713,424 of OX387183.1, read as the reverse complement.
GTTGTGTCTCTGAAGTTGTAGTATTAGACTATTAGGATTTTGAAAACCAAATGTTAAGTTAGAATCTATCCTCTTCGCTTTATACAGTGGTGTATGTGAAAGAGGGTAATCCAACAGTCTCTGCACTTAGAAAAAGGCATACACTCTGGCTCAAATACGAAAGCAGATTTGGAAATGGGGTGATCTGTGGGCTTAAAAGTGTCCAATGTAGTGCTTTCAATAATTCAAAGACATCGATGTACAGTTCATTAATTAGAGAAAATTGATGTGGATCACAAGGCAGAGGTAAGAAAACAGAGACAATGCCTGCGAGTAGCACTTTAGGTAGGTGGAGGAGAAAGAAAAATAGAAAAAAGGGGAGAGAATCTTGTCGCCCAAAACCAAACTGATTAGTTTCTTGAATCTTACCTGTCTTCAGTTTGGTCCAACCAAATCGACGTTCTTAAATGTCAGCCCAAACTCAAAAGCACTGCTGTCATTAATGGTGCAAATCTGTATTAGCAAAACACTAGCAGAAAAGCAACAGCCATTAAGGATGAGCTATAATGGACAAGAATTGCAGCATCTATCCCTGCCTTCAATGGAATGGACTAAGAATCCTGAGTCCCAATCCAATGCCACTCTCCTCCTCGCTACGTTCTATGGCCATGTTGGACTCATTACTTTACGAGGCTTTTTCAAAAATGGATCGTCAATCCAATTTACCTTTACGGCTCTGTTGGGTTGCTCTGCTTGGGAATTTGGCAACTCTACCAAGTCGTGGTTTAAGGGGGTTTTAAAGGGTTTGAAATCCTCTGCGACCATTGTTTGCAGCTAATGCGCTGCTTCATTCAGATGTTGACGTATGTAACATTCAATGGTTGCAGTTTTTTCTCTTTTAGAACAAAGAAAAAATACCTTTTCCCCAACCGTGAGATGCTATATATGGCAGCATCTCACGGTCGCTGCACGAATAGCAGCAGTAAGGGAGCCTGTTCAACTTCCTTTTGAAGCATCCGTAGATAGTTTCGATCCTGCAGCACACCCTGCAGCCTTTGTGGGATGCTGCCATGTGTACAAATGGATCCAAATGTGAGAAATTGGCTTATGTAAGTATGTTAATTGATTATCAAGGCAATGGGGGAAGAGTATATAAAAAAGCCTGAAGTTAATCTATCTAATGACTTGTTTCTGAACATTTTGACGTCCATCTTCCACTACACACCATCCCCATCTACTTTTAAATCTTTATAAGCCTTGATAATTAGCGTTTTCTTATAATGACAAGTAATTTCCTTAAAACTGAGCCTTGAAATCCGTCTAGAAAACTTCACATACAATATTTAGTTACATCATAAAAATTAGCTGGGATGCACATGCAAAACTGCACGTGGAGAGAGAAGAAGTGGGGAGAGAGGGAATTGAGGGAGGAGAAGTGGTGGGGGGGGGAGGAGAAGTGGGGGCAGTTACAAACTAATTGTTTTTGAGCGAAAATGATGAGTTGAGACAGGTATAGCCCTGTATTATTGAAATCAAACTATGCAGGGGATGGGTATTTTCGGAAAGTTTTAAATTGTTTTGGGCACGCTTCCCAAAGGGGCCCCTTACGTTATATACAATAGAGATAAGAAGCAACACAAGTAATTATATAACATGAGTGGATAAGAAAACTATATATTATGAACACAAATGTCAGTTATATACGAGGATCAAATTACCCAGGATGTAAACTCCTCGAACATGTAGACACTTTTGTGTAACATTGCACTTGCAGGCTCGTATTCAAAGCACGCGAATTTCCCAAATGGTTTGAAATCATCTGCTACTTTCTCTTGCAGCTTGAGTGACAAGTTGTCACGTGTAGCATTCTATGATTACTATTTTTCCAAGTTGGAAAACATGAAAAGACATTAATTATTGAAAAAACACAAACAGTAAGATATTGAATGTGGCAGCATTTCAAAATATTACTCAAGTAACATCGTCTAGAGGAAGCAGTAGATTATTTTATCTCCAAATACAAACACAGGATGACATTTGCTACTATTTTAAGGTGTGTCATTGGACCATGTTGTTAACGTCGAATGTTGCCGCATGCAACATCTGATAGCGAGTGTTTTTCAGTTATTGAAGATGTCCAATGCCCCATAAGATAGTAACAAATATCATCCCAATAAACGCGGAATTACATTTTTCAATGCTTTACTGCATTGTTTTCTATTGTGGCTGTATGATGCTACCACATGAAGTATCTCACTACAAATGTTTATTCATGGTTGTAAGGTCTATTTGAAAAATGATATTTGAGTGATATGTTCATGTGACAGTATCTCACTGCCACAGCAGTAAAGCATCGTAAAAGATTTCATCCCAATAAACATTGCCCCATTCGGACCATCTTTATAATTGGAAACATTATTGTGCGATCACGTTTACATCCCAAACAACATTGGGTAAAGGACACGCAGCTTTTTGCGGTTCACATCCTGTGGAGTCTCCATCTATGCATTTATTTGGAGTTTTTCATGAGACTGTGCTAAGTGTAATTAGAAATTTACAATTATACCGTTTAGGCGGGTTTTAATACGGATAGCATGATCCCGGGAGGCTTCCAATAAAAATGCGATAGAAGCCCACAAGATCTCAATTGAGATTTTCGAAGTGTGGCCGGGTAGGCTTTTCGAAGTTTGGCCGGCCGGGTACATAAGAAACGGTCTGTCGATGGTATCCCTTGAAATTCATTGGTGGCTGACGACAATTACACGTTTACATCTTAACGAAATCGTAGCCATCTCTAACGCCCAAGCGTGAGTTGTTCATTAAGTCCAAAGAAGAGCGAGCAAGGAGTCGATTCGAAATTAGTTTCATCGCTTTCTATCTTTCTGTTGAAGCTTTTCTGCGTCCGTTAACGGGCGATGCTGCAACCAAAAGCCATTAGTTATCATTTTGACGTTTTCAGGCAGCGACGGTCCGCTTCTTTTTTTCTACTTGTTTTCCTCTTTAACTCGTGATTTGCATCGTTTATTGAAAAGAAGAGGGCTGGCGCAGAGATGAAGCTGGACGAGGAACTGTGGCCGGATCGAGGGTTCGGATTCGAAACGGACGATGAGGAGAATGAGGCCGAAACGGTCAATGAAAGCGAAGACGATTCTGACTCCGATGCCTCCATTTCCTCCAGAAGACCGTCGGACGATGGCGCTGGCTCCTACCAGCCTTCGTGGCCACAGAGTTACAGGTGAGGTACCTCGTCCATTCCATTACTGCAACAACTCCCTGAGGTCTTTCATGGTTTCTGATAAAGCCTTTTTCTATGCTCTATATAACATTGCTTTTCTGCATGCATGCGGGCCATTGCACCACCAAGAGCAATTGTTTAGATTTAACGAAAGCGTAAAACTGGAACGATTGTGATGTTCATGAGTCCATCGTGTTGGCTATTGTTTTCTCTGTTATTTCCCCTTTCTGGTTTCCGCAATCATCTCTCTTATTTCCTTCTGGTGATTAGTTTTCTTCCATTCATTTCAGGGCTTTTCTTATGAAATTTACTTTTTCTTGCATTATCTTCACAAAATCACAATGTCAGGATACAAGCATAACGGCATTGCACGTAGTCTTGATACAATCGCATTACTATTATATAGATGCATTGCAAATTTTCTTGGTACGAACACACTACTGTTATATGTATGCTGTAATTATTGTTGCATCTTTTCAACCTTCTGAAAATTATCTCTTTAATAATAGTGAACATTGACACAATTCATACTTGATTGCTAAAAGCCATAGATTCACATAAAAAGATTACTGTCACCCCATTCTTGACACCATATATATATCACCCCATGATGGTTTTCAATAAGAAAAACAAGGATAGATTAAACAACCAGGTAATTAGAGAAGGATTTCAACAATCAACACCAATCAATAGAAAGCTTTCATCGTTAAAAATAACATATTAAAATTTCCGCAAAATTGTTCTCTCTCTCTCTTCTTTCCTAAATCATGTGAGCTACAAAATCTCACGCTAAGTTGTGTGTTTCCCCTAGATGGATAAGACGCGAACAACAATATCCTTATGTTTATATATGATTAAGTCTCTAGAAGGGCAGGATTATAAAATGGCCCAAAGATCCAATACTGATTGTAGTGAATAAGACATGCCCACCCCCCAATACTGAATGGCCATTGAACTACTGTAGCTATAGACTACACAATCACGAAAAGGTACTGCTAAGGAAGACAGAGTAGGACCTGTATCTTATTGTTGTTTTGTGGTATGAGAGTTATATTTTGTTGTTCCTGAGAGTATTTCATTCAGTTCCTTGACATTTCTGCTTATCATGGAAAGGGAAATTACAAAGCTATCTTACAAATTTTTTGCCCCCTCTTTTGCATGTGTGGATATCTTGCGCTTATTCAGGCAATCGATGGACATGCTCACAAGTGTAACACCTCCAGCTGTTGGTTTCCTTAAAGGGACCAGTTTGACAAGATTAAGCAGCTATTTATTGTCTTCAACAACTAAGAGAACTCAGACTTCAGAATATGATTCTTTCTTGAATAAACCATTAACAAGCCAAGAAAATGAAGAAGCGCCTAGTTCAACGATTTCATTGAAACCTTCTGTCCAAAAGTTCTCTTATCATGAATTGCCACCATCATCACAGCAGTGTTCTTATGGACATGCAGTCCTTAATGGTGAAGATCATATCCTTACTAAGTAATTTTCTTAATTCCTTTTATTTACGTTCATGAGCTCTGTTATGCTTTGAATTAGTTAAAAAAAAAGAAATTTTCCAGCATCCGTTTCCTTTTAAACTTCTACCAAATTACTATATGTTAAAAAAAGCTCTTCCTTTCTGAAGAAGTCATTTGAAAAGGGAAAAAGAAAATCCCAAGGATTGACCAATTTTGTTTCTTATTCAGGGGTTAATGTTCTATGTGGAGTAGGGCTCCTTTCAACTCCATATGCAGTCAGGGAGGGAGGATGGTTGAGTCTCTTGGTACTCTTTATCTTTGGTGTCATCTCATGCTATACAGGAATTTTGTTGCAGCGATGTTTGGAAAGCAGTCCTGGACTCATAACTTACCCTGATATTGGGCAGGCAGCTTTTGGAGCAACTGGTCGCTTAGGCATAGCTGTAAGTCCTGTTGAAGTCCACACATACATTTTTGAATGCACACATGCACGCACAGAGTTTAAAATGGTGAAATTTCATTTATAAATGACATGTGGAAATTTGATGTAATGCAGATAATCCTATATGTAGAGCTATATGTAAGTGCAAGGCTCTCTGTCCTGTTTCTCCACAACAGTTCCTTCTGATTGCAATGCCCCGTTGTAATTTTGCACTGACAATATTGTAGTTCTCTGCAGGTTTGTTGTGTTGAGTTTATAATTCTAATGAGTGATAACCTGTCATCATTGTTCCCAAATGCCTACATTAACTTGTCCTGGATTTATTTGGATGCACATCATATCTTTGCCATAATGACAACCTTTATCATTCTTCCAACCGTTTGGCTTCGAGACCTTAGTCTGCTGTCATATCTTTCAGGTTTGTAGTCATCGGTGATTTAATTAGATTTTGCTAATTCAATTTTGAATTGCAAATTTGTTTTATAACTGCCTTACATTTTGAAGCATTTCTGTTCAGCTGGAGGGGTAGTTGCCTCGTTGCTTGTAGTGCTTTGCTTGTTATGGGTGGGGGTAGTAGACAAAGTTGGATTTCATGCTAGTGGGACTTCTCTGGACATAAAAAATCTCCCTGTTACCATTGGATTATATGGTTTCTGCTATGCTGGCCATTCAGTTTTTCCAAACATCTATTCATCTATGGAGAAACCATCACAGTTTCCAAGGGTCCTAATAGTCAGGTACTTGAGATTAGTTATCTATTGTTCTTGATGTTGCCATATATTTGTTTACAATATGAAGTTCAACATTTCATTTTTGTTGGTTGAATTTGCAACCAAGAATCAAACTCTATAAGCTTCAAATTGGCAACACCCAACCAAATATGTATGAATTTGTAATTGCTAATACTTAAAACTTGATATTTACACATATTGATTATAAATCTCTATTCTCACGGTTATATTTTTAAAATCTCTGCATTATTTTCTACCTAGGCAATCTTTAATCTGATAATCATTATTTCTTCTGCTGCAGTTTTACCATATGCTGGTTCTTATACACTGGTGTTGCAATATGCGGCTTTATGATGTTTGGTGATTCAATGAAGTCTCAGTTCACGCTAAACATGCCCAAAAAATTTGTGGCTTCCAAAATTGCAGTTTGGACAACGGTATGAAAAGAACCTAAAATCTACTTTCAAGTACAGTTTTCCAGATGGGTGAAGTTGTTAAGCTTTGAAATAATTTAGATTACCAACTTGTATAACTTTCTGGGGTTGTGATAGGCGGAATGAGGAACCAGTCACAATAATCAAATGATGTGAAACTGATTATTCTTTTACATGTTCATTGTTTTTCAGGTTGTCAATCCACTTTCAAAGTATGCATTGACAATCACCCCAGTTGCCCTGAGTTTAGAGGAACTCTTGCCTTCATCTCAACTAAGATCACACAGTGTCTCTGTACTTATTCGAACATTGCTAGTACTATCAACGCTGACTGTGGCATTGTTGATTCCATTCTTTGGTGAGAACTTCTACATAGTTCAAATTTCTGTCTTTATTTACCCATCAAAGTTCCAAGCCCATACATGTAGAAGAAAATTTTTTTTTGCTGCCAATTTGGATTGCAGGTTTTGTGATGGCACTGATTGGATCTTTTCTTACAATGCTTGTTGTAAGTTTCTTTTTATAAATACCCTTTAATGCTTATCATTCTATAAATGCATTGTGCATTTATTGACATGACTGTTGAATAATTTATGACAGGCTCTTATCTTCCCATGTGCATGCTATCTCAGCATCCTCCGTGGTAAATTGAGTTTGTCACAGGCAAGTTCGTATTATAAATCTACTATTCGCTGCATTAACTCCAATAGCTTAATTACCTCTCTCTTCAGTAGCAGCAATATTCCTTGTCTTTTCATTTGAAACATTTAGTTTCAAATTTACCTTGTTATAATCCTTTCTTGTTTACATTCCCTCCTCCAGATTACAGGTTGTGTTTTAATTATCATTGTGGGAGTAATTTGTTCTTGTATCGGCACATATTCAGCAATTACAAGAATAGCTAATAACTGGCATTGATGGAAGAAAAGGAAAGAAAAAGAAAAAAGACATCTTTACCAGGTCTGTATAATAATAACTCATCACCAACAAACATTGAAGACAATTGCTGCTGATTGAGTCAAGATGAAGATGAGTAAAAGCTGGTCACACAGGCTTCTCGAGATGTTTGTATAGCGTTCGAGGGGGGGTTTTATTAGAGAATTTGTACCTTTTATATCTCATATACGGTTACGAGATCATTTATACAAGAAGCATGATTCATTTGAGAGCTCCTCTAGTTCATGTGACTAACATAAGATAAAATTTGACTGGTTCTGCTGGCCTTTAATTAATTAGGGGAATGCATGCACTATACCGTAGCAAAAGAATTAGAAACAAAGGCCTTATGTGGGCAAGTTTTTTTTTTTTTTTTAAAGGAAAACCCACTAAGGCATGAATAACCTTAGTGGTACTCCAGCGGTGGGAGGAGGGTTGAGGCAGCCCCTGACCTGTAGATTAATTCCAATAAAAGAAATACACCAAAAAAGGGGGGGACATAAAACCTTACCCCTACAAAACAAGAATGAGAAAAAACTAATGCCTAAGGGCATACAAACGAGTTCTATCATGAAACAAACAGTTCTAACCTGAGATGAAGTGTCGTTGAGAGACTCATAGAAAGTCTTTGATGAGTGAACACAACGAACACAACCTTCATTAGTCAGAGCATCTGCTACTGTATTGGCTTCCCTGTAAACATGCTGAATCAGTCGATTATGAGAGTTGACACTTAGCGGTAACAAACCAGGTGTTAGTAAAATTAGAAAGAATCGAAGGGCCTTTTGGGAAGTGAATGTCAGCAAGAAAAGACGGTGTTGACTTTTTAATTGTAATAGATAGCGAGAAAAGACAATGTTGGCTTTATAATAGTAAGTAGGCTTTATAATAGGAATAGATATGCACTGCTTGGAGATTTAAAGCATTGCGGGTCTATAGTTTTAAATATAGCAAGGAATTATAAACAAGAGCGTTACCTAGGCATTAAGTTACTAATATACCTGGCTTAACAAACAAATTAACCTAGGTGTTTGGAATAAATTTGAAAAAACATGAAGAGTAATTTGGGTATAGAATGCCAAGCAGATAACGGTTGGCTTTATATAATAATATAGATAGTATAGGCTTTATTAGGTTAATTGTCTCATGAGTCAAAACACTCCAAATTCTTAGTCCCAAGGACCACGGATCCGTTGTTTTCTTCTGTATCATCTCATTAAACTAGATCTAGTGACTAGAATAGGGATGAAATCTTCTGCTATATTTTGGTGAATTGGTGTTTTTTTTTATCGTGAGATGCTGTCATGTGAATCATCTCACAATCAGTGTTTTTTCATATGACCCTGCACAAAACATTTAATACACCGAAAAAAAGAAGAAGAAAAAAACAGTGAGAGCGAGTTCTGATTGCATTATTTTATTTGGCCTTCCCAAGGCATCGTTATGGCCAAAAAGCATCATCGTCCAGATGGGTCCCAAGCTGGACCAGTTACAACTGAAAATCATGAATCAAACTACAACACGCACGTAGATTCCTTCATTCCTCTCCTACTCTTTAGGGGATGAGCTTTTCTCAGGACTTGGCTATTCCGTCAACAACTTAAAGATACAGACAGATGAAACGCCCTCCGTCCTTTCGCCATTGAGTTTTGATAGCGAAAGAGCAACCATCCTTACGTTGCCTTCCACGAACGTATAAATTTAGTAAACAATAGAATAATTAGATTACATTAATTAATAGAACAACCACCGTAACTACCATCGCCTCAACAACAAGAAATTTGAAAATTAATGATAAACAAACTCCTTTAGATACCTACATAATTATGGTCATTTGGTACATGTAGTTGTTTTACATACAAGAAACTCCATGTTGGAAAAGCCTTGCTTAATATGATATCATTGTCAATAATAATAATCATTTATATGTAACTGCATGTCACCATCTGATTTGCATAGTCCATTATATTTGTACCCCTTATATAATCATTAACCTAATTTTCAACAACCCCCAGAAAAAAAAACTACATGAAACATGTAGTTAACATTGTAAGATCAAGTGTAACAATCACGGAATTGTTAATTGTCTCTCTACCACTCAATAGAAATAGGGAAGGAAACGATGAGGGGGAACGGAAGTGGCTACTTTCAGTCTCCATCAAGAATTAGGACCACCCATTTGTGACAAAATGACAGCTTAACTTGTATAATATTCGTCTGCAATAATCCACTCGATCATTGACATTCATCACTCCACTGGTTTGATGACGTTCCAAGTTTGAAACGGTGGTGAAGCAAGACAATTTGTGGGTGATAGAAGAAGTTGGAGACGACTGTGAGAAGCTCTCAGTATTCAGTAGACTGCACATTGCCTATTTGCATACATGCTTAATTAGACGACAAATTTACAGAAATAAATCGTTTTTTCTCAATGCCAGACACAAACATCTTAGTCAAACCAATAAAATATATCTGTAATGCGTGACAGGCAATGTCTCTAGGACCCAAAACTCAAGAAGCCGTGTGTGAGAGAAGAAGTTGGAGACGACTGTGAGTAGCTGCACATTGCATATTTTGCAGGGAAAATTGGTTTCATAGTGATATTTTTTTAAAATAATTCAGATTCAATAGGCAAATTTTTGAAAATTAAAAATTAGAGATACTTTTTTAAAATAATTGGTATTAGTGTCATTTTAACGTTCACAAAGACTTTCTTCCGATAATACCCTCAAAAGACTTTGAAAGCCTTTCCATTCGTTTAAAAACAAGTGAGGTTTGCAAGCCTTTTTTTTGGGTATTTTTGGAAAATATTTTTTATTATTAGCAAAATGACACTGAATCTCAATTATTTAAAAAAAGTATCACTAATTTTTAATTTTCAAGAATTGGCTGATTGAACCTAAATTATTTGAAAAAATATCACTACAAACCAATTTTCCTTGTCAATCTGATCCGTCAACGAAACGTGATTAATTAGACGACAAATTTACAGAAATAAATCATTTTCTCTCAGTGCCAGCTGACACAAACATCTTAATCAATCGAATAAAATATATCTGTAATGCATGATACCCAGTGTCTCTCGATCCCAAAACTCAAGAACCTTTGTCGATGAAGATGGATCGATAATCTATGGCCATGATCAAACCCACCAACAGGAATCTCGATTCTGCATCCTCGTCTCTCACCTAACTTCAAACTTTATTTACTTGGCCCACACTGTCGGAGTCTTCAAGTTTAATTTTTAAATTCACACGTATACCCGAAAGCCGCAGCCCGCAGGTCTCCTTGCGCATTGAATTACTTTTACACTTTTTGCTTCTGTACGTACGTTCCCAATTTCAAAGGGTAAACTTTACGGTACGTCGGTCATTAGGTAAACGAGCTTTTGTCCGGTCGTATGTGCGGCTTAATTTCTATATGGATTCACATCCTCTGCTGGGTGTCCAGCACTGCTGGGTGCCCAGCGCACCCAGCAGAGGATGTGAATCCTTTCTATATGGTATGGATATATATTCTCTTTCTTCGGTATTTTACCATCCACGAACTTCTAAATCTATGATGAGTTTTTAAGAACCTTCTTTCCGAAAAGGCGTCTACCGGCAGATTCGCTTCTTAAATAAGAAGAAAAGAGGGAAACCAGCAAAGTGGAAAGATAGAAAACATAATCTTCAGATTTAGGACAAGATAGGGAGATACTGAAGCCGGGAGCTTGATAATAGTGCTGCAATCTGTTCGATTAATGCCGTTGGAGTCTCCAATCTCTGCGGATTCATACCAGAGAGCTGTGTCATGGGTTCCAAAATGATTTGTATCCTTAAACTAATTATTAGTGTTTTCACCATTGGGTTACATTACTGCTTCTCTTCAACAGAAACAGTTTTTTTGCCCCTGAAAGCCCAGGTCATCCGTTCTGGTTCCGTTCCAAGGCCCCCCATAAAGCTCTCTTTTCGACACAATGTAAGTTTAACGGTCTCACTCACAGTCGGGACGCCTCCACAAAACGTTTCCATGGTAATCGACACCGGAAGCGAGCTTTCATGGCTTCACTGTAAGAAATCCCCAAATCTGCAGACCACCTTCGACCCACTTCGCTCTTCTTCTTACTCTCCGATTCCCTGCTCTTCGTCGACCTGTACGAACCGAACCAGAGACCTACCGACACCTGTGTCGTGTGACTCAGGGAAGCTCTGCCATGCCACGCTCGCTTACGCGGACGCATCGTCCAGCGAAGGGAATCTCGCGTACGAAACATTTTATCTTAGGAGCTCCGCCATACCCAGTACGATATTTGGATGCATGGACACGAGCTTCAGCAGTAACTCTGAAGAAGATTCGAAGAATACTGGATTGATTGGGATGAATCGAGGCTCCCTCTCCTTGGTATCCCAAATGGGAGTCCCGAGATTCTCTTACTGCATTTCCGACCACGATTCTTCCGGCGTTTTGCTGCTCGGAGATGCGAGTTTCTCTTGGCTCCCGCCCTTGAATTACACGCCTCTGATTCAAATCTCAACCCCGTTACCCTACTTCGACAGAGTGGCTTACACGGTTCAGCTGGAAGGGATAAAGGTGTCGGACAAGCTACTCCCGCTGCCGAAATCCGTGTTCGTGCCGGACCACACGGGGGCGGGTCAAACCATGGTCGACTCGGGGACTCAGTTTACTTTTCTACTAGGCCCGGCGTACACGGCGTTGAGGAACGAGTTCTTGCAGCAGACAAAGGGAGTGTTGAGGGTCCTGGAAGAACCGAACTTCGTTTTTCAAGGAGCAATGGATTTATGTTACAGGGTACCTCTGAATCTTGGGAGGTTGCCGGGCTTGCCACCGGTGACACTGATGTTTCGGGGGGCGGAGATGACGGTGTCGGGAGATCGGTTGTTGTATCGGGCGGCAGGGGAAGTGAGAGAAAGTGATGCGGTGTACTGTTTCACGTTCGGGAATTCGGATCTATTATCAACGGAGGCGTACATTATTGGGCATCATCATCAGCAGAACCTGTGGGTAGAATTCGATCTGGAAAGATCCAGGGTGGGATTTGCAGAGGCTAGGTGTGATCTGGCTGGTCAGAGATTGGGTGTGGAGTTTTAGGGCTTTTATGCGTAATATGATTTGATTGTAAAGCTTACAGGGCTCGTTATACGGTTATACCCTGGATCCACTGTAGATAGGCCAGCTGAGAATTTTCATTCATCCTAATCCATCAATTTATGCCATACATGATGAGTTCGATAAAAGTTCTTTCTCCAAATTGGAAAAATGTCGGGGAGCTCTGCTTTGTTCGTGGCCTGGCTCCCACCGACAAACACTGTGGCTTTAAAGATTTGGGGTTTAAGATTTTGGATTCGACGTAAGGATTTAGGGCTTGGCATAAAATTTTTTATTTAATATTATTATTATTGTTATTTATGGTAAGGCTCTGTTGTGCGTAAGAGCGGAGAGCGTAGGGCTCCCCTTCAATGTTTTAAGGTTGTTTAGGACGTTGCTAGCGGGCTGTAGATCAGTTGGTACTAGGGGTGCAACTCGGTTCGGTTTGGTTCGGGTTGAGGTCAATCCAAGACCAAATCGAAATTACCTACATCCAACCCAAAATCGAACCGAACCGAATTGTAGCCCAAAAATTTCAAACCGAAAACCGAACCGAAATTTAATTTAAAAACCGAAATCCAAACCGAACCAAACTGAATTCGATCAATTCAGTTCGGTTTTGTTGGGTTAAAGAATTGCAAATCGCACTAATATAACCGAAAAAAAAGGGAAAAAAAGAACAAGCTAACATTGACCAAACAGCAGAACCTGCCGACGATTTTCTAATAATCTATTAATCGAACAAAAGATCCCAATACGTCGATTCATAAGGTAAAAATACAAAATAACAATAAACCAAATCTCTAAACTAATTACAAAACAAAGAGCATCATCTTCACCTTCTTTGTCTCGGAATTTGAAGTGCCTGAATTGAATTTAATAAACAAATCAATTCCATTTCATCGGTAGTGGTAACTGGTATCAAATCCGACTCAACTCGTCCCAATCATATGCTTTTGTTTGTTTTGGCGAGTGGGGCTTTGCTCCTGCTGCTCTCATCTTTCTTGAAGAAGAAATAGAGATATTTCCAGCGGCAATACTGTACAGAAGGAGGGCATCAATTGGAATGCTAGTTGTAGGGCTCGTAATATGAGCTGGAGGAGTCAGAGTTAGAATCATCGGAGGGATATGTGAAGTAGGAATCGGGAGGAGGGAAACAAAAGAAAAGAACCTTCTCGCAGCTTTCTTGTGATCCCAGTCTTGTCATGGAGAGGAGTCGGCAGTGGCGAGTGACCGACGGCAATCGCTCGGCTATACCTTATCTCTGTAGTCTGTACCTCTGATTTCAAATGTGAGAAGAAGAAGAAGAAGAAGATGATGGAGAGGAGGCAGCAATGGCGAGTGGCCTTCGGCTGGTCAGTACTCTCATATGCAGTGGCAGTAGTCTTCCATTTTGGGGCAACAAATAGCGGAGGCATTGAGCTGCTAGGGTTTGGGAGATTACGTTGAGCTGCTAGGGTTTGGGAGATGAAGAATGAGGGATGGTTTTGGTCTATTTAAGGGGGGTTTAATTGTAATTATGTTGAAACTTTTAAGGTAATATATATATATATATTTCAGTTCGGTTCGGTTTAGAAAATTATATGTTTTCGGTTCGGTTTAATCGAGTATATAACCCAAAACCGAACCAATTTAAAAAATTTAAGACCAAAACCGAACCGAACATAAAGAAAATCGAACCGAACCGAACTGAAATCGGTTTGGATCGGTTCGGATTCAATTGTAACCAGACCGAGTTGCAGCCCTAGTTGGTACGACCCACTATTTCACTCTGCATAAGGTCAGGAGTTCGAGGTAGAAGGTAAGTTGGAAGGTAAGTTGAAATCGCTTGCTAAAGTAAAGTCTGATCTTGGGCCTTGTGGAGGGAACTTGGATTGACAAGTGGCTTGCTGGTGCTACGGTGATGGGCTAGCCCATAAGGACAGTAGCTAGGGCTCAAAACCGAACATTCTATGGTCATGCCAAGAAGGGTTGCTATGCTGGTCGCCCCCTCCCTTTTTTTTTACCAAAAACAAAAAAGGGTTGTTTAGGAAGTTGAAGGAACACGGCATAATACAACAACAATAATAATAACAATAAAAGTGGGGTGGGTGAGGGACCGGGGCTTTGAAAAAAGGGGACGGCCAGATTAAGATGCAACCAAAAGAGTTAGGAGGACATGATATTTACGGGTTGAAATCTTTGCTACAGCTTAACTGCAGTAGACTCTGCAGTTGCTTTAGATGTTGTCACGTGTAGCATCTAATGGCAGCTGTTTTTTCATGAAAAAACAATGTTTCGTGTTTTTAAATATGAAAAAATAATTGCCATTAGATGTTGCACGTGGCAGTATCTAAAGCAGCTGCAAGTTCTCCGATTTCATCCTGATATTTAGTACTATTATAGGAAAAAGCAAAAAGAAAAAATTTGTTGGGCTGTGGCCTGTGATTGATTCGGCTTGGGTCTGACAGATCAGAGAAGTCTATTTGCGTCCTCGTCTTGACACATTGTACTAGAAATCAATGGACCGATATTTGACGCAACTAACTCCATAACGCCATTCTCCCTCTCCTTGGGCGTGGGCCTGCCAACTTGTTCATTTGTTTGCTAAACCCTCCCAAGGACCCAAATCTCCTTTTTGACATAAAAATGAAATCTCCCATGTTGACCGGAGCCTGAAAAGGTGGCTCGTTCGGCGAGTCTCGGAGGAGAGAAAGGCCATTATTTACGTCTTCTCCTTCTCGTGTACAGGAGATGCCAGCTACTAGAGGAGAGGAGGGCTGCGAACAACAACCAAGCTCAGATAGTCAAGACATCAAACGAGTGGGATTCAAATGAGGCCTATTTAAATCTCTCTCACTGTTTTCTTCTTCCTCTTCTTCTACGAAGTCAACTCCAATATCAAATCTTCTCTGGATCTCTCTCTCTCTCCATTTCATTTTCTTCAATTTTTTTCCACGTCTTTATCTGTTGCCCATTTTCCTCCTCTTCCTCTTTCCTGGTGCTTTTATGGGCTCTCCGTTGCATTGGCATACTTGATACTTGTGCAATAGATCAGGCGTGGCCACATACTATTGGTTATAAACGAGTGCAATTTACGGGCTCGCAGAGGATGTGAATCCTTCTCCTTTGGAGTTTGGCTTCATTCATTTTTGAGTTTTTATAATGTGTTTTATTTTTGCAATATTATGAAAATGTGTTTACTTAGAATATGCTTGTCAAACGGGCTGGCAACACCGTTCGCACAACTTAAAGGGCCGGCATGTACGCAGGGGTGGCTCAAACTTTTTGGGGGCCTTAGTCAAGGTCACAAAAATGAGGCCTTTTAATTCGAATTTTGTTCACTTTTATCAACAAAGTATTTGTTCAAGGCCCCTTTTTGAGATTTTACTAAACTTTCTATTCTCTTTTTTTCTTAAGTTTTTCATATCCAGATACATATTTTCTACCCGTCATCTCAAATATTAAAAATAAATAGTAAATCGAAGAATATAAAAATATTTTTTAACTAGTGATGGTCCTGATGGAAATCAAATGAAGAACAAGCTCAAACGAAATAAATCAGACGAGAAATATAATAAAGAACAAGATCAAACAAAATAACAATTGTACTTACGATAGACAGAAAAAAGAAATTGAAAACAAAAAATAATGAAATCTAATATGTGAAAGAAGAAGAACTTATCAATCTAAAATCGAGACAAGGCTTTCAAGCTTTTGTGCTTAAAGCGATTAGTGCCTCCTATTGGTACTTTGCCTCATCAATGGTTGGAGAGCTCTTCTGGTAAGTCGGTAACGTACACTCGAATACGGGTATGAAAGCAAACTCAATAGCAATGTCACTCAATCACTCTTTGATTTCAGAAGCAAATAAGAAGAGAAGATTAGAAATATCACTCTTTGATTTCAGAAGCAAACAAAAAGAGAACATGGGTGTAAAAAGATGAGTGTTTTGTTTTTCATAAAACATAAACCCTAAGCCCCTTTTCCCTTTTTTAGAAATGAGAGAGAGAGGGTATTCCACGATTTTTTTGGGTGTTCTAAATGTAAATTTTTTTTTGGGACATGACTAGATCGAGAGAATCAAACCTCTCTTAAATCTTAACCGTTAAGTGGGGCCTTCATTGAATCAACCTTCAATTTTTTTTAGGACATGAGTAGATCCATAGAATCAATAAAAGTGAGGCCTTCGTGGGCCTTAACATTTGAAAAATTATTAAAAAAACATTAAAAGAAGAAAACTCAATAGTTGGGCTGTTGGGGGCTTAAGGGCTTAATGTTTAAGAAAACATATTTAAAAATTTGGGGCCTTGTAGTTTGGGGGGCCTTAGGCGGTAGCCTAAGTGGCCTACCCCTTTGAGCCGCCCCTGCATGTACAGTTCGGCTTGCGGCTTGTGCCTTTGGGGGCTATGCACGTGTGTACTTATTACTGATAACTAGCAAGGTGCATGTGCAGTACTACACATGTGTAAGAAGGGAAAGGAAGAAGGAGAATGTGAGAGGAAATAGTTACAAAACTAATTGCAAGTTTTCAAAAAAACTGAGACAGTTTGACCATTTTACCCTTTTTATTAATATATTTTCTCAATAGTGTATAAGGATAGTTTTGGAAAGTTGTGCATTTTGTTTGGTACGCTTCCCAAGGGGTCTATTCCCATTATATATAGTATAGATTAGGTTCCTTGGATGATAATATTTCTAGTGGAGCATGGATTCGTTAATTTTAATTTCTTGTTTGGATCACATTTATGTTCCTTATCTTGTTTTTAAGCTTACTCTACTACTATTATATGGGAAATTAAGCACCTGCATTTCAGTTGAATATAGCAATAGTTTCACCTTCCTCTTTATCAACCATTAATGCAACTGTTCTTTTTCAAATCATTCAAGAACACTCTTACTCAACGAAATTAAACGGGAACAAGAATGCATTGGAAGATGAATTGACATGCAGGGTTTACCTAGAGAGGGAGCTCCTTCCTACCCCTCGCCTGCATCAACTTCCGCATCAAGTTCCCCTTCACACTGATAGCACAGTTGATTTGATTTTTGTCAATTTCTAGCACAATTACATAGGATTATCACCTGGCGTATGAATTGTTTTTTTTAGTTAAAAACAAAAACTAAACTGAAATCCATTAATATGAACCCAAAACCAAACTGAACTGAGCTCACCCTAATAAGTTTGATTTGAGTCGGTCTACCGCACTACAAAAAAGGGTGATGTAACAATACCTAATATAACAACACTTAATACAAAATTGCCATTGCAAATGCCTAGTACGACATTTCAATAAACTATTTTATAGCGTAATAAATAATTTATAGTGGCCTTTTTCTATAAAATGCCATAATAAATTATTTTATATTAGCATTTTTTCTCTAAAATGTCGTAATAAGTATTTTAATAAATTTTTTTCTGATAGCATTTGTCTATAAAATGCTGTAATAAATTATTTTATAGCAGCACTCTTTCAATAAATGCTATAATAATTTGTTTTATAACGACATTTCTATGTTGTAATGCAATTTTTTTTTTAGAATGCCGTATTAAGGCATTTGTAATGACACTTTTATATAAATGCCATTATATTAGGTGTCACCACATCATCTTTTTTTGTAGTACCGGTTTAACAAATAAAAAAAGAATTGTCCGCAGTTAATTGGTGGTTTGACTTAAAAATTAATGTGCACAATTGCTTATTCCGGATGTGATTTTGTTCTCTGGATGACCGGTTTCTTAAGACAGATTGCTAAAATTCCAGTTTGTAAGGCGATCAGTTTGATCATCCGTTGGCAGTGGGCTATAAGAAAGCTTCAGAATCACATGAACATGTTCCTTGAATGTGATTAATTGCAGTTCCCAGTTATAGTCGGGTATTTTGAAGCTCAATTGCCTTCTTAAATAAAGCACTATGTGGGCTGCCACAAGGATCACAGGTTAGTCCATCACTCATACCAGCAAGAGACTTTCGTTTTGCTGCTTGCGTGTCGTCTATCTATACTATTAAGAAAGGGAAGATGGGGGAATATTCCCCCTATATTCTGGACTCCCCTTTTTTTTTCTAGCTATTGCCCTCCTCAATTAAAACAATCCCCTTATTGCTCTTCCCACATTTTATCTAAGTGGGCCCTACGCCCGACGCGCGTCCCCTAGTATATATTTGGAAGGAGATCAGGAAGAGCCGGGTCTTCAAGAACAGGTACCTAACTGTGAAAGCCAACTAAAAGGTAACGATTCGAGTGTTCAAGTTGAAGATAACCAGTCCACAAGGAATGTGACAGAAATGTGGGAAGTTCAATTAATGTTGTTTTGTTAAAAAGATACAACGAAACAACTGATAGTTAGGTTCTTTGGCTTATAAAGTGGTTGACTTGATTATGTTTCAAGTCTTCTCTAGATGCACATTCTTGTGTACAAGAGTGGACCTGTTCAATCTTTTCTAGTAGAATTACAGTTAACAATTAGGAAAAAAAAAAAAAAAAAAACTTACGTACAACCCGCTGGACTTGAAACGTAATGAATCAGCCACTTTTCTTTTCTTTTTTTGTGTTTTTTTTTCCTCTTTAATTAGGAACGAAGGATGCGAATAAGAAGTTCTCTCATATCACTGTCACGAAGTTAGTTGCCACCCTTGAATTCCTTGAGCAGCGTTATTTAACTATATATATTCTGTTTCTATCGAGATGTCTTAAAATGGAGGTTAATTAGGCCCCCGTCCCATCCCTGCAAGACTACTCATCGTGCCAGCAGGTGATGATAGGCAGTAGTAGGTAAGATTAGTTTTATCTACTGTTAATTGTCAATATATAAAAGTTAAGGAGTGCTCAATCTTCTCTTCACATTTCCTGTTTTTAGAAGTGGCCATCTCATGTATTTCATGCTGTTGGTTACTTAACAAGTACTTAACAACGTATTAGCATGTGTCATTTTTAAGTTATCAAGAAATAAACTCAATCACGTCAGATGTGATCCATAAGACTAATAGCTCAGATACAATATTAAATATTAGTGAAAGAAGGAATCAATGAGTGATGAGATCCATGTTAATTAGCGTGAGAGGATCGAAGGCGACCTGCCTTTGAACCCCTCATCACAATTACTATCTTCGTCTAATCCACATTAACAACTTCTGTTCTAATATTACTTAAAATCTGATCATCACAGTATTTATTTACCCTTTTCTCTCCCAAGTTTATCAATCCTCATTAATGCTACCAATCGTGCAAAAGATAGTTGTCTCGTATATTTCCTGTCATATACAGTATGGGATTGATATACTCGAAGTTACGTATTTATGTGAAATTAACAGAGTTACCATAAACTTGTGACAATACCCTCTCTCTCTCTCTCTCTAATTACATATCATTCAAAATTGATCATCTCAGTAAATTCTGTACTGTAGGGGCTTGTAATATAGTTGTATCTGTTCTAGTTTGGATCCAAAAAGTAGGTTTTAGAGAACCCTAATTCCGTGCAGAAAATTAAAAACTTGGGGAATGTTTTGTTGTTCGGTATTACATACAGGAATTTAGATGCAGTTTTGCATCTGTGTAGAGGGAGGAGTGACATTGTAAAGGGATCTATGGTAATTATACGTCTATATGGTGTTGGTATGTTATGCAGATAATTAAGGGTTTTTGTTCTATAGTCTTGTACAACAATGCTGGTGTAGAGAGAGGAGTGCCATTTAAGGAGTGCAGTCGGTGCAACTACAACTTCTGTCAACCTGGATAGATGAATAGATGCATTAAGCATCCGATTAAAAACAAGTATACAGGACCACAACAGCCCCTTTCAATGAAATTGACTCGAATCTGATTTTCCTTTGTATGTACGCATTAGTAGTTCGTCTGACTGAGTTGGTTGTAAGGATAAATAACAAAAGCCTGGAATATTATAGGCCTAGCCATCATATTCTCGCCTGAAATAAAGTCAGGTGCAACGTCTTTCTCTTAAGAACTCTTGGAAGCAGTAGAGGAGACTTCACCTCCAGCAACTGATGCTTGCTGTGAGATACATCTACTCTAATCAGATCTTCGTGAAAATGAGAAGTATCTACTGAAATAAAACAGACCCGGTCATTAGGAGTGAGATGATGGTAAATCTTTGATTTTGCCTTGCTCACCAAGAATAAGGTTCGTACCGATAGGCCAGAAGGTTGTTTTCAGGTTTACACATTACACTTCTTATACCAAACCTTTCATGGAAGGCGCAGGAAGGAATTTAATTACTCATATTAAAAAGCTGAAAGGAGCATGCTGAAGTTTCTTTTAGTCATGAAGAATGGTTAAAAGGGTTAAATCAAGTAGCATCAGAACGACAGCGCGAACACGTTCGACGGTAACATAAGGGCTGTTAAATAAAATAAATTGACTTCGTCACCACTCCAATATACTTTATGGTTTTCGCCAATCGACACCGTACCAGGCAAAAATTGAAAACCTCATGGAAGTTGTTTCCTTCATTTGACACCTAATCAACTGACCAGAACACATTCTATCGTCTCTATATAAACGAGCTCCCTAGCTTCCATGAATCTCAAAGAGCCAGTTGAGTTCATCCACCCATCTTTCCTCTTCAACAGCCAGACGAGGAGGGTTACGTACAGAGAAATGGATGCTTCTTTTCTATCACTAGAATTTATGGGAGTTTTGCTCCTCGCGTTGAGCACTTTCTGGCACTTTCCTGAGTTTGCAGACGCAAGTAATGGAGGCATTACCCGGCACTACAACTTCGATGTATGTCTTGATGAACAGCTTTTACGTATTTTTATCCGTATATACCGTAGGCGTTGCTGTTTAAATGTTGGCTTTTTGGTTTTGTTTAATTTACTAATGGTTTTGGGTTACTCATTATCAGATCAAAATGCAAAACTTTACACGATTGTGCCGGACGAAGAGCATTGTTACTGTCAATGGGAAGTGTCCTGGCCCTCGCATCGTTGCAAGGGAAGGTGACCGTCTGGTCATTAAGGTTACTAACCATATTCAGAACAATATCTCCATCCATTGGTACGGACGCTTCGTCTCACCTTGTCTTTCACTACAATATATATTCATTATATATGCATGTGTAATTAATAATACCATGGGTTTTTCTATTTGTTTAACCGTGGACGACGAGACCAGGCATGGCGTTCGACAGCTTCAAAGCGGATGGGCAGATGGGCCTGCATACGTGACTCAGTGCCCTATACAAACTGGCCAGACTTATGTGTACAACTTCACTATCATCGGCCAACGGGGGACTCTCTGGTGGCATGGTCACATCTCATGGATGAGATCGACGGTCTACGGACCCATTGTTATCCTCCCCAAGCGCAATGCTTCGTACCCATTTCCCGAACCCTACAAGGAAGTCCCCATCATCTTTGGTAAGCGAATTGTACGTGGTTGAAAGATTAATTTGCTTCCTCCTCCTCCTCTGGTAATTATATACTAATCCGATTTCACTTACAATTAATATAACACGATAATTGCAGGAGAGTGGTGGACTGCAGACACCGAAACTGTCATTAACCAGGCTCTGCAAACAGGTGGTGGTCCAAATGTGTCTAATGCCTACACCATGAACGGACTTCCAGGTCCACTCTACAACTGCTCTGCCAAAGGTATTGAAACTAACGGCTGCTTCAATCTTGAGCTTGAGAATTAAGATGATTGATTTCCTTATAATGGATGGGGCAATTCACTTTGGCAGATACTTTCAAGCTCAAAGTGAAGCCTGGGAAGACGTACCTCCTCCGCTTGATCAATGCTGCACTCGATGAAGAGCTCTTCTTTAGCATTGCTAACCACAGCCTCACCATTGTCGAATCTGATGCCGTCTACGTCAAACCTTTTGAAACAGATAAGCTCGTCATCACACCTGGCCAAACAATGAACGTCCTTCTCAAGGCCAAACCACACTTCCCCGATGCCACTTTCCTTATGGCTGCAAGCCCTTATTTTACAGGACAGGGCACCTTCGACAATTCCACCACTGCCGGTATCCTTGAATATAAACCACCGTTCAGTTCTGCGGTTTCGATTAAGAAGCTTCCACTCTTCAAACCAGCTATCCCTGCCCTCAACGACACAACCTTTGTCGCTAATTTTACCAAGAAATTCCGTAGTTTGGCCAACTCTCAGTTTCCTGCAAACGTCCCCCAGACTGTGGACAAGCGATTCTTCTTCACAGTGGGCCTGGGAACACACCCATGCCCGAAGAACCAGACTTGCCAAGGGCCCACCAACCGGACCATGTTTGCAGCTGCCATCAACAACGTCTCCTTCATTCTTCCCCAGACAGCCCTCCTACAAGCCCATTTCTTCGGGCATTCCAATGGCGTTTACGACCCCGACTTCCCAAGCTATCCAACAACCACCTTCAACTACACAGGCACCCCACCCAACAACACCATGGTGGTTAATGACACAAAATTGGTGGTGCTTCCCTTCAACACAAGCGTGGAAGTGGTGCTGCAGGACACCAGCATTCTTGGGGCCGAAAGCCACCCATTCCATCTTCATGGCTTCAACTTCTTCGTGGTTGGCCAAGGCTTCGGCAACTTTGATCGTAAGAAAGACCCCGCCAACTTCAATCTCGTCGACCCCGTGGAGAGGAACACCATCGGTGTACCGGCTGGCGGTTGGCTTGCCATTCGCTTCCTCGCAGATAACCCAGGTATATATGCAGAACTAGAGGCAGAGACCAATTTCATGTGCAGAACTGCCATCAAATGCACAAGCATTAGAATTACATCTTGCTAATGTTTGTTGATTGAGTTGCGCTATCTTTATTTATTTATTTATTTTTGTTTTTTGATTGAATTGCGCTATCTAATCATCGCTTAACAGAAGATGCTAATTGAATAGACTATATGCTGACTTGTCCACAATAATGACTTGCTCACAGGGGTCTGGTTCATGCATTGCCACCTGGAAATCCACACAAGCTGGGGATTGAAGATGGCTTGGTTAGTCCTGGACGGAAAACTACCAAACCAGAAATTGCCTCCTCCACCGTCGGATCTTCCCAAATGCTGACCTGGCTCTCGCCTGCATTCGTTTTGACCTTTGCCATATCTTGAACGTTGGACGAACCAACATCCCTATCCTCTTCATATTTATTGGTTTTTCTTTTTTTCCTGTAAACTTTTCCTGCTTGGAATGTCTGGGAAAACAAGACTTGATTTTTAAACCTATTCATTGTTTTGGTTCGATTTTTTTCCCTCGCTAGGGAGTTCCGTTCCCTTGCTTCAGATAATGAGACTCCAATGATTGTTCATGTTGGGAGACTCAACAATAATGTTAAAGCAATATAGATTATATTCTTCATCAGCTTTTGTCTTTGTTTTGAATTTTCATTTCCCTTTTTGACAGATGATGTTTAAGTAAACAGATTGGTCTACCCATGAACCAATTAGGCGCTCAATAACAAGATTTAATTAATTAATCCACGCCTCGATCATCTGGAGCTAATGAGATGCACTTGATTAGTACTGTATCCACGCACTTAATTATCGTACTCAAAGAAAGGAGTGTGGGGGCCAGCTATGTATAACCCCTATAAAAACCCAGGCATTAAAGTTCCTCAATACTTCTCTTGTACATGCTGGTCCCCCTGCTTTCCTTAATGTTTTATAAAATTACTGATGACTCTCTATGTTAAAAGACTGACCTTTCTTTTATATTTATTTGGTTGTAACGTTTACCTCTTTCCACCAAGTGACAATTAGGGTTGCAGATTGAATGCGATATATGTCATTTGGTTTTTCGCATAATTGAAGTTTAGGTGAATGATAGTTTTTCCTTATTAAAAACTTCTATATTTCATATCTTACCCTTGTATAAGTTGAATTATTATCACCTTCTAAACTTGCCTATTTTCTAGAATTAGATATTTCAAAAATTTTTTACAAATGAAATTTATTCAGAAAATTAACTTAATTATGCGGGTAAAACAATTTCTTGAGGCAAAATTCAATAAACTGGGTGGTATCCTTTAAACAAATTTAGAAGGAGAATGTTACCTTGAAAACATGAAAGGATGCACCCATGATTTGGTGAAACCTGAACAGATGTTTGTGTAATTTTCCGTTTTCTTTTATCCTCTATTTGTCTACAGAAATCATTCATACAAGCAATGTGGACCAATGGAGAAAAAAAAGGGTCAAATAAATGAAAAACCAAAAACTATGAAAGATTTATGTTACACACGATTATCTGTAAGTTTCATGAGAGGCAGATTTTGATGTTTATAGTTTATCAAATCATGGACGATATTTCTAGTTTACCA
Organism: Buxus sempervirens; assembly: GCA_947561395.2. Classification (NCBI taxonomy): domain Eukaryota; kingdom Viridiplantae; phylum Streptophyta; class Magnoliopsida; order Buxales; family Buxaceae; genus Buxus; species Buxus sempervirens. Next base: position 57,688,854 of record OX387183.1, on the reverse strand, counting down.
AATCATCCTTATTTGGCCTTTCCCTTTCCTCTTCCTTGAACTTTCTTGGATTCCAACTTGGCTTGCACACGGGCAGCAGCAGCAGCTTTGGCTTCTTCCCTCCTCTTCTTCTCTTCCTCCTTGATTGCCGCAGCGAGCTCCCTTTGCTTCTTCAGCTCCCTGGTTTGCAGTTCAACATGATTAATTAATTAACATCCACTGGTTTCTCGGGAAGTTTATCCCAAAGGAAAAAATAAGCCAAAAAGAAAAATATGACTTACTCCAGCCTAGCCTTCTCATCTGAAACACTACCAAGACTTGAACCCTTTCGTGGCCTACAAGACACCAGCTCAACCTCGAAAACAAGAGTTGAGCTGTATTGAACGAATAATTCTAATCAAGTAACTAAAAGCTAAAAGTATTGATCTGCAGAAAAAAAAAACGCAAATTCAGAAAGCAAAGCTGATGTTAGACTGCAGGTTTGGTCGAACGGCCAAACTGCTTCAGCTTTTAATTTATTTTCACAAATTCTATCAGCTGTTCAGGGTCATAAGTTGCAACATCCTATCTGACTTCCAGATCCTTCTCTGGAAGCATCACTGATATATCCATCAAAACAACAGAGAACAAATTGTTAAGATCACCTACAATGAAGGTTTTCCAAAGATGCAACACACTCAATTATGTACCCTACACCTGAAGGTTTTCCATTAATTCTGCAGTGAATTAGCCAGAATAATCACCATCACACCATGTGATGGTCTTTACATCAAATGTTTTAACTGCTAGTAATTAATTGACATTGCTAAGCAGTAAAAAGGAAAATGAAATTACTCTGGAGGGATATCTGGTGGAGATCCTGCACTGCCATATGCATAGTCAGGCTTGCAAGAGATTTTTGCAACCTCCCCAACCTAGTACAAAAGAATAATTAGTAAATCAAATTCTTATTCCATAAAACTGAGGCAAGCAAATATTGACCTTCATGGTTCTCAAGGCAATGTCCCAAGCCTTGATCACAGTTCCCTTTCCAAGCTCAAAAGAGAATACAGTATTATCTTCGTGAGTTGTGTCAAATACTTCACCAGTTTCCAGGAGTACACCTTCATAGTGAACTGTTTAAGATCATAAGATACTTGCAATGAAGAGCTTATGAAATTTCTTAAACAACTGAAATGGTCAACATCAGCTGACTAGAATCAGATGGTAACTTAAAACCAGAATTCAGACTATGATATACAAAGAAAAGGATATTTTTCAAGAAGGCCATTGACCAGTGAAACAACTAGCTGCTTCCTGGAAAATCAAAATTAGTAGCAGTTTGACCCAAAGAAAAGGATATTATTCAACAAGGCCATTGAACAGAGAATCAACTAATTTTATGCTGCTTCTTGCCAATCAAAATTAGTATCAGTTTGACCCATAATGCATGAATCCTTTGATGCACACACAGGGAAATTCAATTAGTACGATGATTAAACTATCTCATAAATTTGTATTTTTTGAACTATAGCATGACTTAACTTGTGCAAAAATTTCCTTCCCTTCAATGAACTTGTTCAGCTTCCTGAGTAGATTATTATACTGCTACCCAGTCCCTCTAACTGGCATACTCGATAGAAATGCATGGTTCTATAAGAGATACCTCCATAGTTCCGTTCTCCTTGAACACGAAGTTTGAAGGAAAGCCAAAAAAATAAAAAAATTGCTTCCCTAGGGAGGGCATAATAAAGCCAGCAAAAGCCAGTGTCTTACTCTGATCAATGTAAGGACTTATCAACTACGTAATCCAGGTGTTTGAAGCAGCTAAGCTAACATCTCTCGTCATTCCAATTTTTTTTTCCTCCTTCGATGCTTGAAAATTAACACGTCTGATGATATTAATTGAGTAAACACATGCTGATTAGCAGTTGAACCAGACCCCTCTTCTGGTGGGATCAAAAATCTGGTCTGGGTTGTAAACATCATTCAAAAGGCACCAAATTTAGCAATCACAAGTCATTATTTCCAGGTCTTTCAAGGTATAGTTGAGGGTTTAGTAATCAAGATATTTAAGAAGATGATAGCTGGAGCAATGACTCTCTCTAGATAACCTTTTGAGCAATCAGTCCAATGGGACCAGTAATCATATCTCAAAATGATACTGGTGAAAACTAACATCTAGTTGCTTTGAAGGAATTAATTGTAGTCTAGGAGCTTCCTGATCCAATATCATGGAACTGGATAATCCAACCACTGAAATTCATTCCCAGGATTGCTGGTCAATGGAATTGAAGTGTTCGTGAAAACTGGTTCATACTTCTGTCCAAATCCTTGTCTAAATTGGCAGCATATCATAGCTCCTCAATTCTACCCAGTCTCTGACTAATCCAGTACTTTAACTCTTGCATGTTAAGTCTACTTCCCTCCAACCATGTTACAATGTGAGCATAACATTGATTAAGGTTTGCATGTGGAATCTGGTTTCATTCAGAAGAAAATTACAAATAACAATAAATCAGTGGCTCCATGGACGTTAAAGACTTCAAAATGAAAAAAACCACAGTTAAGTTAAAAATAATGATCTTCTAAGAGCATAATCCGTGGAAGTATTTCTTGATGCCAAGTTTCAGTTGAAGTAGCTAATGAAAGATCACCCAAAAGAATCTGATAGAAATTATGAAGAGCAATGTGAAAAATCAAATTGTAAAATTTAATTCCAAGTGCTTACTGAAAAAAATGGAAGATCTTGGCATAAATGGGTTTTCACTTCAAGCATATTATAGAAGTGCAACAGTCACCAGATTATGAAATGATTCAACCAAAGATGAGGGGCCAACTACCTTAATAAAATTTAATCTCAAAGGTAATAACGGTTTACTTGTTTATTTATTTATATGATGAATAACAACGATATACATTAAAAAAGAAGGAAAGTTACACAACTATATATCCAAGACATCCAACAGGACTCGCTGCTAAAATGCCAAAGAAAAAGTAAAATTTAAAATGCAAGCCAAGTACATCCTATACCAAGGAGCTCCCTTATCCCCCAATATCTCACAAGAAAGTATTCCAGGGAAAAAAAAAAAAAGGTGACCAGTCCCACACCCTGGCCTGCCTATAAGCAAATAATCTCCATAACTAGGTCTAAGTGCCATGCAGATGTGAAAATAGCTTTTTATTTATTTTGTTTTTATAATAATGATCTCCAAATGAATCTATTGCTGAATTGCATAACCATAAAGCAGGTGCTTGGTGGTGGAGAACATGTTAATTTTGAATTCTAACTACAACAGCCACCATCGAGATCGTGAGACGTTAACCAAGGAAGCTCTACTAAATGTTCACAATTGCAAGCGTTAGAAGAAGCAAAAGAAATTACATGGCATCCATGGAAGAAGTTAATAACTTCTAGCCGAGATTAACCCTACAAATGATCTTACTTGAGAACAGTCAGCATTATTTCATATGGAAAGAGATGATAGGTGTATCATGGAAAAATAAATATTTAAAAGAAAAAAAGAAAAAAAGAAAGGAGAAAGAACAAAAAGGAAAAGTTTCTACAGTCCAATTAAGGTAGTTGTCAATACAATAGAAACTCAGTAGGAACCCCAAATGGTGGCTTCCGACCCTTTTCTTTTGTTCACAAAAGGTTCAGAACGGGTAGGGCAATGGAGTCTTAGTACATCCTTCTGTGGGAAACAAGTATTCCTCTGCTTTTAAAGCTTATTTTTTATATCATTTAGTTAAAATTCTTCATCAGAAAATTACCAAGGAAACATTAAAACTGAAGCGTACCATCAACAAGTGGAAGGTTTTCTGTTGGAGCAACAGCATCAACTTTAGCCCGCCTTACTATTGTCTTGATAACACCTCCATCCCCAGTTAAATCAATTGAATCTCCCATAGCTTGTGAGTTCTCAATAGCCTGGTTAGACAAAAACAGATTCAATTAAAATATGGAGAAACTTATATCAGTAGACCCAGACAAATAACTATGTATCATACTTGGGCTGCGGAGTCCATATAGAAGAGCAAGATTATTAAGAACACATTAAAACAGAAGCATTACATTAATGGATTTTTCTCAACACAAATGGCACTCATATTCATACAGGGCCAAGAGGATAAGCCAAGAAGATAAGCAACCAATTCATCAAAAACTCAAGAAAAAAATAAGGGTTCACAGATTTGTTGATCTTGCAGCCCAATTCATCCATAACTAAAGAAGGAATCCAGAAAAAGAAAAATTCAGGCTTCATTTAGTAGCAGCATAACACTATTGGGATGAAAATGAAAGATGTGGTTCACATATTTGCTGATTTCACAGTCCAATGCATAATCAGTGAATTGAAATTAAATCAAAGAAGTGTTCCTGACTGCATTCTAGTTAGAAAAGAATTTCCAGTCTAAAATTCTGAAAGTTGTTTTCCTGTGTTTCTGCCGTTTTGATTAATCTTTTCTTATAATTTATTGCGTTACATTGGACGGAAAAAAAAAGCAAAAAACAAAAAAAACAGAAGGAAATCAGGGAAACAGTTTGTTTCTATCAATTTCTGCTGAAACAGAGAGAGCCTCAATGAGAAAATAAGGTATGCCATTCACCAACCAACAACTCTCCTCATGGACCAAAAGACGAATACCCATTACGCCAACATATATGTAGCTCATTCGGCCTTAAGAGGATCGCAAACTTCAGAACATCAAAGATTCATCGTCTCAGTATGAGCGTTTACGGATATATTTTAAGTTCAATCACACAAGGCTAGCGAATAACATTCATTAGTCTATTGCCAGTACCACTGCAGTGATGCAAGATTTGATCTTCGGTTCCCATACCAGTCCCAATAAAATCTATTCCCGGGACAGCTACAAAACATACTGCGGACCGAAGCGTTTCGAAATTCCAAGCAAAACCTGTAAGGTAATTTGATTTGTGGGTATGTCGAAGAAGGGGAATAGGGGAATCTGTTTAATGAATAAGCAACGGATTCCCATATGTGAGCTCAAGAGTTATACCTATACTTTTAAAGCTCTAGTAAAATTGAGACATATTAAGCTTAATCCACCGTAGGAAGTACCATCAATCGAACGTACAGCAGTAATCAAACTTAGAAGACAATAGAAAAAACACATCTGCAATTATCCAAGGATGTCCAACAAAAAAAAAAAAATTATCCAAGGAGGTAAAACGCAACGGAAATTTCGTACAAAGCGTAATCAAAGATTCCACGAGCTAGGGTTTCACGAAAAGGATCAAATCTTTTTCCACTTACTTTTTGCCTCGATCAACACAAAGGGAAAGATCCAGGCCTACGGGGTAGCGTTGGGGACAGATAGAAGCTTATCGGAACCGAAGCGATGGGTTGGTCCTTTTCGGTGGAGATAAATCCGTAAGAACTGCAAAGTGCAGAGTTTAAAATCTATGGCCATAGCCTCTCAGATCCTCTCTCTACTTAACCCCAGAAGTAACCACATCCCCACCTTATTATTATATGCAGACGCGCTTACTGAACCATCCTGATGGTTCACCCGAAAGAAGATAAAACAAAGATCTCGCCTCGTGCCTTCCGCGAGTGGCTTTTTCGGTCTACATGTTCCGGGCGAAAGAGATAGGAGCGTTGTCGTGTGCTTCCTAAATAGATGATTTATATATTCCTGTTGATGGCATCGAAATCGTCTGCAGCGTGTGCACACGGGTCCTTAAAAAGTGAATGATAGGCTCTAGTATCATTTGTGTGGGGTTGTATAAACACCATGCTCTAGGAGATGCTGTTGATTACCTTCTAGTCATTGCAAGTTACGAATGACTCAGTCAGAAAACTTAAAAGAAATTCAAGACCAATAACATATGCCCATACAAAAGAAATAACATGGTCAACAGGTGTTAAGGAATATATTAAATATATAAAGTTTACCCCACTATCAGCTTGAGCTTTTAATAAGAACGGTGTTCTACATGGTATCGGAGCCTTAGGTAAATGCTAGGTCGTGGGTTCAAACCTCCACTTCACCGTTAAGAAAAAATATTCCATGTATAGGGACTCATTAAAAATGGGTCCCCTAAAAAAATGGGTTCGAGTCTGGCCCACATGTGAGGGGAGTGTTAAGGAATATATTAAATATATAAATTTCACCCCTACTGTTATCTTGAGCTTTTAGTAGGAATGGTATTCTAGAACAGGAAAGTAACAAAAAAAAAAATTTCTATAAGACATAAGGGCAAGAAAAGATTAGAATTATTAGAAGTAATGAGGGCAAGAAAAGAGACGAAATTTGGAGTAGAGGAGGTTTTTTTATTTCTCTCTTTCTTTTTTTTCTCTTCTTTTAATGGCGGAGTAGAGGAATTGCATAATGTAAAAGAAATACTCTAAACTTACCTATGTAATGCGATTTGAAATCTGTTGGAGCCCTTGGCTAGAAGATCTGCTGGTCCAACAGTGAAATGTGTGTTCACATAGGTGCATAAAGCCTACGTGTACACACCCTTCACTGTTGAACCAGCAAATGTTTCAACGTGAGGGACCAGCAGATATTGTCTCATATAATACCTATTGCAAGATGCACAGCTTCTTTTAAGAAAGTAGCTTTTTGTTTTTTTTTTTTTTTTGTTTTTTTGGTAATGAATTAAGAAAGTAGCTTTGTAGCATGAGAAGCTCTTCAAATGTTTTAATAAGCCCTACAGCCATTTCTTTTTGAATATTTTGAATTTTGAGTGGAATTTAGGCAAAGTTTAAATATGAACTTAACCTAACTAAGGGAACCGTATGAACTTAGCCTAACTAAGGGAACCGTGCAGAGTCTCCTCTGATGGGCCCCTAAACAAAAAGAAACATGATCTATATAAAATCATTTTAACGAGCTGAAGTTTAATGAATCGATTTTAAATGATTATAAGGGAGTTCATTATGGAAATTTTCATTCCAAGTATCGGTCAGTTTTGTCTAGAATTTTACTTTGGCTATGTTGATTTTGAGAGGAAAAAAAATTAAATGCTAGGGAAAGCATTTTTACTTTTTGGTGAAATTAGGGATAAGGATTTACGAAGAAAATTTTTAAAAAAATTTTTTGTTTTGGGAATCAAAATCTTTCTCATCGGCTCAAATGGAAGATACTTTGAAAGAAAATAAAGAAGACATAATAACTTCTTCTAATATTTTGACTAAATTCACTCTCTGTCGGAGCTCCTATTAATATCAATTTAGCTTCTCGTAATATATTCAATTTTATAAAAGCAAATCTTTGAAATCTTCAAAATATACTTCTTTCCTCTATGTTTCTTCTCTCCACCCAAAAAAACAGGTTATCAGTTTCATGTGTGCTATGGCACCACACGCATGGTTGGTTCTGCAGGAGATGGTGCGTACAGGCTTTTATTACTAAAAAGTAATAAGGTGAATTTTATTTACGTGGACAATTATCATGATACTGCCATTTTATGGCGTTCGATTCAATATGCTAGAAATCATTTTTTACAAGAATTATTTAGTGCATCTAAACTTTTATGTCACAACTCATGAAGGACTAATTTTAAGCCTTTCTTGCATACCTTATCACATATTGTGTCTTCCTATTCTTTCGAAATTTTCTTCCTTTTGAACTCTGGACCTTCTAAAATTTTTTGAGCTGTTTTGAAAAACCAAGCATATATATGGTTCTATGCAATTTGGGGTATCTATAACCATAACATATGAACGGAAATTTGAGAAAAAAAAGCTAAATGATTAATTATCTTAAAGATGCTACACCATGGCAATTAAATGTATGTCAAAAATTGATGGCCTCTTACCACAAGCACTACAACTACCACTGCCACTACTATGACTACCACCATTCCACCCTTGCCACTGTTACCATCACCACTGGCACCATGATTGCCACCACCACCAAAACCATCACAACTACCACAACCACACTACCACAGCACAACTATGTACCACCACCGCCACTGCACAACCACCACCACCACCATCGTATATAGCCATTGCCATCATGATCATACTATCACCAACACCATTATAACTACTGTTACTACGACAATACCATCACCATTGATATCACCACAATTGCACCATATCACCACCACCATCGCCCGCCACCATATTACCACAACCACACTACCACAGCTACAACTATATATGTACCACCACCGCCACTGCACAACCACCACCACTACCATCATATATAGCCATTGCCATCATGATCATACTATCACCAACACCATTATAACTACTGTTACTACGACAATACCATCACCATTGATATCACCACAACTGCACCATATCACCACCACCATCGCCGCTACCATATTACCACAACCACACCACAATTGCAACCACTATCACCACTACAACCATACCATCACCACTATCACCTCTACTACTATCACCACCATTGCCTCTACAGCTACCACTACAGACCTCTTGCCACCATCACTATTGCTGCTACCGCTGCCACTGATACTAGTGTAGACACCCCAAATTGCATTTCCATAGAAAGGAACCTTCAAAAGAATTTTAGAAGTCTGATTTGAGCCTTGACATATGTCAAACACTCAAAAACTCTAAAATAGGTGCCAACCGTACTGGGTATATGGTTTTTGTAATTTTGGTCTCAACCGCCCTGTATGTGCGGTTGCAACCGCACACACAGCACGGTTGATATCCATGCTGGTTGCGTGAGCTGCCACGTGGCTTCGCGAAGCTTCGGCCGTTGAGCCACGTCGACAGCAATGATGACGAGCGTAACTGAATTGAACCATCCTGTATGTGCGGTTTGGTTAAATTTGTATAGAAACCGCACTTTGAGTAACGGTTGTGTTGAAACTGTACTGTGTATGCGGTTTTGGCTGTTTTGGGGATTTGCGAAATGGCTCGATTTCTGAGCTTTATTTACGCATATTACCTCTCTCTTGGGGACTTGATCTCCCTATTTCACCCTCTGAAACTTGCTGAATTACTCCAATTCAAGCCTTGGAGGAGAATTTGAATAATCTAGAAGGCCTTTTAGGCCTACCCTTGGGACTCTTCTACTCTTGGCTTGGCCTATAAATAGAGGGGTCCTCCTCTTGCAAATGGCTGATAATTTGAAGCTTGGAAGCTCTGCAAGAAGAGGGAGAACTCTGATGGATTGTCTACTCAACTGCTCAAGCTACTAAGGTAAAGCTCATTTGAGTTTATTGCTTCCTCTTTACATTCTAGCAATCTCTCATCTTCTACCTTTCTGTAGTGTAAGGCCACCTGGTGATTGTTTGCAGCCCCAAACCCCTTCTAAAGTACCTGGGAATCCTCTCTAGCCATAAAACGTGAAGAGAGAGCCTTGGGAAAAGGAAGTGGGAATGGATCCTCTAGGCTTAGAACCCACAAATGATGAAAAGCATGCTGTGTGGTTATTTTGAACCTTTGAATGCTTCTCTGATCTATTTTGTATTTGGAGAAGATGCACGAATCCATGCTCTCAATAGCAATGGATTCCAACCTTCTCCTAGAAATGTGATTTTCCACATCCTCACACACACTTTTCACTATTTTTCCTCGAATAGGCTAGATCTTGGATTTCCGTGTTAAATACGGGAAATCTGAGATTATTGGCCTTCGAATGAATTTTAGAACTTCATGAAATGGTTTCCATTGATTTCTAAGTTGTTTTGGTCGAATCCACATGCACACATGCACTGGTTTCCATGTTTTATCCAAAAATCTTCAAAACAGGGCAGATCTGTGGCCTGTCTTGGAATGCTTATAACTTCATCCTCCGGATGAATTTTTGAGTGATTCCAAAGACATGTGATAGATGGATATGCCTATTTTATATCTGAAAAATTTCGTCCACTTTCATGTAGCCAATTTTTGACACCATCTGTTCGAAGTTTGTAAGTCAGTTCAGCCCAGATTGCTGAACTTGCCGCTTTGATGGTGCACCGTTTGCTCAGTTTTAATCCGTTTTATGTGATTCTAATTTCTGAGTTTTCCTTGAAAGGTCTATTTTCATTTCCAACTGGTTTCAGCAGATTTTGATCTGTTTTGTGCCTTGGGTGCTCAGTTGACTCAGAGATGCTCGCTGGCATAGTCCAGAACTAATCTGTGGTTTTCTAGGCCTGTTCAAGAGAGCACACAAGTCACATCCGGATAGAGTTTGATGTGAGGTTTTTTTCTTTGGAAAGATGGCACTACATACTTCCCCCATACCAATTTTCATGAATTTTTATTGAGCCAATCTCCACGAATAGGATTTTGAAAATGCCTACTTAACACTTTTTCCAAGTTATAACAACAAATTTTAGATGTGGATTTCTCTCTTATTTTGAATCGGATTGAGTTGAAAATTTTACTATATACTCTACTATATACCAGTTTTCAAATGGCTTTGGTTTCATTGGATTTGGATTTAAATTGAGTAAGTTATGGTTAATCGAAGCTTTCAAGCTCTTTTGATCCAATTTCTCCAAATTTGCCTTAGCTTGATTTTCTTCATTTTCACTTGGATTTCCCTTCACTCATGAAGTTTTAGAGGTGATGAATCCATAAAGAGAGTCTAAGATCATTAGACTTCTCATGTGGGATGGTCACGCACACTGTGCTTGTTATAAGCACCCTTTTTTGTCCATTTTCATTAGCAAACAATTTCTAGCATAAGCAAGCATGTGGCAACCGTCTTAGACGGATGAGTGGGGGTGCCTAACACCTTCCCCCGCTCATAAATAATTCCCCTTACCCAATCTCTGGATTTTTCCTTATCTTAGGGCTACTTTAGCTCTATTTGGCTTTTATGAACCCTTTGGTGTCCATTCACACCCTAAAATGGATGGTGGCGACTCTTAGCTTTTATCGATCCCCGCGTGACGATATAGGAGGTCATCTGAGATGACAAATCCATGTCTCACAACTAGCACCACCACCACCAACCTATTGCTGTGGAGGTTAAACAAGGTAGAAAACTAGAAACTTTGATTTGGTACATACAGTAGAAAAATAAAAAAAAGAGTAAGGAGAATCTTTTCTTAAATAATTTTCACCTAAAAACACTTAGAAAATATATTCCACTGAAACAACAGAGCCTAAAAGAAAATCAGCTCTCTAAGGAATGTTTTTTGGAACTAAAAATTTTATAAAAAAGCAAGAGCACTGGGAGGGATTAAATAATCGAATCTGAATATGAATAGGAAGTAATTTACCAAAAAAAAGAATATGAATAGGAAGTAGGTTTCTTTGTGGTTTCCGGATATATTCCCCTTTTGGGTTTTCCGAATATATCTTTTCCCTACTTGTTTTGTAGTACGATGGCAAATGGCTCCGAACAGCATCGATGCAAAAGAGGGCGAATATTACAAGAATCATTCCCTGCCACCGTCCTTTATTTCTTTTTTGAATAAATATTTCTTTTAAATGAAATTACAAGCTACAAGTTGTGAAGGGGCCTCGTAACCTTTGCCCGTAAGAAAGTTACAAAATTTAATTATTTGAGCACTTGAACATGAGGGAGACCAGATTTGTTAAACCATGTAAACCGTACCCAATACTTCTTTGGGGAAAATCTCATGAAGAGTGAGTGAAAGATCTGTGTACTGTGGCACCATGTTTTGTCATTACCATCTATATCTCTTATCAAAATATTTTCCGAGTACGTACGTATAAATTGTAAGAGATAACTCTAGAATTGGGATGGGACGTGGCCGTCATCAAGTAGATTCTGATGCTGCTACGATGTGCGACTCGACAATTACCGAAGTTTCAGACTTCTCCTGGTTTAAAATGACTTTTTCTTGTTTGTTTACCATATAATTACTTATTTATTTGAACCTAAAAGTTTGTGCTGTTGTATATTGGAACTTTGAAAATTACGGTATCCATTTTTACTTGATTTTGGTGTTTCGAGTTCCGATAACTCTTCGCCATTTTCTGTGCTCTGCTATCTCACTCCACTTGCCGTTCTCGTCCCTTTGTTTTTTTTTCTTTTTAATCAGGACTTTAGTTCAAATTTGTAATGAAAAGACAAAAACTGCAGCTAGAAGAACACGAGGTTTTTTAGTTGCCATGTCCCCTTTCTTTACATGAACCCAGGTTCTTTATATCTAATATGGATTTCCAAGTGGGAGGTGATTTTTAATTTGTCAACATTGGAAACATGCACCAGTTATGAAATGAAAATTAAATCATGATTCAGATGAGGTCCATCATTCAAATAAGTTAATCGATCCTATTTATGAGCTATTGAGAATGCATTAGGACGTTATGTGCATCCTCAAAGCTTATAATTGCTCCTGTCACCAAGATCTATCAAGCCGGGATTCCAATCGAATGAGGTTGGAATCCACATTATCACTCTCCGCTGTGTAAGGTTTAATATTTTAGTTTGGCTTATTTAGTGTCAAAAAGAAAGTGTTTAAGTGTGTTGAGAATGTTTAGTTTGAGTCCAAGAAGACATGGTTCAAACGGCATCAAAATCGGAGTCAAATTGAAGAAGTTATGCCCAACGTTTGATCAACGTTCTCTGGCCGTTCGAACGTTCAATTTCTGGAGAGTGGCGTTTGACCAACGTTCTTTGGCCGTTCGAATGTTCATGTTCTGCAGACAAACCCGAGACTAGCGTGAGACCAACGTTCTCTGGCCGTTCGAACGTTCAATTTTTAAAGGGTAGCGTTTGCTGAACGTTTGCTGAGCGTTCGAACGTTCAAACAGCAAAATTTCTGAAAAGTTACGAAAAATTACATAACTTACTCGTTTCAATTCGGATTGACTTCAAACTTTTTGGGGAACCTTTAAATAGGATTAGGGACCTTCTAAACCTAAGAGAGCTATGTTTTAGAAGCCCTAAATATCCTTTTCTCTTCTGAAAATCCTTCTTCTAGGTTTTCATCTTTTGAGCCATAAAACCTTTCTTTTCTTCTTCCTTCCTCTACCTTGGAGTTCCGGGTTGGGGAGATTGATCGTGGGAGTTCCTACGGATACCAGGCGAGTTTGTTTGAGTGATCGTGTGAGAAGATCTTCAGAGTTCTGAAGTGTTGCTGTAGAGCAAATCTGAGGAGTTCCTCAGATACTTTCAAGTCTGTGAGTTGCAGAATCTAGCATAGGGATGTTGAGTTGTTTGAACTACAGGTTGTAAGTCTTCTTTTCATATTTGATCTTTTAGGTGGCTCCTGCATAGCCCGGAGGGTTTTTCTCTAGTGAGAGTTCTCATAAAGTTTTCCCTTCGTCATCAAATTGCTTGTTTTGTCTTACTTTACATGCTTTAATTATTTGCTTGCAATTTGGGTGGCTTGTTAATTGCTTTTGATTAGTTATTTGATTTTCTGGAATTACCTTAAGGATTTGTTCATGCCTATTAATTAAGGACTTGTCTTTAATTGATAGAAAAATTTTATTCTGCTGTGCTACACCTATTCACTCCCTCTAGGTGTTGTTAGAGTCAAAACCCTGTTTTTCACGCTGCAAGGACTAGAAAGAAATGAGGAGAAAGTTATGTATTGCACTGTTGCTGTGGAACACTTTCGGAGGATAATGTACGTATATAAACAGAAATCTATGATTTTTTTTCGTCTTTTTGGAGTGCTTGCTTCAAGGTTACACGTGAGCTCGAGCTTACAAGCTAGCTTCTTGAATCTCCACTGATATCGAGGATGAAATCTGTTGAAAGCGCTCGGTTCAAAAACTGTAAGAATTTGAAGGAACAAGTCATCCAGTCGGTAATGCTCGCATGGTTGTCTACAAACCCAGAAAGAATCAATCAATTACCGTTCCCGGCACTACACGGTGATCTGAGAAAGGAATCTTACTTTTCTTTCGGCAACTGAACGACAATCAGATGCTCCTAGGGTCAGGATATTACCGCCACTGCACTCATCCACGAACGAAAACGATTAGACGTCAGATTCACCCTAACTTGGTCAGGGTCAAAATGGCCCTTTAGTTAGTCAAAGGCGATAAAAAACAAAAAAAAATACGTGGAGAGAATGACATAAGGGCTTTACAGACATTGAACAGCTCCCCATCGAAATTTGAGACAGCTAAGTTCTCCAGTGCTAGCTCCAGTTAGCAGCCTAAAAATTCACAGGCAATGCATCTGATTCTATCACCTCTCCTCCTCAACATAATTTCATACTAGCCAAGGCAAATGCCCACAACCCATGTTGATTCGACTACCAAGAGCAATACTACTACAATATGATCTATTTGTTTATGGTATGTTGGATAAAAGTCAGAACTAAATTAAATAATTGTGTCTCCGTAAAGCACACCATTGAGATAGATTTTCTGTGTGTGTCCTGGTAGTCCCTGAGATAGATCTAACCATCAGCTGAGAGACCAACCAGTTTGATAATAAAGACCATTATCAAGCCCCGCAGGAGAGATTGAAAGTAAGCAACACACCTGATAAGAAAGCCGTGGGAAAAAGTGACAACTTCATACTAACAATAAACTGAAGACTCCATTCACCAAGTGTTTGGGGAGAAAGGAACTGTGAAATAGAAAAGCCTCAAAAAGAAATTTAAAAAAAAAAAAAAATTGTTTTGTACATGTATCGATCTAGCATCTCCTCTTCCTCCTTGGACGGCAAGAGCTCAACTGGGCTTCAAACAAACCCAGTACCCATCTCGTTGAAAGAAAGAGGGAAAATCGGAAGAAAATGTCATTTCTCACTCTTTCATTCCTTCAGGAATCAGTATACTCACGCCAACAGATGAGCATGGTAACGCAGCGCCTCATAATATAGAACCTCGCCCTCTGCTGTTTCACCAAGCTCGCACATTTCCTGCTAAAAGAACACCTCCTTTGTGACGAATTCTTCATGAGAGGAGAAGTGTAAGAAGTAGAGGAACAGCTTCTCGATCCTTCCTTCTTAGATAATTTCCATTTCTCGTCCATATAAAAGTGAGGAGCGGCAGCTGCAGTACCCATCACTAAACGAATACAGATTACAGACGACTTGTACAGTCTTTGCTCTCCGTAAATTCTTCCTTTTCTCTTTTCTTACTTCCACTCGTTTGAACCAAAAAACTAAGTGAATTAAAGAAAGCAAAAGAAACCCGATGGGGGAAGAAGAAACCCGCAGGGTCTGTTATTGATGAAACTGTGAAGGGGTCAAGTGGGAAACTGGAACTGTAGTCTGTAGGGTGGTTAATTTATAACATAAAAGGAAGGTAAGCGCTCCCACTATGAGTGTAGGGTTTGCAGATCGAGTTGGCAGTGCGAATCACCCGATCGGAGTCATCAGACTTCTTGCCTCGAGAAGCCCACCATTTTATTTTCAATTATTCTATTATAAGAAATAGTTTTATAGTGTTGCTCTGGTTTTAAATATTTTATAATACGTTTTATATGTGAAAGAGAGACTTAACGAGGGAAAGCCGAATCTCTATGCAACTGTTCGGTTCAGAGAAGCTAAAAAACTTACTTTACTTCCATTCAACAAATAAGATAAGTAAGATACACAACTGAACAAACTGCTATGTAAAACACATGACACACAATTCTATACCTACCCACTTGAAAGTAACTAGCAAGCTAGAGGTTATATTATTATTAACTACTAAAGACATGACTTAAAAAAAAAAAAGTTGGTACATTCCCCATACCAATATTGAGAGCTAATTAGTTACGAGCACAGTAAATTTTACCGTGAAATAGACAAAGGACTTGTCTAGGAAAGTAAGCCTTGTAACTGTGAAACCTAAAAGTTCAGCAAAGAAAAGTTTAAAAGTTTGGCCGATAAAACCAGAGAGAGAGTGAGAGAAAAAAAAAAGTTTATTCCTATAGAATAAGAATTTATCCCTTTTATAGATTTTAAGAATGATATTTAATTTTTTTTATTGGGACAAACTTATAAATGAGCTAATAGGCTTACATTTTTGTATTAACGACCTTGTTATTATATGAAATGTTAATTGTTCTTTTTCAAATGCTTAATTCATCCTCGGGAGCTCCTTCCCTTGGGGTCACACCTCACCAAGTGGCGTCCGGCATCACTGGTGCATCATGTCTCCTATCTCTGCAACCAAAAGTCTTACTGGCTCGTCAACACGAGTAAGGAGGTGCGAGAGAGCACAAGTTCGGGGCACTGTGCCTTGAAAGTTGAAAACGTTATAAAGTTTCTTATATATGTCGTGTTTAATAAATATTTTAAACTTAAGACTTTTGAGAGTTACGAATTATAAATTATACTCACCTATCTTGGTATATTTAACAATTAGTTGCGTGCATGTGAAATTGGTAGAGTTTGAAGGAGAGGAACAATTTTGCAACTGACTGTTAAGTTTTTTAAAAAATCAAGGCAACTTTGACTATTGTACCTGTTTATTAATGAATCTTCACAATGATGTGTAAGAGTTGTTTTGGAAACTTGCACGTTTTTGTTGGCGCAGTTCCCCTCTTGTTATATACAGCATAGATTTCAGTTAATCCCCTATTTTTTAAATACTTATTTAAGTGAGAGACAAAAAAAAGTTCATAAAAAAACCACTTTGAATGATTTAACACTAAATTTTAAAATACACTTGGCACAATCTTATGAAAATCTATATCTATATTTATATTTATACTATATTTAATGGGAATAGGCCCCTTGGGAAGCATGCCAAACAAAATGCGCAGCTTTCCAAATCAGTCCCTACACACTATTGAGGGTAAAATGGTCAAACTGCTTGAGATTTTCTCAAAACTTACAATCAAATTTATAACTATTCCCTCCCACTTTTTCCTTCATCCTTTCCATTCTTACACATGCTCAATACCGCACGTGCACCCTGCTAATAGCCTTATATAGGAGTTCTACAGGATGTGAACCTGTCTTAATTTGATCATTCTCTCAAATCTTTTTTTCAGATCACTTGACGGTGGTTTTAGATTTTTAATTTCCTTCAAAATATATTCATCTTACAAAGGGGAAAAGTGAGATTTTTTATCATTTTCATTTTTTCTGAAGAACTCGTCCTTTCTTTACTAAAAAATTGTCTATCATCTTAAAAATTAGACTTGAGGATCATCTCCTAAAACTAACGATGAACGACATCTCTGTAAATATAAGTTGGAATAATAGCCGTTGATACTTCACCTCTCATTATATTGTTTTCTTCATTTTTTTTAAATGTTTCTGAAAAACGGGGCATTATGGCCGTGCTTAATTGTAACGGGAGAAATTGACCAGTCAATGGCCCTTCGTAAATAAGAACGTACAATGATTCATCTATACCCACAGAAATGAGAACGTACAATGATTCATATACATCCGGTCTCCTCTGACCTGCTAAAAAAAGGCACAGAGCGATAGTGGGCATCATGTGGTAGTTCATTAATAACATATATATATCAACCAAGCGTAAGAATAGAAAACAGATATACGACACGAGGTCCAAGACGACAGTTAGATTCCAACATAACCATCACCATGTGATCTTTATTATGTTGGAGACGATACATCACGCTTATACCTCTAGCCTTGTCCTAATGCCCGCTTCATGTCCTATTTCGTCAAGCCCTAATTGAGAATTCAAAATTTCCAAGTTTAAAAAACATTTTCATAGCTTTTGTTTCACTTGTTATGGTTCTACCATTTTCTGGAGAGTCTAAATATATATATGGCACACTACTAATAAAAGGATTCTTTTGTGGTTGTATTTAATTAATGGAGTCTGGGGAGCTTTCTTTCAGATTCTTACACATTACTATTTTTAATGTCAAGATTTTTGCAGCATTTTGATGAATAAGATGGATCCCTTGGTAGAATAGTGGAAACGATAGAATGAATACTTGATAAGGTATATGAGTCAGAGATACGACTCTTTCTATTCACATGAGCTAACTTTATGACAAGCGGGGACCGTTCACTTGGTGCGATTCGCAACGAATCATCTATCGAGTCAATACTTATATTCATCAATCTCAAAAGAAAGAATAATGATTCAGAGGGCACGGTAGAGTAGTAAAATTGACCGATCGGATTGGGGGTGACTGCTGCTGTTCCATGTTCGTCACCGTTTCAGTACTTTAAAAAGCTATTAGTGTTTGCTGCTGGTCATTTGGGTTGCGAATATCTGACGTATGAAAGAGGCACATGCCACCATGTGAGCCAAATGCTGAACCCTTTAATAGCCTAAAACTGGAGGCGCTACGAAGAGAGCGATGCCATAAGCTGAGGTTGACAAGGTAAGTCAAAAGCCTAGGGGTATCCGACGACGCAAAATTAAAATTACTGAGATAGAATGTCACTACTCCATTTGACAGAGAGACCAATGTCACAAGCCTAGGTTGACAAGGTAAGTCAAAATTTTACTAATCCGACTTGTTCAATAACCCAGCCTGAGCTACCTGCTCCTTTGTACCTATTATAAATTTATATTATTCCGAAATAAGAACGTAATATTATTATAAACACCAGGGTTGATGTAATCGAATTTTCATTTGGACTGGAAAATTTTCCAGTAGAACTCCGCGAGTTTATGTAAAATTTTATTATGTCACAACGAATGAGCACAGTTGAGAAGATATTTTTTCAGTGTTCAGATATAATCTGATCATCACCCCACTCTCCGTTGTGGTATCTTCTTCTTATTCTTATTCTTCTAATTCCTCTTTCTCATATGGGACACCGTCGTTGAATCGAATTCCAAACCCATCTGACCCACCCCCTCCAAAAGTATATACTGAGGAGTATCAATTTACGTAGCTTGTGAAGGATAAACCTTTTAACCTTAACAGTCAGCGATGGCTTTCTTTTTGGGTGACCTTCCGGGCACATTTGGCAACCGAGTTGCAGCCTACACAAGGTCTCGTCCAAATAACTAAACATCAAATTCTGTAGTCATTTAATTTTTTCATTGAAATTTGTTGGAGTATTGTAATAGAAACTGGTACCTCTCTCCTTTTGTTGGTAGGGTGATTTGAATCATGGGTACTTAAATGAGCTAGCTTGTATGTGTTTGTGCGTGTGTGTACAATGAACGAAGCACTAGATAGATTTGTATTTTGTGCTCGCACTCAACATGTATGCAGAAAATTTGAGTACACAGGTAGTATTTTCGAGGTTGTTGTATCCTAGGGGTTTCGTCGCTGCACATCCTTGGAAAAAAAAATAATAAATAAAGTGACCTAGTCCATGCCTTAGCCTAAAAGGCCACTGCTTTCTTTCATCGTTGATGTAAGTTTTTCTTTCTTTTTTTCTTTTCAAGTTTTTCTACGAATTACAAGTATTATCTTTCTTTCACTTACAATTCCAAAAACAAATTTAAAGTTCAATCCTATGGAGGATATATTTTTTTAAGACTGCATTCTATACATTCAAAATGAAAAAATCCTTAGGCCCCGATTGGTTCAGAGAATTGGGGCAAGAATTCAATACAGAATTAGAATTATTGGCTTAAATTCCAAATGTTATGATTGGAAGCACATGGGAGAATTGTTACCCAATTCCGTTGAATTGCCTTATAAGCTATTTTATAGCTTGCCCGATTTCCTACCCAAGAGGAGAGAATTCGGGGATTTTGATAAGAATTAGGAACTCGATGAAATAGAAACCCATCAATATAGATTGCGTTTTCTTCTAAATAGTTGATTTGCGTCTTCATCTAAATAGGTAACCTTATTGATAGTTCTCTCTCCCCAACTCTCCTCTCTCTCTCCCCCAACTCTCTTCTCTCTCTCTCTTCCATCTTCTTCCACCGGTATTGGTCTTTTTTCCTTTCTTTTTCCGGCAACCTCTTGTAGATACCTCAAATTGCACTTCAATATGAGAGAACAGTCAAAAAAAATTTTAAATGTTTTATTTGAGCTTTGGCATGTGTCAAAAACTCAAAAATACTCAAAAAGGGTGTTAACCGCACTGAATATATGGTTTTTGAGAATTTGGTCTCAACATCCCTGTGTATGCGGTTGCGACCGCACACACAGGATGGTTGAGGTTCATGCTTATTGTGTGAGCTGCCATGTGGCTTCTAGAAGCTTTGGCCGTTGAGCCACGTCGACAGCAATCATGACGACCGTAACTAAATTGGAACCGCCCTGTATGTGCGGTTAAAGTGAGTTTACATGAAAACCGCATATAGAGTGACGGTTTTGTGGAAACCGCACTGTGTATGCGGTTTTGCTTGTTTCGGAGATTTGCGAAAAGGCTCGATCTCTGAGCTTTATTTACGCATATTACCTCTCTCTTAAGGACTTGAACTCCCTATTTCACCCTCCGAAATTTCTAGATTTACATCAATTCAAGGCTTTAACTTGAATTGGAACAATCTAGAGAGATTTTTGGGCATACCCTTGGGATTTTATTGCCCCTTGGCTGTGCCTATAAATAGAGGGGTCCTCCTCTTACAAATGGCTGACAATTTTGAAGCTTAGAAGCTCTGCAAGAAGAGGAGAAACTCTGCTGAATTGTCCACTCAAGGCTCAAGCTACCAAGGTAAAGCTCTATTTAGCTTTCTAGCATTCTTCTTTATAATTCCAACTCTCATCTTCTACCTTTCTGTAGTGTAAGGCCCTGAATGCTTTTTTGCAACCCCAAACCTTTTCCAAAGTACCTAGGAATTCTCTTTAGCTGTGAAACGCAAAGAGAGAGCCTTGGAAAAAAGAAGTAGGAATGGATCCTCTAAGCTTAGAACCTACAAATGATGAAGAGTATACTATTTGGTTATTTTGAGCCTATGGTTGATTTCTCTGATGTATTGTGCATTTGTTTCTGGAGAAGATGTGCGAATCCTTGCTTTCAATAGCAATGGATTCTAGCCTTCTCCTAGAAATTTGATTTCCACCACCACCAAACACACTTTTCACTATTTTTTGCAAGGATAAGCTAGATCTTGGATTCCCATGTTTAATATGGGAAATCTAAGATCATCAGCTTTAGAATGAGTTTTTAGAACTTCATGAGGTTGTTTTGCATGTTTTCCAAGTGTTTTGGCCGAATCCACTTGCACACATGCA
Source organism: Buxus sempervirens (assembly GCA_947561395.2). Classification (NCBI taxonomy): domain Eukaryota; kingdom Viridiplantae; phylum Streptophyta; class Magnoliopsida; order Buxales; family Buxaceae; genus Buxus; species Buxus sempervirens. Next base: position 57,667,987 of record OX387183.1, on the reverse strand, counting down.
CTAGTTTTGGCCTTTTATTCAAAAATCTTCAAAACAGGGCAGCATCTGTGGCCTGTCTTGGAATGCTTATAACTTCATCCTCTGGATGAATTTTTGAGTGATTCTAAAGACATGTGATAGATGGGATGGCCTACTTTGTATTTGGAAATTTTTGTTCACTTTTATGGAGCCAATTTTTGACACCATTTGTTCAAAGTCTGTAAGTCAGTTCAGCCCAGATTGTTGAACTTGCCGCTTTGATGGTGCACCATTAGCTCAATTTTAATCCGTTTTGAGTGATTTCAGTCTCTGTGTTTTCTTTGAGGAATCTATTTTCATTTCCAACTGGTTTCAACAGAGTTTGATCTGATTTGTGGCATGTGTGATTGATTGACTCAGAGTGGCTCTATAACAGAGTTCTGGGCTAATCTATGATCCTATAGGCATGTTCAAGAGGACACACTAGTCACAAATGGATGGAGTTTGGGGTAAGGCCTATTTCATTTGAAAGATGGCACCATATACTTCATCCATGCAAGTTTTTACGAATTTATATGGAGCCAAACTCTACAAATAGGATTTCAAAAATGCTTACTCGCCGCTTTTCTTCGAGTAACTGCAGCAGATTTTAGTAGTGTGTTACTCTCTGGTTTTAAATCGGAATGAGATGATGTTCTTACTCAATATTCTATTTCTTACCAGTTATCAAATGGCCTTGGTTTCATTTGATTTGGATTTAACTCGAGTGATTTATGGTTGATCGAAGTCTTCAAGTTATTATAACCTGATTTTTCCAGATTTACCTTAGCTTGATTTTTCTTCATTTTTTAATTTAATTTTCATTCACTCATGAAGTTGTAGAAGTGGTATATCCATGAGGAGAGTCCAAATTCATTGGATTACTCATGTGGAATAATCACATATATTTTGCTTATTTTAAGCATCCTTTGTTTATTTTTTATTAGCAAACAATCCTTAGCATGAGCAAGCATGTGGCAACCGTCTGAAACGGATGAGTGGGGGTGCCTAATACCTTCCCCCACTCATAAATAATTCTCCTTACCTGATCTTTGGATTTTTCCTTGTATTAGAGCTACTTTGGCTCTATTTGGCATTTATGACCCCTTTGGTGTCCATTCACACCTTAACTTGGATGGTGGCGACTCTTTATTTTTATCGAGCCCCGCGTGATGATAGGAAGTCATCTTAGGTGACATTTTCCATGTCTCACACCTCTCCGTTCATATTCTCTCTCTCTCTCTCTCTCTCTCTCTCTCTCTCTCTCTCTCTCTCTCTCTCTCTCTCTCTCTCTCTCTCTCTCTCCCCCCTCCACTCTCTCTCTTCCATCTTCTTCTATGGGTATTGTTTTTCTTTTTTCTTTCTTTTTCCGGCAACCTCTCCGGTCATATTTGTCGTTGAAACAGCCCCCTCCTCTCTTTGTTTCTCCCCACTCTCTCTCTTCCGTAGAAGAATCAATGTTCTCTCTTCCCATTCTCCCTCTTCCATAGAAAATAAAAAAGAAAACGTTCAAATCACAAGACTCCTAGGTTCACGTAAAGAAGTGTAGGATTCTAATCAGTTTTGTTCTTTTTCTTTTTTTCTGTCTTGCCAACATGTATGGAACAAAACAAGGCGTTTTTTTTTCTTATTGAACAAGCCAATTTTTTTTACAGGTGAAAATTTTAGTGGGTATGATTCTCTCTCTCTCTTCCATTTTCTTCTACAGGTACTAATTTTTTTTCTTTTTTTTTTTTTTCGACAATGAAATGAGAGAAAGGAAATCTAGTTCATCATGATAACCAGTCAATTGTATCATGATAACCGGTCACTTGTGGTGTTGTTAATATGGGAAGGATATAAACATTAATAATCTCCTTAATTAAGGAATTGTAAATTGAATCTTATGAGTTCATCCAATCAATAGAATTGGAATTTAAATCAACTCTTTATGGAATTCTAATTCCAAAATTTAATTCTATTGCCCTCCAATCACAAGAATTTGAATTATATCCAATTCCAATTCTTAATGAATTGGAATTTGAATTATATTTCTTAATTTCAATTCCAATTCATCGAACCAATCGGGGCATTACAATTTTTTGGTGCATACTTTAGGAGGTGGAAACATAAAATTTTCATTTTATTAAATCCCATGCACGTTGTATAAATTATTATTGACGAAGAATATGACACTGAAAAGGCTAGGTCTTAAGAAATATGCAATCTTTCCTTATCTTAACTTTCCTTACAGAAAAAAAGATGACATTGAAAATTATAATGATTGTTCATTGTGGCTATTTATACTAATATTTGTTGCTAGTATAATCACAATTAACGATAATATATAGTAATTGAAGTTAGAGAGAGAGGCTATAATTCATCAGTAAAAAGAGAAAAAAAATAGAACTAGGCTATCATTTGAATTATGGACCGATAAATTAATTATTCTCAACATATATATATATATACAATGACCGGAAACTCTCCTTCATCATCTATTGGTTTTGGCATGCTTTCAATATCAGCCATGAGAGGAGCATTGTGCTACTTGGATAAGTGCATCAAAAAACTGAATATCATAAAAAAGTTGAGTTTGAGTGTCAAGAGTCTATAAGGGCAATGGAAGTTACATATGCAGAAAATTAATCACAATTCTATCATTATAACCACACTTGAGAGTTGAGATATAAGAATTAAGTGATGAATGTTTGTTGCCACTAATATTTGGTCGGAAAATTGCTTACCCAACTCAACTGGGTTAGTATTGGAACTGATCCATTCTTAACCAGGAGCAACTCCTTGCCACATCGAGCAATGAGCTTGGTTAACGTGGTTACTCAGAGAAATTAGTTTCATCTGTTCATAGGTTTCAAATGGGTTATTATCAGAATTAAAAAAATGCTTAATCCTGAGCAACTCCTTCCTGGCCCCAATGGGCAATTGGATTGGCTAACGAGTTTACACAGTCAAAGAGAACTAGTTCGTGACTGTTCATATGTTGCAACAACTATGGCATGGCAAAATCCTACTAAAAAATGACCTGCACAGCATCTAATTAACTAAATTAGATGCAAAAAGAATTTTAATTTGAAGAAATAAGTTGTTCAAGAACTTGGGATGCGAAAAATCATGTTTCTTAATAACCAACATAACTGCTGCTTAGCCATGGACTTCTTTCCTTTGAAATGGTTCATCCAGGACATGGATGACAAAAAAAAACTCCTTTGTAAGTTATTCCTATAAACTTGTTTGTTGGTTGTTGTCATCATTCCTACAATGAGTATTTTGAGTGAAATTATTGATTCAAGATGATGATAGACTTGCAAAACAAAAGACCACGCGTACAATTAATGTAAAGTTATTTTATGTGGCTGAAATGAAAAACAACTGATGGCAAAGTTTGAATCAGTTATTTCAACTTACTAAGGCTTTGTTTGTTTCAACGGAAAATATTTTCCGGAAGAAAATTTTCCAAGTGTTTGGAGGTAACATGGAAAATGTTTTACAATTTTATTCTTTTTTATTTTCTTATACAAATCCAACTAAAAACACCTCCCCTATGAACTAAAGTGGCTTGAGAGTGCTTACTTTCCATGCGAATTTTAAATCCTTTGCTTCCATAGCGTTTCTACCCTCTTATAAAAACAACTCTTATCTAGCTCCAGCAAGTTGGATATGCGATGGATAATGGTCTTACCATCCATGATACATAAGATGAATGGCATACTCTAACCACATACTATTGTTATCTTGTTAAAAGGTGGTGGTAGCATAAGAACCTTCAAAGTGAACCAATACAAGTAAAAGAAATTTCTAACTAATTACATGTGGATTCTTCTCAACAAAAGAGATAGTCTTTATCGGAGTAAACACTAATAAACTGCAAAAGATATGAACCAACCATTCTAACCAAAAGAAATAAGTCTCAAAGCATATAAGAGCATGAAATCTCCAAAATCCATGACTGACACATATTCAAACTATAGTCAACCAAATGTAAATATAAAACTAGAAGTATTTAAAGTATTATAAAAAGAAATAAGTCAAGACGTATATAAACCAAAACCTAGTCTAAAGTAGCACTAGCTTCATTCTGACGAATCTCATTTTGAAACTTTATCAACCATCTTTTACGACCATTTTCCTCTTTTCGCAAGAAATGACCTTGCTAGCTTTTCATTTTCGTTCAAAAGTCAAATGCTTCTTCGAGCATAATCTCATCAAATCCTTCCACTTTCATTACTTCTCCATAAAGAAATGAAATATAATCTTGTTGAGTATTGGTCTTCATTGCCTTGGCCATTTCACTAATTTGATCTGCTAATTTATCTATCTTCTCATTTATGTCATCAGATGGACAGCTTCTCTTGCCATGAGATCTACGTCTGGAACTTGGATGAGAAAACCTTGAATGTGACTCATGTTGAACTCCCGGAGACTCTCCACTTCCTTCATTGTTCGGTATTGGTATTTCAGCTTCAACATCCATATCAATGTCATAATTTGTTGATGGACCAGTAATATGAGCAAGATCGTTAGTCGACTTGCTAAAACTTCCAATTGCTTGGTCGTCAACACAAACCATGCACAACTCATCGTACATATCAATTGGCTTGTTTATGTACGGTGCAGCTTTAGGGTGTGCCTACATGTAATACATAATTTAATTAGCAATTAGATAATAAGCAACTAAATAAAAATAATCTGCATAAAAACCGTTAAATAGAATATTATACCTGAACATACTCTTTGTAAACAGTAGTGGAGCAATTAAACATTTTCTTATCTTCATCCCAGTTGAATCCTCTAGAATTGTCCTTGATTTTTTTAACAATAGAAAACCTTTTCTTTTGTGGTCTTCAAATGATTCTCAACTTTCTCTCAAGTACATAAGAAATTAAACTTCTGTGAAATGGCCTTAGTTGCACGTGTATACGAATCTTTTCTGAATCTCTTATCTGGTTTTCTACCTTGTTTAACTTCTTCAACAAGCAAATCAATCAACAATCGATCCATCATAGGTGTCCATCTAAATTGCTTCACATCTTCTTCTTGGTTATTTGTCTCCATTACTAACAACAAATATGTTGCCAAATTGAATGTTAGTTAAGCCTTACAAAAATATTTTTGTAAGGTTAAGTATAGAACCCACAAACAAAGAAAAAAAAAGGAAGATAAATGCAAGCTTGATAAGCATAAATGACTTATATTGTTAATGAAGATAGTGAAAGAAAGATGCCAAGTAGTTATAACCCAATAACTATAACTCAATGAAAAAAATAAAATAAAACAAATGGAGTTTCTAACTACATATTAATAATATGAGTTGACAGAAAAGTTTTAATGATGTAAATGGTCTTCGTACATAACATGTGCTATTTCATCTCTTTTTTGGGTCCATTCCCTATTTTCTTCTCTTTGCTCTCTTTGTGTTCTTTGCCTTCTTTGTGGTTGTGTTTCAGATTGCATGTCTTGATTAAATTCTACTACAATTCTGTCATTTGGATTAACACCCATTATGTAGTTGTGCAAAATGCAACAAGCTAAATCTACATCAACTTGCTTCTCATATGACCGAAAATGGTTCAGCACCTAGCACACAAAACCTTTTTTTTTTAAATCCCAAAGACTCACTCGATACTATTCCTCAGCTTAGAATTTCGAAGGTTAAACAATTCCTTTTCATTTTGGGACTGGTGGCCACTATACTCTTTCAAGTGATATCGAACACCACCATATGGTGGAATAAATCCTTTTCGAACACTGTACCTAGCATCAACCAAATAATATTTGCCTGTGAAGCAAAAAAGTAAAAAATCAACACCATAATCAATCTTTTTCTACCCTATAAGTCATTTATATAAGATATTGGTAATACCTTCAGTGACTATGAGCCCATTACGCCTTGTCAATGCATCATCTAATATAATTGAATCATGTACAGAACCTTCCCAACCCGCAAGTACGTATGTAAACTTCAAATCAAAACCAACAGCGGCCAACACATTTTGTGTAGTTCTATCTTTACGACCACGAAACTGAGCTTGAATGTCAATTGGAAGAGATGCACAAACATGAGTACCATCTATTGCACCTATGCAATCCTATTATTCATTGAAACTTACATAATTAGGCCTACATGAAATAAATAACCCACATTTAAGATGTAAATGGAATATGTGTTCATGGTTTACCTTAAACCAAGGCCAATATGTTTGGCTATTTCGTAATTTTGGAGGACTGGAAGTTGCAGGCCCATGAATATAACCATTTTTCAGCCCTAATACTGCATGCAAAACAATATTGAAGTACCGCCATACTATTTCACTTGAGCGAAAGTACCAACAGCTAATAACTCGATTTCTTACGTTGTGCCCAATAGTATGGAAAAACATTGCCAATTGCTGCTCCACAGAGATATGGATAGTATCTCTCAAAAAACTTTTCTCTTGCAAAACATCACATAATCCATAGAATGCCCGCTTTGACAAATGCAACGGATGTATACATTTGTAGTATCTCCCATTGATTATACCATCTAATAATTTTTCTCTTTCTTTGTCTTTGTTTACATGAGGCTCTCTTGGTATGTGTTTTAGAGCACGAATTGCAGCAATTGTTGCAAAACCTGCTGCCATAACTGCAGTTGCAGCATCCACAGTCACATTGCGTTTTTTTTTAAAGATGATCTCTATCTTTATCCATCTACAAGTTAGATATAAATAATATCACACATTATTTAAAAAATAGGGCTCAAATATGTATAAAACCACTAATAAAATTTGTCAGTTATGGAGGTTTTTGTTTCATGGTAATTTCCTTTATTTTTTGTTTTTTGGAAATATTGTGAAAATGAAAAGGTTTTTCTTTTTAGATAAAATTAAGCATGCCCTCTACCCAGCCACACACACACAAAAACAAAAACAAAAGAAAAGGAAAATTAAGCATGCCAATGGATAAGGGTTGGGTTGGCCTTTGCGTCACTCAGTTTATATTGCATTTATGCTAAACAACCTTGTGGATACCTGAATTTGAAATTCATTTATAAAGTTATTGTACAAATTTAAGTGTGTATACATTTAATCATTTATATGATGATTGCTTAGGAAGAATTTAATCATAACATGAAATATGATGCTGCACCAAGTTAGCTCATCATCAGCTTTATGGTAACTAAAATAGGAAAATAAACCTCAAGCTGCAACCATTCACTTAAACAATTGTCTATGCATGATAGACCATTTACCATTAGTTATTAGCATTTTCCTCAATTCATCTTTTTGTGGCCCCTTTTTCGGTGAGGCACGAATGTTACAGAGTATGAGTTACCATATCCCACTTAAAATATTTATAATCATGTAATTTCAGAACACATTTCGGTTATCAAATTGATCATTTAAGACCAATTTTAAATTTTAAAGAGGCAGACTCAGTTTATATGATGCTGTTTTTGTGGCATTATATTTATATTATATGGGGCTTTCTGTGAATGTAGTTTATTTTTTATTTGAACTCAATGAAAACAAAGTAGAAACCAGAGAATTGAAGAGGCAGATCAAACTAACACATGAGAAGTATAATCCACAGGAGAAGAAACTAATGAATTGCATATTTTAGAGAGACAAAACTGTGCTCACCGGCAAATTATTTCCAATATCCCATTACTAAAGGAGGACTGGATAGGATTCTATTGACCAGGCCTTCACAAGTCTTTTACTTGTGAGCAACTGAATTAGTTTTGAAATTATATCTCATTATAGTAATTCTTATGGACAACTGAATTAGTTTTGTAAAGGCCATGTTGGAACTTGTCTACGCTAGATTTGATTCCTCTCTTCTTTGAGGGTTAAAATGGTTATTGCAAAGAGTCTCCATTCAAAGCAAGACATCACAATGTTTTCATGGTAACATCATAATAATTACCCAACAAGTTTACTACATTGCATTCTTAAGCACAACCAGAACCCAGTACCATTTTGTTTCACCATCTTGTTTTCATCACACAAGCCAAAGTCAAACACAAAGACTGAAAGGAAACAACAGCTAAGATTCTTTACAATCAGCCCTCAACTTCATGTTCCTACTATTGGGGTTGGAAGCATAGAAAGCAGGACATGCTTGGTTAATCTACAGAGTTTTTCTGTGAAAATAACAGTATCAAAGATTTTTAATGTCTGAAAATTTTTCAGAGTGAGATCAACCCACTTAGATCCATAGCTAGATGTACACAAGATTACAAAAGGGATGATGACACAACCATAACAGATGGAGTAAAAAGATTTAAATTGTTCTATGTTAGACTGCTATATTTCATCATTCCTAAAACTTCAAAATCAAACAAATTCTTGTTTTTGACTGTGTACATTCATCAAACCATGTATGTATCCATAGATAGAAAGCCCGGGCTATGAAATCAGAGCCAAAGCTCAAGTCTTCTGAATATATAGAACAACCATGGCAGGTATTATAAATGCAACAGGGAGAACCACCACCTATAGTGAACAACAGGACAGAGTACTCAAATGCCAAGTAGAAATATCGATTGGTTACAGATCAGCCGATCAAACAGATACAGGGGTTCTAGTGCATCCTATCAATCGGAAATAGATACAAACATGGCAAGAGAAATTGATAAACTCTTAGCACCAATCCCCCTTAACAAAATTCAATATTGGAATGGTAACAAAGACCACTGATCAATCATCCCAATTAATTATCAAACACTTCAATTACCAAACACCCAGAAGAAAGCAATGATCTCCTAATCATAGCAGCAGCAAAGAACTTCGACCTGTGATTTCATTTACCCTGCGCCTTAAACAAGAAATTCCACATCATAATCATTTCAAGTCCAAAAAGAAACAAAGAATAGTCAAAATTTGCATTTCTCAGGAACACTTATATCTGGAAAGCCATAATATCATCAAATCTAGGGTTTCAGAAAGATAAAAAGAGAAAGTAGCATACCTGCTGCAAGAGGGTTCTACAATGAAATCGAGAAATCCGCCACTCTCGATTGACAAACAACGACTCCGATTTCAGGTGGTCTTTAACTACATGAGCGAGTGATGTGCAGGAAAAGCTATAAGAAGGAGGAGGAAAGTGAGGCTCCGATTTTGTCATGCCCTAGGAGGAGGAAGAATACACGAGGCTCCTGAGCTACCTTTGTCGTGCCCTAGGAAGAAGAAGAAAACACGAGGCTCCTCGAGCTATCTTCGTCGAATTCGTTCGTGATGACCAGGAGGAGGAAGAAGAGAGTCGAAGTCAAGGAGGAAAAAAAAAATCGAAACACGAGAGTTATGTTCATAATGCCCTAGCGGAAAATAACTTCCGCTAAAATTTTAGCAGAAGTTATTTTCCGCCGATTTTCCTTCAATTTGGAAAATGTTTTCCGCTAGTTTTCATTTTCCCCTAAAACAAACGTCCGGAAAATTTTAAAATTCCAGAAAATATTTTATTTTCCTTATTTTCCAGTGAAACAAATAAAGCCTAAATAGAAAAAAATGATACATGCGCAAGCTATATTTTCTCAGCATAACCTCACAATGAATATGTGGAAAAGGATAACTTGTCTAGTAGGGTATAGTTAGTTTCTTAATTGAACCTAATTTGAAGGATATTCCTTGATTCGTGGATCTCGCAATTAAGCGAGCAAGTTCAACAATGAGGGCATCATTGTTTGAATACTTAATTGGACCTAATTTGAAGGATATTCCTTGATCCGCAGATCTTGAAATTAAGCAAGCAAGTTCAACAATGAGGGCATCATCGTTTGAATACTTAATTGGAACTAATTTGAAGGATATTCCTTGATCCGCAGATCTCGCAATTAAGCAAGCAAGTTCAACAATGAGGGCATCATTCAAGATATTGGAACATCACTGCTACCGCGAAAAAGGAATGAGATTTCACCTCCATAAAGGAAAAGTAAGAAAGGGAGAAAGGATATGGGAAATCCGAATCAAGACCCTTAACTTCATACATGTATGGGTTCTGTCCACATGTCATACAGGAGATTTCTATTACGTTATACTTGCCTTGCAAACAAGTATTATGAAAACTGAAATTTGCCCAAAACCTATTATGTCTACCAAATGACTCCGCCTAGACACCCCATGGTAGTGATTAAGGAGTGCAGAAAGCCAAAGGACGGCTTGTGTAGAAAAGAGAATAATATAGATCAGTACTGACAGTAAAACATGACGAGAAAAAGAGTACCATCGCTCAGAACCTCACATGCCACCAGATTACTTGTTAATTAATAAGTAGAGCTTGACAGTTACTATATAACTTGAGATGATGAAACGAACCTAGCAAAATAAATAAGAACGCTAATGATGCATCACGGTATCAAGCCGCTCTGTAAGAAAAAAGGGGAAAAACAAGAAAGCTTCCAAATACGCAAGGAGAAGATCTAAAGATACAGTTGGGGTAATAAGAGTTTAGGAAAAAAGCCACTAAAACAATTAAAACCTTAAGGCTACTACATCATAATTTGACATATTAGTATAGAATAGGCTACACAACACAAGAAAATCCAAGATGATAACCAAAATTCATGATCTTCATATCTGAGAGCCGGAAAAAAAATTGCAAATTTTACTCATTGCATATACCTAACCCATCGCAGAAAGACGACAGCTGCTGCTGATCAGAGAATGAGGATAGGTTGATAAGTTGATCAAGATCGGGGAGGGATGTTGTGGGGTTGCTTTGGGATTGTGATGTCTGAGTAAAAAGCCAAGTGTCTATGAAACACAGGGCTCCTCATATTTGGTATTTTGCACAGATTGTACGATGTAAAGGCTTACGTAATGAGTGCCTACCGCTCAATACATGAAGCTTCAGACAAAGTTCAGATAATATCATAGAAAAGACCTGTCTAAAGTGATTATCATCAATCCAAATTGATTACAGGATATTATCCCAAGCAAATCCTTTCTAACCTTACTCTTTCAGCAATTTCGTTTTTTTTCGGTTGAAGAAGGCCATGATTTCTCATTCAGGCAAGTAGCCCTTTAAAATTGGGCTTAACCGATCATACGCTCTTAGTGCTGCACTACACCTGTTGGCAAAAGATCATATGGCACACGGGAAAATGAAATGTTCAACAAGGTAGACAATCTGCAGATTCAAGAAGACTATCAGAATATAGAAAACAATTATTCACCTTCATTGCTTCTCTTTGATATCTCTGTTTCTTTGTCTCCTTACCCTTCTCGATCCTCCAGATATCTGGTCTTGTGATGATTCGAAATAAAAGGAGTCATTTATTGCTGATGCAGCATCATCAAGATTCCCATAGAAGAGCCGTCCGAGTTAAGCAATGGACCACCACCACTTCTCCACAAAACTCTAAAAGTTTGTGAATCTTGATGATGCTACATCCCCAAACAACGACTGGCGTCTTCAGATCTTCGTTCATCATCAACCCATGCAGAATTAAAAAGAAAAAGCAACGGCGGAAAAACCCTAAACCTAACCCTAATGCCCATCCCATAAGAAAACCAACAAAAACAGAAGTAACCTCTAAAGCAACAAAACCCACCTCTAGAAACGTGAAATAAACAAAACCCACTTGGCCAAAAAGATACTTATTATCGTTCGATACATATACATCTACAATAACACAAAACTATCGAAAAAGAGATGTTGCTTTGGGTCAGTGGTGAGCGGGGCTCGCGGAGTTGGGATTGTGTTGGAGGAAGAGGGGATAGAGAGATAGAAGGGGGGCCGGTGGGGAGCGGTGCGGAGGGAAGAGAGATGTAGAGTATTGAGATTGAAGGGTGATGTGGGTATAAATATATACACAGAGGGTGGAGAATGGGAGGACGATTAATGAATACGAGATCGGAGGATTGGTATATCGGTTGATATGCACAGGCCTTCATTTTTTTATGTACTAAATTCTAGTCTCTTCCTTCTTCCCGTTTTAGAAGGCTACTTTTACGGCTGTTTGGTGCTGTTTAAGTTCCTTATGATATCTTTACATTATTACCTCTCCGTTCCTCCCCTTCTTTAAGCATACTTGGGGATCTTCTTTAGTGCAATTTGTAGTGATCTGCTTTAGATGACGTTTTCTATTTTTAGACCTTTTTCTTTTCCTATAAGTTATTTTTTGGGACGAAATTTACTTATTTTTAAAGTAATGTTTAAAATTTTCTAGTTGTCTAGAACTGATTTCTGATATTATGTCCTTAAATAAGGTCATATGAAGTGGATTTCATAATCAATTTTAGTCCTTTTTTTTTTGGGCTTTCGTAAATATTTGTAATCAATCTTATATAGCTACACTTTGACTTTGATAAGTTGGGCGGTGACGAAGACTCATGCGCATAGGAGGGACAAGGCATTGTTGTTGTCATGTATATTCTCACTAATCCTATTTGGTATTAAATTAAAAAACTTACCCATGATTATTCAAAATGGTTCATGAATTTTTTTCCTTGGCCTTTTTTCCCAAAAAAAAAAATGATATTTTGTAGAGGTTCCTATTCGAAACTAGTCCATAAGCATTTATTGTTAGTTGTTACTGAATGATTATGGGTCCGATCGATGAAACAATGGATTAAAAGAGTGTTATGTTCTAGCCAAGGTTAGCATTACAGTGGGATTCAGTCTACCACCATAACACCAATGAGGGGGGAGAAACCTCATACAACGATGCCATTAAGGACGGTGCAACCATGGCTAAAGTTTTGAAATGACACAACTAATCTTATGAATGTACTATTGGTTTTATTTTTCAATTTTATTTTGTTAGCCCTAGTACTTCAATGTGGTGTTTAATTAAGCTTAACTGCCTGTCATTTGTTTTCTATAAGATTTTGTTTTTTTTTTCTCCCTCCAATTTTTGATTGTAATATTTGTCTTCTCATGGATGAGAAAGTAATCAATTCAAATTGAAGAAAGAGGAGGTTCATCTAAATCATGAGTGTTAGTGGGCTTAAGATAATCATAAACGGATTTCTTTATATGTAATTAATAATCATACTGTAATCTTGTTTTAGTGCGATAACAAAGTGCGCACCACGCGCAAAGAAATGACACATTTGAAAGTTATCCTCATTTAATAATTATTGTTTATCAAGGACTTCAACTTCGAATGGCGTAACATGGGAAGATTTATTGAGATGCAATATTTTTTATGATCATATGAAAGTTAGGCAAATAGTAATGAGATTCATGATATAGTTTATTAATGAAACATGAGGTGCTAAATGGTTTATGAGTCACTCTTAATGAATCTCTCATGAAAATTAATCCACATGATACTTCATTGAATTGAAGCCAAAAGATCTAGTCACTCTACATACATAATTCACTGATAGAAATTTATTACAGTGGTTATTTAACTGGATATAAAAGAATTTTCACTTCACTTTCCAATGTACTGACCTCTTATTAGACCAAAATATAGTCATGTGATATATAAAATAATTGGATAGTAGACAAGAATTTGTCACTTATTTTGTAGTTTTTGGTAGAAGGTAGTGTCTAAGGATTTTTCATTAAGTTATATGCAACTACTAGATGTGAACTAGTTATATTAAAAACTCTATAATTTCTTCAAGATCTTGAGGAAATTCACAATATATCTACATTTTCCGGAGTTCTAGTGGATGAGTCAAATTAATTAGTTATTTTTGTAGTTGCTGATAGAAGGTAGTGTCTAAGAATTTGTTTATTGATGAATTAGTCAAATGATCATTTCTTAGAGATCATATTGCAGAAACAAAGTGCATTTGTGATTGTGCCTACCAATATTTAAAAGAATAACATATTTTCTAACACATTGAGTGTATTTTTGCCTGCCGGTTAAGAAGATCATACTTTCTTTCTCATTTAAATAAACTAAATTAAGATTTGAATCAAAAGGAAAACCATCAAATTCGTGTTGTGCTATGATGACTTTAATTTCCAATTTACAATCCATAGGAAACCCGATCAAGAATTGTTTCTGTCTAATAAGAATCCAAGTGATAGTGCTGTGTTGATGTACGTACCTCCTTAGGTATGGTGTAAAGGTTAGTAACTTAACCTTTCTATGAGCTAGTAAATTGAAAGGTTATTAAAGGTCAGAAACGTCAGGATGTGTTAGTAAACACTCTTCGGCATTCAAAAATCAAAATAAATACTATCTGTCACTTAATTGCTTCCATCAAGATCTTACTTTCGGGGGTGGAGAGAGAGACGTGAGTGACGTTGATGGGTCCCTAATAGTACGGACATACAAGAGATCCCCCGCGTCAGGCTGGTATCGGCGTCGGAGACGGGGAAGTGGAAACAAAGCTCAGGCATCAGGTCGTACGGACCACTCCCTGGTTTACTTTGTGTAAACTCGGAGTGGACGTTTTGTTCCAGACAACGCGTCGAATATTACCACCTGATGAACACCGAAACCCAAGAGTTTTGGTTCTTCTGGAGTTTACTTTGTGTAAATTAAGACGGTGTACTCGGTTCTTTTTGTGTGGGTTCTTTCAAAGTGCACTGCTCTTCTTTGCTGTCGGTAAAACAAATTTCATTAGGTCGAGGAGGATCCGTCCCTACGTGCCACCGTTTGAGACAAAGAGTGTCCAACATTTTAAATAAAAAGAAGCTCCATCTCTTCTTTTTCTCGTCTCTTATTTCCTCTTCGTTTTTTTTTTCTGGGGTGGGGACTATATATCATGATCTTGTGAGGGCCATGAGAATTACCAAGCCGGACTTAGCGAACAACTAAACCTAGGGCTGGCAATGGATCGGATATATATCCGAATCCGACCCGAAAAACCCAAATTCGGATATGAGATATAGATCCACGGTTCGAATACTGATTTCGGATTTCGGATTTCGGATCCTGTCGAATTCGGATCCGAATTCGAATCTGTCCATATCCGATCCAAATAGGATCCAAACCGAAATCAACATATACTTTTCATTAAACTATTGGTAAACTCTGTACAAACCATGGTTGAACTATCCTTACTCATGTCTTGCTTTAATATTTATATGGTTCATTAGTTTTGATAATTAAAATTTGTTTTAATAGTTGAACTTGACTTTTGAGTTTTAAGTTCAAATCGGATTTCGGTTATTTATTCAGTCGAATTTCGAATTCGGATACAGTATATAAATTTGGTTTCGAATTCGGATTCACATATAAAAGATCCGTCGGATTTCGAATCGAATTCGGATATCGGATATTTTTTTTTTCGGTTCGGATTCGGATCTTAACAGATCCATACCGTATTCGACCCGTTGCCAGCCCTAACTAAACCTACTCAAGATATATAATTACCAAGCAGTAGAAGGTGTTTCTGTTACCCATTCTCAAAGCTAAATAACAATTCATCCTGGATTAAATGTCAAAGCTCCTTTTGCAGTTGCCCATGTAATATTCCTTATTTAGCAGTGAACATCGATGATTTAATTTCTACCCGACTAGAATAAGCAATACATATATATATATATATATAAAAGACCTGATCTTGTAGGTGGTCAGTGGTGTCCAAAAAGGCTGTGAGCTACCTTGACAGCTGAACCCCCCACGGATGGGGAATGTCCCATTCAAGGTATCTTCGTTGGCCTGATCCTTTTCGATTGGCCACGTGGCTGATGATGTGGCTCTTGACTCTTTAGCATGTTTTACTGCTACCTACGAGCTACTACTAAAAAAGTTGGGGAACAGTGTTAGCCTTTTTAATTACCACGGTGGATGTGTCTTGGATTGAAAGTTGGGTAACGAGTGATTAGAAATTCAAGATGTTGGCAATTTGAAGCACATTTGATCTTAGTTTTAGATCCGATTATCCGAATAATATCCGATTATCTGAATTCGATTATATTCGGATTCGAATATGGTATTGCACATATTCGACCCGATAAAGATTTGACCGTTTATTTTGTATATATATTATGTTGTTTTTTTTTGCCTTTTTAAGTCTTTTTATATATTATTATAGAAGGAATGAAAGTTTCATATAATATTTATTGATTTAAGGTCATAATATAAGACAAATTTGGATTAATGCATCCTTATTTGATCCATTAACTTAAGGTTTATAATATCTTAATTTTTTTCCATATATAATGTAATGGATTCGGATATTGGATATCTGATAATCAGTCGAATTCGAATTCGGTATTAGATGTGAAATATCTGTCGGATAATCGGTTCGAATTCAGATATCGGATTTTCTTATCGAATCGAATTCGGATCTTAGCAGATCTGTACTGTATTTGACCCATTTACAGCCCCAGTCGTGCCCACTAGCGAACCGGACCGGACACAAGCACGCTTTCTGGGTCCAGGGTGACACATAACCGCCTTGATTTGCTTCCAGTACCACCGCTATCTCTTTAATTCATTAGTCTTTCTCCCACAGCTTCTATCCACGCATAAAGCCCCATTTGACTTTATATCCTCTTGAAACAATTTCTAGCTTCTCTAAAATCTAGTTTTCCCTTATCTAAATTTTACACATAAGTGTTATCAGTAAACCACAAAAAAAAAAATTCTTACTTTTATTAAGTAAAAGAAAAAAGAAAAAAGTTAAAACTAGCTATGTGTACAGGAGAACGAAGAAATCATCATAATATCCAGAAAAATAAATGGCATCTCTTCTTTGGTCCTCCCGTAATGAGTTCCATTACTACATTTAGCCGACATTTTCATATATCTGGCTGGCGTTCGCATCAAATTTTTGTACTCATTCGGTGAGTATGAGTGGTTTCCATTTTGCCATCATCACCTCCAATGCAACGCAATCTGCTTTCTACTCAAGAGCAGGACTAGACTCGATCATGAGGTATCTTGGCTGAGCTCATATGAAAGCAATGCAGAGCTAGAAGAAGACAAGATCTGCTCTGCAGATCACTGATGAACTGGGATCGTCTTTTAAACACGAGTGGGGGCGACGTGCCTTCCTCGTGGGAAGCAACCTTGTGTAAAATTGAAAGTAAAAGCTGCTATTATTCTCCGTCTGTCAAGGGGACCAATGCCATATTTCTCTATGCGCAATGATCTGGACACAACTATATCTACAACCCAATGCAGCCTTATATACAGTGATGGACTGGAGATTTAGAACAGTAAGTATCTACTACTGTAAAAGAAGAATATCTGTTCAGTTATGAAAGCCTTACATCACTTCCCTTCATTTATTTTATTCATATCTTATTCTTTGGAGGTTTCCCGGAAACCTCGATAGGGCTTCACTAGTTAGGGTAACATTTAAAATTTTGGAAACCTAACGTATGGCCGATTTGTGTGACAAAGGTTATCTAAACAGCGTTAAAGGGTGGATTGTTTAAAAGACGACAACAGACGACAAAAATGGATTGTTCCATTCTCGTGCTATCTAAAGTAAGAAAAGGAACAATATATATTCATGTGTTTAAAGAGAATAAGCTGTTTAGAGAAACGCATTTTAGAGATTTTGTTCCATTGTAGGAGAGTCTATGCAACTAAGTTACAGACAATAAAGGAGTTATCCACGAATGTCGCCAAATTATAAGCAAATTAGCCCTAGATTTTTTGTGTTTACTTAAATTACTGATGCTTTTAATGTCAATTACTTTCTTTTTCTTTCTGTGATATTCTAAAACTAAATATTTTCTCTTTTAATTTCAACCATTTTTATTCTACATCTTGTTTGTATTAAATGTGTACTTTTCTCTTAAACGAAATCAACTATAATCAAAGAAGAGCTTGGGTTGGCCATGGTCTATGTTCGAGCTGAAATTATATATGTTTCTACAAACGTAAACCTTGGTTCAAACAGTTTTGCTGTTGGTTAAAAGAATATTAGCCGTGACTCTCTCGTCCCCTGTGAATGGGCTGAGAGGTCCCTTCATGAAACACTGTTACTTTCTCTCAAAGAAACAGCAGAAAAATATAATGATAGCTAACATGTTTGCACAAGTAGGTTGCCCGACCTGGTACTGGAAGTAACATCCATAGCCTTGTATGAAGAAGTTGATTTGATAAAAAAGTTGGCTATATTTGGAAGTCAGTAACAGCAAATGTATCTAGTAATATCTTAGCACCAGATTCGAACACAAAGTATTTCTAGACACGTTATGTCTGGGGGATTGACCCATCAAGACATTCTTTCCAATTAACCAGCACAGTTATCAGAAATTGGGATTCTTTAATTTTTCGGGAACAACAACACCTGCCATCCATTCGGAGAAACCGATACATTGTCGTGCTCCACTCTCTTTCTCTCTCCTCACCAAACTCTCTCTCTCTCACATACACACAAATGTCCGTGTTTTAGTATGTTCTCTTCTCCCAGATGTGATGTTCGATCACATCTCTCTCTTTCTCCACTCGTCACTTATTCCGTTACTCTTGGCCATTCCAATTAAATATTGTTGGGAATGGCAGAAGCATTTTTATGGCACTATGTCCCTTTACACGAATCAACTTGGCCGTTCTAATAGATCAAATGAACCTAGTTTCACGACCTAGTGAGGTTAATTGTTAGGAAATGCTGAATTCACTTTCTGCTTGGTACCCTGCATATATACCGGAACCATGAAACTCTAGACCATTCGTATATATATCATACACACAAAATTATCAATATTTGTTGGAAATAGTGGTTCATATTCTGAGTTCAAGAGAGAAACACCTGAGGGGCACATTGATGTAACCCTAATTGAATTTTTTTTAGTGGAATTTTATGTCGTACACAATGGACGTAGGTACATTACCAAACCATTTAAATTTGTGTGTTCGAATTCTTCCCTAATTTCTATTCATGTTGCACAATTCACAACAGTATTGTTAGTAAAAGTTCAAACAATCTGCGTAAATATCACATTTATATATTTAGATAGAATTTACGTCTGCAAAATTAAATATATAAACTTTTTACACCATTATGGGCTGGCTTTACTTGTCCAGGTAGCCACACTTTTGATCAGTTCGTCATATAATGGTCCTACTCTAAGCAAATCATTGTTCTAAGAGATCTTGTCCAAGCCCAAATATCGGATTGGGCGAGGCCTTGCCCAGCTCATGCTCACCCGTTGAAAACAAAATCTCAAACGTAACACGAAAAGACTTTATCTTGCTTGTGACAACTGCTGAACTACGTTAGCTTAAAACCTTGCTTCATGATATTAGCTTCTGTTCTCGGCGACCTCATCCAATTCTTTACAATAGTGACAATATCAGTGTACTGATTTAGTTTCCAATCCCATGATACAAACTCCCAAATCACATGGATTCTTCATCGAGGCACCGAACCCGCGTGTTCAGAGTCCGATCACTGTGAACACGGAAGAACAGTCGATTGTTAAGTAGCAAAAATCCCACGGAGAAGGATTTGTTGCACTGGATACCGAATGAGGTAACAAGGATGTAGAAGAGCATAACAGTCATCATCAAAGACAAGAATTCAGGAGGTTCCGTACAAGAGCCATTAACATAGCTCATTGCATTAGATTAGGTCGTTGCTGTGAGGAAGTGTGACAAGAAGGCTTGCACTAAAGTCTAAAGGAGGAAAAAATCATCTATCCAATTTCACGAAAACGAGGCGTGATACGTTTTAGAGACGACATAAGTGACGGAACATGTTCTTTAATGGATATTTCATTAAGGAAGGAATTGGAGCTAGCGATTAAAAAAGGATGAAATTGTAGGACAAGACAAAAGGATCTTCGTCGAAGAGAAACGGTCTCCTTTGAGGTAACGTGAGTATAAACTAGGATCTTTGATATTGTAAGCACGCCCATATTTTATTGAAAGAATTAGAACAGCAGTTCTTCTATTAATGCAAACCTCAAAATAAAATTAAAAAATATACATTATATATATATATGATATTTACTTTGGTTCATGCGTTTGATCAAATCACTGTTCATCCTAACCATTAATAGATATGTATTAACCCACTCTGATTAAACGGACAGTCCAAGCACCCCAAAAGCGCTAGTCTATTATTGCGAACATGATCGGGGTCAACACTTGGGCAAATCTGATGGTGGAGGCAGTAACTTCTGATCCGGCAGGATCCCATCCAAGACTATCCAGGCCATCCTCAAGCCCCAGCTTGTGTGGAGATCAAAGTGGCAGTGCATAAACCATGCTCCTGTAGCAAAAAATCAATTTAAGTCAGCAACCTTTTATTTGATCTCCAAGGACGATTATAATGATCGATCCCAGATTTATTACTGTGGAAATCCAGTATTCCAACATTTACGTCATAATCAATTCATGATCATAATCTATATCACAACTAAATAAAATCATCTTGATCCAATATACTGTCGTTAAACAAAACGAGTGATAATTTGTTTGTCGCATGGCTGATTGTTTAAGTTGCTACATAAAACTCTAGACTTCAGTTTGATCTGTGCCATAATTAGTTCCTCACCTGGGTTATCTGCAATGAAACGAACGGCGACCCAGCCTCCTTCGGGTAATCCAACTGTATTCCTCTCCGCGGGATCAACCAGGTTAAATTTGGCAGGATCATTGTTCGGATCGTAGTTTCCAAAGCCATGACCCACCACGAAGAAGTTGAAGCCATGGAGGTGAAGAGGGTGATTCTCAGCCCCAAAGATACTAGTGCCCTGGAAAACCAGCTCCACACTGGTGTTGAAAGGCAGCACTACCACCTTTGTCCCACTGCTCACCATAGTATTGTTAGGTGGTGTTCCCGTGTAGTCGAAGGGAAAGACTGGTTGTGAAGGGAAGTCAGGTGTATAGACGCCGTTCCAGCTCCCGGAGTAGTGGGCCTGGAGGATAGCTGTGGTCGGGAGTGTGAAAGAAACATTGTTAAACGTAGACGCAAATTTAGCGTCATGAGGTCCTTCGCAGGTTTGATTCACTGGACATGGGCGTGTACCAAGTCCCACAGTGAAGAAGAATCGCCTTTGAACAGTCTGTGGAACGTTGGCAGGAAATTGAGCATTGGCCAAGCTACGTAATTTGTCTGAAAAACTGGTAACAAAGGAAGTATCGCGGATCTCCGGAAGGGTTGGTTCGAAAAGTGGAATCTGCTGCCTATTACGTGAGACAGGTGAATTGGATGGTCTCTGGTATTCAAGGATCCCTGTAGTGGTGGAGTCGTCGAAGGTGGCTAGACCGGTGGCATAAGGCCTAGCAGCCATAAGGAAGGTGGCATTGGGGAATTGGGGTTTAGCTTTTAAAAGGACATTAGTAGTCTGTCCGGGGGTGATGGCAATTGTGTTAGACACGAAAGGTTTGACGTAAACACCATCAGCTTCAACAACGGTTAATGTGTGATTTGCAATGCCAAAAAAGAGGTCAACATTGAGAGCAGCATTGATCAAACGAAGAAGGTATGTCTTTCCAGGCTCCACCTTGAGCTTGAAAGTATCTGCATTCACACAAAAGAAAGTCTTCAAGGTTCATTAACTGTGCATGTGTTTGGCAACTTTGGTTGGTGTTTCCTCAGTTGAAGGAGTAAACCATTTTGTTGCAATAATACCCTTTTGGAGAGCACGTAAGTACCTTTGGAGGAGCAGTTGTACAAGGGCCCTGGAAGACCATTGATGGTGTAGGCGTCCGAAACATTGGCCGCTGCTCCTGACCGAAGAGCCTCGCCGATAACTTCTTGAGTATCTGCATTCCACCACTCTCCTACAATACCCAGAATATGATGAGGTTAATTACAGAAATTTTTTTCAGAATATACTTTTAAACACATTTTGATCAAATCTCTGATCAACGAGATTTTTAGTACCGAAAATGATGGGGACTTCCTTGTATGGTTTAACAAATGGGTAAGAAACATTTGGCTTGGGGAGGATGACCATAGCGCCGTAGACGGTCGATCTTAGCCACGAGAGATGGGCATGCCACCAGAAAGTCCCTCTCTGATCGGTTACAGTGAAGTTATACACGTAGGTCCGGCCGGTTTGTATGGGGCACTGAGTTATGTATTCTGGCCCATCTGCCCATCCACTTCTAAGTTGCCGAATTCCATGCCTGTTCTCCCATGCAGGCAGCCATCCAACAAACAAGAATGTGAAAGGGATGATGAACAAGAAAAAGAAAAACATAAGAATGTGAGAGGGTTCTTACCAATGTATAGTAATATTGTTCTGTACATGGTTAACCACCTTCACAATGACACGATCACCTTCCCTAGCAAAAATCTGTGGGCCGGGAAACTCTCCATTCACACTCAGTATGCTCTTGGTGCTGCACAATCTTGTAATGTTTTGCAACTTGATCTGTCACAATTGTTTATAAAACGAGTCATGAGACAACAATAAAACAAATATAACATAAATTCATTCTTTTGTTGCTTCCAAATTCACTGATTCAATTAGCTCGGTGTAAGATCAAGTAGTCTGCGTAGAGAATTACATCGAACTGGTAGTATCTTGTTACACCTGAATCCTCCGCAAATATGATCACAGGTAAGAGCCCAAACGTGCTCAATATTAAGAACATAACTCCCACTGAAACATATGAATGAGGACGTAGACCCATCCCCTTTTTCTCCTCGTCCTCCTCTTGGTTAAGACAATTAAGGATAATAACCGTGAACTAAAAAAATTCACAACCGATGGATATGTGAGACTACATATATAGGGGTAATTAATTAAGCTTGTTTGGTTGATTAGGTGACCTGATTATCATAAAAAAGAAAAATTAAGGTAACTTTACCGTCGTCCATTTCAATTTCTTAAACGGGCCGGCATACCTTGTAAGCTCTGCTTTCGTGTTGGTCGACTTCCGCTGTGGAGTGCTTACAAAGAAATATTTTTATATTTTGATACAAGGTAAATTGTAACCTCGTGTTCTCAGCATAAGGAAGAAAACAGTGTGTTTACTAATTTTTTATTAAAATGAGAGGCACAATCAATGTACTTAATGATGATGATGCTGAGTTAATTTACATTGAACTTGAAGTTATATATAACATATATCCGATCGTTTGTAATAGAATTCGGATTGGATCTAAACCCAGTCAAATCTACAGGTTGCAAGCGTGCACGACCGGCCCTGTTAACTGATGTGGGATAGCGGAAACAAGGGGCAATACCAAATACCAAATCGGCGGTTGGAAGATGCTTACCCTTAACTGATACGTTATATATATACTTAAGAAGTTCCATTAACCTCACTAAGTGGTCTTTTACTGGACCATCCGGTTCAAGGTCTACGAATTAGAAACCAACCCATATCGCTTTTACGAAATTTGATTCTTGGTCAAACTGAAAGGAATCTGGTTAGTTTTTGATTTAATTATCAATTTGGCTTCTGTCGGTTTGGTCTGGTTTTTGGTTTGGGATTTTTACAATTTTGTTTTGTCTTGGTTTGACTGAAAAGGAACCAAGCCAACAGAATTACTCACGTATAAGAAATGTCATGGTGTACCAAAATTGTTCAGATATCAAATGGAAAAATAAAAGAAAAGCCAAATTAAGCAAGCTATAAGCAGGTTCATGGCAAGGAAGGTGTCATTTCTCTATTTGTTCACTGGATCATCTATTTACATCATCATATCCAAATGTTTGCCAATCTACTAAAAAAAATCATTGTGTTAAAAAATTAAATATGACCTTACTAAAAAAATAAGAGAAGGAATTAATAAATGACAATTAGAAGTGCATGTGTGTAGACACTCCAAAATTGCACGATTTTTGGATAAATCTTGAATGAGAGAAATATTTTAATGAAAATTTCAATTCTTAGCATTAGGTTTGAGATCCTTAACCCATTTGAATCCAAAGCCGCAAAGGAAAAGGCCCAAATTCAATATTTTATGCAAAGTCAAACTTTTTCGGGTTGAATTTTGTTGACTTTTGACCCCAGAAAATGAAATATTTTTTAAAGCAAGATTTGAAGATAATTTTTCCCCGTAATTAGGTTTTTAGCAATGTTATTGCATAAATGAATTTTTTGAGATTTTAAATCTTAATAAATACCTTGGTATTAACATGTTGAATCTTTTTACCAGACCTGAAAAACCGGAATTTAGCCTGGAACTGGAAAGTTGACTTTTTAATCACTTGGAATTTGGGTCTGGAAATATTTTTAATGGATTCAAATGGGGGGGTGTTTGCTTATTTACATGTAATATCTTAAGTAAATGGAGATTAAAAAATACGAGGACATTTACTTAAACAATATTACATGTATGTCTTCTCTAGAAAATTAAAACACCTTCGAGGGGTTCTCCGGAAGTGGAATTGGGAGGTCTTGGTGATGTTCATCACAGAGTTGAGACTCTTTCTCTGAAAATTTCTGACCTGGAAAACGACCTTCAGAATCAGTGGGACCAGCCTAAGTCAGAGATTCTCCACTCTTTAAAAAAAGAGTTAATTTCTACTATCTCCCAACAGGAATCCTTTTATCGGCAGTAATCTAGAGTTAAGTGGCTCCAAGAAGGGGATTGTAACACAAAGTTTTTTCATGCATCTCTTCAAGTCTGGAAGCATAAGAATTTGTTGTTTAGCAATGGTTGGCTATCAAACAACCCTTGTATCCAGGACGAAGCTGTTGCTTACTTCTCTGATTGCTTCACTTCTGCCTCCCATTCGATTAATGACTCTGTGGCTTTCATTCCTCGAATTCTGGATGCAAATGCAAATGTGAAGCTCACCCTGCCGCCATCTCTTGAGGAAATTAAGAAAGCTACTTTTGATCTCTGCCCCGGATAGTGCCCCAGGTCCTGATGGCTTTACTGGTTGGTTCTTTCAAAGCTATTGGGACATTATTGCTAATGACTTATTGGCGGCTGTTACAAAATTTTTTAATGGAGGTAACATTCCCATCTCTTCACTGCCTCTCACATTGCTATCATTCCTAAGACGGACCAGCTCGGCTCTTTCTCGGATTTCCGTCCTATCAGCCTTTGTAATTTTTCTTACAAGATTATTGCTAAGGTTTTGGCTTCAAGGCTGTCAGACATTCTTCCTAGTATTATCAGCAGTGAGCAGAGCGCTTTTGTCAAAGGGAGAAACATTTCCGACAATATCTCTCTTGCCCATGAGATGTGTCAGGATATTAACAGAAAATGTTTGGGAAGTAACATTATTATTAAGCTTGACATGGTCAAGGCTTTTGATAGAATGGAATGGGATTTTCTCTTGGAAGTGTGCAGAAGGTTCGATTTCTCAGATACTTGGTGTAATCTTATACTCCGTTGTCTAAGTAATTGTTGGTTCAGTGTTCTCCTTAAGGGTTTAGCTTGTGGTTTCTTTAAATCATCTCGGGGTCTTCGTCAAGGGGACCCTCTTTCTCCTTTGCTTTTTATCATAGCTGAAGAGGTTCATAGCAGAGGTGTGTACTCTCTTACTCAGGAAGGCTCTATTGGTTTCTTTCATACAGGTAGAATACTTGTCCGGGTTTCTCACATTTTGTTTGCGGATGACGTTTTAATTTTCTCAAATGGTAAAAGATCATCAATGGTTACTCTTCTAAATTTTCTCAAGGTCTATGAGGAAGCTTTGGGTCAACTTGTTAACAAGTCCAAGAGCTGTTTCATTGCATCCTCTAAAATATCTCCTTCTAGATTGGAAATGCTTCAATCTCTCTCTAGGTTCAGAAAGGTCAGATTGCCAATTAAATACTTGGGGGTTCCCTTATTTCAAGGAAGAGCATCTTTTTCCATGTTCTCCGAAATTCTTGAGAAGATTCAAAAGCGTATCAGTGGATGGAAATCCAAGCTCTTGTCTCATGGTGGGAAACTGACACTCATTCAAAGTGTTTTATCTAGCATTCCAATCTATTCGCTATATGCTATTCCTCTTCCCAAAGCAGTCTTGAACAGAATCGAAGGTTTATTTGCAAATTTCTTTTGGGGGGGAGAGTTCTGAATATGGGGCTAAGAAGCATTGGTTAAGATGGGACAAAATTGCAACTCCCAAATCTGAAGGTGGTCTGGACGTTAAGTCTATTGTTGATGTCATGAAGTATCTCCACATTAAAATGGGATGGAGGGTGCTTTATGGGGACAGCTTATGGGATGACTTTATGCGGGCCAAGTACTGCGGAAGGCATCATCTTCAAGACCTTAGGGAAAGGTGTGGAAGTTCAAAAATATGGAAAGCAATTCTCAAAGTGAAAGATGTCATTGTTGAAAATACGGCTTGGACTATTGAGGAAGGGAAAGTTAGCTTCTGGTTTGACCATTGGTCTCATTTAGGAAAACTGGTGGATTTCCTCCAAGGTGAGGTGTTGCCTCTTCCTGATGCCCGTGTGAGGGATTTCATTAGCCCCCTTGGAACCTGGAATCTTGATGCTCTGAAGGATGTTCTCCCTCACGATATCATCTCTCAGATGGAGGACCTCCAGCTGAGCCTCTCGAGTCTGAAGGATAAGCCTTTGTGGAAGGCCTGTTCTTCAAGTACTTTTTCTACCTTCTCTGCTTGGAACATGGTTAGAACTAGTGGAGCTCCGTTTCCTTGGAGTAAAAGCATATGGATGAATTTTATTCCAAACAAGATTGCTGTGTTCTTTTGGAAAATGTTGAAAGGGGCGATTCCTACAGATGATAGGATTCAACTTAGTGGAATCCAGATGTGTTCTCAGTGCAGCTGTTGCTTCAATAAAAGACTAGAGTCTCTCAACCACCTCTTTTCTTTTGGGGATATTGCTAAATCTGTCTGGGATTACTTCACTACTCGTTTTCATTGTCAGTTTCATCCCCTCCATGATTCAGCCACTAAAGTTTCCTTTTGGTTTGGTGCTAGCTCTTCTGACCAATGTAGTTTATTGTTCAAAGCAACTCCACTGTTTATATGTTGGGAAATATGGATAGCAAGGTGTAAAAGCAGATTTGAAGAAGAAGCCATGGTCGCAAGTCAAATTATTAGAAAAGTTCAGCATTGGTTGCAGGAAGTCGCCTACCTCACTAAGCCTTCAAAAAACTGTAAGTTCGAAGGTGCTCTGATTTTGGAACATATGAATATTTTTTTCTCCTTTTATTAGACCCCCAAAAGCTCACTTAGTTCGTTGGACTAGACAAAGGACCTTTCCATTCATTTTGAATGTGGATGGAGCTTCTAAAGGTAATCCCGGAATT
The DNA here is from genome assembly GCA_947561395.2 of Buxus sempervirens. Taxonomy (NCBI): domain Eukaryota; kingdom Viridiplantae; phylum Streptophyta; class Magnoliopsida; order Buxales; family Buxaceae; genus Buxus; species Buxus sempervirens. The sequence goes on along the minus strand of OX387183.1, from coordinate 57,641,006 downwards.
TCGGGAGGTGGGGGAGTTATCCGTAACTCTTCCGGTTCTTTCCAGGTGGCATTTTCTGCTAGCTATGGTTTTAACTCTAACCTCTTGGCTGAGCTGCTTGCTTTAAGGGATGGCCTCCGTTTGGCGGATTTTCAAGGCTTTCAAGATCTGGACATTGAATCTGACTCAAAGGTCTTGGTTGATATTATTAATGGCCTAGCTTCCGTCCCATGGAAACTCCTTATCTGGTGGAAAGAAATCAAAGAAAGACTCAACAGTTTTAACCGGCCCTTGAAGCATGTCTACAGGGAAGCCAACTCGGTGGCTGATGCTCTTGCCAACGAGGGATGTGCCCATTCTTAAAAAAAAACCTATGTTTCTCACTCAGATTTATCTTCTCAGGTTCGTGATTGTTTATTTCATGACCGAACTGGCTTGTATGCCATTAGGCTGTAGTTTTGGTAATTTTGCTGGGGTAAGGTTTCAAGTCCCCCCCATTGTTGGTATTTTTCTGGATGTTGGTTGTATTGTAGGGGTAAGGCCCGATGTCCCCCCCCCCCCTCGCTGGTGTATCTTTTCCCTCTTATTATTAATCAACAGGTCAGGGTCTGCCTCAACCCTCCTCCCTCCGTTGGAGTGCCACTAAGGCTATTCATGCCTTAGTGGGTTTTCTTTGAAAAAATAAAAAATAAAAAATAAGCCTGGCCTATGTAGTTAAGGCTCAAAACCAACCAAAAATGTGCTGACCGCAGTATATGTGCGGTTTTGGTTAATTTGGTCTGAACCGCCCTGTATGTGCGGTTTCGACCGCACACACAGCACGGTTGATGTTCATGCCTCTCGCGTGAGCTGCCACGTGGATTCCAGAAGCTTCGGCCGTTGAGCCACGTCGACAACAATCATGACAAGCGTAACCGAATTGGAACCGCCCTGTATGTGTGGTTTAGGTGAAGTTGCATGAAAACCGCATTTAGAGTGATAGTTCTGTGGAAACCGCACTGTGTGTGCGGTTTTGCTTGTTTCGTGCATTTGCGAAAAGGCTCGATCTCTGAGCCTTATTTACGCATATTACCTCTCTCTCAGGGACTTGAACTCCCTATTTCACCCTCTGAAACTGCTAGATTTACATCAATTCAAGGCTTTAACTTGAATTGGAACAATCTAGAAGAGTTTTTTGGCATACCCTTGGGACTTTTCTACCCTTGGCTTTGCCTATAAATAGAGGGGTCCTCCTCTTGCAAATGGCTGACAATTTGAAGCTTGGAAGCTCTGCAAGAAGATGAGGAACTATGCTGGATTGTCTACTCAAGGCTCAAGCTACCAAGGTAAAGCTCTATTTATATTTCCAGCTTCCTCTTTACATTTCCACTCTCATCTTCTACCTTTCTGTAGTGTAAAGCCCTTTGTGTATTTTTTGCAACCCCAAACCTCTTCCTAAGTACCTGGGAATTCTCTCTAGCCGTAAAACGTGAAGAGAGAGCCTTGGGAAAAAGAAGCAAGAATGGATCCTCTAAGCGTAGAACCTACAAATGATGAAGAATATACTATTTGGTTATTTTGAGCCTATGGATGATTTTTCTGATGTTTGTGCATTTGCTTCTGGAGAAGTTGTGTGAATCCTTGCTCTCAATAGCAATGGATTCCAGCCTTCTCCTAGAGAATTGATTTCCACCTATTCACACACTTTTTACTATTTTCATCAAATAGGTTAGATCTTGGACTTTCCATGTTCAATATGGAAAATCTGAGATCCCGGGCTTTAGAATGGATTTTAGAACTTCATGAGATAGTTTCTTTTGATTTCCAAGTGTTTTGGTCGAATTCACTTGCACACATGCACCAGTTTGGCTTTCTTCTCCAAAATTTTCAAAACAGGGCAGCATATGTGGCTTGTCTTAGAATGCTCATAACTTCATCCTCCGGATGAATTTTTGAGTGATTCCAAAGACATGTGATTGATGAGTTGGCCTACTTTATATCTGGAAAATTTCGTTTACTTTTATGAAGCCAATTTTTGACACCATCTGTTCAAAGTCTGTAAGTCAGTTCAGCCCAGATTGCTGAACTTGCGCTTTGATGGTACACCATTTGCTTAGTTTTAATCCGTTTCGAGTGATTTCAGTTTCTGAGTTTTCCTTGAGAAGTCTATTTTCATTTCCAACTGGTTTCAGCAGATTTTGATCTGATTTGTGACCTGTGTGCTTGATGGACTCGGAGCTGCTCGCTGGCATAGTCCAGAGCTAATCTGTGGTCTTTTAGGCCTGTTCAAGAGAGCACACAAGCCACATCTGTAGACACCCCAAAATTGCACGATTTTTGATAAATCTTAAAGGAGAGAAATATTTTATTGGAATTTTGAATTCTTAGCTTTGGGTTTGAGATCCTTAACCCATTTGAATCCAAAGCCGCAAAGGAAAAGGCCCGAATTCAATCTTTTATGCAAAGTCAAACTTTTTCGGGTTGAATTTTGTTGACTTTTGACCACAGAAAATGAAATATTTTTTAAAGCAAGATTTGAAGATAATTTTTCCCGGTAATTAGGTTTTTAGCAATGTTACTGCATAAATGAATTTTTTGAGATTTTAAATCTTGACGAATACCTTGGTATTAACATGTTGAATCTTTTTACCGGACCTGAAAAACCGGAATTTAGCCTGGAACTGAAAATTTGACTTTTTATTCACTTGGAATTTGGGTCTGGAAATATTTTTAATGGATTCAAATGGGGGGTGTTTGCTTATTTACATGTAATATCTTAAGTAAATGGAGATTAAAAAATACGAGGACATTTACTTAAACGATATTATATGTAAATAAGTCTGGCCTGTGTAGCTAAGGCTTAAAACCAACCAAAAAGGTGCTGACCGTAGTATATGTGCGGTTTTGGTTAATTTGGTCTGAACTGCCCTGTATGTACGGTTGCAACCGCACACATAGCACGGTTGATGTTCATGCTTCTCGCGTGAGCTGCCACGTGGCTTCCGGAAGCTTCGGCTGTTGAGCCACGTCGACAGCAATCATAGCGAGCGTAACTGAATTGGAACCGCCCTGTATGTGCGGTTTAGATGAGTTTGCATGGAAACCGTATTAGAGTGACGGTTATGTGGAAACCGCACTGTGTATGCGGTTTTGACTGTTTTGGGGATTTGCGAAATGGCTCGATCTCTAAGCCTTATTTACGCATATTACCTCTCTCTCAGGGACTTGAACTCCCTATTTCACCCTCCGAAACTTACTGAATTACTCCAATTCAAGCCTTAGAGGAGAATTGGAATAATCTAGAAGGCTTTTTCGGCATATCCTTGGGACTCTTCTACCCTTGGCTTGGCCTATAAATAGAGGGGTCCTCCTCTTGCAAATGGATGGCAATTTGAAGCATAGAAGCTCTGCAAGAAGAGGAGAAACTCTGCTGGATTGTCTACTCAAGTGCTCAAGCTACCAAGGTAAAGCCCCTTTGATTTTCCAGCACTCTCTTTACAATTCCAACTCCCATCTTCTACCTTTCTGTAGTGTAAGGCCTCTTTGTGCATTTTTGAAGCCCCAAACCTCTTCCAAAGTACCTGGGAATTTTCTCTAGCCGTAAAACGTGAAGAGAGAGCCTTGGGAAAAAGAAGTAGGAATGGATCCTCTAGGCTTAGAACCTACAAGTGATGAAGAGCATGCTATGTGGTCATTTTGAACCTATGGATGTTTATTTTCTGATGTTTTTGCATGTGTTTCTGGAGAAGTTGAGTGAATCCTTGCTCTCAATAGCAATGGATTTTTCTCCTAGGGAATGGATTTCCACATATTCACACACTTTTCACCATTTTTCACCAAAGAAGCTAGATCTAGGATTTCCGTGTTTAATACGGGAAATCTGAGATTATTGGCTTTAGAATGAATTTTAGAACTTCATGAGATGATTTTGATTGATTTCTAAGTGTTTTGGTCGAATTCACTTGCACACATACACTAGTTTGGCTTTTCTCTTCAAATATTTCAAAACATGGCAGCATCTGTGGCCTGTCTTGGAATGCTCATAACTTCATCCTCCGGATGAATTTTTGAGTGATTCCAAAGACATGTGATAGATGAGTTGGCCTAATTCATATCTGGAAAATTTCGTTCACTTTTATGGAGCCAATGTTTGACACCATCTGTTCAAAGTCTGTAAGTCAGTTCAGCCCAGATTACTGAACTTGCCGCTTTGATGATGCACCGTTTGCTCAATTTTAATCCGTTTTGAGTGATTTTAATTCCTGAGTTTTCCTTGAGAAGTATATTTTCATTTTCAACTGGTTTCAGCAGATTTTGATCTGATTTGTGCCTTAGGTACTCAATTGACTCAGAGGTGCTCGCTGGCATAGTCCAGAGCTAATCTGTGGTCTTCTAGGTCTGTTCAAGAGAGCACACAAGCCACATCTGGATAGAGTTTGGTGTGAGGCCTATTTCGTCTGAAAGATGGCACCACACACTTCCTCCATGCCAATTTTCATGGATTTTTATTGAGCCAAACTTCACGAATAGAATTTTGAAAAGGCCTATTTAACACTTTTTCTAAGATATAACAGCAGATTTAAGATGTGGATATCTCTCTCATTTTGAATCGGATTGAGCTGAAATTTTTACTGTATACTTTACTATATACCAGTTTTCAAATAGCCTTGGTTTCATTGGATTTGGATTTAAATTGAGTGAGTTATGGTTAATCGAAGCTTTCAAGCTCTTTTAGTCTGATTTTTCCAGATTTGCTTTGGCTTGATTTTCTTTAAATTGGACTTAAATTTTTCTTCACTCATGAAGTTCTGAAGTGACATATCCACGAAGAGAGTTCCATTTCATTGGATTGCTCATGTGGAATAATCACACACATTGTGCTTATTTTAAGCATCTCTTGTTTTCTCTATTATTAGCAAACAATTTTTAGCATAAGCAAGCATGTGGCAACCGTCTTAGACGGATGAGTGGGGGTGCTTAACACCTTCCCCCGCTCATAAATAATTCCCCTTACCTGATCTCTGGATTTTTCCTCATATTAGAGCTACTTTGGCTCTATTTGGCTTCTACGAACCCTTTGGTGTCCATTCACACCTTAACTTGGATGGTGGCGACTCTTGACATTTATTGATCCCCGCATGACGATATCGGAGGTCATCTTAGGTGACATTTCCATGTCTCACAACATCTGGATGGAGTTTGGTGTGAGGCTTATCTCTTTGGAAAAGTGGCACAACATACTGCATCTATGCAAATTTTCATGGATTTTTATGGAGCCAAACTCCACGAATAAGGTTTTGAAAATGCCTACTCACCACTTTTTCTAAGTTATAACAGCAGATTTCAATAGAGCATTTCTCTCTCGTTTTAAATCAGATTGAGTTGAATTTTTTAATGTATACTCTACTACGTACCAGCTTTCTAATGGCTTTGGTTTCATGTGATTTGGATTTAAATTGAGTAATTTGTGGTTAATCGAAGCTTTCAAGTTCTTATAATTTGATTTTTCCAGATTTGCCTTGAATTGGTTTTCTTCAAACTTTACTTAGATTTTCCTTCATTCATGAAGTTCTAAAGTGGTATATCCATGAGGAGAGTCCAAATTCATCGGATTACTCATGTGGAATAATCACATACATTTTGCTTATTTTAAGCATCTCTTTTTTTTTATTTATTAACAAACAATCCTTAGCATAAGCAAACATGTGGCAACCGTCTTAGACGGATAAGTGGGGGTACCTAACACCTTCCTCCACTCATAAATAATTCCCCTTACCTGATCTCTGGATTTTTTCCTTATATTAGAGCTACTTGGGCTCTATTTGGCTTTTATGAACCCTTTGGTGTCCATTCACACCTTAACTTGGATGGTGGCGACTCATGACATTTATTGATCCCCGCGTGACGATATCGGAGGTCATCCTAGATGACATTTTCCATGTCTCACAATGTGGAAGAAAAAAGGGCAACAGAGTAGTTAAATTCAACCATTAATTGGTTGATATAGAAGGAAGATATTAGACATGATCAAGGTGCTTAAAGCCTTGTGATGTTCATATTGCCTGGGTTCAAAACCCACACTCAAAAAATCAAATGGAATATGTTCTGAAAAACACAGTTTAGACTCTATAACACCTAGAGGGGGTGAATAGGTGAAACCGATTGCGGAATAAAAATTTCTACTAATTAAAAACAAGTTCTTAATTAATAGGCATGCACAAGTCTGAGCAAGTAACAGTCAATCACACAAAATTGCAAAATAAGGAAGAGACAATACAAGCAATTTTGGTGACGAAGGGAAAACTCTAAGAGAACTCTCAAAGAGAAAAACCCTCCGGGCGATAAGGTGCCACCTCTGAAAATCACTATAAGAAGAAGACTTACAATAGTGGTTCAGACGACCCAATACTGACTCAGACTCACAGTGTAAGTATCTGAAGAACTCTTCAGATTTGCAACCTTGCAATGATCCAGAACTCTGAATATCTTCTAGTGAAGCGCCAAACGAACTCGCTTAGCAACCGTAAGAACTCCCACGAGCAAACTCTCCAACCCGGAACTCCAAGGTAGAAAATAAAGATGAAAGATGGTTTTGATAGCTCAAAGAAGGAGAAAGAAGAGAAGAAGAAACTCTTGCTCTCACACACGATTTTAGGGTTTCTAAAACGTCTTGGGTAACCCTAATAATAGTCTAGACACTCCTTATATAGATTAGGAGAAGGTAGAAACGGAAAATGAAACAAATTAGAAAAGATCGAAATTCTAAAACTGAAAATTCTTAATGATCATTTGAACGCTCAGCGAACGCGGTTCGAACGTTCAATACAAAAACTCACTTTTCCTCTTCTCGTTCGAACGTCCAGAGAACGTAAGGCGAACGCTGCTCTCGGGTTTCTCTGTGGAACTTAATCGTTCAAACGGCCAGCGAACGTTGGTCGAACGCTAGTCTCTGGTTTCTTTGTAGAACACCAACGGTCGAACGGTCAGCGAACGTGAAGCGAACGTTGCTCTTGGGTTTCTCTGTGTAGCATGATTGTTCGAACGGCCAGCAAACGTAGGGCGAACGCTGCTCTCGGGTTTCTCTGCAGAACTTGATCGTTCGTACGTTCGGAGAACGCTCATCGAACGTTGGTCGTATCTTCATCAATTTGACTCCGACTTTAACCCCATTTGAACCGCAACACTTATAACCTAACCCAAATACTTTGACCATTATAAATACAACCTTTTTGACACAGAATAAAGCCAATACAAGATATTCCTTACATGTTCAATGGCAACAAACATATGGATGTGGTGACCCATCTCTCTTATAAATTGACCATGTATCTAGCTTTGTATTTTGTTATTAATATAAGCACGTAATTTTCAATTTTACACATACCGAAGGTATTCTTATTCAAATAAATAATTTTTAATCTTTCATTTTATTTAATATTTTCAATTAATGAAGCCAAACTTATATATACTAGTGGGTGCCACAGGCATATTGCATTTACATAATTACGAAAGGCTATTGCGGGCAGTTTTAACCACATTTTTTGGGTAGAATAAAGAACGTTTTTTTTTTATGTTTAATATAGGCTTTTAAACAATTTAATTGCATATGCATCAACTTTTTTTTTTTAAACAACGTGTATTGCTGAACTTTTGCAAGGCTTAAGTAAGAATAGTTCATAATATGTGTGAGGAAATTAATAAGGGATAGAGAGAGATTCCACCTATATTAATTATTGAAGGAGTGAAGGGGATATCAATGATCTCTTCGTAGGTAAGAGATGTAGTCTAGGAAATCAATGCTAACATTAAAGTAATTTCAGCAAGCGATAATAATCATACGCGTCAAGAACCAAATAGCACAGCTGATTGCTTCGCAAAAATAAGACATAAACAGAAAGAAAGTTGAGGTTTAGTATGAAAATATTTCTACCAAAAAGAAAAAAGTATATGTAGCATATGTTGAGAATTCATATTTGGGTTATAGTTGTGCATTTACCTACCAACTTAAGTTTGTAGGTACAACAATTGTTTAACATGATATCAAAGCGGAAGGTCATTTGATGATCGTTTAATAATGCGGAGAGAGAGATTAAAAGGAAGATAACAAGATAGATGTTAATTATAGATAGCAGAACTTAACATCGCAAACTAATTCATGTCGGATTTTTCAGAATGTTAAAGCCCAACCTATGATTTTGAAAGAGTATCAAGAGACCCTTTTTTTTTCTGGAAATGGTAAGATTATATTTCAAAAGAGAGCCAAAAAGATGTACAGGTATATCTATACGACCCAACAACCTGCCACAGCTATATATACAAAGAACTATATACAGACGTTCTTGTAAGCAACCCAGCTCAGTAACACAAACTTGCAACCAACTAAAAACAAAGAAAATAAAAATTCGTATAACAAGGGAGAAAAAGCAATGGGGGATTTGAGCGGAATTCCATTCGTTTCAAAATTAGGCACAAAGCCAAGAATATATATAGAACATCATAATTTACGACAATAGCACTCTAGAAAGGCTAGTTATAGTTCTTCTTAGGACATGATCAGGGTCAACACTTGGGTAGATCTGACGGCGGAGGCGGTAATTTCTGATTGGGCATGGGCCCATCCAAGACTATCCAGGCCATCCTCAAGCCCCAGCTTGTGTGGACGTCGAGGTGGCAGTGCATGAGCCATACCCCTGTAGGACCAAAATTCATGACCAGTGAGCACACCATTTTATGACAGCATAATAATGTACACAATGCAACATACTTATATTTATACAGGAGAGTATAGCAATTGAATCTACAAGGACGACGATAATAGTTAGTCCCGGATTTTTTGGTTTGGAAATCCATTAATCCACCTTTTATGTCATTTAAAAATTCAAAATCGTCATCTGTATCACCATTAACTTCCGGATTCTAGTTTGTACTGGGTTACAAATAGTTACGTACTCACCGGGGTTATCTGCAGTGAAACGAAGGGCGATCCAACCTCCTGAGGGCACTCCAAATGTATTCCTCTCCAATGGATCAACCAGATTGAAGTTGTCAGGGTCCTTGTCGGGATCATAGTTTCCAAAACCTTGGCCCACCACAAAGAAGTTGAAGCCATGGAGGTGCAGAGGGTGGCTCTCAGCCCCCAAGATACTAGTGTCCTGCAAAACCAGCTCCACACTGGTGTTGAAAGGCAGCACAACCACCTTTGTACCGTTGTTCACCATAGTGTTGTTCGGTGGTGTACCCGTGTAGTTGAAGGGGGAAGCTGGCCTTGTAGGGAAGTCAGGTGTATACACGCCGTTCGAGTTCCCGAAGAAGTGGGCCTGGAGGAGAGCTGTGGTCGGCAGTGTGAAAGAGATATTGTTAAACGAAGACGAAAATTTAGTGCCATTAGGTCCTTGGCAGGTTTGGTTCACTGGGCATGGGCTTGAACCTAGTCCCATAGTGAAGAAGAATCGCTTCTGAATGGCCTGGGGAACTTTAGCAGGATATTGAGCACTGGCCAAGCTACGGAATTTCTTAGTGAAATTCGCTACGAAAGATGTATCGCCTAGCTGCGGAAGTGTTGGTTTGAAGAGTGTAAGACGCTGCTTCTTATGCGGGACGGGTGAATTGGATAGTCTGTGGTATTCAAGGATTCCTGCTGTGGTGGAGTTGTCGAAGGTGCCTTGACCGGTGGCGTAGGGCCTAGCTGCCATAAGGAAGGTGGCATTTGGGAAATGGGGTTTGGCTTTTAAAAGGACGTTATTAGTTTGTCCCGGGGAGATGACAAGAGTGTCAGTCTCAAAAGGTTTGACGTAAATACCATCAGCCTCTACAATGGTTAATGTGTGGTTTGCGATGCTAAAGAAGAGCTCATCGTTGAGTGCAGCATTGATCAAACGAAGAAGATACGTCTTTCCAGGTTTCACCTTGAGCCTGAAAGTATCTGAATCCACACAAACGAAAGACGTCAAGGTTCATGAAACTTTATATTTGATGAATAAACCCTTTTTTGCCATAATACCCTTTTAAGAGTAGAGGCCAGGTCAGTACCTTTGGAGGAGCAGTTGTACAAGGGCCCTGGAAGGCCATTAATGGTGTAGGCATCTGAGACATTGGGGCCTGCTCCAGTCTGAAGAGCCTGGTTAATAACAGCCTCAGGATCTGCATTCCACCACTCTCCTACAGTTCAAGAGCATGTAGTTAACAAAAATTTTCCTCAGAAGACACTGTTTGTTTAGTTCATTTTTTATGATATCTGATCAAAACGTTGTTCTTACCGAAAGTGATGGGGATTTCCTTGTATGGTTTAGCAAAAGGGTAAGAAACATTGCGCCGGGGGAGGATGATCATAGGACCGTAGAGAGTTGATCTTAGCCAAGAGATATGGGCATGCCAGAAGAAAGTCCCTCTCTGCCCTGTCACGGTGAAGTTGTATACGTAGGTCTGGCCAGTTTGTATGGGGCACTGAGTTACATATGCTGGTCCATCTGCCCATCCACTTCTAATTTGTCGGATTCCATGCCTGTTTTCCCACAAAGCCATCCAAAAAAACAATTCAAAACAATTGCACAGATGTGAATGGAATTTCTACCAGTAATACAATTGCACTAAGAGAATTCCAGTTTTTCCACATTTCATTTTGATGAAATGGGACACTCAATGTCCTGGTGTGAGACCTTTGCGGAACCAAAAACTTCATTTGCATCCCAGATATCATAGCACTATGGTATCCAAATCACTTGCCTAATTAATCCAAGACTTAGGGACCATATCTTCTGGTTTTGAGAGAGGGAAGAACAAGAAGAGTAGAAATTAAACAAGAATGTGAGCAGATTTCATAAACGTACCAGTGTAGACTAACATTGTTCTGTACGTGGTTAACCACCTTCACCAGGACACGATCACCTTCCCTTGCAACAATTCGAGGGCCAGGATACTGTCCATTCACGCTCAGCATGCTCTTAGTGTTGCACAATCTTGTTTCATTATGTAATTTAATCTAACAAAATTGTTTATAAAATGCATCAAGAAATAAAACAAATAATCTCATAGATTCAATCAATATTGCTTCATAATTAAGTCACAATTAGCTAGTGAAGGATATAGCATAATGAATTACATCAAACCGGTAGTGTCTTGTTATGCCTGTATCCTCAGCAACTACGATCAAAGGTAATAAGAGCGAAAACGCGTTCAACACTAAGAACATAGCTCCCACTGAATCATGTGAAGGAAGACCTGAAAGACCCATATTCCCTTGTCTCCTCATTCTTTCCTTGTGGTTAAGACTTAAGACAAGTATACCATATTTGAGACTGAAATATATAGGTGTAATTGAGCTTGTTTGGTTGATTAGGTGACTCGATTGTCATAAAGAAAGGGTAGAAAACCTTTTTGTCCTATCATTTCAATTTGTTGGCGGGACATACCTTGTCTAATCGGGTTTAGTTTTGGTCGAGCTTAATTTTAGAGTGATAACAAAGTAAGATTATTCTAATTTGGTATCGGGTAACTGTAACCTCATGTTCACTTCTTAAGTAATAAAACACATTGTTTTTTTCCTGTTTACTTATGATAAAAACACTATCAATCTGCTTGAAGATGACAGTCTAGTTTACATTGCAGCTGAAGCTTTTACATATATTCGATCCGCTTTAGTAGAATTTGGATGCGCCACATCTAAAAATCCTACCAACTACCAAATGTGCGCAGAGGTTGTGGAGAAATACCAGACAGAAAACCCATAAAATATCAAATATCAAATTCCTCAGAATTATTATATCAGATGGATTTTTGAAATGCCTACTCCACCTTTTTACTTATTTATTTTTCCGATTTCTATTGGGCATTAATTATAGGTCCCCTTACAACCATTTTCTCTTAGTATCTAAGTCATGGACAGTAAGATTTTCTTCAGCCAATAACAACGTAGGGACACAACCGTTATGCCGTCTGGTCCAATTCCCTACTCCCAAAATGGAAATGGAGAACGATGTCCGATCCGATGCACTGCCCGAACCCCTTGAGAAGTACGAATGTATGATGGTGAAAATAACTTATTCATGCCCTTCCTCGTGGGGGTAAAGCATCCGAGGTTGGTAACTCCATTTCGAAAGGCTTGAGGTGCCCCCACGACTGTGAACCCTTTTGTGGGGAACCCAGTAGATCGGCGGAGATTGAAACTTGCTCTTGCGACCTAACCACCGCCTGAGATTGAACATGTTCTATATTATGCCGATAATGGAAGGGAAAGCTACTTTCCCCCCCTAATATTAGATTTTAAGTTATTTATAACGTCATCTTTCAACTTTGAATAACGAGACGTATTCAGATATTTCACTGATCTAATAATTACTTGTATATATAGTGGTGGAACGTCAAAACATCCCTCAGTTTGGTAGATTACTGTGTTAAGCTAAGAGGTCGTGTTCGTATAGACGCTCCATGAGGTATGACTCATCGTTTTGCTTCATTTTTCAACTTTCAAAACCCTTTTGCATCTAATCATTTACTCTTGATTCAGTTTATCTGGGTGGAACATGTGACGATGTTACCTTGGACATGCTTAATTAATTGGATGATTTCCCGAGTTTCCAAATTAATACTTTCATTGGCTATTGTATAAGCCTATCTGAGTGCTCCAAAAGATCGATCACCAGGGAAGATAAGTTTAGAACAGGTAGATTTAAGGAACCTTGTCTCTTGCCATCCTCAGGGCGATGAAATCTTCTGCTATTGTAAATAAAAAACTACTTAACACAGTTGTAACGACCCAACCTAGCGATTTATTATCCGCTTTAGACTTAAGCCTGCAGTGGCCGTCTAGAAGCGTACCAGTCCCTCATGGGTCCACCCTTGTTGGTCCAACCACCTCTCATGGGCGATGTCAGGACCCACATCAGCCACAGACTACTTGACCCGGAACTTGTCTCCAATACCATTTGTAACAACCTAACCCAACAGCCCTTGTCAGTCCAACCACCTCTCACGAACGATGTAAGGACCCACACCAACCAAAGACTATTAAATTTGGAACCTGTCTCCAATATCATTTGTAATGACCAAACCCAACAAAGTATTGTCAGCTTTGGGCCTATGTCCACACGGTCTTGCCCCAAAAAGGCACCTCGCTAATTAGAGTGTTCTCCTTGAGTCTTATATCTTACTGGGCATTTATTCGTTTCTGATATGAGATTGGGATGTCACACAATAGTGAGATGCTCCACATGGCAGCATCTCATGGATACAACGGGCACCAATTCAAATAAACATATAGTAGAAGATTTGAATCCTTACGACTCAAATGCTTCAGCTCCTCGATCATGCTTCTCTACAATGGCATCCTCGGCATTCTCTACTTGAATATATTTCTGCATTCTTTGATCAGCAAATAACCAAACTCTTCCCAATCTAATGTTGGTCTGGCCCAATCTCACCTTTGGGCTGAACATTTTATCCAGACTCATTCGTGCCGGACATTGAGACCGGAGTTAAAGAACCCGGACATTTATCTTCATGTGTCTCTTGCAGATGAGTCACCTGACATCGAGCACATATCATCTGCATCCAAAATTTTATAATAGCAATTGGTGCATTTATTTTAAAAATATTTATATAGAAGAGAAAGGTTTTCGTTTCAAGTGAATGCACCGATCATAACACATTCAGTGTATAATTTCAACACTAATGCATGATTTTGAGGGGATGTATGTAAGGCTGCACTGCCGCTGCCATTTGTGTGGGATGCTTTCACGCAGCCTTACATCTTGACAGGGTCTGGATTAGTAACCAGTCTAATTAAACTTCAGGCGGTGGCAATTGATTTCTTCTTCGGATCTCCATGTATAGTCTCCCAGTCACATTACAAGGACAGCCCAGGTCACCGTCCTTAGACCTGGCTTGGAAGCATTCTTTAATATTCTTTCGTTTCTTTCAAGACAAATGTGATACACCCTGACAGCAAGGGCTGGACTCTTTTAAGACAGGGTTTCGTCCATCTCCGGCAAAAGTTTTGGCAGCCCACAAAATTTCATCTTTCCACAAGGTAAATTAGGTAATGGGTGGGGGATACATTGGCTGGACATATATTGAGAATGAGACGACATAGGGGATTGGATCAACAATTACAGATATTTCCAGCACTAACTTCTTTGTTTAAAGCGCTAACCAGCACCAAATTCGTAAACAACAAAGCCCTAAATGTCCTTGGCTATAGAAGGCCCCCAATAAACATAAAATTAGATACTTTCTTCAGCTCGCATTTATACATGTAATAATGACATTCAAAACCGGGCTAGCTTTAACATGCCTAGTCAAAGCCCGGCCATTATAATTCTGGGCTTTGAAAACCAGATAAAGTAAACCGACGGGCCTCAAAATTCAAGCCCAATTCCAGTTTCAATAGGGCAAGGCTCGTCAATTTACAGTTCCTTGTGCAACTAATATTTCAGGTATGAAAATGAAACTAGAGAAAGGAAAGGGCCAATTTATACAGTTCATCCCATAGGAACCTTTCTAAAGTTAGCGACATAAGCAATGCTTCAACCCATTTGGGATAAGACTTTGTTCAATATTTAAATATATCATTGACCGACCAACTTTTAATGTTTCTTTCAGAGAAAGACATTAGCTTTAGCAGAGACCATTGAAGCACATGAAAACGCTTTCTTTTAGGGCTCAAACTTGCCAGAAGACAATCGTCTAGATAGGCTTCTCATGTAAGCTTCACCCGTATCCTCTTTTAAAGTTTGTATTTGGAAAAAAAAAACGATTTCCGAGTTTGAATTTGAATGGGAGCCATCCCACGAAAACAATTTCGGCTCAGTCCCTTCTCTTGAACCAGCTACCCTCACCACGAGTTGCTGTATAACTGCTGTTCCCCACTACGAGTTCACGAAGGAAGAAAGAAGGCATCTCAAATTGACGGATAGTAAAAAGATATTCAGAATGGTAACAAGCGATTCGGATTTCTTTCCGTTGGTGAGATAAAATTGTTTTGTGTCATTTAACATCAGGCTATACTCCAGAAAACGATGACAGGATCGAATGCCGAGATCCGGCGAAAGCTATATTAGACTCATTCGTGTTCTAAAATTCTGCTTCCGTTGATAAACGAAAATTTACAAAGGAATACCCGATTCACACTATCTGAAGAGAAGAAGCAGATGTGAGCATTCAACCGAACGAGTGCTGCTCCATTCCCCCTAGCTTTCTACTGTGTAATCCCTCTATAAACGTGTTTGAATTACAATTTCAACGGCAAAAGTTCTAAAAGAAGAAATAGATTACAGTATCCACAAAACCACACACCACATCGTGGGAAAAAAAACCCCCTCCACCCTCTCAAGCACACGCTTCCCGTCTGGGTGCCATGGAGAAGAGAACTTCCAGATCAGGCGGCTGGAAATACCCGTTCTTGGGCGGATCTCTCTTTTTCCCGAACACCGGCTTCTTCCTCGGCGGCGAGGGGCACACCGAAGGCGTCTGCAGTCGATACTCCCCCTGCTTTGGAGTGGTGCACTCCTCTTCCATCATCCCATATCCTTCCTCCATCTCCTTCTCTCAACAAAACTTGAAGCAATTAAGCAAAGAAGAACGATACGCGAAGAGGATACAGTAACGACTTACCCTTTTATAAGTTTTTTTTTAAAAACTGGTCGGCAGAGGACAAGGCCCTTGTAGGCTTGTAGCTTCTTCGAGAAGCTCCTCGTTAGACTTAACTGATCGTGCGGTGAACAGTGCTTACAGCTCAGCATGGCTGGCATCTACGTGTCTTTAAAGTGAAGTGCTTTTTATAAACGTGGCCCACGTTCGGGCGAGTGTTGTAGAATTCAAACAGGGCGGCGCCAACTTGAGTCGGTGCTCGCGCGGGAAACTTCGCAGAACCAGTGAACATTGAATTTTGACCACTCGTTTCATCTCGTTTTTGTTATTCCCTTATGGGCCCTGACAACTGCAGGAATTTCGATGACGCTGAGAACGGGGCCCACAGTAGGGCGCTCGTGTGGTGACGTACGGACCACGTGTATGGCCACGTCGTTTTCTTAACTCATTCACCGCCACCGCCCCTCCCCTCCCAAACGTGGCACGGGCACCTTGAAAGGTACTTTTTTTTCTTCAGGTAAAAAAAAAAAAAAAAACGAATTATCTTTTCGTCTCTTCCCATTCTATTTTTCTTGACTTTAGAGTGTATGACCGTACTATGATTATGGAACTATGGACCAAGAACCATCGAATCGGCCTACCAAAAAAAAAAGAACCATCGAATCGAATGTACTAAGAGTCCAATTGAAAAGGTCGCCTTCATTCAGCGTGCGTGCGTGTTTAAATTCTTCGAATTTGAATATATATTGCTGTTTTAGTCACGTATGTTTTAGTATATAAGTATGCATTGTGGCATATTGTTTTAGTCATGATATTATAATGTGTTATATCAAATCCTGGAGCTTCTTTTATATCAAATTTGATTAGGGATGGCAACCAGGCGTGTTCAAACAGTTTGGTGAATCCAAACACACCCATATCAGAGTTTAGCCAATACCAAATCCCAACCTACCCCTATCGGGTTGGTCACAAGACCTATCCCCCACACCTAGATTATATAGTGTCAAATAGAATGTATATACCAATAGTATATATATCTATTAACAGCACATGTTTTTTCATATATAATATATAAGAAAATAATATTTAGAACATATAAAAAAAGAATACTTTAATATATGAAGATCGAATTCATGGCGGGGTCGGGCTAAAGCCTAACCTGATTTTAGCCATCCCGAACCCAAACCATTAAGAGCGGGCGAGTTACCCATTTGACTCGCCCCATGGCCCACCATTTTTAAATTTCACACCATACAACCAGGTCAGATTACAACACTTGCATTACCTAGATTAACTTGGATCCAAAATAAATTCTCTTTGAAGAGAAATTGAAATTGAAATGAAAGATACGGGCCGTGTATATAGGAAACGTTGGGCGACATTTCACTTAATTCGAGCCCCTAATAACTAAAACTAGCGAGTCCAAACTGATCTAACTTGAATTCAAGCCCAGCCTAGTGAGCCTAGACAGCATAAACTCAAGTTATTGAGTTCAAGCTAGGGCTGTCGATGGGTCAAATAAATATCCAGATCATATCCGATTTATCCGAATATGGATCTTAGTTTTAGATCCGATTATATTCGGATTCGAATATGGTACTACACATATTCAACCCGATAAAGATCCGATCGTTTATTTTGTATATATGTTATGTTTTTTTAGGCATCTTTTTATATATTAATATAGAATGAATGAAGGTTTTATATAATATTTATTGATTTAAGGTCTTAATATAAGTCAAATTTGAATTAATACATCCTTATTTGATCCACTAACTTAAGGTTTATAATATTTAAAATTTTTTTCCATATATAATTTAATCGGATTCGGATATCGGATAATCAATCAGATTCAAATTCAGTATTAGATGTAAAAGATCCGTCAGATAAGCGATTCGAATTCGGATATCGGATTTTCTTATTGGATCTTAGCAGATTCATATCATATTCGGCCCGTTTACAGCCCTAGTTCAAGCAACGTGCAACCCAAGCCTAAAAAGACTTATAGAAATTTTAAATAACATAAAAGCATAAAATGATATTCTCATAAAACAACCTACTATTTCGATTGCTACGACTAACGACGGTAATGATAAACCTATTTAGGTTTGAAACTTATTAAAATCTCATACATCTTGAGGAACTAGAGTACTTCTATGGTTCTATTGTTTACTAGTTACTTAATGATGGTTATCAAAAAAAAAGTTTACTAGTTACGATACTCGTAAGCATTATTAACCTTAGAGGTTATAGGATGGGCCTAAGCCAACCCTAACTAAATTTATCTTCAGGCTAGATTGGGCTTTAGGCTGGTACAAAGCTCAAGCCCAGCGTCAATGCAAAATCCACATCAGGCCTCCAAGGTGAGCCCAAATGCAATCCAATCCAAAGCTAATTGAAAAATGCCACTCCTATTTGAGTTGGGCCAACCATCAGCTGATTCCAAGCTATCTAATCTATTCCTATATTACGTCCAGCTTCAATGTCATAACCCTCTCTTTCCGCTATAAACCGTGCCTGTCTGTCGATATAATGTTGTAGCCTTGTAGGTCTCAATGGGGATGCTAATCAGGCCAGGCCGTCACGAGCGAGTTGAAATCCTGTAGATCCTTTATCTAGACTCCTTATGTGGATCCTCTACAAGATTGTGTCATATGGCACAATCCTGTGGAGGATCCACATAAGAAGTCTAGATAAAGGATCCACAGGATTTCAATTAGTCGATCACGGGCACAGCACAGCCCAGCATGCTTAAAGCATGGCCGTGCCCTAGTAGCAGAGGCTATCCCAAATTCACATGTATGTGTATTACCCAAATCAGAGACTATTACAAAGGGAGGGCACAAGGCTACATGGGTATATAGTCATCGTCTGTTGAGCCCCTCTAGGAGCTCTTTCTTATAAGGGTATAGAAAATGTTGAGTGTAAAATTTTTGTTAAACTTTCGAAAGAAAGGGAACCAAATGATATGACTAAAATCATTTCCATTTGCCAAAAATGTATTTCTTTTGTGGCTGAAAGAAAAATCAGTGGCTGCCTTCAAGTTCTGGGTCTTATTCAACTTGGATTTTGATAAAATAGATGTATGAGTTTTCCTTTAAAGAAATCTTTATATCTGTCTAATATTTCATATGATGACAATTGAACATATCATAGCTAAGTAAAAATCAAGATAGTGTTTGGATGGATTTACAAAAAGCTGGTTTTTAGAAGTTATAATAAAGTGATTTTTAGAAATTAATATTTTCCATGTGGTTTCTTTTTTAATTTTCAAGTTGATAGTAAATATACTACATTTTCACATTCTTCCGTTCTTCGTCAAAATCATTACAAGCAGGTGGCTTAAGGTAATTTCTAGTAATATTTTGAATTTCTTATTATCAAAAAAAAAAAAAAAAAGTCGCTTAAATCAATGACAGTAAAATGAAAATTTTGGTGTATTTTCTCCCCAATTTCGCTTTCAATTGGTTTTCCTAAAGCGGCGTAACACAAGAAAAGAAATGAAAAATGACGATTGTCATTTCTTTCCAACTTGTTTTTCTCCATCCGAACATACTGCATTTAGCAAATCAAATAGGGCAAAAATCTTGATTTGACCAACTTTAAAGATCCAATTACTAGTGGATTGGATTGGATTGGATTCTTTAAAAGAGTGTGAATTGCAAGTAAAGAGACTTAAATCTCCACATAGGGATAAGTATTTCCTAAATTATTGTTTAAGCAATTGTTTTTTGAAAAAATTTAGGTATATATATATATTTTAGGTATAAAAATATTCTCCATCTAGTAGAAAAGTAAACACTTAAGATAAGTTTCTTGGAGGAAAAAATGTAAACAAACAGACGAAAGGTGTTAATTTAGGTTTTTTTAAAGTCTTTTTATCTCTAGGTCTTCACGATACATGCTTAAACCACCTTTACATACTCTTCTCCAATTTATTCCTGATGTACTCACTACCTAACCATTTTCAAATGTTATTCTAAAATTTTAAAGCATCATGCCTGCAGGTATAATACCATTCAGTTAGTGAAGAGTTTGGGAAAGCGGTGATGAATGCAGTAAGAAATTGCAGACGATTTCATTCTCGAATTAGGGTTCGGGTTTATGGATAAAGACTCGTTTTTTTGGATAATTTACATATTTTTACTAGAAAGAGGACACGTGGCTATTCAGTCAATTATTAGATTTTGCCGATGACCAAAGCCATGCAGCTCTTTCCATTTAATATATTTGTTTTTTATACCCATAAAAGTGACACGTCATAATCATTTTAGGGCTTTATAGTCCCTCTTGTGGTTAGAGAGCGCCATCATTTAGGTAACCATCAAAAATCATCATATCCTTATCAAAAAGTACATAACACCACTCCGATATATATGGATATATGATGCTTTAAAAAATATTAATGATAAGTCACCCCACATAATAATTAGAGCAGAATATGTTATGTCATACGGTAGAGTTCTAAAAAACCAACTATCCCTCTCAAACCCAACCTTTTTTTCTGGTGGTACCTAAAAAGTTCGAATGCACTAATTTGCATATTAGACATATTTAGATGCAAGGAAGCACTAAACTTTTCCTGAGAAGACTACTAGGTAAACTTTACAAGTAAATCTTCTGCTTATAGGCGATTTTGGACGCACCAATTTATATGTTTTGACCCCACTTACTTGTATATAAGATATACTACCTTTTAATTTCAGGAAAAAAAAAAGTGCTACAAAGCACCAAGTTATAGATGCTTTTGGATGCATTAATTTACATGTTAGAACAATACGTTTATTTGTTTAGGAGATACTATGGTTTAGGTAAAACATCAAGACGTGGGCGGACTAACAAAAGTACCTTCATATATGCTTAAGATTTGGTCATAAGTGAGCTCTTCTATGCCTAGTGGAACATTTTTTGAACTAAAACTTTATAAATGATATATACAAAGTTGATTATAGTTTACATACAAAAGTATGATTGTAACAATAATATTCTATATATGAGTTATCTAAATCAGTGAGCAGAGATGTATCTATAAAATATTACTTTAGACAAATTTAGCTTAGTAATTAGATCACTAAATTAAAGATCGTCCCTTGGATGATCTACTTTCTTTAACATCTTATACACATGGTGTTGATGAATTCTACTTCCCTTTTACCTTTACTTTTTTGCTTTGTTTTTTGCGGTGGATTTGCTGATGGTAGGTCGGGTACCTTTTTCTTAAGGCATGATTGAATTATTAATTATATAATAATTGTTTAATATAAGTACTAATCATAGTGTGATGTAACCAAAAGAACTAAAGAAGTCAGCTAGCTATCATGAGAAAATTATTATTATTTTTTTTTGGTAAACATGAGAAAATTAATACTAACCATTTTAAGATACATATTTATTAAATATTGTTGTACACGTCCCCCTTATAGAGACTTACCTGGACACATTGTTTTTGTTTCCTAAAAATGCATTGGAATTAAAGTAGCTTACTGTAATTAAATCCCAATCATATTCATTCAATGGGGGATACATAATTAGTAATCTAGTTGTGATAGGATTTGTTCATATTTGTTATAAATAAGAAGCTGAAAATTATCACAATTGTACCACCATTTTAACGACGACGACCACTGCCCGTCATCATCACCACCACTAACCATTGCTATTAACACGTACCATTATCATCGAATAGCAGTGACCACCACCATCACTACTACAAACACACCACTATCATCAGTTCCTTATTAACGAGGCTAAAAAAAAAAGTAGAAAAGCGAAAAATCTACTTCAGTATATATCATCAATTACAGGCTGAAAAGAAAAAACAAAAAAATCAAGTAATGACCAAAAAGGAAAGTTTTGAGGAGGAGAATCTTTTCTTTAAATTTCTCATCGCAAAAATATTTGCTAAGTTATTAGGGCACCCTTTTTTTGGGATGATCTACCGTCGATTATTGCTGCTATTAATGCAGCAACCCTGATGTGTTGTCATATGTAGTATCTTACAGTTTGACTTTTTCATCAAAAAATTGTTTTTTCTTTGTTTAAAATGAGAAAAAACTACAACCATTGGATATTAAATATATCAACATCTAAATGAATTGGCTGGGTTAGCTGCAAAAACAATGGCAGTAGATGATTCCAGCCCCCTTTTTCTCATTTGAGATGTAGAATCTATTTTACTTTGCAAGATTTGGAATCCCAATTTCTTCTTCTTTTTTTTCGTAAAAGGCGAGGCTTATGTTCTTTCATTCATAAAAAAACAAGCTTACAACATTAGGTGTAAAAAGATATACAAGCATTATCAAAAGGGATGCAAGAAACTATGACATCCTCAATCCCAACCAGACCTAGTACAAAGCTCCAAAAAAAACACCAGACCAATGGCACAAATAGAAGCCACAAAATCATGTAAATCATTGGACCAAGCATCACATACTATCAAGAAAAGTGCACTGCTCTGACCAAAACAAAAAACCAACGCCAAATCTCCACGTCCGATGGGGAAGCGCAACAAGATGCGACCAACCACCACATCTACGTCACGGGTGACCTCAAAAAAATTCTTCCAAAAAGGACAATCGACTAACAAAACATATACCCAACAAGGAAGATGGACGATTAAGTTGCAATAAGAGATGGACCAACCAAACCCATCCAGACGCAATCGATCTCCATCGTCCTCGTCAGAAGAGTCATCATCTTCATCCGCTGAGAAGACTTCTCCGTCAGTACAACCGCTCACGAAACTGGCTCCATCAAAACTTGCACTAACCTGCTGAATAGACCGAAGAATATAAGTGAAGATTGCCGGACACTGAACCTTTGAGAGATGTGTAACCCACAATGATATCAGAAGATATGATATCAACCTACTTGGTCCGATGGCTGCCACGTGTGTCTACGCTGGCCTAAATGAGTGCGAATTTTGACTAGCTACCAATGATACACTAACGCGTAATCCTATAATAAGCACAGATTCTATCACATTCGTCCTTTTTGTCGTGACGGATTCTATCAATCACGTCTGTGTTTCTTTTCCTAAAACACGCACCGCATGCAAAGTGTTAGTTACTTAGTGCGTGGGTCCAAATATTGCGGAAATTCCGGTCCTACGCAACCCGACGAGGAGCTTAGAGTCTTAGACGCGCGAATAGAACCGGACCTTGCCCAGAAAGGATTAACTAAATCATTGTAATACATGAATGATTTATGGTTAAAATCTTCTGTTATGTTTACCTGAATTGTCCTTATTTTGGTGTTGAGATACTATCATGTAGAGCATGTCAAGGTCAATGTTTTTTCAAAATTGTAAATATTTTAGGTTGAGCCCACATGAAAAAGGATTAATCATGAGGTACTCCACATGACAACATATCAAGCTAAAACAAAGAACAATTCAGGTAAAAATAACATATGATGTCAACTCCATTCATTTATTGCAAGTTTGTCGGAGATTACTAATGTGGCAATAACTAATAGGAGGCTACGGACAAGCACATTTACGTCCTTGTTCATAGATGATTTAAATCCTTTTCAGGACACCAAAAGTTTGCACAAGATCGGAAAATGGTGATGGGAAATTTAGTGTGTTTATATTGTTTATTTGGAAAACCGACATGCATTGTATTTTGTATATCAATAGATTTGCCCTCAAAGTGATGTTAACAAGAAAAACTGCCGGACTAAATCGTCTAAGCAATTTTTAGTGGTATGTTGATCGAAACAAGACAAGATGCCTTTTTTTAGTTTAATTTTTTATCATTTAAATAAAACAAACAATTGAAATTTTGCCCACAAAACTTTCCTCAAAATCTAAAAAATTAAGAACTCAATATATTATGTTTTAAAACTTTTCGGTGTATTTACATCACATCGTAATGTGAATAGCACCCAAAAACACCAAAATGATAAACCTTGACTACAAACGCATCGCATTTGAGCTTTAGCATCAAAGAATAGACACTCTTATTCTATCTACTAGCTAGGTGATCGTAGAGGGATATAGTTTTACAACTATCCAAATTTTAATAAATAGGTTGAGTTTTGACTATTTTAACTATATATTAATTATATCTTAACAACAAACAGTAAGGGTTTTTTAGAAAATTTTGTATATTTGTTGTCACGTTTCCTAAGGGCCTCTTAATAGAGTAAGCATATACAGTACTCAAGCCCTTTGCTACATGCTAAAATCTGATTGCGTCCATTCAACGAATCATTCTAGCCAAGGATTACAATATCGGCACGCCCATCGGAAAAAACGGCACGCCGTCGGCATGCTGGCGAAACGCCAGAAAGTTTAAAAATTAGAAAAAATTTGAATTTTGTTGATTCTGTCGATTTTTTGGCGGCACGCCGAAAATTTCGCCGGTACGCCGCCAAAAAATCGCTGATAAAATTTAAAAAACCCGCTTTTTTTTTTTCCTTTTTATCGCAAAAAATCAATTTTTTGTGAGTTTCGCTCGGCACGCCGTCAATTTTTCGCTGGCAAGCTGAAAAAATCGATCGCTTTTTTTAAAACCGATTTTTTGTGTCGAATCGTTTCGACAATTGAAAAAAAAACGATTTTTCGACGGCACGCCACTGAAAACGCTGATTCTAGCATACCCCAGATCAAGGATAGACGTCTCTGCGGAACTTGAAGCCGTAACAGCTCTTAAAACGAAGCGAAGCTCCCCTTGACAGCAAGACGCGGGCGACCGGCCCGCACTTTCAGCAAGGTACGTTATGCAATTTTTTTTTTTTTGGTAGTCGACTTGCAAATGCAATGGTTGCAGGTACGTCACTCCTACAAAGTAACAAGTAACACGTGGGAGGTGCGACTCCCATTGGCGTGCAGGTGTGCGCCTATTACCGAACGAAACATTCACCAGTAGCCACAAGTAAGATAAAATGGCGGTTGGAGTGGGGGCAGGGGAGCGGGTGCCGATGGAGCGCAGCGAATCACGGGGTTACCTTTAACCTTTCCCTACATGGTTCGGGGCAACGTGTCCCGGCGAATTTACTGTAGCAGAGCGGCAGACCATTCACAAGCAGGAACCGCGAGGTGTTAACCTGAAATCCGGGTGACGCCTGTCCCACATCTACTCTATTTAAAACAACCCACCCCTAGTCATCCCCTTCACCTTCACCACCAGGCACTATCAGCTCAACCTAGCCATCATGCACTCTTTCTTGGCTACTTTTCTTTCTTTTCCCCTGCTTCTTACTTCTGTACTGGCTGTGTTCACCTCTGTGCTTCTGTTGTTGTTCCAACGGCGTCACCGAAAGGAAAAGCGTTTACCACCAGGCTCAATGGGCTGGCCTTACATAGGAGAGACCCTCAAGCTTTATACTCAACACCCAAATGCCTTCTTTGCCAACAGGCAAAAGCGGTAAGCACGTAAGACCAGGCAAACATGAATTTACACCTTCTTGGCTATTAATTCGTTTCTGATTTTATCGTCCCTCTTATTTTTCTCTAAGAAATGTTCTTTTATCATAGGTACGGAGACATATTTAGGACACAAATTCTAGGATGTCCTTGCGTGATGATTTCAAGCCCTGAAGCGGCAAAGCTTGTACTAGTGACCCAGGCTCATTTGTTCAAGCCAACCTACCCGCCTAGCAAGGAGAGGATGATAGGACCGGAGGCTATATTCTTCCATCAAGGAGAGTACCATTCCAGATTAAAGAAGTTGGTTCAAGCATCCTTTCTTCCTTCTGCCTTAAGGGAATCTGTTTCTGAAATCGAGCAACTTGTCGTCAAGCTTCTCCCTAAATGGGAGGGTAATACCATTAATACCCTGTGGGAGATGAAAAGGGTATGTTTAATTTCTTCAACTTGTTTTCATCTTCCTAGCTTGCTAGTGTCAGTTTGGAATAAATAATATAACCTTAGAGAAACACTCCTGTTGTACTTTGTTAGTTCGCTTTCGATGTGGCAATGCTTTCCGTCTTTGGTGGTGGCTATGACTTAGAAACAGAAGGGATCAAACATTTGTATCATTGTTTGGAAAAAGGCTACAATTCCATGCCTTTCAACCTCCCCGGAACACCCTTCCACAAAGCAATGAAGGTAAAAATAAATAATTAAATCTTTGATTGAATTGTTGACCACATGATTAATTCCCTAGTCCTGCATTATTTGGGTACCCGCTAAAATTAACCAATTTTGTATCTGATGAACTGACACATGTTTCAGGAACAATTAAATAAGCCTTTCTTCTGCCTCTATTATATTTTTTCTTTTACTCAAATGGGATGTCTAATGTTCACTTTAACAGGCAAGAAAACTTCTCAGTGAGACCTTGAGGAAAGTGATTGAGAACAGAAGGGAAAGCAAGAAAGAAATTGGAGGCTTGTTGGGAGTGCTATTGGGGTCTAAGGATGAGAACCTTAATCGCCTCAGCGACTCTCAAATCGCCGATAACATCATAGGAGTGATATTTGCTGCCCATGACACAACTGCGAGCGTGCTCACATGGATTCTCAAGTACTTGCACGATAATAAGGAAGTTCTAGCTGGTGTTACGGTAAAAAGAAAAAGTTGGATTTTATTACTTCCTTGTCTAACCTCCATCTTTTTTATTAATGGTTGTGACCATCGCTCATTGTTGCAGAGGGAACAGGAAGGCATTCGGAAGGGAATAGTGGAATCCAAGCGAAAGCTGACGTGGGATGATACGAGAGGGATGCCGTTGACTAATCGTGTAAATTAATGAATAAAGCATAAATATTAGATTTTTTTTTTTTTTTTGGGAGGTCTAAGAAGGTTTGATGACTGAAGCGGCGGAGTTGATACGCAGGTAATACAGGAAACTCTAAGAACTGCAAGTATTCTGTCCTTCACGTTTAGAGAAGCAGTGGAGGACGTGGAGGTTGAAGGCTACATCATCCCCAGAGGATGGAAGGTTCTTCCGCTGTTCAGAAGCATCCATCATTGTGTGGACTTCTTCCCTCAGCCCGATAAATTTGACCCTTCAAGATTCGAGGTCAGTCATCACCTGTAACCTTCAGTATTCATTAATCAACATTGATGAATTCGGTCTCCTTCTGTCTCTGTAAATTCTATCTCCTCCATATCTTTGTGGATAGAAATATAAGGTTAACAATGGCCCAATTATCTTGATCTTTTCTTTATTTTTATCTTATATATTTCTGGGTTTTCTGTTCATAGAATATTTATGGTATAAGAGATCACGTGAGTTGGGTTTGTATGATATCAATTCAATTCTCTGTATAGAGCTTCTTTGGAGGCATCTGTTTATCAAGTTAAAGTCTTTTAATTTGATATGTGTATTTATAACTCTACTCTGTGTGTGTGTGTGTGTGATGCCGCAGGTGCCACCGAAACCCAACACGTACATGCCGTTTGGCAAGGGTGTGCACTCGTGTCCAGGAAGTGAGTTGGCCAAGCTCGAGATTCTCGTCCTCTTGCACCACCTAACCACCACGTACAGGTCATCCATTCTCCCTCCTGTGTCTTTCTATCTCTCTCTCTGTCCTACATCTTATCTTAATTGAAGTCTTGGAAATTGTGGTAAGAATTTCGAACCAAATTCCGATGACCTCCAGAGACCAACCGATCAAACGGATAACGATATGGTTTGAACACGAGAACACCATAAACAGGTGTCAATTACAGAACCTCCGAGCTAGGCCTCAAAATTTGAAACGATGTACTCATGGTCAGGTGTAATTTGTTGACTTTTTGATGCGGCTTCACGCAAGCTGCAAGCCTGCAACCTTCATGGCAGACTCTTCTCTTGGCAACCATTATAAACACACAACGGAGAGATATCCTCCCTTAATTGCCTCCTTTTGACTACCAAAAAAAAAAATTGCCTCCTTTTCCTCCCGCCGTCGTCTTTCTTTAGTCACGAGATTCATATGTGACGACAGTGGGAGTCATTCAACCTAATCCAACCATATGATTAGGGAATGGTGACAAGTGATTCACAAATCCACATCACAGCCGTACGTTATCTCCTCCCTGTCTCCTCTCACCCAAATCTGGGTTTCCTTCCATCAGTCGAGGAGACATCGATCGATCTGCCAGCTGTGTGACCGCAAACGTGTGATGATCCCCGCATGTTTCATAAAAACCACAGATTTTCTCTACGCCGTCATCTGCCACATCACTACTCCTCCTCCACGCAACCACCGATACAGATGGTCTGGATTTGGACATGTTGAACGGATGGAACTCAAATATCTGTAACAGTAACAGACGGTCCTTTTAGTGTCCTGTCATCAAACACTTAAGTCTCAATTCTCGAACCCGAGTGACAAGCCTACGCTTCAGCCCACGTATCAATCGAAAACGTAGCTAGGCAGCCCCTCTTGTCTCTCCGGAGCTCTGAGATTAATTATCTTGTGTTGGATTTGATTCTTTCAGGTGGGAAGTTGTTGGGGACGAAGATGGAATACAATACGGTCCCTTTCCGGTGCCCAAACGAGGCTTGCCTATAGAAGTTGTTACAAGAAACAAGAAAAGGACCTAATTACATTGCCAACTGCCATGGTGTCTCCACAGCGAGGACGATATATCACTGGATATGTTGAACCAGTGGGGACTTGCGCAACGTTCTCCAATGAATTTTTTTTTTTCTTTTTCTTTTAAGTTTTCTTCGTCCGAGTATGGGATCTTTTGTATATATGTGTGGCTTTTTAGTGTCAGAAAAGGATTACAATATCGGTGCCGATGGGCGTGCCGCCCATCAGAAAAAACGGCACGCCGCCGGCGTGCCGGCGAAATGCCAAAAAATTTTAAAAAAGCAAAAAATTAGGAAAAAATTGAATTTTTTTGATTCTGTCGATTTTTCGGCGGCACGCCGCCAAAAATCGCTAATAAAATTTAAAAAAATCGATTTTCTTTTCCTCTTTATCGCAAAAAATCGCTTTTTTGTGAGTTTCGGTCCGTTTCGCTGGCACACCGAAAAAATCGGTCGATTTTTTTAAAACCGATTTTTGGTGTCGATTCGTTTCGCCAATTGAAAAAAAACGATTTTTTGGCACTGAAAACGCTGTGTCCGATGCACTGTATATGTCTCTATGCCGAAAAACATGAAGGAATGTTTTTCCGAGGATGAAATTTTTGTGGCCTAAATTAAGGTTGAAGCATTCTTAGATATTTTTCCTCACCCTTTCAAGTGTGAAGTACTTTCAACCAAAGGATGCAAATCCTCCACGCTCCACAGCTTGGGACAATTATTATTCATAAAATTACTACATTACAGTCATGATTTATCATTTATAATCTCATCCATCAATCACTCTTCCGATGGTATTTTCGTAGCTAGCTTGCATTTTACTTAATTAGGTCTATTTAAATACTAAATGATTTGGTGGCCTCACATAATGAACCCAACAACTTATACAACCGTGAGTCCACAACCACCCCTAGATGGATACTTGTTGCTTGCCTTGTAATCTATTCGGAGTTTTTCCCGTGGTCCAAGATGGTGGGAGCAGGGATAGCAACAACGCAGGTCCGTAGCAAGTTTAGGCAAACTCGAACCTAACAACAAACAAAGTGGCTTTTAGCGCATCTCTCACTGACGCTTAGTCTTGTAGTGCCTGTAATATGGAATGAAATCGTCTGCCGTGCTTTCCTGAATTGTTCCCTGATGCAGCCATGAGATACTATCATGTAGAGCATCTCACGACCAATATTTTTACATGCGGGGAAAATGTATCAAGTGGGGCCCTACATGAAAAAACAATGGCCGTGAGATGCTCCACATGGCAGCATCTCACAGCCACATCAAAGAACAATTCAAAAAAGCATGGCAGACGATTTCAACTTCTCTAATATTGATGAGAAAATGCGGACCCTTTTTAAAAGGAGTTTTAACGATGCTCGCTTAAGAAACACCAAAAACAAGGGTTTCATTTGCAACGTTTTCACCGTAAACGCAGGCAAAAATGTTCTCAAAAAACGACGCAAACCTCTTTTAATGGCGTCTTTCCAGCTTCATTTTTGTAGTGCTACCTTATAAGGGTTTAGTCAATGCCAAACTCTAACCTACCATATTGAATTGGTAACAGGAGGATTAAGGTTAAGCTGTTTGTATTATAAAATGCAACAAAAAAAAAAAACTTGTTTTCAAATAAAATATATATCAATCGATAATATATTTATTCATTAAATATGTACCATATATGGTATATACTAAAATAATTTTTTAATAATATAAAAATAATATTTTCATACACTAAGATCAGGGTCAAGGTAGGCTAAACCCAAACCCTAACCATAACCCACCCCATTGTCATCCCTAAGTGGGGAGCGCAATGCTATGCCCATTTTAGAAGGCAGATTCTTTCTGCTCGGAATTTTATGTGATAAGATATAATACAAGCATTATCTTTCTTTTCTTTCTTTCTTCTGTTTTTTCTAGGTCCATGAGATTGTAATAGCAGAATCATTACATTTTCGACCCGTTGTGCTGGGATTTGGGGGCCGTGGTGTTGGGAGTGATTTCGGGACTGGAATAGCGTAGGAACAATTTTATCAGCCCAGCTTGAGCCCGCCCGATGTTTATAGTTACTATTCAAGAACTTAAGGAAAAAAAAATACTACAAAATTCTAAAATAAACTAATAATATGACAAAATAATATTAAGGTATGCATAAGACTTGGAACAAACATACGTTGACATTCAAAACCGGACTGGGGTCCAAATGCCTAAAGCCCGACCTAATTTTCTTATGCTTTTAAAAAATAGGCCAATTAGGCTTTTGGGTTTCAAAATTTGGGCTTAGATCAATTCAAACTGGACTCGAGAGAAATTTTCCTATTTTATGATTTGACAATGGGCGGAAACAAAGATAATTTCACCAAGGTTTAATCCTCTGCCCTTACGTTCGTATACTTTGAGAGGGATGTTGCCACATAGAATATCTAATGGCCGAAGTTTTTTAGAGAAGAAAACCTTCTTTCATTAATATCAGGAAAAAATTTCTAATCATTAGATACTCTAGTAACAAAATCTCTCTCAAATTGCATAGATGAGCACAATAGGAGAGCATAGAAGATGCAAGCTGATTAATATATCATCCGCTTCACGTTTTCCTGCATGCATCCATGTACTTTGAAAAAGATGTTCCCACTAGGGTTGGTAATGGGTTGGATATATATTCGAATCCGATCCGGATCCGAAAATCTCGAATTCGGATATGAGATATAGATCCATGGTTCGAATATGGATATTGGAATTCAGATCCGACCGAATTCGAATCTATCCATATCC
This sequence comes from Buxus sempervirens, assembly GCA_947561395.2. Classification (NCBI taxonomy): domain Eukaryota; kingdom Viridiplantae; phylum Streptophyta; class Magnoliopsida; order Buxales; family Buxaceae; genus Buxus; species Buxus sempervirens. The sequence goes on along the minus strand of OX387183.1, from coordinate 57,610,233 downwards.
AATCTGATAGGATCCAAACCGAAATCAACATATACTTTTCATTAAACCATTGGTAAACTTTGTATAAACCATGGTTGAACCATCCTTACTCATGTCTTGCTTTAATATTTATATGGCTCATTAGTTATGATAGTTAAAATTTACTTTAATAGTTAAACTTGACTTTTGAGTTTTAAGTTCAAATCAGATCTAATTCGGATCGAATTCGGATTTCGGTTATTTATTCGGTCAAATTTCAAATTTGGATACAATATATAAATTTAGATTCACGTATAAAATATTTGTCGGATTTTGAATCGAATTTGGATATCGGATTTTTATTTTCAGTTCGGATTAAGATCATGGTAGGTCCATACTATATTCGACCCATTGCCAGCCCTAATTCCCACATTTAGCACGTGATAGTTACAATCTCATTATAGCAAAAAAAAGTGTTGACCTTTAGATGCTCTACGTTCAAGAGTGAGATATGAGTGCAGGGAGAAAGTACTGAGGATGTCAAACCTAGCACATAGCTTAGTTTTAGTATAATCCATTATATCCGCCAGCCACAGTTCTATTAGTGGCGGGTAGAATACGGTGAGTGTAGACTTCATTTCTCTTCCCCATTTTGCTATACCATCACCCACTTCATTTCCTTCTCTTAAGTTGTGCTTGAGATTGACACTCCAAGCCCTCCTTATCAGGAGGTGTTGCATACATTATAAAGAGGAATTAACATAGAACAACCTGCTTCTTGTATTTCTAAGAGAGTAATTTGAGAGTCTAGCTACTTTAGCTTCAATATTCTGAAACGATTTATCCCAAGCTATCTTAAGTCCTTCAAGCACCCATATCTAAATGAAATCTATATGTTATGTTAACTTAAATTAGACTCTGCTTTTATGTCGAGCATCTCACTGTTAATGTTTTTTCATATAGATCCTACTTGAAACATTTACAGATAAAAATAAAAATAAAAACATTGACACTGAGATGCTTCAGATGCCAACATCGCCAAATTATAGTCAAATTCACGTTATGATAGCAAAAGATTTCATTTATAACGAACGAATATGACCCGAACCGGACGCGCACTGGCTTTTGTTTTCTCGAGGACTTGATCCTAGCCAAAAGGCCAATACCGTTAAGATGGAGACAGCTCGAAACCATACACGTGATACGTGACACAGATTGGGCCCTCCTAAACACGCGTCACGCATCAACACACTCCTCAATTAAAGCGGAGGGCCCACATGATAAGGCGTTGACTGGCCCAAAATCCCAGCCCCCCACATGATCCGGTCGCAAGTACGACGAGGCGAGCTTAGCCCCCGCCCGCTCCACCGCTCGCTATCGGACGCTGCTCAACAAAGCCACTCTGCCGGTCAACCCTTTGTCTCATCCAAAGGGGTCCCACCCCCGATCACGCCTCTTTTTGTTTGGATTCACAAGTCAAAACCACTGCGACGAAGGGAAAAGGACGACGTGTACCAAAAGTCAGCGTCAGCGATAGATGATCAGAATTCCATTTAGACAACACATTTAGTCACGTTTGATCAAAGTTTGTGGCCGTACTATCTCTGATCGGTCTCATTGGAAAGATCGAAGCTCTTAATGAAATTTTGGTGTGAGCATTTTCTTCGTTTTGGTGAAAAATTACAGCGGAAGTTGCTGGGATCCAAACGGTTGCGAGCTGAAATCCTAAAATTGTAAAACGAAGAATTTGAGTAAGATATCGTATAGGGTTGATTGCGGTTCAGGGATTTTAGATTCCAAAGTCATTGGTTTTGTGCGTGTGTTCATGGCATGACGTCGCTGATGCCAACCAACTCTTTTATTGCAGACAATGTGAGGTTTCTTACTGGAATACTCAAGAGCCATATGAAGCATAAAAGATAAAGAGTCGTATAGAAAAAAAGTTGTGAGGTAATTATTTAAGGGACATAACGGTCTTCTTAAATTTTTATGGGATTTTCTTATAAATAATAAATTGAAGATATTAAAGTCTTTTAAACTTTTAAAGTACATAACTAGAAACCGGTATTAAACTAGAATTAATCTTCCAACTTTCCTTTATATAATAGTATAAATTTGACTAACAAATATAGTTTACGGAACTTATAATCTTTGATTGGAGCAACTCTTGAAAATGTACTAAATGAATTGATATAGAAAATAAAAGAGGGAGTCAAAGAAAAATGGCTAAGTAATTATAACTTCTTTAGTGCTTTCCACATCCTTGCAGTTGGTTAAGTCAAACATATCTTCAAAGGATATAAGTATAGGCATACAAGTATGCCAAGGCTATGAGAATTACAGAAAACTAAACGGGATGAATATGATTTCCATTGCCATCTTTCAATTTATTCTTTTACACACCCATTACACATTATCAAACAATTTGGGTTTAAGATGTATCTAATCCATTCACCAAACCAAGCCAATAATTCCATCTCAACTGCCTAAAGAACTGTCTAATAAATGGTGCTTAGATGTGGCCAAAGAACATCATTAAACAATAAATTGAAAGATGTATCAAATACCTATACATACTTTAGTGGTTGACTCTTGCTCTATTTGAATTTGTTTCATGGATCAGGTGGTTTTGGTCCACCTTAACGCATCTTTCACCATTGAAACAGTACATAGAGACAAACAAGTCAAGATGAAAGAATCCCCAAGAAAATACATAATCACCATGGTACTGTAAAAACGTGAATTTTTTGTTTTTTTCTTTTGGGAGCTCTTAAAAGTCAAGAATTGAGCATGCCATGTTTCTATAATATCTCATATCTCACAAGACTTTTCGTAACTCTTGCTTTAAATGGAGTAAACACGAAAACATCACCACCTCCTCCCCATCTCTTCCACTCTCCTTTCTTCTTCTTCTTCTTCTTCTTCTTCTTCTTCTTCTTCTTTTTGCAACAAAATTCAGTTTTCTTGGAGAGAAAGAATGGAGGAATTGAATGGTTATTGGCCGGACGGGATGGAAGATGAACTCATAAGAGAGCTTGTTGGTGACGAGTCCCCGTTCTTCATGTCGCCCCAAACCACTGATTCCGAAGCAAGTGTTTCACCTCGGCCTCTAACAAACCTACCTCTCTCAACAGTCTACCCCGGACCAAGAATTAAAGACATAGAGAGTGCACTATCAGTGACGACAAACAAGGGTAGCATTCCACAACCCAGGTACCTTTCAGGCCTGGAAGTTTTTTGTTTTCTTTGCTGGGTTTTGTTAAGTGAGTCGTTTGAATTAGATTCTACATATGATTTGAATATCATGTTACTGTGTTGCAGATTTTCAATAATGGAGAAGGGGTTGAGTAAGGTTGAGAATAAGTATACTCTGAAAATCAAGACCTGTGTGAACGGATTGACAGATGATGGTTACAAATGGAGGAAATACGGGCAGAAATCTATCAAAAACAGCTTGAATCCCAGGTAATTTGTTTTTCACTGTTTCTTTTAAGTTTTTTTCGTTTCTATTCACTCAATAAATCTACCAGTTGCCTGAAAATGACATGATTTCAACTTTTCCTGCTTTCATTTCGGCTTTGAATACTTGTTAAGCTTTGTAACTGACATGATTTGAAGTTTTTTTTTTTTTTTGGTCTTCAAAAAAAAATACTTGGTGGTCCACCGGGAAATTTTATTTTTTTTCAGACTTGACTTCTAAATAAATTCCACCGAAAAAAAAAATGGCATTTTCCATATGCTTTTAAGTCTTTCGACCTTCTGGAAAAATGTTTCAAAATCCTTCAATTTCTTTTATAACTTATTTATTTGTTTATTACATTATTTTCCTTTTTATGTGTTTATTATTTTCTGTTATTTCTTCGTAGTGATTTGCAAGAAAAAAAACGTTCACTTACAAGGTGAGTCAGGTGCTTTATACCATTTAGAAGTCACCACCTGTGACGGTTGACAGGTTTTTAAACCGGCGTTGGCCCAGATTTAAAAACCATGGTAACCAAAAGAAAAGACCCAATGAGAGCGACTTACTAATGAGCCCTAGACAAAGCTATTAAAAAGAGCTAACAAACTCACTCTGAAAATCTGCAGAGTAGTGATCCTTCGCATTTTTTTTTTTACTTGCTAACCAATGCTAAGCAAGGTAATTCTTTGAATTTTCACTCGCTTAAGATCAATAAGAAAAAAAGAACAGTCAAAGGGTTGGTCTGGTGGTCAATGCTTGAGGCCTGGAGGTATGCTCCTTCCAAGATCTCAGGTTTGAACTTGCTTAGGCTCAACTTCGTGGGCCACCACCCCAAGGCCTTTGGCCTGTAATAACCCAGTTTGTGTGAGACAGGGGTACTACACAAGCCTCAGGGATTAGTTGGTCGCGCAAACTGGTCGGACACCCTGAGTTATCAACAACAACCAAAATAAATAAATAAAAGCAACCCAAAGCGGTACGCAAATCCCTGTGTAACAATTGCGGCAAATCTGGGCAACTGGACCACCCACCTTGATAAAGACTTGGTTCAAGTGGAAACGACTGTTACATAATTGACCACTCTCAATCAACGCAATAAAGACTAACCGCGGTGCCCTTAACCACTTTCTTGTCTGCCACACAAACTTGTACATAGATTTAATGCGAAAACACCATGATGATGCGTTTACGAGATTGCTATTTGACCCGACCCACCAACCCCCAACACAACCTTTAAACACTGTCTGGTGGGTCGTTTTTGTGGTCCCGATCAGTGGAATTACCCGGCACGAGTATAACATTAAGGTGATCGTAGACTAATCTGAAAGCAAGTGTAGTTCCATTTATTTCTGGAGAGCCCTGCACCGTAACCCACAAGAAACTTCCTCGGACCCACTCTCTCCGGTGTTAGTCACAATCAAGCAACATGGATCATTCATTCAGTCTTAGAATCACTAGCAGGGTGCACTTAGGGAGAGGGAACAATTTTGTAAATGTCCAGATTTTAAACAAAGAGGCAGAATTTTAATTATTTTAACCCTCTATTAATTATGTCTTATTAACGAGCATAGTTGTTGGCACGCTTCCCAAAGAACCTATTCTCATTATATATAGTATAGATAGATATGATAACGTTTTTTTTTTTTTTTTTTTTTTTTTTGGGTGTTATTTTTATAACAGGAGTTACTACAGATGCACAAACCCCAGATGCAGTGCAAAGAAACAAGTGGAGAAATGTAGCGAGGACCCGGACACTCTCATAGTCACTTATGAAGGGCTCCACCTCCACTTTGCTTACTCGCACTTCTTTCAAGCCCCACCTCAGCATCTCAACTCACCAACCAAAAAACCCAAGAACATTTTACGGGTCCAAGAAGCCCTAGCAGAAAAAGAAAGCAATGGCATGCTAGCTCCTACACCATCAAGCACAATCACAAAGGAATCTCAACAAGAACCAATAAAAGAAGTGGAGCCACAGGGGTTGCTTGAAGATGTAGTGCCTCTGATGATTCGGAATCCATCAAACAGGAGTGTTTCCAACTCTTCTTGTTCTTCTTCTTATCCATCCTCTCCTCCAACTTCTTCATCTTCTTCCCTTTCTTGGTCTCCTACTTATTCTTCATGTTTTGATGCTAGTATTATTTCTAGTATGAGGTGAGATATTGGATGATCTCATCATACATGTAGTTAATTAATATGCGTTCATTTAGGCAATTTGGTTTTGGGTGAACCCCAATAAAACCATGTAGTTCACTTGAAAAGGTGTAATATCGATCACGTATCTGTGTATTATGCTATATTGTGTAATAATAATTTCATGTATTTTCTATTTATCATGTGTACTCATCTATACATCACGCATACCTCTATGAAGAGCATTACTTCATATGAGACTCGCAGCACGGCACACAGCAGCAACTCAAATGACTGACAAAATCTCAACTAGAGTCAAGCTATCAAGCACACTTACTTGATTTGGTAAGGTTGGGTGTCAAACCCAGGCCTTGGATATGAACATCACAAGGCCAACCCCCCATCCTTTGAGCTAAAAGGTTTTAGTTTTCACTCTTATGGTTTTGGTCGTCCATCAGCCAACCCAATCCTTGAATATTTTAAAAGGTCACGGCGTTAACAGACTTTGTAATATCCAAAATGTTTGAAGTAAAAAGAAAAAGTAAAATCAAGAGCCTAGAAACAATAGGGTCCAATGATGAGCCAATACTGTTTACCACTGTAAGAGAAAAACATGACATGACAAAGAAGATGAACAGGTACAGCTTTCATTTTTTAAATCTTTCAATAATAGAACAACATTTGTTATCAGTTGGACAGCGATCAACTGTCATGGTAAAATGGTTTACCACAATATCAGCAGGTTTGGGACAAAACTAAAGATCACTTTATTCTAGGTGTCTGCATCTGGGTCACTACCCATGGCTTCTAACTGATAGATATACCCAAACTTATTAAGAACATGTTATTGAACAGAAGAACCTTTCCACACAAATCAGACATGCTGGAGGGCTATCAAGCAGATGATAGTCATTTAATGGCATGATCAGCTTTCACATAAATGAACTCATCATATAAAAGCAAATCTTAGTAAATTTCATCTCGAGAAAATTCAGAGAGGGAAGGAGAAGCTGCAGGAAAGTTCAGGGGGAATTTTTTTCAAGGTAGAAATTAAAGTGTTTCCATCACAAGAAATTCTTATACAACAGGCAAATAAAAGAAAACAACAAATTTTGAATTTTGGCAGAACTTCTTTATGCTTATCGAACCAGATAAAGGGAGTTCTAATCATATTGAGGAAAAGAAGAGAAATTTTCACAAGAAAGGTTTCAACGAAGAGACTAGGTTTTCTGGAATGCCCATCCAGACTATTCAGGCCTATAAACATCTGCTTTAAGAGAACTGCAGACTCAATCAAAAACATTTGACTACAGTTGTATGTAACAAGGTGATAACTGAAACAGGTACATAAGATCATATAATAACCTTAAAATCATTATTCATAAGGTGTTGCAACCAATAAGGTGTGTAAGTGGAAGCATTCAGGGGTTCTACTTGTATGCTGGAGGGGCATGATGAGTAGGTCATATGTAGGCTTAACACATCCCAGAATTGTTCTATGGTCATTATGACCAGAAGAAATCATTCTATGGAATTTATGTTGAGCAGCAATTATATGGGCATTGTATAACAAGAGAAATAGGAGAATATCCATGCTAAATAGGAGGAGCAAGAACTTGTGTTGGATATCTAGGCATAACTACTTGGAAGCTGAAGGATGGGGATGATGAGTAGATCATATTTTAACTTCACACATCTCAGAATTATTCAGTGCACATTATGAGTGGAAAAAGGTATTCTATAGAAATTATGTCCGGCATCAAGTGTTTGGGTGCAAACCTAGAGACATAGGAGAATATCCAGGGGTAAAGAGAACGGGGATCGAACCGTTGTTGAAGAGTATTTTTTTCTACTCTTAAACTGGAGAAAAAGAGGGAATAGAAAGAGGCTGGGAAGAAACATGAACAAGCTGATTATGTGGGCATGCATAGGGCATAGGATGCAATCATTGTCTAGGCTATTTTGTTGGGTGTTTATTCCCCCAGAGTTTCAAGGAGTTCAGCTCTTCATTTTTGTTGACACTTGAAATATCTATGGGTTGTGTAATTGTACTGGGAGTAAGCTTGTAAATGTATTGGCTGGGATAGCTTATTTTTTTATATTTCTGGTTCATTTTATACTCTTTATACATAAGGCTTACCATTAATACTTTAACTCATATTGATTTACTGGTCAAAAAATCAAAACATAGAAAAAGGGAGGGAGCTTAACTCTATGGAAAGCATAAATAAAACTAAATAAAATGCAGAAAACACTAGAAGGAACAAACCAGATGAAAAGCAGAAACAGACCAATATCTTAAGTGAAGAAACAAGCAAATCATGAATAATGTATGCAGAAAGAAAATTCATTAACACCTGTTCAATCCAAACAACCAGTTCTTTTGAATTAACTTGGTCCTAGGATCAATTGATTGGCTATAAATCCAACAAAGATTTGAACCAACCTAAGGCATGGTATGCAGAAACATATTAATATACAAAAGGAATGAATTTATGTCTAACCTTATTCATATACTCCACATATCTCTCTCCAAATGTCTCCAACAACAAATCCTCCTCCAGCTTTGCCTTCTGTTCGTAATACATCAAACACACAAGCACAAGAAACAGCAAGCTGAGGGGTGCACGGAGTGCAACACAGTACGTCGCAAATAAAAGCGCCGTGGATGCATAAATTGGATGGCGAACCCACCTATACGGACCAAATTGGACAACTGAAGTTGGAACCACCACTTTCTCCGAATACTTAGCAAGATATAATGTCGAGTGATACTGCATAAAGAGTGTCACCATGATCAAAACCCAAATCGCCAAATTCCCCCAACCACCTGGAATGAGGTGCAGTTCCGGCCCTTCTAGTGCCGCTAGCCAATGCCCAGCCATGACACCAGCACAAAACAGGAGGCGATACCAACGAGGCAAGCTCACATCCCATTTAGGATCATGTGGGCGAGGGTAGTAGTCACCGTAGAGGCGTTTCCTGACGCTGACATTGAAAAAGAAGAAATAGTGGTATAGAAAGAAGAACACAAAAGGCCATCCTTCAAGGTAGCCGTTAAAATGTGCGGGAGGAACAAGGGTGAGCCAAGTAAATGCAGAGGTCACTATGGCGAGCTGCTCAAAGATGCTGGCATTGCCAAGGCTGTGCTTGCGGAGGCAGTAAAGGCCATAAATTGCGAGGGCCACAGCTAGAAACCATGGCCAGAACAACCAGGTCCAGCTAAAATACATCCAAAAGAAGGGACTAAAGAGGGATCCTATAGTCCATTTTGAGGCTGCAATGGAGACGGAGACTATTCCAGACCATTTGCAGACATCGAGAGGGGTTAATTGAGAAAGGTTGTTTTTGAGTGAAGTAAAGGAGAGGCTTTTGAGGAATGGCGTTGACGGGTTCGGTGATTCGGCTTCGGCGGACTTGGAACATTCGGGGGGGCTGATGATATGAGCTCTTTTACTTACTGATAACGGCGACGAAAATGTGAGTGACTTGATCAAATAATTGGAAGTGTTGGAGAGACAGCCTCTTAAAGGGATTTTTGGCGCTCCTGGGTTATGATTGATCTCAATAGATAAATGGTCTTGGAGGTGTTTGTTTGGGGGTCTATGAGAGACTCTGTTGGTAATTCTCGGGAGAGAAAAACCAAACAAGTTTGTACTTGACTGGAAGAGAACTGAGGTCGTTCCCATTGAAAATCTCAAGGCTACGAAATCTTACATGAATCAAGAAAACGAAGCATTCAACCCAGGACACAACAGAGAAGAGATTCTGCAATTACGTGACCAATCGCAAAGGCAGCGCCTTAGCCCTAATTCTAAAAACACTTTCAGTCTATACCAGCAGTCTAGAAAAGCGAAGAATACCCTCTCACCCTGGGCCCCCAATCATACAATAGCATGGAAGACCCGCCCATTCAAAAGGGTCCCACAAAGAGATGGCTCTACTCCGTAAATCAGTCACCAATGTTTACATCACAATTTACAAGAAGCATTTTTCTTGTGAAATGACTTTTCTTTTTCTAGAAGCATTCTTTGTTAAATGATTTTTTTTTTCTAATGTGAATTAGAAAAAATTTGTATTTTCAATACAAAATTTGTTTAAAAGAGACTATATCCTTCATTATTCTATAAAGGGAACTCTTCTTCGCCAACAAAGCCCCTCCCTTTTGTTCATACAAACTTTTATCTCTCAATTAACAATAAATAATTTAATTATATTTACCTACAAAATCAAGTAGTGCAATTCATGAAGGCCTGTGTGTATTAACCTACCTACAAAATTAAGTAGTACAATTTATAAAAACCCAGGCGTATTATACACGCATGTGACACCCACTAGTGTACTAGACAAATAAGTATTGTCAAAGATTTTAATTTTTACCCAAATTTTAAAATCCAAAAAGGCCAAAAGGGGCGGGCATTTATACCGCTAGACTGAACCGCCGGGCTAAGAGAACCAGTCCCAACGGCTATTTTTGGAAATGAAAACAAAGCACGAGCTCGGCCAGCACAACTTACCGTTGGGATGTCCTGAACCAACATTCAAAAACCCAATTTCCATTTTCTTTAAAGGGGGAGCGCATCGTAGAAGTGACCGTTTTGAGCTACTTCCCCAGCTTCCTAAAAGCCCTCTTTGCTTGCAGAGAGAGGTCTTTGTGTTTTCCATTCTTCCAAACAAATCAGAATAAATCCTTCTCTTTCCCAGTCCCCCACTTTTCAGAAAACGAAACGGAAGGTTGAAACAAAGCTAACCCACAATGGAATCGAATCAGAGAAGGAAATCCGGATTGAATCGCCCGGCTGGAATGACTGAAACCACCCTTCAACTCGAAACACTATCATCTTCCTTCCGAACAATCTCCAACCTTTCGTCCCCTTCCAAAGCATCGTGTAGCGACAGATTCATACCTTGCAGATCATCTTCGAGGCTCCACACATTTGGCTTGATCGACAAGGCTTCACCCGTCAAAGAAGGGGGAAACGAGGCTTATTCTAGATTGCTTAAGACTGAGCTTTTCGGTGCTGATTTTGGATCATTTTCTCCTGCAGGTCAGGCCTCCCCGATGAGCCCCAGCAAGAACATGTTGCGGTTTAAGACAGATCACTCAACACCCGGTTCACCATATTCTCCATCGATTTTAGGCCATGACAGTGGCATCTCGGGCGAGGCTTCAACACCTCCCAAGCCGCCTCGGAAAGTCCCAAAGACACCCCATAAGGTACTAAACTCTGCTGCTGCCTCTCCTTGCTTTCCTGTATTTTAGGTGCATTTTTACTCCGTTCCATAGATCTATCCTCGGTCCCCTTTATTTTTATCCAAGCTTCTATATTTTTAACAAAAATTTGCAAGACTCTATTGACTAGGCAAAAATTGCCGTGTGGTGAGGACTTCTAAGGGTTTGCAATGCAAATGAGAGGGGAGGGTTGGGTTTCAATGCTAATTTTTTTTTAAAATGGTTGGTGACTGGGAAAGAAAAATGGCTGCAGGTTCTGGACGCTCCGTCACTTCAAGATGACTTCTACCTGAACCTTGTTGATTGGTCCTCACAAAATGTGCTTGCTGTCGGATTGGGCACCTGTGTTTATCTATGGACGGCATCAACCAGTAAGGTGAAGACTTCTTCACACTTCTTCTAACTACTAGAAAGCCGTTCAATATTAAGTAGCAAACTCCAGTCCAAAGAAAAAAGGGAAAAAAAATTCATCTCCAACATTATTTCTCAGACGCTGATAACAAAGATGATAAATTGTTTTCAATCCTTTGCCAAGATGACAGAAACTAGGTTCATGTAACTCGCAGGTGACAAAACTCTGTGATTTGGGACCTAATGACAGTGTATGCTCAGTTCAATGGACCCGGGAGGGTTCATACATATCAATTGGTACAAACCTCGGCGAAGTTCAGGTTAGTAGTAATCATATTATTTGCTATCTTGGTACTGAATCAAAAAATTCCTTCAAGATAATCTGCTTCTTGATTTTAGCTGCAAATGTAGTTGAAGTTCAATCCGTCGTTGTTTCTGTGACAGGTTTGGGATGGCAGTCAGTGCAAAATGGTCCGAACCATGGGAGGGCATCAATCCAGAGCTGGAGTTTTGGCTTGGAGTTCACGCATATTGTCTTCGGGTGGCAGAGATCGTAACATACTTCAACATGATCTCCGTGTCCCCAGCGACTTTGTTAGCAAGCTCGCAGGCCATAAATCTGAGGTAAAATCCTCTGATAATTTGTTTTATGTGCACATCAATCCTGGGGAGGGATGCATATTTGAAACCCCACATGTTAAATGACAGTTATCCCTTCTATTTTCAAAATGTCTCAGGTGTGTGGACTGAAATGGTCTCATGACGACAGGGAACTTGCATCCGGTGGCAATGATAACCAGGTCTGCCATTGATCCATCAATTAGATTCTGTTTCACAATTGCCCTCCAATCCTCCGTAACTTTGAGTTAAATACTAAAACTATTCCTGGTTATGCTGTTGGTGATAGCTTTTGGTCTGGAACCAGCATTCTCAGCAGCCAGCCTTAAAACTTACAGAACATACAGCGGCAGTCAAGGCCATTGCTTGGTCACCGCACCAGAATGGATTGCTTGCATCTGGAGGTGGAACAGCTGACAGATGCATTCGCTTCTGGAACACAACAAATGGACATCAATTGAACAGTCTTGACACAGGAAGCCAGGTTTCATGTCTTTCTAATCAAATTAAGGGATAGACAGATCTTACTCTCTGTTTCATACCGATTTTCCAACTACTTACACCTGCAGGTCTGCAATCTATCATGGAGTAAGAATGTGAATGAGCTAGTCAGCACTCATGGGTACTCACAGAATCAAATTATGGTGTGGAAGTATCCATCAATGGGAAAGGTAATTCAATCTTTTCGGCCGTTACCATTTTCTTATCCTTATGGTTTACAGGATTTCTGCTGTAATAATCTGTCTTCTTCACTTAAATGAACTTCCAATGTACCAGGTTGCAACTCTAACCGGTCACAGTTTTCGAGTGCTTTATCTCGCCATGTCACCAGATGGTCAGGTACCATGCTCACTGTAACTTCCCACTCCTCTCATTCCTATGGAAGATATAAATGTGTTGACTGTGTATATCCATGTGAATGCACATTTTGTATATGCAGTCTTATCTGAATTTCTATTTATGTATCGTGTAATTATAACTTGTATATGATGTAAGCTTTATTCTTCACCATATTGATCTTGGAGTGAAAATGAAACTCTTGCAGACAATTGTGACTGGGGCAGGGGATGAGACCCTGCGATTTTGGAATATCTTCCCTTCTACAAAGGCGCCGGTAAGAGTAGTCCTCAAAAACTCCCTTTTACGAAAAAGCAACCTATCAATCAAACTATAGCTAATTATTTTTATAAAATGTATTGCTGCTCTTGACCAAGCTTTTGGTTATTTCAGGCAACAGTAAAAGATACAGGAGTTTGGTCACTAGGACGAACCCATATACGATGACAACTCATCATATGCACCAAATTTTGCTGTCATTGAAGTTTCGTAAATGATGTATTGAAATAGAAAAGGGAGCCATCTAAAGTTCAGGATGGGAGCGGATACTTCTTTTGGTTTGCAAAGAGTTTTCTTTGCTTATAGGTTTCAGTATTTGTTAGTTGTTCTGTACCATAAAGAGCTTTTTGTTTAAACAATAAATTTACATTTCTTTCCAGTCGTTAGAGGTCAATAACTGTTGGAAAATCATAGTTGTAATAGACATCTTCCCATATATTTGTGCGGGGACGTGTATAAGGCTACTTGTAACATAGAAGATAGCAAAATAAATAATTTTAAACTTAACATTCTATCTTCATCTTTTTTACCAGACTTAAAATTCATTCTATTTTGTTTAGATAGGCAGGTCTTAAATTCCAATGATAGTAAGACATAATTATGATGTGCATCAAGATTCACACTGGAAGTAATGTATGAATTTAAGCTATAAAAATTTGAAATGTTTGATGGCGTTTAAGTTACATGTAGCAAAAGAGCTTATGATATATGCAGCACGCTCAAATCCATATTTACTGAAATCCGTATCAGTCTCCAAAACTAGTCACAATTATGCTAATTGAACCTGCCCTAGCAATTTTCCAACAGGATAGTTTCTTGACTTACAAGAAGACCATGTGTACAAATTCTGTGAGCAGAGAAGCAATAAATTGTATGGAACACTGGAAATGAAACCTTAACCAAAGACATTCATCAACTGCCTCATCTTCAAGATACATGTAGTGAGAGAACTTCTGTGTGATATACAGAACTCTGAAGAAGGTCATAATAACTTTAAAGCTTCAGGTTGTGCCTGCAACGCTACTACATTGATTACAGCTCATTAACATGCTCTGGCAGTTTTCTATAAAATTGTTGCTTTAGGCATCAGCAGAAAAGCAGATAATTGTTCCAGCAGAATCCTGAGCACATTGTTGAGTTTCACCAGGCAAAATATGAATAAACCTGAGTCCAAATACTGCAAGTCATCAACTACTTCAAACCTTGACAAATTAAATATATTTCTCTTGACGAAGATCTTGTTGCTTTGGGCCTCAGCCATGATGCCTTTTTGAAAACTGGTTTGCAAAGTTGACTGAACTCTGCAAGCACCAAAAAAATGAAAAAGAAAAAACAATGTTAACAGTTAAGCAGCCAGAAAAATTATTTAGTCCGCCGAATAGCTACCCACCTTGAACATCTCCGTTCTCTAGAAGCTTAATCACAAGGCTGCCCCCAGGTTGCAAAATACCATTTCTGTCCACCCCCGAACTGGAACTAGCTGATTGTTCCTCCGCAGGAATATCATCATCTAGACGAGTTAATCCAGGCCCACCTATAGCTAAATCAAGTGCTTGCATCCCCAACTCCATAGATAATGCTGCATCTTTAGTAGTGATTCCAGAAACAAGAGGACACATATCCGATAATATTACAGAAAACCCTTTCCCCTGCAAAATTGATAAACCCAAATAATATTAAAAAATACATGATGAACAAACAAGTCATATGCATGAGCAAGTTCCCATCAATATTGTAATTCTGTTCATAGTGTGACAAAGATAAATTTCCAGCTAGATGTTTGTGCTCTAAATAAAGTGGACCCACATTGAGCCCTTTCTCCTATGTTTAAACACATCCTGAATGCATGCACTGAGAATAGAGGCTAACCATAATTTAGCAACTCCACAATAGCTGGTATATGCAGCCCATCAAGAATCAAGTCAATTGACCATCAATACTGTTTAATTGAGTTTCCTATATCTCTTGTTACAGTGAAACATACACGCAACTCAATATTTTGTGATGTACATCACAGTATTCATGCAATGCAATATAACAGTTTCTCTTCAGCGTTTGTATCTTATAAGCCTTATATTGATTAAGAAAATTATGACAAATTAGATAATTTATGCTCAGAATTTGTCGATAAACCGACCCTTTTCAATTTGTTGTGGATGGTTGTCTGATAATCAACAACTTGATTGAGAGAGAGAGGGAGAGATTAAAACCTTTCATGAAGAAATCAAGGACCAGGTGAAAACACAATTTTCAATATTACAACATCTCAAGGATAATATTGCATGATACTGGGTGGTGATACAAATCAATAGGGTATTTTTGTTTTTACATTATATCACCAGATATTACGATATTAGCAATTTCATGGTATACTGTTATGGAACAGTGTCAACTACTTTATAACGGGTCTGTTTCAGGCGAGATGATAGGAAAAGCCTTCATTTCCATCATGCAATCTTAAAAACTAAAGTAACTAGTAACTCCAACACTACTACTCTTTATTACAATCACTTCCAAACAAATTTTTTACAATTGCATAGCTAGGCGCTACAAATATTTGGTTGGGACTTATGTCTCCTTTTCATGTTAACTAGGATTTCATTTGGGATTTGACTTGCAAAATATTTTTGATGACAAATTTTTTGGGGTTTTAAACCTAAATATCTATCCTTAAATTGTGAATTAAGTACTTGCTGCAGATGGAAGGCCGATCAACTTCTTGGTAAAAAATTGTTTAATTTTTAAACACATACTTAAAGTACATATTTAGGGGGAAAAGTTATGATTTTAATTTTATTAAATATTTAGTATATGTGCCCTAAAGTGTTCCATTTGATCTGCTTTTTAGCAAACTAAGATTGACATATTAATTATTTAAAATGAAAAAACTAAGACATTCTAACCACAAACTACATTCTAATGGCATCCAATTGTCTCTTGGACTTTAATCAAAGAAATAGTGATCAAAAGGTCTTTATTCCACATAAAGCATTACAAGTACGTCCATATAATGCTAGAAAAAAATTTTCTTGCTTGTCAGATAGAAATTCTGGTAAATCAAGACAAAGTCAACTGATCATGAACTTAAGTTTCTTAATCAAACTCAATTCAAAATCAAAAATAAATTTCTTTAAGTTCAGAACCCACAAGTTCAAAACTTTCTACGTACATTGCAGATGTATTGACCTTAATTGTTTGTGTTCCCATCCAGATTTGTGCACGACACAGAAGCAAACAAAACATTTTTTTCTAGGATAAAGTTGGCCACTTAGGCAGAGGTAAGCCTGATAAAATATAATATATAAACTCTGAGTCTTATTTTAGGTGATTGTTCAATCACTTACAACAACAGTATACTCATCACATAACAGAAAAGAGGGAGTTAAATGACAAATGAACGAGAAGGGAGACTATTCAGGCTAGCTTAACTACAAGCTCAACAATTTATCACTTGCTTAACCCTTACAGCATAGAATCTTGAGCACTGGTAGCAAGAAAATTCAATTGTATGATCTGAAAATGGTGCACCATAAAGATTAAAAGCACTAAAACAACAGATCCTTTTTGTTTTCACCTGAGCACTAGCATTGCTTGCTTGATAAATCTTTGCAATATTCCTATCACAATCTTTACAGTCTACCAGGCTGGATGGTGCAACAAATACTAAATAAAATTACCATCAGCATGCAATTTATTAATCAAGATGCATTTCAGAGTATCACCAAACACGAGCACTGTGAGCAATTACGACGATTCATAACCAAATTACTAGAAGTAACAGTGCATAATCTCATTCTTGTAAACTATCAATGACTATTCATAACTAATATTTATAAAAAGCAACGCAGTTAAAATAGGGAATATAATCAACCATTAAATGATTGGTACCTGAGGGGGAAGTGCTCTGGCTTGGTCCTTCGGAAAGTTCATAACATCCGCACAGACAGTTTGAACCCTCGCATCACAGTACACAGAAGGAATCTTCACCTTCTGCTCATGAAACCCCATATTCAAATTAAAAAAACGAAAATTTGGAGCCCAAGAAGACAAATAATAATAAAACAACTAATTTGTAATATTGTCAATAGAAGAATGAACGAAGATAGAAGTGAGCTACACAAGCACAGGTTTCTCCTCACCTTCAGATCAATACCCACAACCAATCCACCCTTTTTCAATGGACCCAAGCTCTGGCAAGCTACCTGTAATGTATCGAAACAAAAAGGTTTTTATTCATAAATGAAACAATTTAATTTTCTATCCTTTTTTTTTTCCAGCTTTGATATCTTCGTAAGGACGAAAAGGGTACCTGGAGCCAAGCACCGGGAGCACATCCAAGGTCAAGAACAGACGCTCCAGGTGTTATCAGTTTGTATTTATTCTGTATCTGCAGCAGCTGCTCCTCCAATGGGACCATAAAACAATGTGCTTAAATATTTACTGAGAAGAAAAACTTGTGAAATTAATATATACACAGAAGGAGAGACAAGAACATCAAAAACCTTGAAGGCAGATCGCGCGACGTAGCCCAGGCGCTGCGCCTCCCGATAGAAAAAGTCGGGTGCTCCTGCCCCGCTCATCTTCGTCTTCCAGATTTTCCTTATTAGCGTTTCTTCTTTTTCGCTCCGACGATCTGAGAGCTTTGCTCTCTCTTGGGCCCGGGAGCGGGACTTCAATAGTTGGCCTTGTTCACTAACTACGAATACAACATGGGCTCATTTTTACACTGGACTGGAAAAGTTCTATATATCTATTCAGTTACAAAAATGGAGCTGAAAATTTCTGATTCGACTATTGCTTCTAAAAAAAGACCAATTATAAATACTAAAAGATATATAAGTCCCATGCTTTTAACTACTTTTTCATTTTAATAATTTATTCATTTGTTTCAGATAATTTGGAATTAACTTCAAATTCATAATTTATTTTATCTTTTAATAATTATGCTAGTAACTACTTTGTCATTTTAAATAATTTATTCATTTGTTTTAGATAATTGAGAATTAACATAAACAGTGTTAATGACGTGGCAAAAGAGAAAACACTTATTGATAATTTTGCCCTTCTAAGGACATTTTTTTTATATTTAAGACATAAATAAAGCTTTTCACTTTTAATTGTAAACAAAAGGGACAAATTTGTTAATTAATATTTTCTTTATTATGATTCTAACAATGAAACATTTAAAGGACAAGATTGTTACACACACAAACCTCAATATGATAAACTGATATTTTAAAAACCTTAGGGTAGAAAGTGGGATTGTCAAAAACCTCAAAGCGATAAGCTATATATATCCTTTAAATCACTTATTTTACCATTTTTATAGTTAGTATTGTCCGATATGATAACAATCCAATAATATTAATATTAATGCCTACACATATAATTGAGGATGTGGCCCTCCCTAAGAACAAACTTCTTTCCCAAGTTATTATTTTAGGATCCTTCAAAAGGTACTTCCACTCTTTTATATGAAAGTACGAGTAAATTTCCCTTCTTTATTTTCTTTTTCAATACAAGGTGCTTTTGGTAGGATAGAACCCTTACTCATAAGAAAGAAAAGAAAATTAAGTTTTCTATTTATCTTTTTGGCTCATTAAAATGTGGCCCAATGGAAAAGTAATTTTCAAAGAATCCCATTTTTCTTTTAAGCGTTTTGCATGGGCATCAGGGATAAGCAGCCCGGATACCCTGACTTCCAAAAAATCAAAAAAAAAAAATACCCAAAATTTTTTTTTGTTACTGACCTCAAAGCTTTCTCTGAAAATCAAAACCGAAAGAAACGGATAGAAACGACTGGCGATGCGGCGTCCAGAAGAAAGGGTACTTTTGTTTTGCCATAAACATAAAAGAGAAGGCTAAATTTAACAATTTGAGTTGATCAAAGCAAGACCCTGTTCGGTGACAACCGAATTCTCGTGTCTGTCAAGCCCTCCCCCACCTAAACCCCTGTTCTCTATTCGTCGTCTCCTCACTTCAGACTTCAGAAGAACCAGAAACCCGTAGACACCATTTTTCTTTCCCGCGATTCGAAGTATTAGTTCCTTTGTTTTTTTCTTTCTTTCACGTTTGACTTTTCCTTGATAACTATAAGTACCCGCTGTCTAGGTCATTCACGTTGTTTATCTACTAATTTAAGCTCGAATTGAGAGAAGAATGTTGTTTTCAAGGATTGGACACTCTCTTTCGCGATCGGCACGGTCTACGTTCCAAAGAGTATGATTTTGTTTTCTCGATTACTTCATATCCTTTTTCAGATTTTTGTTACGAGCCAATCGAGTGTTGTTTTGCAGGATGGTACTTTTATTGGTTATGGTGCTAGGTCTACCTTTCTGAAGGAGGCACTTTTGCGAGCTCCAGATGGATGTGCTTCCCTTGGCCCTGTGCATGGAGGATTTGGGTTGCTGAGGGGTTATTTGGCTTCTGTAGGAGCTAGAGCTACCGGGGACCTCAATTCGAAGTCCTACTTGTACGATTTGAATTATGTTCTTGCGAACCCTAGGATTCTTCGGTTTTTCTCCTCTGAGTCTCCGAAGAAGAAAAGTAAAGAATAGAACCAGAGCTTTTTATTTTTCTGAATTTCTCTGCTTTTTTTCAATGTTTTCGCTGTTCGGCTCGTCATAACTATCTCTATCTCGATTTTGGTATATGTGTATATTTCCAACATTTTTTTTCCTTTGTTTGTCCTCTGTAGACTATGAGAACTTCTATCCGAAGGATAAGAAAGAAATTCCCAAAGGGAACGATCAGAAATCTGAGTCGAAAGGTACGTGTCATCCCCTGTTAAACCTAATGCGTATTTCTTATTCTTCTTTTTCCTTTTCTCTTCTTTTTTTTTTCTTTTTAATGAATTGCTTTATGGAACTCCATTGGATTTTATATTCACGAAGACAGTTTTTGATGATCAAGAACATGAATTGGTCTTGCTTTTTATAATGTTAAACAATGTCTGTAAAGAATAAATCATGAATCCTTATTTGAACATCCTTTCGGTTCCTCAATTTAAAATAGAAGTTGTGCTAACGATATGGGCAGATAGCGAATTTGTCCTGTTTAATTAGGTCCAATATCGACGGGAAATGGTTTTATTGTAATATTGGATCAGGGCTCTCAACCTGTAACCCTAATTGAACAGAATCGTAAAGCTGGGAAAATGAACCCGTACCGGCCACTTTACCAGCCGATTCAACTCTCATTTTCTTCTTCCTTCTTCTTTCTTCTCCTACTCCCTCTGTCCTTCTGTTTCCTCTTCTTCTAAATTTCTTTTTCGTTTAGCTTTCTGAGTGTACCTGAAATCCGACAAATTTTTGGTTTCAGAAACTCCTCTTCTTCTTCGTACCGCGCTTTTTTCTTCTTACTTCTCTTTAAATTCTCCCCAGTACCGAATGTACTGGTTCGACTTGGTACTGGTCAAGTTTTAAAACCTTGTACTTGAAGGGCCCTGTTTGTTTAAACATCACGGTGGGGGGGGTTTGGTTGTGGGTGTGGGTGTGCGCGGGGCCTTGCATGAAGTAAGGACAATTTTTATAAAAGAAAAATAGAATTCCACATGAGGTTCTATAACCCCTAAATGCATCAAAATTATATACAAAGAGCTAGTTTTAAATGGAAAATAGAAAATTTTGAATGGCACTTTTTTAGTCTTACTTTTCGAGCTATGAGGTGCAGCCCTTATGTTTTCCTCACTTTTCGTGGCATACTTGAAAAGGAACCAAGCATTTAAAGCTTTAACTTGAAGCATAACCCTAATTTGGATGAACAACCTTGATTGTAGTTGTACTCTGTGTGGTATTTCTTTCACTTCTTTGAATGCAACATACAGCGTGGTACTTCTAAATTAATTCTTACAGCATGCATAGACCACCCTAAGGTACCTAACAACTTTTTTTAATACTTTTTTAGAGGAACCAGACACAGGTAGGCAAGGAAATTTTCAGGAGAACTTCATAAAGCAGTTCCAGAATTTAATCACTCCTCTGTTGTTCATTGGGCTATTACTTTCATCGTTCACTTTTGGTTCCCATGACCAGAAGCAGGTAAGCAATTCTTTTGTTTTACTACTTGGTTAAGTGGTTCCTATTTGTTTTAATCAAATAATACATGTTTATTAATTCAGAGTAACTGGCTTATGGTTATGGTAGTTTCTGTTTTAATCATAATTTTGCACTATCAGTATATAGAAAACTATATCAAAACAATATGAACATTATCTAAGCAAAATGTGAGGTCTTTAGGCACAGAATTAAGCTACATGGGTTGCTATTTAGAGAATTTGGATTCCGTTTCAAATTTTTTAGCTAGTTAATTTCATGCTCTTTCTGACAATGGAATTTCCTCTGAACATTTTTATTAAAGGTTTCAAAAATCCAACAGTATTATATCTTTCAATTTCAATTATATTTAGCATGCAAACTGAAATTAAAAAACGCTTTTGATGTACCATCTTCCATATTTTCTCCTCCATAAGGATGAATGAGACGATAAAGAACAAGGGGGTTTAAATTCACCTTCCATTGGTGCATGGTCAATGACCTTTTCTGTGTGGCATATAATCTTCCATCACACTCAACTCTGCGTCTCTATATTCTTTGCAGTTTTGTACACTCTTCATGCAAAGTTGGGGCAACTCATTCCTTTTACTTTTGATCTTCTAATAAAATTCGAACTTCAATTATTAAAAATTTATAAACTCAAATCATACTTATAATGGCATTTATGCAATTGGGAACTGGTGGCTATTTCGTTGCTCTTTTATATCTCAGAATAGAGGTTCTTTTCAAACAAAATATTTTTGAAAGAGGTAGGAAAGCTAAGAAATTAGAAATTATGAGATCTATTTTTTGATAAATAATGAAGATTTCATTAAGATCAAAAGAAAGGGAGGGGGTACCCCACAAGATGTGGGATCACCTAAGGTACATCATAAACCAAAAACACACTATGTATCAACAAAATATAGCGAGCTACTGCAAAAGGTGACAACCACCAAAAACACAAACACAAACGGTCCACACCACACTACATGTAAGCCATAGTCACCCAATCCCTGATGATATCTAAAGAAGAGTATGAAGCAAAATCCTTCTGTACTGAAGCCAAAGAAGCTGCCAATGATATAACCTGATCAACAACATAAGATCTTCTAACTATCACACTCTCAAAAATGCTCCGATTTTTTGAGATCTAGAGCTATGACTATAGAAACTCTAAGCAAACTTTAAAGTTCTTATGATCATTGTTGTACAATCTTCACTAGTATTAATAGAAACTTCAAAAATTAGGTACTTATAATAAGCAGCCAGAAACATAAACTCAGATGACAAATAGGAATTCCAATAATTTTAGTTAAATTGTTTTTAAACTTATACTTCTAAAATCTGTTTATTCATTTTAAATTGTTTTTAGACTTATAAACTACCATTCTTGCCCTCAGTCAACATTTTGTCTGTATCTAACTGTACCTTCCTCAAGATGTCCCTGGATTTTTCTATTTGGGTATTAATAGATTGCTGGTTGACTAAGCTTTCTAATGGCATTGAAATCAAAGTATATAGGTAATTATTAACGCCGAGAATGATGAATAATTGTGACATGTCATGCTCACAATCCTTTGCGCTGAAAAATAAGGACAAAAACAATAAAATAAAAACTTATAGATTTGAAGCTTTGTTAAAAGGCATGCAGTTTAGCAACCTGTTCTTGCATGGAAATTAATTGTCAGAAAGGAAATTATAAAATAGCGCATTGAAATGCATATATCTGCCATTTTTAGGATTGTCAATGAGCTGAGATAACTTTGTTCAAGATTTGGCTCAACTCGCATGAGCCAAACTTGAGCTTAATAATCAGGCTCATAAGCCTAGATTGAGCATTAAAAAGACGCTCATTTAATTAATGAGCTTGAGCCAAGCTTGGGTGTGCTTGGCGGAGTAAATGATCAACTTGATTAATTATGTACATAAATAATCATATAACTAGAATATTAAATTTTTAAAAACAAAATACTATAATTTGAACTCTATAATTATTTTTTAAATTTTATATATCTCGCAGAAGAGATTATTTAGATTTATAATTAATACATATTAGGTTCATGTGGCCAATTATAGTTTTGGATTGAGAAAATCTTTAACGAGTTGAGCATACACCTAATAAATATTAGTGAGCTTGAGCTGAGCCTAGACCCAAAAAATTTTAATGAGCCTAAGGCTGCGTTTGGCTTTGCTTTTTTGCTTTTGTTTTTTGGCTTTTTAAAGCAATAAGCATGTTTGGACAGTGAATGCTTTTGTTTTTCAAAGTGAAGCAAAAAAGTAATATAATTGTTTTTCTTGTGGAGGAAAATTTTATTGCTTCTTAATTTTTCCTAGTTGCTTAGAAAAAGTTGAGAAGCAATAAAATTTTGCAAAAGCACTCAATGTCCAAACATGCTTATTGCTTCAAAAAGAGAAAAGGCAAAAACAAAAAGCAATGCCAAACGCAACCTAATTCAAGCCTAAGCCTTAAATCTTATGAGCTCAAGTTGTGCTGGGCAAATCCGATAAGGGCCCTGGTCGAGTTCGGCCAAAAAAAGGGGTTATTCCACCCAAGTAATATTGTAATAATAGGGATCTTGTGATTTATGAATACATTAATGCTCTTACCTACTTCTTTGAAGTAATTCAACTTATTCACATACAGATCATAAATGTTTGGAATCCATATTATGCAAGGAGATTGTTTGCACCTAAAAAAATAGGCATATCTTTGATGATGTGGCACTATAGGCCACATCCCAAAGAAATCCCCCAAACAACAAAAGAAAAAAAAGAAGTTTCAAATAAAAAAATCACATGGTCATGCACATGCATGACTCCTCAAGATTTGTTTGACGAGGTCAAGATTTGTTTTAAGAGGTGGGGACCACATGCCACATCCCCCCTCTCTCTCCTCCTTAATTAAAAAAAAGGAAAAAAAGAGAAGTGAGAACTCTTTAATAAAAAAAAAGGGGATGTGTCATGTCCCTCCTTTTTAAAATAAAAAAATAATAATAATGTGGACCCATACTTCTCTCATGTCGTTGAATGTGGGAAGTTGCACCCCACATTTCTCTCATGTGCACGATAAAGAAATTGGGGAGAGAGAGAGAGAGAGAAATAGCCGTTGAGTGTGGGAAGTTACAACTTCCCACACATGTTGCAAACTTGCCGGTAAAAAAGGGCTATGGGATAAGGTTAAAGGGGTTGAAAAAAAGTGTTTTGAAAGGGAAGGATACAGAGGTTTTTGAAGGATAACAGAGAGGTTGATTTGAAGAGTTACGGAGGATTATCACAAAGAAGAGAAGGTAAGACTTACATGATGTTTATCTTTTTTCTTTCTTCCCTTAATCTTATCCCTTATCTTTAATTTTGTTCTCCGATTGATTTCAGAGAGTCAAGGACTCTTATTAGGGTCACCTGGACTCTGTATTCTAATTGGATTACAATTAGAGATGAGGGAATCTTCAATCTCTTCCTTGAAACAAATCTGAAGGGCCAGGGGTTCTTTTCAGGACCACTTGGATTTGACAAGATGAACTCCCAAAAAAAAAGAAAGTTGGGGACTCATATTTGGGTCACCTGGACTCCTATGTGAAAACTCCCTAAAAATGAACTAAAATTATTAAAATAAGTTTCTGGGTTAAAATCTGAATTTACAGACATAAAAATGGGCTAAAAATACCCAAAATCTGGCAAAAAAACGAATCTGCAAACATCCTGGGTTGGGCAGTGGTAGAAAACACGAATTTGAGGTTAAACAAGGGGCAAAAGGGACTTTTACAGCGTCCTGGGCCCTGCGCACGTCAGACAACAGGTTGGGCCATGCGCTGAGCCCAGGCGCGTCAGGCCTGGCCGAGCCCAAGACCCACGCGCCCAGGTATTAAGGCCCGCGCGGATTCAAATACCGTAATCGGTCTGATCCGACCCACGCCCTTGATCGACCCAGTTTTCTAGAAATACCCGATTCGGACCGCTTCGCTGGCCCGCATAAACTCTGCCGACCCGCGCGCCCATGTCTTAGGCCCAATTCACGGCTCGCGCACGGATCAAGCCCAATACGCCCCGCCCATTACACTTGAACTGGCCCAGATGTGACCCGCGGCCAAGCCAAGCCCAAGCCGATTGAACCGGCAGTCTCTGAACCATAAAATCAGCCCGGTTTGACCCGAAATTGTGTTATTTTGCCCAATTCAAGCCTGGTTTGACCCCAGAAAAATTCCAAAAAATCCCTAAAAATAATTGGATCTTTCTAGAACCCAAACATCCCAAAATAACATCAAAACTCATGATATAAAAGTAAACTTACTTCTCTTTTTCACATAAAAGTTTTTAAGAGCACCCAAAAGTGCTTTGAACCAACCCAAGATGCTTCCAAAAGTGTTCAATATTAAACCAAAAGGTTCCAAATCAATTGAACCATTAAATTGATCCAAACCATTAATATTCCAAATTGGACCAAAATTGTCCTTAAACTAAAATAAACCAAATCGGACCGAAATTGTCCTAAAACTAAATTGAATCAATTTAAACCCAAATTGGACCGAAATTGTCCTTAAACTAAAATAAACCAAGTTGAAATTCAAAATTGGACTGAAATTGTCCTTAAACTAAGTTAAAACTCAATTTGGACCGAAATTGTCCTTAAACTAAAACTAAACTATAAACATTTTAAATTGAACCGAGATTGTTCTAAAACTAAAATGAACCAAAATTATCCGAAAATTGAATCAAACTATGTAATTAATGGGATAACAAAAATGGTTCAAACCAGCCTCCATACACTTCAAGTTCACCTAAGTTAAAACCATTTCCTCTTCGGTTCAATTAAGGTGATTAAATTTAATCAACAAATCAAACTGTTTTCCTTTTTCGGTTCAAATCATAAAAGTGGTTAAATCGAACCAATCCCAAACTAAGTTCTTTCAAATTGAACCGTTTTCCCTTTACGGTTCAACTTAAATTAACCAATCAATAAAATTAAACCTTTTGGTTCAATTAAGGCCCCATGCCTTAGACATTGAATCAAATCAAACCAAACTTTCTCAAATCAAACCGTTTCCTCTTTGCGGTTTAAATTAAATCGAATCAACTAAATTAAACTCAAATGGTTTAATTCGAGATATGATCTTTTACGGTCCAATGTCTTCAGCATTAAACCATTTAAATAAAATCAAACTTCAAATTGAATCTTAATGGTCCACTAATTTAAAATAAATCAAACTTAAATGGTTTAATATAAGGTATGATTTTTGTAGTCCAATGCCTTAAAATTAAACCATTCAAATTAAACCCAATTGAACTGGATCGTAATGATCCAATTAATTAAAATAAACCAAATGAAATATAATACCGTAAATTCAAACTCAAATTATTCTTTTGAACTACGTTATGACTTGATCCCAAATAATTGGGTATGTAGGCAGCCCGACAAACTAAATCGGGTTCAGTTGCAATTAAAACAAACCAAATCAATCCTAACCATATAAGTAATCGAGTCTTGTGAATTAAGTTAGAATCAAAGTGTTCTTTCTAATATTTTAGAGTTGTAATTAAGGGGATTGTTCTGTACCCTAGATGCCCTGGATGGGTCCGTACCCCATGAAATAAAAACCCACATAATTGGGTGAAATCATGTTTGATAAGAAATTATTGAAATTCAAATTTTTGGTCAATAGAGATATTGCTTTTTCTAATTCAAATTGAAGGGTGATATCACATCGGTCTATTTTTCAGCGTCAAGACTTAGGCTAAGCCGACCTCAAATCTTATGAGCTCAGGTTGTGCTGGGCAAGTCCTAGTTGAGTTTGGCCCAAAAAAAAAAGGGATATTCCACCCAAGTAATAATAGGGATCTTGTGATTTATGAATACATGAATGCTATTATCGACTTTGAAGATTTTTCCATTTCTTACTTTCCAAGTGGTCCAACCAATAGCAAAAGGGACATATTTCACAATAAAGTTTTTTCTAATCCTACCTCTCCTGCTGCCCTAATTGCAGAGGAGCTCCTCTAGTCTCCTAGGTATAGCTTACTTCAAACTAAAATTCCTTAAGATAAAACTCCAAACAAGATATCACAAATAAATAAGTATGCTATTGATTCCACTTTCGAAAAATGCATGCAAAAATAGTTGAGCTTGTTGAATAGTTATTTTATTATTGTAAGACATTTGGTTTCCCATTGGCGTTGAAGACAATGGTTGCATTAAGCTGATGAAGTTACTCCTATGAATCATGGATCATGTTTATGATCCTTTGCTTCTCTGTCATGGAGCTTTGTGTGTCCATGAAAGCTCTTTTTCGTCGTGAAGTTCCAGTCAATGCCATCCTTTTATTTTATGAACTTTAACCTGCCCATGTGTTCTTAAGTAGATACTGGAAATAAAAGCACATCCTCTGCTCATCTGTATATTTATACAATGAACGCAGAAGATTCTAACTCAATATATGGTTCCTATAAAATGCTCTTTACTTTATTTGGGTGACTTTCATCTCCCAAACAAGTTACTTGAACACCATGTCTGCTGAATAGCTACCTCATCAGATGTAGTTTTTAACCATCAGATATTCAGAAGAGGTGGAAACCCTACGTGCAGTATGCATGTGTATCCACTAGTTGTATCTGAATTCAGCTTTGCTATACATGTTGCATTTCATTAGCAGTTTTTATGTTATAAATTTATATTGCTGAGTTTATGGCTGATGCCATCCATGGATATGAATTTAATGTTACAATTCGGCACTATTAGCTGTCTCTTGTATACCTATCAAAGCTGAGCTTTATGTTCAGATATTTTTATCAAAGCACCTTTGATATATATATAGTTGGACACGTATTGTCTATTAATGTGATATTGTTCCTTTTATTGCCTGCTTTTTTTATGTTACTGGTAATGTTAGATTTCTTGTTTCATTACTTGTGTTAATTTCATGTTGAATATGAATTTGACATTGTGATTCCATGCTCTTTGGAGTGTCATTAATCACAGATCAGTTTTCAAGAGTTCAAAAATAAGCTTCTGGAACCTGGACTTGTGGATCATATTGTCATTTCTAATAAATCGGTTGCAAAAGTGTACGTCAGGAGCTCACCGCGTGTTGTGGATAATGCCAGTGCTGATGTCATACAGGGGCCTATTGATGTTACTCCCACTAGTGGAAATATGATCCAGTACAAGTACTATTTCAATATTGGAAGTGTTGAATCATTTGAGGAGAAATTGGAGGAAGCTCAAGAAGCATTGCGGATTGACCCGCATGATTTTGTTCCTGTGACATATGTGTCTGAAATGGTTTGGTACCAAGAGTTGTTGCGATTTGCACCAACTGCCTTGCTTCTTGGATCCCTCTTGTACATGGGGCGAAGAATGCAGGGTGGATTTGGTGTTGGTGGTAGTGGGGGAAGGGGTGGCCGTGGAATATTTAACATTGGAAAAGCCCATGTAACGAAAGTGGATAAGAACTCCAAAAACAAGGTTAGCCATGCATTTTATCTATTTTATTTCGGTTTAGCTATGGCCTATATTAACGCCAAATGGGTAATGTCTTGCACTTGATTACTGCATGAAGTTTTTAATGGTATATACTTTTGTCATGAAATTTATGGCTGTTTAAGAGTTCCTATATACTTTTTTCTGTGCAAATTTATACAGAAGGAATTTTTTTTCCCCTTCTTTTGTTTGATAGGTGTTTTTCAAGGATGTTGCTGGCTGTGATGAGGCAAAGCAAGAAATCATGGAGTTTGTACACTTCCTTAACAACCCTAAAAAGTATGAGGATCTGGGAGCTAAAATTCCGAAAGGGGCTCTTCTTGTTGGTCCTCCTGGCACTGGTAAGACACTTCTTGCAAAAGCAACAGCAGGTGAATCTGGCGTGCCTTTTCTATCTATATCTGGCTCAGATTTTATGGAGATGTTTGTTGGAGTTGGACCATCCAGGGTCAGGAACTTATTTGCAGAAGCAAGACAGTGTGCTCCTAGTATAATTTTTATTGATGAGATTGATGCAATCGGTCGAGCAAGGGGGCGTGGAGGTTTAACAGGTTCCAATGATGAGCGTGAGAGTACTCTTAATCAATTGCTTGTAGAAATGGATGGATTTGGGACAACTTCTGGAGTTGTTGTACTAGCTGGCACAAATAGACCTGACATTTTAGACAAAGCCCTCTTGAGACCTGGTCGGTTTGATCGTCAAATTACCCTTGATAAACCTGACATAAAAGGCCGCGATCAGATATTCCGGGTATATTTGAAAAAGATTAAACTTGATCATGAACCATCATATTACTCTCAGAGACTTGCAGCCCTTACTCCTGGATTTGCTGGAGCTGACATTGCAAATGTTTGTAATGAAGCTGCTTTGATTGCTGCAAGAAATGAGGGAATAGTGGTTACAATGGAACATTTTGATTCAGCTATTGACAGGATCATAGGTGGTCTGGAGAAAAAGAACAAGGTAATTTGTTTCACTTGTGGCAGTCTTTGAATTCAATTATTGCATTATAAGATGTCTGTCCTCACTGTCTGTATCATTTTTCAATATTATGATAGTCTTCATAAGTGTTTGCTTTTCCGAACTGTGGCAGTAAACAGTTCAGGATGGACCGTTAAATGGATTGGGTTCAACATAAAATATGAAAGACATAGCATAACCTCTTAAAACATAGTTTACAGGTTTGGTTTGACCTAAGTGTATTAACATCACCTGTCATGCCAACCCTATCCTGTCTAAACTGGCAGGTTTGGGCGGGTAAAGCTATAAATTGCCATCTCTATCTGCAAGCTCTTTCTTGGTTTGGGTGGATGTTTCGTAGTGAAACGGTGTCATTTAAAGCATAATTTCAAAACTAAAATAAACTATTTATTTGAAAACAGGTAATCAGTAAGCTGGAACGCCGGACTGTTGCTTACCATGAATCAGGGCATGCTGTTGCCGGATGGTTCTTGGAACATGCAGAGCCATTGCTGAAAGTAACAATTGTCCCACGTGGTACAGCAGCCCTTGGATTTGCTCAGTATGTTCCCAATGAAAACCTTCTGATGACTAAGGAGCAACTATTTGATATGACATGCATGACCCTTGGTGGCCGAGCATCTGAGCAGGTATAGTAGTTTCTGGACATGCAAATATGTTTATGAGATGTGGAAAAAATCAAAGTGGTCTGTTAACTGTCGTAAACCTGGACCAAAATGCCCAAGGTTTCTGGACATGCAAATACATTGTTGTTTTATGCCTGTTTGAGCTTTCCAGCTATGGTGACTAGTTGCCCTTTTGGTGCAGGTTTTGTTGGGGAAAATCTCTACAGGAGCCCAGAATGACTTGGAGAAAGTGACCAAGATGACCTATGCCCAAGTAGCAGTGTATGGTTTCAGCGACAAAGTTGGTCTTCTCTCTTTTCCTCAAAGGGATGATGGATTTGAGATGATCAAACCCTTCAGCAGCAAGACCGGGGCCATTATTGATGGTGAAGTGAGAGAATGGGTTGCAAAGGCCTATGAGCGCACGGTACAGCTAATAGAGGAGCACAGACAGCAAGTGGCTCAAATCGCAGAACTGTTGCTTGAGAAGGAGGTCCTACACCAAGAAGACTTGCTACAAGTTCTGGGTGAGCGCCCTTTCAAGTCCATTGAGCCCACGAATTATGATAGGTTTAAGCAAGGGTTCCTTGAGGAAGATGAGAAGAATAAACGGACCACAGACGGGGGTGCTCTAGAGGAAGATGGGTCATCAACACTTGAACCGGAGGTCGTCCCTGCATAGTGATTGAAAGGTATTTTTGGGCTGTACATTAATGGAAATATTTTTTTTACAGTTTCCAACATGCTAACTAAAAGAAATGTACAAATCATCATTTTTTATGTAGTTGTATTTTTCCCCAAAAAAATATAAAAAAAATATATTTATTTTTTGTCAAGAAATATATCTTCTGTTTCATGTCCTGATCTAGAATATATTTTTAGATAACTATTTGTCAAGAAATATATCTCTAATTTTCTATGGGATCAAGGGAGTTGAGCGGTGATGGATTCAATTTACAGAATACCTGAATTTGTGAAATATGGTAAGGAATGAATTGAGAACCAGCAGGCAATGGTAGAATAATGGTTGTGTGTTGTGCCTAAAGACATACCAACACAGGTAAAAGGGAGTGAATAGTCAAAGAGGTATTTATATGTGTTTGGTTAGAAGATGCAAAGGAAGTTTATTACTTATCAGTGTAAGTTACAAAAACAATTAATCCTTATCCAACAGTTGATAAGGGAATTTGGATGCCCAGAAATTTTGGAACTCTTACGCCACAAAATTATTCATCATCAAGAAAGGAATAATTTAGCTCATCGGTAACGTCTCTACCTGATGAAATTTCATAGTGGTTTAACTTTTCTTATTTGCTTTGAGAGCCTTTTCGTCTGATTGTGTTTGCTGTGCATCAGTCCACGTCCGATGTCCCTTGGATGATGTTGAAAACAGATGGGGTTTCCAACAACGATCGGAATGATGTGGTTGGGATCTGTTGATTTTACACCACAACTGTTACTGGTGGTGATTAGGCGATAAGAATGGAATGAATTTGCTTTGCATCTGTAAAGCTTAAATCAGCTTTAATTTGTTTTTATGTTGACGTTTTGGCCTTGTGATTGTTTCTAATAACAATCATCCTAGGGTCATGACACCATAATTAATCACATTTAGACTTCATGCATTAGTAGTCCCCATTTGCTGGGTCAGCCTCTTCGATGATTATGGCAAAAAATATATATTTTTATTATATATTCCTTACTATTAGATCCTCATAATTCAAGAGAATGATGATCATAATAAGATTGCTGTCATGATTGATGTGTAGGTGACAAAACAAGTGTTGTATAATGGAGTAATGATAGGACAAATGACAATGGCTATGGAGCCATCAATTAATTTTTCAGTAAATGAAGTTGTGTGCTGTAGGTAATGGTGTCCACATTCCAAACAAGGGATGAGCATATGTGAAAGCTAAGCTGAAGCATATCAGCCATCAACTCAGGGAATCATATTCGATGAAAAGGGTCCCTTTAATTTTGGGAGGAGGTTGGATAGGGACTTCATGTTGACTGGTTCATGTATGGACTACACTTTCTTCTGAATGTTTGTTTGTGGATGTGCTAATTCTTTCAAATAATATTTGGCAGTTATTGAAAAAGGAAAGCAGTAAAAGATACAGCCTACTAGCTTTCACCTAGAAGAGAGGGATAACTTACATTAATTTGCTGGTGTTTGCTTTATTTGCCATGGTGTGATGGTACCTCTATATCTAGTACCATCTACAAAAGTACCAGCTGGACTATATTTCAAGTAGTTGGGCAAGGATATTTTTTGAACTTCCCTTTTTATTTATCTGTCTGTATTCTAGTGTTCTGACTTCTGAGCTTACTAGTTTGTTTTATTGCCTGCATTATTGGTATTGTGCTTCCAAAACTAAGCATCTAAATTCTCATGAACCACCCTTGCCAGTCATGCTTAACTGTAAGATCTTCAACTTTGAAAGTTAGCTAAGATATTTCTTCTTGCTAGCTTGCATTATTGGCTGTGTACTTCTCCCCTCAGAATCTCCTCCCTACTGAAACAACCCTAAGAAAAAAATCCTACTTGCTATATTAAAAATCACCTAAAACAATTAATTTCCACATGACAGCCAAAATCCCAATTCCCAAGTATCTTCTATATGGCGGTGTTGCCCATAGTACACGACTAAATCCTCAAAAAATAGAGTAAAACATAGATAACGGATCTTCATAAACAATAAAAATTTGTTCAATCATGTGGTAACTAGCATCCAAAGTTTCTACGTTGGCCACTGTAGCTTTCATGGTCAATCGACCTCAACTATTAGAGGAGGGAAAGGGAGAAATTAAGCGACCCTAATAATAATTAATCAGTCTAAGCATGTCTTAGTCATGGCCAACCCCAGGTGGTTGAAATAATTGAGGGGAAGGAAAGAATTCAAAATCAAAAGCGTTAGAAATGGTCCTTTCAGAGCCACAGCCCACCACTGACTCCTCTTTCAGATGTTGCTTTCAAACGTCAAACGCATAGCTGGAGTTTCAGCATCTGGTGAATGGGTCTCCTAATTTTCCTTTCGTGGCCCTTTTCACGTCATTCTTTTTGTGTTTTATCTGCTTTGTTTATTCATCTCTGCAGAACCTAAGGTGCCAATTATTAACGTTTGGTTATGTTATTTGATTGTATTATGTCTTACAACAAAGCTGTAATTGCGTTCAGAGCACAAGGTTAGTCGCTTTCACATTATTAGTGGCGGCACGGTCCACAATTATATAATACTTCAGAACTGACGATGACCCCCCTCGCTCAGCAATTTGGATTGTCATTCTGTTGTCGTGTCGATCGAACGGAATGATTGGGGTTTGGGATTATCTTAAGAATCCAAAATAGGGGTTTTTCTTGCGTTCAGATTGACATTAGAAAACGTGTAAGAGAAAAAAAACTTAAAGACCATTGAATGTGCTTCGTTATACCAGAGGATTAGAAAATTGTTTGAACCATATGATTCGTTTATTCCACTTTTGAAACTTTCTCAAAGTGATTCAGCGTTTTATTTCAATATACTAGGGGCTGCACGCGTTACACGCGTAAAAAATGTTGGCTTACTTTGATAAACAGCCCAAGATAGTTACAATTGTGAGGGATTGTTTTGTTTGGGAAGGATAATGTTTGGAAAAAAAAAAAAAAGGGCCAAAATCTAGAAGGAACATTTCCCCATCTTCTCTTTATTAATAGTATAAATAAATAATAACAATAATAATAATAATAATATAACCCCTATATGACCTTGCTCGTAACAGGTGCTCGACCATACTCAATTGGTCATAAAATCGTCTCTTGGAGGAGCCTATGGAGAATTCTGTGTGAGATGTTGATGTGCAACATCTAATAGCTATGAATGTGACTTATTTTTTTTCAATATGAATGTGTGTTTTCATATTAAAGAATGTGAAAAAACATAGGCCGTGAAATGTTTCACGTGTAGTATCTCACATGACATGTAATATATGTCTTAGGCTTCTGCATTAGACGATTTCATCCCTCGAAGTTCTGGTTTCCACGTTAGCAACTAATATATACTCATATTTTTCTCTCTCCTTCATCATTCTTTTTTTTTTTAATGGGAAAACAAGAATTTTATTAAACTAGAACAATACCGTCAAAAGATCTCTCCGTGCATCATCAAAAGGAAAATTGTACAAAAACAATAGAGGGAATACAACCAAGTACAAGAAAAATTATCTCTCCTTCATCTTATGTAAAAAAGGATTTCACATTTTATTAAATTCCGGTTCCTAATGTGGCAAATAGTATTTGGGTAAGATCGAGCACCTTTTACCTTTTACACAGGTTTGATTGTTGTAAAGGATATAACCCATCTTATTAAGGCTATCTTGATTTTAAAAAGGATTTAACACCATAAACTATTATCTTATTAAGCAGAAATCAGCGCAAACCTATGGATGCTGCGGGATCTCATTTCACCTGGTTTTGTAAAAGAAGTAATAATTCAAAGGTAAAAGTCGTAATAAATTGTGAAAGTCCAAAAGCAAACAGGAGAGGATGTAGAGATCATTTTTCCATTAAACATTTGATGGAAGCAAGCAGACAAACAACTACAATCCATTAGGGAAATATAAATCAAGGATGCTTATCAATCTTATACTCCTTCCTGGCTACCATTTAACAGGATTTAATAGGCATTATGTGAAATAACTTGTGGATTCTTGCCATTCAATGCCCCATAAATATTAAATTAGGAGATATGTGTCAATCGCTTGATGGGTTCTCTTGAAAGATAGCAAATCTCCTTTGCTAGCTACCCCTTTGACAGATTTTTTTGGGGCAGTGTGGCACCTTTCTATTTGATTAAAGGACACATATGACTTGCTTGGGGATGGAAATCCAGCTATTGAAATGGAATGCTTTGCATCATGCCTTCTCATTCTCCATTTGCCCTCTTCTCTCCAGAGTCTTCCTTCCATCGAATAGAAGATTCTTTCATTATTCACACCCTTAAAATGATAATTGAAATAAAACTTGTTGAGAATGAGTAGACAAACAGAGAATAAGAAGAATAACCTGTGGACTGTAGTGTGGCCTATGTGATTCGAACGAAGACGATGGCAGTTGAGGCTTATTAATTATGCCACCGATGCTGACGCGACACGTGTACAAGTCGGTGCCTTTGATCACCACGATATACACGTGCATGCCTGACGTGATACGAACGCGTTTGCCTATTTGTTAATTATTCCAAAAACTTAGGGCTATTTTAGTACACTGAGCTTTGTAATATTTCGAAGACCAAAAATTCAACAAAGCCAGGCTTCAAGGGTAAGACAAGTGTTGGAATCTGGAAGCCCATGTCAAGGGAATGGCTTTGATTTTTCCCGGGAGTGGCGTTCGCGTAATTATAAACAAGATGAGGGGCCAATGACAACGTCGTGAAATCCGTGCGTTGAGAGAGAAAGCGAGATTCCAGAAAGTACGAATCCGAATATTACACGCTTTACAGGCTACAACCAATAAAATATCACGAGAAACAGGAAGGAAGACGCCTTTTTCTACTTTTTCTTTTCCCGCAAGAAAGTGATTTTATCTATCTTTTAAAAAGTATTCTACCAAAAAAAATATATTTTAAAAAGTAATTTTTTAATCGAGTTTGATGGAGAGATTCAACGGTTTGCCTATTTAAACCCGTCTCTGTCTTCTGTTTCTTCCCTCCTCCTCCTGCATTGTTCAGTATTCTCATATCTTTTCTTCTCTGTTGCGCGCTCTCTCGCTCTCTCTGTTGTGATTTGTCTCCCATATCGGCCATTTTAATCTGGTGCGTTTCTGCAGTTCGAATACTTTCTTCAAAATTTTTTTTTTTTATCATGTCTAGTGATTTTGTTCGTCTTGATTTTATTCCTTAGTAGTTCGAATGCCTTATTTAGTTGTTACTTCGTTTCTTATGTTTCTGTTTTGTGGATGTGGAATAATGCTGGCATTTTAGATGATTCTTCGTTGTCTTAGGTTTCGTTCTGTTCTTGCATTGTGTTTGATAATCCCAAAGTAATTTTTCTTTTTCTTTTCGAGTTTAGTTTCCGATTATTGTTTCGGGTTTTTCTCTTTCTGTTCTGTCATTGATCCGTCGCTGAAAGATGGGGCTTTTCGAACGTTGACGACGGAATTTTTTCGAGAACTGCTTCAAAATGCCATTTATGCTTCTTGATTTACAAGTTTGAAGTTACTCCCTAATGTTTTTGAGGTTTGTAACCCGCTTTTGATTTGAGATCGTAAATACTGAACTTCTGATTTAAATTTCTATTTGGATCGTTTTCATTAAGGAGTCTATTACTATCATAAACAGAATGCGGTTAATATTTGGATTTTGCTGAAAATTTCTAGTCGCAACCTAAATTTGTGTTTAAGCTCCGGATACGGAGTGTAATTTTCAAAGATGTCCCCTTTTCATTGAAACATTCATTTTCTTTTTATATATCCTGTTCTTCAAGTTCAAGCTGTAAGAAAAATTGGAGTCATTTGCTTTTTCTTTTTTTCTTGTTTTTGTTTTTCGTCTTGTTCTTTGAACTTTATGTTCTTATATCCAATCTGTCACAGTTATATAGAGAATGAGGCAACAAGTTTGACATTGTTTGCACATTTCCATTTCATAGTCTAAATTTATGTTTTTTCTCCCCCTTGTTCCTTTTTCTCTCTTTTTGAACTTTATCCTTCTTATGACCCAATCCTTTGTTTCTTTCTCGTTTTTTTCCCTTTAGTTCTCTTTATTGTCCACTCCATATGAGTTAGTGGAGCAACTTGATGTCATGAGTTGTACTTTGGTTCTTTAATGTTACATATGTGGAAAGGGCTTTCCCTTTTAACAGAAGCTTTACTTTTAAGTTTTTCTCCTCTTTTCTCTTTGTTGATGTCCAATGAGATTGATGTTTCCTTTTAAATAAATTTTTTTTTATATTTTTTATCAGTTATTCATCTCCATTTTTCAATTTTTTGCTGATCCAATTCAATCGGCTAAAGATCTAGTGCCTGAATCATTATACTAGCGTGAAAAGAGTATGGTGGGCCATACAATGGAAACAATTTTATTCTTTATTGATTGTAGCTTTGTGTATCTTGTGCTTAATTATCACTTGATTTCATTGTCTTTTATGCTTCTCAGATCAAAATGGAATACGATCACCGATACCAACAAGCAAAACAACCTAAATATGAGTGCCTACTCTTTGGTAAGTCTTCATTCACAGAACATTTTGTTCTTCAACTGGACTATTTGTAAGTAGGATTTTAACAATTAGTTTTTTTTTTCTTTTACCTTTCAGATCTAGATGATACTCTTTATCCCATGAGTTCTGGTTTGGCTGCGGAATGCTGCAAGAATATAGGAGGTACATGTCGATGGTCATGCTTGGGTTCACTTACAAATTGTTAAATATTACCTAATCATGGTTTTTCTTTGGGGTCTCTTTTCTAGATTATATGATTCAGAAGCTTGGCATTCATGAAAGCAAAATGTCCGATATGTGCAATCTATTGTACAAGAATTTTGGGACAACTATGGCTGGTCTGAGGGTATGTATTTAATTCTCTGCATGCTCTAATCTTATTAATGGGGGGTTTATTTTTTTTCTGTTATAGAAAAAACAAGTTATTGATGAAATTTTTTGTGGGTTTTCATCTATTTTTACATTTGCAGGCAATTGGCTATGACTTTGACTATGATGATTACCACAGGTGCTGATCACCTTCTTTCTCTTTCTCCTGTTTCTTCCACCACTACTTTTTTCCTCTTTGCATTTGTTTATTGAAATGTGTTATTCTTTTCGATATTCAGTTTTGTTCATGGGAGATTGCCATATGAGAACCTAAAGCCAGACCCTGTTCTAAGGAGCCTTTTACTAAGCCTGCCTGTCCGTAAAGTAGTAAGTTTCTTCTCTCATTAATAGATTGCCAGCCAGTAAGTAGTTTTGCTGCAAAGCTGTTTTTCTTATGAGCATCTTTCTGTACGTATTTCACAGATTTTCACCAATGCAGACAAGGTCCACGCAGCTAAAGTACTTAGCAGACTTGGGTTGGAGGACTGCTTTGAGGGGGTTATATGCTTCGAAACTCTGAACTCTACGCAGAAGAGCACCACTTCTGACAATGAGGATGACTCTGAATTTGGAGTCTCCGGACGAACTACTTCTATTAGTGAACCTTTTGATATAATTGGGCACTTCTCTCAGCCCAATTCTAGTTCAGAATTGCCGAAGACACCTGTGTTCTGCAAACCATCTGAAGAGGCCATGGCACGAGCTCTCAAGATTGCCAGCATCAATCCCCAAAAAACAGTAAGATAACCATAAAGCAATCTCTATAGAAGTTAGCTGATTGAAAGCAAGCTAAAATGGCAAACAATTAATTAATTACTTGTGACATAAAAATTTTGTTATTATAACAATGAATGGGCATACAAGTGTTAAACACCATGATGCAGTGACCTGCTTACGATGCTCTAACAAAAGATGTCTTGCTATAAGACCATCAGCATCTAACCTGATTGTGGTGAATCTTCTAATCTACTGAGACATGTTTTCAACAATTCACCACTTTTTGTGGCCATCCAAACATGTGGTAGAGATTAGCTCCTAAGCCAGTTTGCAAATATTGGACCCAAAGAATGCAGCTTAACATTTCTCACTCTTGCAGATGTTCTTTGATGATAGCGTTCGCAACATCCAGTCTGGGAAACGAATTGGTCTCCACACTGTACTGGTAAGACATTTGGAAACATGTACCTGGGCCATTAATTCTGTTGACTGAAGCTATGAGATATTATGGGAAATCTGCTCTAACTAACCTATCTTCCTCAACTTCCAATGTTGTGCTGCAGGTGGGCACTTCCCACAGACCAAAGGGTGCAGATTATGCATTAGAGAACATTCACAACATAAGAGAAGCATTGCCTGAGCTCTGGGAAGGTGATGAGAAATCAGAGGTCAGGTACTCCGGAAAGGTTGCAATCGAAACACCAGTGAGAGCCTAGATCTCGTCATTGATGTGAAGAACAAAGGAGAGATGTACCTTCGATTTCATCATCTACATCACTCTCTTTGCCTACGGTTAAAATGTAGATGGTTCCCTTTTTAAGTGATATCAATAATAAAGAAAAGAAAATTTCCTTTTCCTTTTCTTTCTTCTCTTTAGTTTTTATTAGGGGTCGCTATAAGGAGCTATAGTGATGGACATATTGAAACGTGTCATCAAGTTGGGTTAATTACCTGGCCAATCTTCACCCTTGAAGGAACTTTCCCAGTTAATGTTGCAAAAACATATCTTCGATTAAAAAAGTATTTTGCTTGGTTAACAATGAAATAAGTTGTCAGCTAAGCATCCCCAAATGCAGCCTTGAATATAGACCACTTACTTGGCAGTTGGCAAGCAATTAATAAGTATTGTTTGGGTGAATTACATCACTGGGCGGCTCGGTTACGAGAGCCCTGCAACCATGCATACATGCAAAGAAATAATTTATAATCTTGTAAATTACAAAATGTTTTATTCCTAAACTATTTACTTAACGCTAAAGAAAATTTGTGACAACTCAAAATGATGTAGTAGAATCAAATAACTGATGATTTAAGTTTCATGTATATCCATAGAATTGTTGTCAAATCTCACCTACCGACCCTTACACCTGACCCTCGTATGGGCTATAATGAAATATGCATGATTATAATACCAACTCAAATGTGAAATAATCTCAATTCCAATCATAATATCCTAATAAAATAGATAACTGGAAAACAAAGAATCATTAGAAATCTAACGACCACAATGGAAGTAATGAACGAGTGATTAACCAGCCAGTCACGATTAACAAAAGAGCTGTGTGTCAGAAGGAAAAGAGATAAGGCGGGGCGAGGACCAAATGTTGGAGAAGGATTGGGTGCTTCCACGCAGTCGTTGCTGTTGGGGAAGTGCCGGAGAGCACCTCGCTGAAAATTCGCGTCTCGCCGACGACGAATGGATGAATGAACCCATCAACGAGTCTTACAAGCCCTGTTGAATAACGATGACGACACGTGCCCTTCCATTCCCAACTATTTCTACTCCACATAGTAACTATCGTTACGTCGACGTAGACACACTCGCAAGGGTTCCAGATACTTCTTCCAGGGCATTTCTACCCAGAGGCCAGAGGAAGAGTTTCAGAAGGCTTGTGGTGGTTGCAGCAACCATGGCGGATTTGCCTCGAAGCACTGTCCTTGTTACTGGAGCTGGCGGCAGGACGGGTAATTTGCTGCATCCTCTCTCCCTGCCTTTGTTGATTTCTGAGAACCTTTTTTTTTCTTTAAACTATTGAAATATGAACTGCTGATGATTTGAATCGGAATTCCCTCTTAGGGGTTGCCATTTAATGCGGGGGAATATTTCACGGCTTGTCTAAAAGGACTGCATTCATCTCTTAGGGCACATTTCGAACTAAGCTGATTTGTTTTTGTCAAATCGAGTTCTGCATTAGAAAACGCTGATTAGGAAATTTTTTGAATCAAGTAATCTTCTGGGTTCAATAGTCGTTTTACTGTTCTCGGGTCGCTTAATTGGTTCAGGAAAACCTAATTGTGGCTGTCAGAATTTCTTATTGACAGTTTTTTTCCCTCATGGATATATGTATGCTAGGTCAAATAGTCTATAGGAAGTTGAAAGAAAGAACAGACAATTATGTGGCAAGGGGCTTGGTTAGAACAGAAGAGAGCAAAGAGAAGATAGGA
Organism: Buxus sempervirens; assembly: GCA_947561395.2. NCBI lineage: Eukaryota > Viridiplantae > Streptophyta > Magnoliopsida > Buxales > Buxaceae > Buxus > Buxus sempervirens. The sequence goes on along the minus strand of OX387183.1, from coordinate 57,569,545 downwards.
GGGGCAGGTGATGTGTTTGTAGGGGATGTAAGGGATGCTGATAGCATTGTTCCAGCAATTCAAGGTATTGATGCTCTTGTAATTCTCACAAGTGCCACCCCAAAAATGAAACCTGGCTTCGACCCAAGCCAAGGTGGTAGGCCTGAGTTCTATTTTGCAGATGGTGCCTATCCCGAACAGGTAATTGGATATCTAGTCTTTATTTCAGATATGGATACTATTTTTATTTTTCTTAACATAATTGGAAACTCTTGACATGTTAGGTTGATTGGATTGGCCAGAAGAATCAAATTGATGCTGGTATATATATTTCCTTGTCATAAACTTTTTTTTTTCTTTCCTTGTTCTTTCTTAATTTTCTTTCCTTTGATATATCATTTCTTAAATCACGTCATCCATGTGTACAGCTAAATCTGTTGGAGTTAAGCAGATTGTGCTGGTTGGGTCCATGGGTGGAACGGATCTTAATCATCCATTGAACAGCTTGGGGAATGGGAATATATTGGTGGGTCATTTGTTTGTATCTTTTACAACAGAATTACTTTTTAATATTCCTTTTCCATGTGGAGGATTAATTCTTGTTTTTTTTTTTTTAATCTATATGCTTATTTTTTTCTTGTGGTTCTATATGTGTAATATTTTATTATTTTTTTAATGAGGAAATCAATATCAAGATCAATAAAGGGCCTTATGCCATCTAGTTGCTGTCTCAATTTATTAGAACTATATCTTTAGTTCAGTTACATATGTTTAAGTCATTTTCCACAACTACATTTATTTCTTTTTTATCCTTCATTATGCACTGTCTCCTGACTCTCCCACATTCTCATTGATGCCTCTGTTTTTTTTTTAAATACTCGAGCCATCTTAACCAAGTTTATTTGATCTCTTACTGGGGCTAGTTGTAGACTTTTCTTATATGTTCATTCCATTATCTTTGATGGTGAAAAATATCCGTGAAATAGTAACTTTAAAAGATAAGTGCTGATTGTTTTTTCTCCATTGTTCACTTTTCCGTTTACTGTTATTATGAGTCCAAGTTCAGAACTTAGCATTGGAGGCTCTGGCTTATGTGACATGTTCTCATGTTATCACGGTACAATGGTTAGACTGCCATTTTGTTATGCATGAGATCTTGTGAATGTGCTAGGCATTTCCTACAGGTCTCCCATGAGACCTTAGGTGCTTGTGAAGTAATGAATATCAAAATTCTTCTATGTGTTATATATTTTTAATTGGAAAAAGAATGCAATGCAAGTAAGATGCTTTCATGTGGGGAAAATCAGCAAGCTTTAATTAGAATCACCAGTGGCATCTTTGGAAATGTGTTGAAGTGAATTTTCTTTCAGGAAATAAGTATCCATCCTGGCCATAATAGACTTGGTTTCTTGTTTCGTTTTGCACTTTGAGGCCCCATGGGCTTAAATTTGACATGTCGTGGGAGTGATTTGGCACAAGTGGAGTGTTATGTATTGCAACCACAGCAATTACATGTGAAATTCACGTCTCCCTAAATTTCTGTCTTTTAGGTTTACTTTTGCAAACTGTATTACTCATTTTTTCTTTGTCTAACATCATGCTGGATTTGTTTGAAAAATTATAGCAGATTACAAGTCAATGATAGTGCAATGCTTTGACTATTACAGGTTTGGAAGAGAAAGGCTGAGCAATACCTGGCTGATTCTGGAGTACCATACACAATCATAAGGTACATCCTACTTAGTCGACAGAAGTACTGGTTAAGTTACTGTTTCTATTTACTCAAAGACGATAATAGCTTTTAATTTGTCGTTACCTACATCTACCTGGTACACCTTATTTGAGGGAAACACTTGAACACATAAAATGTGGACTAATGCAATGGAGTTAATTCTCCTGGTGATGGGACACCAAATTAAAGGATTTTGTCCATTTTATGGTTGTATGCCAAGATCTGCCCTTTTTGTTATCTTTATTTCTGTGTTATGCTGTGCTATTCAAAGACTGAAAAATGTCATTAGTCATTATCAACCACTGGCAATTGTTGGGTGTACTCCATGAAAGCAACATATAATTTTTATATTTAGTTTCCTTTAGATTCCAAGCATATCTCATGTTGCAATGATGATTTGTCCTACAAAATTTCTATTAATCACGGTGCATAAGAGCACTTCATCAATCATGGTACTTTTAGCTGGGCACAGTGTGGGGTAAATTCTCCAAAAAGATTGATCTGTCATGATTATTCTTGGCATTGCGATCCATTTTTTGTTCAGTTGCTTTCTTTTTGAAACAGGGCTGGTGGCTTACAAGATAAAGAAGGGGGTTTGCGTGAGTTACTTGTTGGGAAGGATGACGAGCTTCTTAAGACAGAGACAAAAACAATTGCCAGGGCTGATGTAGCGGAAGTTTGCATCCAGGTAAAAATGTTAATTATAATATTGAGCTTGTGCCTTGCAAATTTGTCAGTGGCATATTTTTTGTATGCGTATACCAAATCTTGCTTAGTTGTTGTAGCATTATATGTATATATATATATAAAGGCTGCATGGGTTTTAACAGGTTTGTGAGCATGTTGTTGGTTGTTTTTCTGTGTCATCTTCTTCCTCCTTTTTGATGGACCGGTTGGTGAGTGGGGAAGGTGCCATCATGTCTTATTGACTGTTTATGTGTTTATTTTATATTTCTGCTATGCAGGCATTACAGTTTGAGGAGGCCAAGTTCAAGGCATTTGATTTGGCCTCGAAGCCTGAGGGAACTGGTACACCAACAAAGGATTTCAAGGCCCTCTTCTCCCAAATCTCTACTCGTTTCTGAGATTCAACAGCCTCGTAAATTTAGAATTCTGGTCATCACCTTGAATGGTTTTCAGACTTGGGATCTGGGGAAGAAAAGAAGGGGAAAAAAAATGGAGAAAGGCAAAAGCTCTGTAGGTTGAGCTATTGAAAACCTGTTCTATAGCTACATGAATCCATGTAATTTTTATATGGAGTTGACTCACGACCATGATTTACTGCGTGTTTTGGTTTCTCTTCTGTCGTTTTAGTGTTTTATTATTTATTACCCTCTTTGTTAATGAAGAAGGGGATTTGGTATTAGAATCACCATTACCTTAATAAAATATTAATTCCAACCACTATCAATTAAAACGATCTCTGAAACGTTGAATATCATTCTTGCTAAGATTCGCCCTTTAAAATAAGGATCAGTAGCTAAAACAAATAAGGGACCAGTGAAACGTTACTAATACACGGTGGATGGTCGTTTTGTGTTTTTTTTTTACTTTATTTTCTTGTTTTGATTTCTTTTTAATGGTGGTGATGAAGAATTCTCTACTTAACTTGGAGGTTTATTTATGTATATACACTTTCTTGCCAATTATAATCTATGCTTTGCTGATACAGCAATCTATTTACGTCCTTAAAAGTACGAGATAATTGAACCACTAATTCTCTGTTTAATAATACTCTTCATTTATGTTAGTAATTACTAATTAGAGCATGGTCAGATTCCTCTTTAACCTTTTAAATAACTCCTTTTAAAGAAGATAGGTTTTTTTAAAATTTTATTATATATAAAAACAGGCTTAGGAAACATGCCAAAAAAAATATGCCTTTTTTTTTCCCCACAATCACTTCTAATGTCATTTTGGTTTTTTATATTTAGGTGGGTAACGTTGTCTTTTTCTTTTTTTACTTTTCAAAAGATATCTTTCAACAATTTGTTATCCTTTTGAATAATTTGTTATTCCTAATTCTGTTTTCCTTTTATTTTTCATTTTTAAAAAATGCCCTTACAACTTTTTTGTATTCCGTACATGTTCAAACATTTTATTTAGTAAGTATAAGTATTGCATATGTACACTGCTAGTTGATGATAATAAGGAACCTCCAATGATTGGGTGGTCAGTCGAATCCAATTAGATCATTAAAATAACATCCGAGCAATCCATACTCAAATATGGATTCTATCCGATGATCCAGATTTTGAAATATGGCCATGTGTAGGTTGGAATACGCGTTTAGGTTGGAGCCGGTTGGATATCATGCACACGCGTATATCCGACCCGTTTTTGTGCCGTATCGGCGTATCGCATGAGGCTTATTAGGGAATAGGGATACACATTAGCTTTTTATGGATACTCGTTGTTTGCTGAGAAGCAAACCCTCGCTTTCTTCGTACTGATAAACTCGTTGATGCTTCCTCCGTTGTCCCTTTGAAGAAGAAGGCGGCGAAGGGAGGTCAAGCAAAACTGAGAGAGACGGGGGAAGAGGGAGAGAGAGAGAGATGGCCAAGCGTGAGCTATCCAGCACTTTGAAAAACTTAAAGGTGAGACTGCAAAGGAATCCCCTTCTTATCCCTCTATTGTAATCACTGCGAAATCTCGGAGTCCCCACTTCTAATTTGGAACCAAACTTCACAAATTGGTTTGATATTTCATAATTCTCACCTTTTTCGCTTGGGATTTTTACCCAGTTGAAATTTAGCGTTTTAACATCTTTCACCATCACGGGTTCTTTCTTATTCCAGTTTATGCAAAGAGCGGCTCGGAAAGAGGAGAATTCTAAGAAAGAAGAAGAGGTAGAACCTTCTGGGAACTTCGTTTCGCTTAATACCCAGAAAAGAAAATGGTGCGTTTTCTTCTTATCTTATCTTTTCCCTTTTTTTTTTCTTATTGAAAATTCTATACTTATTTTTTGTGTAACTCTGGGCATTGATTTGCGTCGTGTGTATTCGGATATCTAGGAATAGATGTGTTTTATCAATACGAGAACTTAAGGGTGAGCTTTGTTTTATTTATTGAAGGGAGTTTTCTTTCTTGGAATAACCTAGCTGATAAAGTCCCCCATTTTTTCGATGAATGGTTCTCCGAAATCTAATATTTCCTTATTGTGAACAGTTGCTAGTTGGAAAACTGCAGACTCCAGTTGGGGTTAAGATAAATTTTCATGAAATTTTCACAACCGCATTACATGATTATATGTATTTGAATATCAATGTTCTCCAATTTTCTCTATCATTATGGTATGACTTTTTCTCTTGGATTTAGCTATATTGATTATTTTAGTTGGAAATCTTTGAGTGTTGCCTGCCCCTAAGGAACAGTTTCTCATACATACATACATATATACATATATAAATACATACATATACATATACATATACATACATACATATACATACATGCATATATATATATATATATATATATATATATATATATATGCAAGACACCATTGTAAGTACACATCTACTGATTAACAACTACCCACTTCTGACCTTAACCAACCACATAATTACACCACTTTCCTAAACCTTATCCAGTAGAGAGTAAAAAATCACATGACTACACCACCCTCCTAAACCTTCTACAACATACCTGATAACAAGGGACTCCTTACATGCTAGATCCGAAGCAAAACTACTAATTTACATGGCATACAATTGCACACATACGATAAACTCTGAAACAAGCATGTAACATTTTATATTGGTTGAGGAACCTTGTCCTCAAGGTTTGCATCCAGATACTTCTCGCAAAGCCGTTGAAATGATTGTGACATAACATCTTCAAGACTTCAACTCCCGCACCATGCTGCTTGACAAGAACTTTTTGTTAGCGCTCGATTTCCTCATTTAACCATTCATCAGTCAAAGATAGTGTTAGGTTTAATATTTTAGTTTGGCTTAATTCAGTGCCAAAAAGTGTGTTTAGAATGTTTAGTTTGAGTCCAAGAAGACATGGTTCAAACGGCGTCAAATTGAAGAAGTTATGCCCAACGTTTGATCTACTTTCTCTGGCCGTTCGAACGTTCAATTTCTGGAGAGTGGCGTTTGACCAACGTTCTCTGGCCGTTCAAACGTTCATGTTTTGCAGACAAACCCGAGGCTAGCGTTCGACCAACGTTCTCTGGCCGTTCGAACGTTCAATTTTTAAAGGGTAGCGTTTGCCTCGCGTTTGCTGAGCATTCGAACGTTCAAACAACAAATTTTCCGAAAAATTACATAACTTACTCGTTTCAATTCGGATTGACTTCAAACTTTTTGGGGAACCTTTAAATAGGATTAGGGACCTTCTAAACCTAAAAGAGCCACGTTTTAGAAGCCCTAAATATCCTTTTCTCTTCTGAAAACCCTTCTTCTAGGTTTTCATCTTTTGAGCCATAAGACCTTTCTTTTCTTCTTCCTTCCTCTACCTTAGAGTTCCGGGTTGGGGAGATTGATCGTGGGAGTTCCTACGGATACCAGGCGAGTTCGTTTGGGTGATCGTGTAAGAAGATCTTCAGAATTCTGAAGTGTTGCTGTAGAGCAAATCTGAGGAGTTCCTCAGATACTTTCAAGTCTGTGAGTTGCAGAGTCTAGCATAGGGATGTTGAGTCGTCTGAACGACAGGTTATAAGTCTTCTTTTCATATTGGATCTTTTAGGTGGCTCCTGCATAGCCCGAAGGGTTTTTCTCTAGTGAGAGTTCTCATAGAGTTTTCCCTTCGTCACCAAAATTGCTTGTGTTGTCTCTTTACTTTATTTGTAATTTTGTGTGATTGGTTATTAATTGATCAAGACTTGTGCATGCCTATTAATTAAGAACTTTTTTTTAATTAGTAGAATTTTATTCCGCTGTGCTACATCTATTCACCCCCCTCTAGGTGTATTTAGAGTCAAAACCCTGTTTTTCAAATAGTTTCCATATGAGGTTGTATAATTCCTTCATCATTCACAAATGATAAAGTAGGATGTGCAATGATATGCGTCCCAAGCTTTTTCTTTAGAGCAAAGACATGAAACATAGGGTGCAATTGAGAACCCTTTGGAAGTTGCAATTTTAAGCTATAGAGCCAATCCGTCGAGGAATTTGAGAAGTACAAAAAATTCCTTAGTTAGAGTTTGAGAACTTTTTGCATAGACACAGAATGTTAGCGATCAGGTTGGAGCGGCCGATACACCCAATCACCAACTGGAAACTCCTGTTCAATCTGTTGAAGATCAGCATATCTTTTCATGTGTGTTGGGCTTCTTGTAAATTATCTTCGAGGAGTTTCATAATTTGATCCCAACTCTTCATGAAAGTTTCAATAGCTTGGACTCTGGTGGTCTCAACAATATACGATAATGGGCGTGGGACAGGGGGACTGGCGACCATAAACTGCTTCGTATCTATTAATTTCCATGGCTGAATGTGGATTGGTGTTGTACCAATTCTCTGCCAGTTATAACCGGTTAGACCCATTCACATGGGCAACAACCTGCAAAACAACATAAATGATTTTCTAAACTTCGATCACCACCTCAGATTGTCCATATGTCTGTGGATGATAAGATGAACTTAAAACCTAGTCTTATCCCCTGTAAATTGTAATCTGAACAATTCATGCCAGTATAAACTGCTAAAGATAGGATCACGATGACCATGGACCATGGTTTACCGGACCGGGACTAGCCGGTTGGAACAGGCATCCTAAACTCGGGCGGTCCCGAGTTGGACTGCCCGAGTTAGGGTGAGACCAGCCGATTTCTCTGTATCTGGGGTGGTCCAAATCTTGGACCGTCCGAGTTTTGGCCTTGCATAAAGCCTGCAAAGGCCTGTGTGATTGTGACCAAATGTCACAATCACACCTGCAACATAAATATATTAAAGAAATAAAAGGAGACAAAAGGAAGTATTTGAAATTCAAATTAAATTATTAAAAAACTCTTAATGGCCTTTGTGATTGTGATCGCACGTCACAATCACCTTCAAGGCATTTAAATGCATTAATTGCAAAGGTTGTATTTGAATAAAAAATACTTTTCATTCAAGATTTTATTTAACAATCAGACTGGGTAAAGACCGGCCGGTCCTGGTTTGTATCGTTTGGTACCTTTATGGATCGGATGGTCCAGACCGGAACCGGCTGGTCCGAGACCGAGATAGCCCTTTCTAGTTTTTTTTCTGTTTTTGTCTAGGATCGGCCCGGAATGGTCCGATACCCGGTCCTAGTACAGAAAAGCATGCTATGGACACTGGCATACCGTGTAATTTAAAGACATGGTTAATAAAAAGTTGAGTTTGTGGCTAAATAAGGATGAGATAAAGAGAGAGAATGAGCACATTTGCTAAGTTGATCAACCACCACTGTTCTGACATCTTTTCTATGAGACATAGACAACTCCTCAATGAAGTCCACAGTTATCTCATTCCATACTTGAGTAGGAACGAGCAAAGGTTGGAGTAAACTAGCTGGTACGACATTTTTAGCCTTGTTACGTGGGCACATATCACATTTATGTATATGCTGCCTAGCATCTGATTGCATCCCATGCCAAAAGAAATCTGATTTGATCCACTGTATAGTTTTGTGAAACCTTGAATGACCATCTAATGGACTATTATGTATGTGGTCAAGAATTTTGAGTTAAATACGAGAGTTTGAAGTTAGATAGAGATGCCCCTAATAAAGAGCAACTTATTGTGAAGTGTATATACACCTTCACGTAATTGCCAGATCTTATCTTGCAACGATGGGTCATTGAGCAGAATAAGTTATGGGGGTTTGGACATATAAAGCAGAGAAATAGAAATGCACCATTAAGGCGTGGCAAACAAGACTTACAGAAATGTAAATTAACAGAAGATATGATTTTTAATAGAACAATATGGGGAGATAAGATTCATATGACTGACCCCACTTTAGTGGGTACTAGCTTTTGATGATACAATGGTCTAGCTAAATATTCCAATAAAACGAAAATCTCTTTAAAAACTCAGGTAAATTTTCTCTCATGGCCTAATGTTGAAATTTCCAGCAAAAGCAACATATATAACATTATTTGTCAACTAATCTTTTTTGTGGTTAGGGCTATCAAATGCAATGTTTTAAAACTCATTATCGACTTCTATATTGCTTGAAGTCAATATCAAGTTGACGCGGCCGATATTGATGGTATCAATGAGTCAACTTGATCAAGCTCAGAAATGGCTTGGCAGAGACTGGCCAATATACCATAGTTGTATCAGCCAATGCCAACAATACTATGGTATCTTGGCTGGGTAAGGCTGATACCAAGCTGACTCGACCAATACAAGTTGGTCAACCGAGTTTTAAAACCATGATCAATTGGGGAAGGATAGGCCCTTCGCATTTTGAACTATTTGCCTTTTTGCTTTTCATTGCGCAATTTGAAGACATAAATAAGCTTGTATGTAGAGGAGAAAGTGAACAAGCATGTCCGGGCTCTTTATGTCGAATTGTGTATGTGGGCATTGCTTTTTGAACTCTAATATTCATTTTTCATACATGCAAATATATTATGTATATCTTTTTAGCAGCTTCAACTTTGTGTATTCTTCACTTCCTTAACATTGCACACTGGCATTCTATGCATTTTATGGTATACATGGAAATGGAAGTGAACTTACTCCATTTGAAATCTTCTATAATTCATAAACATAGTGAATGTTAATGGTATGCTTTTAAGTTGCTCTTGTACAATTTGTTTGGAAAATCTTCTTCAAAGAAATGTAATTGGATTTAGCATCTTTTGAAATTTTCTTAACTCATACTCTTGGTTGTCATTATCGATCATGTGATGAGTACTTTGATTTAGCAGGGTAAAATATTTGCTTATATGGCTGTCTATACTTGCAGCATTGTCATTATGGAAGGGGATCCACATCCAGGTGCAGTAAAAGGCCGGATGTCATTTCAGAATTTTAATCCTTCTATCAATGTGAGTATGAAGATCAAGTGACTTGAAACAAATTCACTCGTTATGCATCTCTTGCCTCATGTCAAGGCCTTGTCTTGGTAGAAACTGAATGAAGCAGCAGAAAACTTTGGTCAACCACATGCCTCTGATTTAAGTTCCAGCAATCCAACCGAAAGGACTTCTGATAGGTGGGTATTTTAATCTTACATATAAAAGTCTCCTTTTGCTTTTGCTTTCCTAGTAATTACTAGCAAAGCTGAAGAGTTGGAAAGGAATGGCAGTTGAGGTGTTCTGTGAATTTTGAAAATTTTAGGGGATGGTTATCTATCATTTCTCAACCAGATTATTTCGAAAAATTTTGTCGAGTTGTGTAAGATTAGATTATGATGCAGTATCATTTATTGTCACAGAGAAAATGGGTCTCCACAGATGAGCTTGGAAAGTTTGAATATAGCGAGACCTGACAGTGATTCTGATGGAGATCATAAAATAAAACAGCAGGAAAATGAGACCGACGGCAAATGCCCAAATGAATCACAGACAAATTCAAGAGGGGAGAGTGATCCACAATCATTAACGAAAAAAAGCAAGGGTCCTTACAAACAACAAAAGTTTGAGAAGCTGGACTGGAGTGTCCTAAGACCACCAAAGGCTCAGAAGAGAAAGGGTTGAACTTTTGTCTGGTGATTCCCTTTTTGTCAGTATTGTTGCTCTCTTTCCTTTTGGGTTTGAAAAGAATTGAATTTTTAGCTTAAATTCTTATGTATGTATCCTGGCACTTAAATTTTTTTAAGAGGAAAACTTTACTGTTTCCCTTCCTTTATCAGTTCTGGTAGGTAAAATTTGAAATTACATAAAACGTAGCAGATTTGGTTATTGAAACTGAAACATTATATCAAATGTCTCGAGTGCAGTGGTTTATCACCTGCTGACCATCCGGATATTACCATTACTGTGATTAATACTCAAGAGGAGGTAGCTCAGTTACTTGCAAACATACTAGAGTGCACTGAAAGCTCCTTGCCTTATCCTGTTCGGGTCTTACACTAGAATGATCTCCTACCTAGGTCTTTGGCTTTTGGGGGAACTTGTGAATGAAAGAATCAATAAATGATTAGCTTCTTGGAAAAGGAACTATTTGTTCCTAAATGGTAGGATCACTCTTTAAATCTGCCCTAGCAAACCAACTGGTGTACTTTTGTGCATTCAGAATGCCTCAAAAGGTGATGCAAGTAGTGGAAAATTTGCAGCTGAATTTCTTGTGGGAGGGAGGGGGATAAGGAAGGATCATCTTATGAGGTGGGAGGGAGTTTATAGTGAGAGAGAGAGATGGTATTATTATAGGAAATGTCCATGATAGGAACCATCTCTACTTACGAAATAGCTGTGGCACTCATACTGAAAGAAAATACTTATGTCATCAAGTGATAGCATGGAATTGCAAATAATAGATGGGATATTAATTTTAGGGCTAAACCTTTTAGGGGCAATCCTTGGAAGGCAGTGGCTGCTCTAGCTTCTCTTTTTTATTCACAAGTTTGCTTTTGTGTCTTTTCGAGCTCTTCCAGTCATTTTTGGCTAATTAAATAGTGGATTAAGTCACCTCCTATGCTCTCAATTTTTCAGATTGTATCATTTGGCCGCTAACCCTAATGCTTGTGTTGGTGACATCCTTTCTTGGTTGAAATCTCAGAGTTTGCTGATTTGATGGAATGCTTAAAATGTTATGGCATTGATCCCCATTGTCCTGATTAGATGAATTTGAGACCCAGATCCTCATCTCATCACTCCTTTAGATGCTTGAGGCTGGTTCTAATTTTCTCTGAAGAGAAGAGCATTGAGACAGATTCAAGGCTTAATTATCCTCATGGATCTCGACAGGTTTCTCCTCCGACTAAACCGTGTGCCCTTCAGCGAAGTTAAGTTTCATCTAAAAGGGAGCTAAAGAATTTGGAAGTCTCAAAACTCGATTAGTTGCTATAAAGTTTTAAAAATGAAATTAAATACGAATATATTAAATTAGGATATTTTATTTTTAAAACTCGGTAAAATTATTTTATTTACATAAAATTATAATTAAATCTTAAAATAAATAGCCTGGCCTGATTTAAATTTTGGGATGTGGATTCCTTTATTGGTTTGCATAAAACCGATTAAAAAACTCCATTGGTTGCAATTTATTTTTAGTTTGGTATTCAAATTTGATCATATATAAATCAAGTGGCACACCTAACAATAATCTTTAGTTGAAATCCAACTCAAACTAATAAGAATATCAGCTGATAGCCTGATACGGTAAGTTCTAATTCTTTTAAAAGTTAATAATGAATCCAAATCCAATTACTTGGCACGAGCAGGTTGACATCTGGGGGGTGGCAATAGGCCAAATCAAACGTTCGGTTAAAAAATTTTGCTTTAATAAATCATAATTTGAAATTAAATGCACTCTCAAACGTAGCCTTAGTACAGGAGATAGGAGTCTTCATGCGCATGCCCTGCTCAAAGCCTCAAACCCGACCCTAAAATAAAATTAGAAGCATAAGCATGATTTGGTTGGGCCTGGTTTTCGTAATTTTATCATTATTATTAAAAAAAAAAAAAAGTACTTGAAATAATTGTACTTATCTATACTCGCCTTTTTTTTATATTTAGTTTTAAATAACTTAAGCAAAAAGGTACCACCAGAAATTACATAACGAATCATGACAACACAATGAATATGCATTAAAGAGTTAATACTGGGCCTTGTCTGGTCAGGGTGGGTTTCAACCTGTCTACCCAAATGGGTACATGGGTCCCAAATTAAAATGGGTACGTGGGTCATAACAGGCCGCGTCTAGAATTGCGACATCGAGGGTGCAATTGCAATGAACTTCCGCGTCGCGGTTGTAGGGGTTTCTATCCATTCTTTAGAGCTTCTGGTTCGGACATGGCAGTTATTCCTTCTTTTTTCTGCCAAAATACCTTCTCACTTGTCGTTCAGTCCGAAACCCCTACTGTTTACTCCGTCATAAGTCTTCTCAAACCTAAGGCCAAGGGCTTCTGCATCTCTATCGATGCCTGTCATCTTTCTCCCCCGGTAATTTTTAAGCCAAAATCCCTACTTCTGGTTTCTCTTTCGTACTCGATACTTTTTGTTTCGTTTCGTCTTTTCCTAATTGTGTTTTATCCTAATCCCAGAAACCTCGGCGAAGGCGATTTTCCACAGCCGTTCATGGATTGCATAAGGATTTGAACCAGAAAACTGTACAAGGTAGTTCTTACCCTCAGTCTGTCTTTCTGTTTTCGAGCTTCTTTTCTAATGGGATGTTGAATTTCTTTTCTCTTTCTCAGATGACGAAGTTAAGGATTTAGGGGTTAAAGCTGCACTTTCCATGCTGAAATTCTACAAGAGTGAGTGTTCTTTCCTTTCATCGTCCGGCCATGACAAATAAACAAACTGGGTTTTCTACTGTTGTACCCATTCTTTGAAAAGGAAAAGAATCTTTAGCTCAATTTAATGTATTCCCACTTCGTTGCTGTTCTTGAAATTCACATAAAACAGTTCTGGAGGATCACCAATTTGTTTTTTATGCAGGAGAAATCTCGCCACTGTTGCCCAATAGTTGCCGATACGTGCCAACATGTAGTGAGTACTCCATGGAAGCATACAAGAAATACGGAGTCGTGAAAGGCACAATCTTGACTGCTTGGCGTCTCTGTCGTTGCAATCCCCTTGGTAATTCCCTATTTGGTTTTTTACTAGCGTCAAGGGTCATTAAGTATCTTTCTTCTTTTAGAAGCCCGTGGACAAAGATATATAAGTTGCTATATGCCTTCCATGGAGACTCAAATATGTATGGTTCTTTATAAGGTCTTCTTGAGACGACTCTGCAAAAGCTTGGGATTGGATCTCAATTTGCTCTGAACTATAATTATCTGCTACTGACATACAAAATTTGACTCTATAAATATGAATTCCTATTCTGTTATCAGGTGGGTCTGGATTTGATCCTCCACGATGGTTTGATGAGGAAAAGCCAGAACAATGAAGCTTTCCCATGTTAGAGCTGCTCAGTTGGCTTGGTAATCTTTGTACTTTTGTCAACTACAGGTTTTAGTTTCAAGTCATATTACATATTGTTCATGTTACCCTTGTATTTCTTATTTATCTCTCGTACTGAACCAAAAGCTGATTTGTAATGTGAATGGTTCTTACAGGAATTAACTCGATTCAGTACTTTGCTTTCTTTGGCTACACCTTATGTTGTTAAATCATAGCTGTCTAGTTCCTTTTTGTAGCCTAATTTTAAGACTCCACCACACTAAGTAACTCTAAGTGTAGATTTTATTATTTTAAAGAAAAGGAGCTAAAGTTGGCCCTGCATTCTCTGTTTGATTTATTTTCGGAATAGTAGAAGTATGCATTCAACATTGATTCTGTGGGTATTCCCCATGCACAGCATTGTCTTGCTGTTGTTTATGCTGTGCCTATCCCCAGGCCACCAGACCCTATTTTGTGTTTATTGTTAACCCACTCCTTCTCAGGACCTCGCTTGACGTTGAAGTTATAATATAGTTCTTTCTTTTTCCTTTTATCCTGATTTCTCTTTTATCCTCCTAGTCTTAGAATCTTCACTGTCTTGTGCGGCCATCCTTTTGGTCCATCTATTTGGGCTGTAAACAAGCACCCAGAGTCCGGGTCTTTTTTTTTTTTTGATAGACCAGAGTCAGGGTCTTAAAACCCAAAATTCGTACTAGTAATGGCTGTTATGAAGAAGTACGGGCCAATATATTTGAGACCGAGTGACGGGTTTGTTGACAGGGAGGGAGGCTGGATCGTGCTTCCTAGGCTTCACTATTTTGATGGAAATTAATTTGTTTCTGGGGTAATTCGAGCCACCCCAAGTCCTCCTAATCAACTCAAGGTTGAATCTGAATTGCTGCCTTTTATTCTAGATCAATGGCTTTTTAAATAGAGCTTAGAACGTGAAGAAACAAGGATAAACCTCCCTAGAAAACTGGAAACAGACCTTCCTAGCTAACAAATTGAAAACTACCTAAGATAAACGTCACCAGGTAAAGGAATCCTGCGTATCCACCCATGCTCTCCTACTTTCTCTTGCTGGTGCTTATCTTCATCTCCTACTTTTAAGCATTTTGTTCACCCAATGTCCTAACAGCAGCTGGTCTGACTCGCCATATTTCATTGGCTCGTATCACAGTATTTATCGTAAGGTCTAGCAGCAGACCCTGCAGCTGCCATGTGCAACATCTCATGGTAGCTGCAGGGTCTGCCGCCAGACTATGCGGCAGACGATTTCATCCCAACACTAAATACGGATATTTAAGTAGTACCGAGTTACTGGTACGTACCAGCATTGATCAACCCTGGCTAGCCTTCCCCTCATAAGCTCAGACTCATTACCCCGATTGTGTGCTTCGTTTCGACGCCTCTAGGGCTGTATTTAGGCGTAAATCTTGGATGATGTTGTTTATCGGGTTGGGGCTTGGGATATTGAACAACCCTTACGCAATAGTTTCTAAACGATTCTACTTTGTAGTTGAACGTTTAAACCTGTTCAGTAACTCGATGCTGGGCTGGGAGTCTGGGACGCTGCTTTAGCTAAGAGAAGCTTTCAGGTAGCGGAAACTTGATGGTTATTTAGATGGGACAACCAGCACTAGCAGCGTTTCCCTTTTGTCTTCTTTCTTTTTCCTTTTTTGGAAGGACCCTTTTGTCTTGTCTTGTTTCACAGATGTTAACACATAGGCTCGGTGGGATGAAAAGATGTAATCATGTAAGCTTGGTGATACGTTATTTTAAAATCGAACAAAACATAAAGCGGCCACCACAAATATCATAAGCAACTGTCAGAGTCGGACTAACCCCACCTTCCCCGGTCCCCACCACCCACACGGCGACACCCGCTAAAACTCTAGCCAAATCCACCTACATTTATCTCATTTTAACCCCAACCTCATCACATTTTACAGCCTCTTTGCAATGGCAGCAGCATCACCACCACCAACCGGGTTTTGCAATTTCTTCTGAAGGTCTGGGGCTCACGTTTCTACATTTCCAAGATGGACTAATGAATTATAAAATAGCGTTTATGAGTCAACAACTCTTACTTCATTAACGATTACATGTCCCTGCTCTTCTACCTTCCTAATGTCTCTCTCTCTCTTTAGTTTTAGTTCTCTCCTAGAAAGAAATGTGCCCTACCATTGTCACCATGTGGAAACTGACCTTTCATAGAGAATTAGCCATATACACGATGGATAAGAGAACTAGCCAGAAAATTTTCAAACTGAAACCCAAGAGATAGTAGTACCTGATGCTTGGGTTCTAATGGATCCTTGGCTGGATAATGTGTAAGACCAAAGGAAGGATGATGACTCATTGAAAGAGTTCCATGACCATTGCATTTCCAAAAGCCTTTTAAACAACCCTTGGCTCAACTCAACAATCATATGCAGGTTTCCAAGAGGACATTGCGTAAATGATTCGTCCCTTCCATCCCTGCAACATCCACCGGCTATCTTCATCGATCACAAAATCCTTGTGGTAGTTTGATTTCACCCTATGCTTTGCCTTCCCCATGATCTCCTGGTTCAATGGAAGCTGCCTAAACCCAGCCCTTAAAATTCTGACTCGCCATTGTTTGTATGTCTCTGGCCTTTCAACCCTCTCTGTGCCCTCACAAGCTATAACATTAATAGCCTCCCTCCCAAGCATCTCTTTCTCGATAAGTATTCTCTCCTGATGCTCACGAGGAATATTAGTCTCCAGCATATCAAAAAGCGCAGAGAAGTGGAAGAGAGCCTCCCGGAATCGTGTAACGAAATAGGGGACACTGTAGGCCCCGTTCACAATTCCATGGATGAAAACATCTGGATTCGTCTTTCTGATCAGGTTCAGAACAGCATTTCTTGGACTATCCACCACCACGGTCTCATCAAGTAGATTAGCAAATCGATGCATACAGTTCACTACAAGCACCTCCTCGGTGTTGATTTTGAGATCCTCAATTTGGATTGTCTCCCATTTTTGTGCTATAGCATTGAACTCAAAAGGAACGTTGAAACTCTCTGCATAATTTGCTAAGCGGCGTCCTGTCTCCTCAACTCTTTCTGCAGGCCTGAAACCAGCTTGGGGAAGTTCTATCCCTGTAATCCGAAGCTTTGGGGGTCCACCATGTCTTTTTGACAATCGCTGGATCAGTCCAGGCCACTGGAAACCATAAAGAATACCAAAATCTATAATGTGAAGTCTCGTTGCATTCTCAGCCAACTTCATAATTGTCTGGTTTGAGAAGAAATTCGAGAGCTTCCTGAATGGGCATGCAGCAAGAAGTAGATGGTAAGCTTTCAAGATATCAGCGGCCGATGTCCGCTTTGTTACAAGAGCTGTATAAATCTGGGTCCCCGTGCCCTCTAAGCGTGCCTCTAGGCCCTCAGCAAACCAATGAGCCAATCTCTGGGTTCCATCCCCAATAGGCGAAGAGTGCTGTCTGATCTGCTTCAAAAGTTCATTAGAGCTCCTACGATCATCAGTTGCAATGGCTTGTGCACAATGAATCAGCAAAGTCCTCAAATCCACCGTTTCCCTTTTACTGCCCTGTTTCTTGCCACGGGTTTTTCCGCCACTTGATCCTTTAGATTGTCCACTATGAGGGACACTCTTTCTTACTCCGTTCTGCAAGGATTCCCGGAGAGTAGTCAATGCAGACTGAGCTTTGCTGTCACAACAAAGCAACACCGTATCGAACATCTCTGACCTCACAGTTGCATCAGGGTAAACTGCTGACTGTTTGTTGCTCCTCCCTTCTTCAAAATCCATATCCTTGGGGTGAGGATTCTTTCTTCCTCTTGATCCATTCGACGAGTACTCTGTCTCATCCTTCTTCTCCGCCTTTATCGCCACCTCTGTAGCCTCTTCCTTGGGTTCTGAAGTTACTAACCCATAACATCCCAGATCAGCAATCAGATTATTCCCATTTGGAAGGAACTTACTAGCCTCCTCAACTCCTTTCTTGAAGTGCCAAGAAGATTGGCTCTCAACAAATGAATCAGGAACACGAAGAGTACTCACTGGAGAGTCCACAAACCCATCGAAGGTATTACTGATGCTGTTGGATGAGGAGAAGGATGACTGTGAAGCAGGCTGGGAAGTGAAGTCAACAGGGATACTCTGTCTTAGAGAGGATTTACAGTCACCTGGATCAAAAATCAGGCTAGTATCTACTAATTTGCTGTTATTATTGCTGATGCTACAACTGTAGGTGCTGAAATTTCCATTGAAATTGTCATACGGGTTGTTATTAATATGGTTCAGATGAGGATGGGAAAAATCAGTGCTGATGCTACTGCCATAGGTGCTGTAATTTCCGTTAAAATTGATTTCTGGGTTCCTACATTCGTGATTCAGGTAAGGAGGGTGAGCACTGGTGCTGTAATTTTCACCAAAGTCATCATCTGGGTTTTCAATGTTGTGATTGAGATAAGGAGGGGGCCGATCAGGGGAAGGGGGATACTTTTCACCAAGTATCTCATAAAAGGATTTCTCTGCTGCTTGAAGAGCAGACGACTCCTGAAACATGCAGGTCTTTTCCTCCATATCTTCTTCCATGAGCATTTGGTTTATATACTTGAGAACTATGTCAGAGAAATCACAGTCTTCAGGAGAATCTCCCTCAGGATTCAAAGTCAACAAAGGAGGAAAATTACAAGGGGTTGGATCACGAGGAGGGAGAGGACCATCCATCAAGCCGTGATCTGGTAAGGACTGTTCAAGTTTCAGTGCGTTAAGATTTTGATCAGAAAGGGCCGAAAGAGACGCATCGTCCAAGGTGAATCCCTTAAATCTCACCGAACTAGACATTTCTCCAGGACGCGAATCCATAACCATCTATATTTCCAAACCCCAGTCACAATTCCACCTGAGAATCCTAACTGCAACGTATTGAGACCCAAGCTGGATTTACAGATTTTGTATTATAAACTTAAGACATTAAAAGGAGGAAAAAGACGCCGCCTTCCTCAGTATGAACAATCCAGAGCTCTAACCTTTAAAATCATAAAAAAATCAATCAAAACGCCTCCGGGACAGAATCACCAGGTACAAAATCTTGAGAGAATTTCAAACTAGAACAAAGTGATACGATCAAACATCAATGGAGGAAACAAAGAGAAATAACTCATTGAAACGAACAAACAGATGAAATCAGAAACATACGAATTTAACATCTATGATAAGCTTCCCATTCAGAAAATATGGAAATGAACTTACAGAAAGAGCGAATAGGAGGACGAAATAAAGCAGCCCAAGACCTGCTGGAAACAGAGAGAGACGGAGCGAGCAGTGAAGCAGGTCCGAGATGCATCGAACCCATCTTAAAGGAAAGCATGAAAAAAAAAAAAAAAAAAGGGCTCTCCTTTTCACCAACGAACCTTCAAGGAATGAGCTGCAAGTGGGAAGATATCGGCCCTTGGATCTCCATAACCCATTCTTTTCGTCGATTCGCGCTCGTTCGCTCTCTCTCTCTCTCTCCCTTCGTTTTTTCTTTTTCTTTTCGTTTTTTTTTCTCCCCTCCCGGTTGAAGATTCTTTCTTGCTTATCTTATCCGATGAAAATCGGCAATATTTTCCTCGCCGATTTTGCGAGCTGCTGTCAAGCAAGCGGGCTGCGTGATTTTACAGTCAAAGACAATGACGAACCTGAAAGCCTTCCCAAGGACGAAAGCATTTCTACTTGAACCAAAATCTAGTGGTTCTTGGGAAATCACCGATTGGGATGAAATTTGAATGTGTGGGCCCCTCTTGGCATCGACATCCATTTGTATATACCACTGAGTAGTTCCAAATGAAACGCTCTCAAACCGTCTATTTTCTAAACTTGTGCTTTGATTAATGAAGTATTTATTTGCTACATTACCAACTTAGCTTATGCTATCGACATGAATGTAAAATATCTGAAAGACTTATGCTATCGACATGAATGTAAAATATCAGAAAGACCGCCTATTACATCAGTCGTTGAGGTGGGGCCCAGTGAATGGACGATTGAGAGCGCAATTTCAAAGACACGAGGGCCTTCGATTTGGACATGGCAAGGGTACAAAGGTAATTTAGTTTGAAGATTCGAGAATCTCCTCGGCACAAATTGGTCTACACGTGAGAGGGCGATGCGCGGGCCGTTTTTTTACCGCGTTTGAACGAGGCCGCCCCCTGAGCCTCCTTAGCGTGTCGCCCAAGCCTCCGATTTTAAAATTTTTGTTTTGGAAAATGGAATACGTAGAACACCACCTCGAATTCTCCCAGAGCCTACTTACTCTCCAAGTATTTTTGGTCCTTGTTTTGAAATGTCGAACAACATCCGCTAAATGGGCTCTATAGTAACTTTACGGGGGAGTGAAATCGTCAACGACTAGGACATTACAAACGATTTGACCGTGAGATGTTATCAAGTTGAGAATCTCATGATCGGTGTTTATTCAATTGAGACCATCTGACACATTTACAAAAATGAAAAAAACACTATCCGTGAGATGCTCCACATGGCAGCATCTCACGGCCATAATAACCTGCAATGAAGTAAAGCATTGCAGACGATATCATTTCCTTTACGGGCTAAAATCTCATGACAGCTTGCTACATTAATTCTAGAAGTGAAAAAAAAAATTCATGTTTTTATTATAATTGCTTACTTACATGATAAGCAGCTACCCAAAAACAAATAAAGATTACTAAACATTATGTATAACTATGTTATTATTTGTTGATCTAGCTACATATATTTTAGGTTTTTGATTTGATATATCTAGAAAGATGCTTTTAAGCGTAACTCACAGAAGTACATTTACTTAAGTGTCTAAGGTTCAATCTAAGTTATCAATAATTAAAAAAAGAAAAAAAGTTAAACGTAAAAGGGTTTTCTTTTTTTAATTAAAAAGGCATGAGTTGATTAATGTTATGAGGGTTAGAAGCCATGAGTGATCAGCCGTATCAAAAATAATCTAGTCAAACAAATTCGCTCTTTTGATTTTATCATATCATATTCAATCATGATAAAACTTCTTAAAGCATTTGCATTAGTTCACAAAAAACTAATGCAAATAATATGATTAGAAGCTAATTTGTGACATGATAATCCTTCTAAGATTGACCATTTGATCTATTGTGAAATAGCAATGTGTAATGTGACAGCCTTCAACTCCTAGGTGATCCCACATTAATTTTATAACCCAAGTCCTTTTTTTT
The DNA here is from genome assembly GCA_947561395.2 of Buxus sempervirens. Taxonomy (NCBI): domain Eukaryota; kingdom Viridiplantae; phylum Streptophyta; class Magnoliopsida; order Buxales; family Buxaceae; genus Buxus; species Buxus sempervirens. The sequence goes on along the minus strand of OX387183.1, from coordinate 57,548,636 downwards.
TTTTTTGGTTAGAATTTCTTTCTTATCACAAAATAACCCTGCTGATGCTTCAAACCTGAAAATTGAAAAACCTCTACCAATGGTGAAATCTACAGAGCTTTAGGTTCCAATGACGTGCACGTGAAAAACTCGATACTTTCATAAATTACGCTATCGAAGACTTATTAAAGATGTATGTTGAAAAGAACCAAAGAAAAAGAAAACAAGATTTAAAATTACCCTGCTGATGCTTCAAACCTGAAAATTGAAAAACCTCTACCAATGATGAAATCTACATAGCTTTAGGTTCCAATTACGTTACCAAAAAAAGAAAAAAGAAAACGAGATTTGTTGGTTTATATAGACGAAAGCAAAAGACGTCTAGTTTTCTATGCTTATTGTGTGAAAACCCATTCGTATTCACACCATAATTTGTCGACATGTGACTTCTTTAGGCTATGTTTGACTCTCTTTTTTTGTTTTTTACATCATTCTCAGGCTAGCCTACCCAGCGCATAACCGGGATTTGGGTAGTTGGGGAAGGGGAATACACACCCACCACTTACCTCCAAGGGGAACACGACATTCTTGGACTCACGAGAGCCGCAATATGTGGCAACTCGGACATCCAATGAGTTGATTGAGCTGGAGGTAGGCTACGCTTGACCGAGGTTGTGCATTTTGTGTAGGTCTGTTGGTCCAACGGTAATGCATGTGTACACGTCAGCTTTACACACTTATGTGGACATATGCATTATCGTTGGACCAGCAGATCTTTCAGCCTAGGGCTTTAGCAAATTTCAAGTCGATCTCCAAACACTTCCCAAACCCTTACCATTAAGGGGGATCAAGGCAAATTATAAATTAAGCTGACGTGTACACATGCATTACCGTTGGACCAGCAAATCTTCCAGCAAGAGGGTCCAGGTGATATGCTCTCTTGTTTGGTATTTTAAATCAGGTTAGGTTGAATTAGAGGGTTTGAAAAGGAAATTAATTTAGAGGGACAAATTAATTTAAACAAAAAAAGACTAGAGATTTTGAAAAGGAAAACCGTGGGGAATCAGTGGCTTAGTGCCCGGTTTTGACTTTCATCCTTTTTCCCTTTAATCTGGTGAATAAGTAACTAGTGATAAAAGGTGTTGAACTATCCCCATGCGAGCACAACAACGAGAGAAAAGTCAATGCACGTAAGCTTCTTAAGTCAAAATCAATTTAGATAGCGCTTAACATCGTATGACCATGACATGACATCGCGCGTTTTACATCGCCTAACATGACATCAAAATCACAACTGCCACTTCCCTTTAGAAAAAAAAAAAAAAACTCACAACCAGTGGGATGTGTTTTTTCCGCAAATATGAATAATAATCTCGTATCCGTATTATATTTTTCATAAAAAATAAAAAAAAAAGAAAATTATGAAAACCACCTATTTTTCTTGCTTATTTATAAAAATATGCTTTGAAAAAGTCAAATATTTAAAAACGTTCAAATTTTCCTAAATAATTGTATTTCAGTTCGAAATCACTGTTCAATTAAATTAATCGAACAATCAACATTGAGATTTGTTGTTTAATTGAGTGGCAATTCCAATTAATCAAATATTCACAATGAACTAACGTGTGTCCGTGGATTATTAAACCTATATCTATAGAAGATTTAACTTATATCCTATGATGATCATGCTTGTTTCTATGATGGTCAACCTAATATTATATGTATCCCACGAAGATTATACTTGTATTTGTCGATGATTCGTCTTATATCCTTGAAGATCTAACATGTATCCTTCAATGATTTGAAATTTTGATTAACCGAAATCTTAAATCGTTGTTTTGTGATTAATCGAAAGGTATCTGATCGATCGAAATTTATAGACGCATGATCAACACACGATTAAAGCCTAATTCAACATTCGTACGTTCGTTCGATTTTACAATTAATCGAATGGCAATTTTTAAACTTTGAAAAGTATTACAGTGATTTCGATTAATCAAAATTTATGTGATTAATCGAGCTACAGTTATTTCGGACTGAAACGCAATTATTCGGAAAAAATTACACGTTTTTTAATATTTGAATTTTCAAAACGTGTTTTTGTAAATACACGGAAAAGACGATCCTTTCAATAATTTTCCCAAAAAAAAATGTCAGAGTTTGAAAGTATAGTTTGTAATGACTTTTAATCAAATCTAAAGACAAGAAGGATTTACCACATAGCTTACCTTCAAAATATGGGTTTTAGCCCCTGTAAGACACCGTTGGAAGCTCATGGTCCGGGCCCATTTAAACATTTTATATGGACACAAGCCAGTGTAATGTAATTACTAAAATGAAGCATAGTAAAGACTTTACTAGCTAGCTAACGCAAACCAGCCCAATATTGGGCCTCTGAAGGGACTACAAGTTTAAGAAGCATCGTAGCTAGGTTTGGCAAAGATGCCCACTGCTCCGTTGAATCTAATCGTTCAACAATGAAGACTTCATGGTCAGTCTTGTAATCAATTCCCAAAAATATTTATAGTGACTAATTCACCAATCAACCAGAAATAGTACCACAGATACGAAATTATTCTCAAACAGTTGCAAGAAACCATGGAGGAAAATTAGATGCAGCCAGTCAGTAGAAAAGTTGGGGTAGTGGTGACCAGACCCATTCTCACCCTGTCTGTCTCTGATTCCACGATGTATTGTGGGGGAAAATTAAATGGGAAAATTGGTTTTAGTGATATTTTTTCAAAATAATTCTGATTTAGTCGGCCAATTCTTGCAAATTAGAAATTAGTGATACTTTTTTCCAATAATTAGGATTCAATGTCATTTTACTATTTGTGAAAAATTTCTTCCAAAAATACCCTCAAAAACACTTGCAAACCTCGCCCGTATCTAAATGAGTGAAAAGGTTTTCAAAGTCTTTTGAGGAAACACTTACAAACCTTACAAATATCTAAATGAGTGAAAAGGTTTTCAAAGTCTTTCGAGAGAATTTTCAAAAGAAAGTCTATAAGAACAGTAAAATGATATTAAATTCTAATTATTTGAAAAAGGTATTACTAATTTTCAATTTTAAAAAATTGACTCACCGAATCTGAATTATGTTAAGAAAATATCACTAAAAACCTAATTTCCCCTGAAAATAACTATCAGCCGCCCAGTCCATTCCCTTGCCACGGACAAGTAGTAGGACTGAACACGGCAGTGAAAAGGAGACGTCCCTTCTCATTGTCAATTTGTCATCTATCTCGTCAAAGCCAAAATCATCGGTGGCTATAGTTAGAGCACCAACTAATAAATAGGCACTTGCCCAAATATTACTCAGATTTCATAGTGAAAAGTGAAAACTAACAGGCTTTAATTCAGACCCTTCACCATTAATGAAGGCCTGGATAAGAAAACCCAACTGGTGAACAATTTGGTGAAGAATCACATCTCCAGTAAACCTTCTACATTCGAGCCCCATAATTTTAACCATCAGTCACTGAGAGTAACTCCATCTCCAATTTACTCTATTTACTGAGACTGAGGGTAACTCCATCAAACACGCGATGTATCCAGATCTATGAAAACAATATCACAGACGCAGACCGTGTGGATTTGGTTGACCAAAACAAAAGCTGTTAATACAAGAATATGGCATTGATGGGCATATATCCCAGAACACGCAAGTGGTGCGAAAGCTCGAATTCCCAAAGCAGGACTTCTTACTTCACTGTTACGAGGCAAGCAAATCCGTACTCTTAAAAGCTCCAACCGTTCAAGAAAAGTGGGATCACTCACGTTTCCTTCGTTCTTCTCCAACACCACCTCGTGCCTCTCCAAAGCTTACTTAACATGGACCACATCCCCCTCCATTGTTAACATGTTGGCAGAGGTTGGAAGAAACGTGTGGGGCCCACCACGCCACTAACACACCCACCCCTTTGCTTGCTTCTGCTTCCAATCAACTTTCTTTTAAGGTTGCTTAGCGGAATCCTTGTTGGGTCTTTTGCAATGTGAGCCATCGAGGTAACAGGTGACCTATTTCTCCGGTCACCACAAACCCATTTGTTTTGTAAGGATAGAAGGTTGATCTTGGAATCTGAGAAAACGAAGAAACCAGACAACCAAAGTACCAAATTAGGAGGAAATTTTCACAAACGCTGAACAAACAAAAAAATGCTTCAAGACTTGAAAATGAGTACACATTTAAGAAGGAAATGCTCAGAATTCAGCGTTAATGATCATTACATGCTTTTTTTATTCAGTCAACCATTTACAAGTGCCAACCTCTCCAAACTGAAAGGGTAAACAAAAAGAAAAAAACCTGGCCAAGAATCATGTCAAGTGTAAGAATATTACACGAAATAATTTTCTTCTCCTCTTCCTATCAGCACTTTTTACATAACAATACTTAGCACTACTAATTAACAACAGGATATTTCCCCCAACTCTTTCACCGTCCGCCCACAGCTTCACAGTCCGACGGTTTCAGAGGAGAAGGCAAGTCTCAGACTGTTGCTTGACCTGCTGCTTGGCTTGCTGTTGAGACCAGTACGCATGAGCAGATAAGACCCTGTCCAAGAGCTCCTGGGGAACAGGTTCTCCCCTCCTTTGCTGAGGAGAGATTCTTGCCGTGTGTACCAATGTTTTCCACTTATCCTGAACCACCGCCCCAGAAAAAAAGGACCCATATCATGTGAGCACAATGATGTATTCATACAATATAATACATCAAAAGCAAATTCGAGTATAAATATGCATATTATGTATTATAACCTTGTGAGACACCTTTAGCCTCATTAATCAGGAATTCAAGGTTGCTGGAAGATTCCTTAGTTTTATAATCAAGTCTAGCTTAACAGATCATTATATATTAATCCTGTATATAATAGCACAATGAGACAGGAGAGGAAAGTAGGAATTCTTTTAATTGGCCATGGACATTTTATTTATCAATGACAAACTTATAAAGCAGATGCCAAGTCGTGTCAGACTAATCTTCTAAGATTCCTGGGGACCAATAGCTTCCATGGATAAGCACAAGCAAGCTATAATAAACTGGACATACGAGACGCAATTAACTTAAAGCTATAAACAATGACTTTGTTTTGTTACAAGGAAAATGAACTAGAAATCACAAGCAGCAGCCAAGCAATGACAAAACAATCCCACCAAAGTAGGGGTCATCAAATTTACAAGAAATCAGGAGAAAGAGTTTAAAAAAAAAATAATTTTATAAGTAAATTAGTGTGAGAAAAGAACAGAAAACTTATCACTTACCTTCAAGTCCACATAAGTTCGATGCTTTGCATTATCAAAAGCACGTAATTTAACATCACGCCACCTGCAGAATGAGAAGACCATTAAGCTTCTGTAAGCTGAAAATTATAACTCCTCTGTCAAAAAAACTAGAACTTGTCTTGCAGTTCGTTCCACGTGGATTGAGAGGACACTGTTCATAACACACCTTCCAGTTCCAAGTTTTTCAACTGCTTGAACCAATGCTTCTACTTCTAATACTGAAAATGGTCTCCTAATCCGGCGTTGTACAAGTTCAGATCTCCTTGATTTCCGGTGCAAAGGAACTACAGCCAGTGCCTCCACGCTCATTGTTGGAATGGCAACCAGAGCTCTGGAGTCTGACGTGGTTTTATCATTTGAAAAATCAGCAGGGGATGGAACAGAATCATGATCACTTTCAACATAGTTACCCACATCATTCAATCGAGTATCTGGGGAGGCTTCAGAATTCTCTGGGTCTAAAGCAGGAGCAGCTGGATGCCTGCTAATAGATCAAATGATATTAGTTCATCAATTTGATTGAAAATAGGATGGGTCCAAAAGCATTAAAATCTAAACAAGGTTGTAGCTTTAAAATAGAGATGATGAACTACAGTGATACAAAATAGAGTACAAAAAATTTCTTCTGTGTAGTTTGAAACCAATCTTTCTGCTGCTTGAGGGGAACAACAAAATTTCATGTCATTTTGCATCTTAAATTACTTCCACGCTAATAACTAATTCATTTTCCACTTGGGCAAATGATCCTTATATAAGAAATAGCCAACTAATGCAGATTCTTGACCAACCAACCTAAAGATCAGTTTATCCAAACAAACCTAAATTTTGATAATTGAGTTTGATAGGACGCAAGAAAAATACAAAATAACAATGGGGGCCCCATTCAGATAAACTTATTAAAGGTCAAAGAACATTCACATTACCTGGTTAGTGGCTGAGGTTCCTCAGAGGGTAGCAGAAAGGGAGGATCTTCATGGCACATAGCAGTTGGAGTTTGTGCAGTGTTGGGCTCCAGTGTAAAACCCAAAGTATCGAGCTTGTTATCATGAGAGATTCCAGTTTGAAGTAGAGTTTTGTTGTCATCTCTAACTTTCTTCCCCTGAAGAAGTACACCAACACGAAGTCCACCTCCAAGTATAGCAGTTACTGCCTCCATGACTGTCCTCTATGAAAGATTTATACATTATCAGAATAAAAAAATTAATGATGCATCAATCACTTAATGTTACAAAAACTAGTGATCAAGAAAAATAATATTAAGCTTTCATCACTGTAAATAAACCATAGTGTAATCTTAAAAGGTTAAAAGAAAACAAATGGATTGACCTAAGTTGTGACCTGCCCGGAATGATGAGCAATATCAAGTCATGCAACCAATGAGATATATAAAGCTGATGTGTATTCAGACCAAATACCCTAGGCTTCTAATCATTTCGCAACCAATAGAACAAAGACTAGCATTTTCAGAATGCAAATCAGAAAGAGAAAAAGATAACTTGTTTGTGTCTGATACTAACTTAAGATAACAAGGTACCTGCACAAAATATCAAACAAAAAGAAAAAACAGATTTGCTCACCTTTAGTGAACCAACAGTTGCAGTTTCAGGAATCTCAATAAAGAGCTCTGGTATCCTGAACGACTTGATACTAAGCTTCACTGAGAAGAGGAAAACAAAGCATATAAAAGCCTGCCAGGTGTCAAAAGAGGGCATCACATATCACTAACGAAAAGGCACCCATACCATGTGAGTCCCTGGACTGGTAAGATTTCTGTTGACCTGCCACTGAAGATGATGCCCCGCTTGCTGTATATACAAGGTAGGATGTTTTAACAAAAATATCAATGTACCATAAAAGCTTAAATCATATAAACTAATTAAAATAATGCGAAAATAAAAAAGGACAAAAATTAAGTAGGTAGAAATAGACCTTCAAGCTTTTTTGCACTTGAACCAGAAGCATCTCTGTTGGTAAACTTTTCAGTCGAATTACAAATACCAGATGTTGATACTGAGCTTTGGTCAATCAGCTTCCTCCTCTTATAAGGAGAATTCCTCTGAGACCTTTGGCGTGTGTAGAATGTTTTCCTATTGTGGTAACTGAGTGTCATTAACCCATCTGGAAACATCAATTACACATTCCATTTAATTTCACAGGCAAAAAGTCCACAAAAACTGGTTCAACAAATATATAAACAACAAATAAAAATCATGTTCGGGACCCATTTTAATTAGGCCAAAGAATCTCCTTACCAGTGTTAGAAAATTCTCCATCATTCAGTTTTGGAGCCACTTTCCAATATTTGGAAGCCAGTAATTTCCTTATTCTCCGGTCTCCAATACGTGGTGGTGGCCTAGTAGTCTTAATTGTGGTGCTAGGTTGAGTGCACCCCGAAGAGTTTTCGTCATCATCTCTAGTAGCTAATTTTACATCATCCTGGTGCCCAGGAAAGGAAACAGAAGGATTGTGGTGCCTGCACAAAGGCTCCTCAACACTACTGTCTGAACTTACGAGTGCAGGAGGTTTCCTGTCCAACTCCATTGGATCCCTTGAACAGCACATGTCAGGCAAATTGCCATTTTTTAAACTGCTAATATTCCATGGTTTCACTTCCAGCTGCCTCTGACTTATATCCTCTACTTTTCCTTCAATAGATTCTCCATAGCCGGGGGAGCCCCCTACTACTTTGCTGGGAAACCTTCCAAATTCATTCTTACTTTTTATGGCTAAATGCTTTTCAGAAGAATCAATCTTCTCTGAGCCGTCAGAATATGATGTTATAGATGACACTCCCCCGACAGAAACATTTTGAGCATGTGTGAGTTCCTTCCATGCACAGTTTTGGTTCTTCCCATGACAACCGAAAACACTCTCGTCACAACTTCCTTGATCATAATGCTCTTCTTTTAATGGTCGCTGTTCATCCTCTTGTTCCTGTTTAATCATATCATTAACAACAGAGGGCTTATTTTTTTTGGCAGATGAATCACTAGGACCGGGAGAATTTTCACTCTCCTGTAATAACTTGCCCGCTACAGTTGCCAGTAAATCAAATGCACACATTTGACCGTCAGCAACTTTCCTCCTATGTGCACCTCTCCCCTAAAACGAATAAATAAAATAAAGACAGTTTAAAAAAAATAAAATTTCAAACAGTATTTCACCAGATAAAAATAGCATAAATGAACAATTTGCAAAAGGAATCATATATTTACCCTAGCTGATCTGGAAGCTCGGGGCATGGCGGGCACCTGATAACCATTAAATCCATAGTCTAACCGTTTCTGCAACACCATATCTCAGATATTCATACCAAATAGAACTCATCAAACACGAGAAGCAAGCATCCTTGGATCCATTTCACTCTATAAATCCCATAATAATCCCATGTATCAATGCACACTCCATTGACTACTTAAACTCACTGATCTCAGCAATAAGAACCTGAAAATAAAAAAAGATGAGCGATAAAGGCTTCAAGCAATGACAATGACCAATTACGTATGCTAGATCTAACTGCACATAAGAGAAACGTCAAAGAAGGAAAATGCTGTATATATATATTACACAGTTAGAAGATGAGGCTTCAAGTTAATGGCATGTTACACAGAACTGAAAATAAGCCTTCTTTATTGCAAGTTAATATTTATCTTCAAAAATGTCCCAAGAATTGGTAAATGAAGGAGAATAGAAGGTAGCATTCGGCCAGTCATACTTGGGCAACAAACTGAGGTTCAATAAGAAGTTCAAAAACCAAAACAGGGAGGAAAACAAAAGGATTAAAAGAAATTGTGGCTCACAAGACTGATTGGCATATGCATCATTAAATGTTGGAAAATGAATACAAATAGAAAGTTCAGGGAAAATAATGCCGAAAATGTCTATGATGAGAATTATTACTCACCCAAAAAAAAAAAAAAAAATTTTCTCCAAGCAGATTTGAGAAAATCAATTGGTAGTTTTGATATCATGAACATTTATGGAAGAAAAAAAAACTAAATGCCAGTAATTGCTTCAAGATCCCCAAGATCTGGAGATAAATAAAACGAACTGGCAATACAAGCAAGAATTTATGAGCCAATTATGGAATCCTAAAATCGGATAGAAATAGATAAGTCTAATATCCGTGGAAGAAATGCCACCAGCCTACTCACTAATATGAACTACCTGATCAATTGGAATTTTTGAAATGTCAGGATCATTAGAATCTGAGATATAAACATAAATAATAAAAATTAAATCCAGAGAAAAATAAAGAAATGATTCACATTGAAAATACAAATTATTGAACATATTTCTTCAATCTTGAACCAGATTGATAAAATCAGTCTTCAATCCTCAATTCACATTTAAGGGGACGAATTGAATTTCAATAGTTTTGCACAGATCCGTGCAATTGAGAGAGAAAGGCTAGAAACTGAAGCAAAAATTTTGACGATCAAACAAAAAAAATGAGAGGAGCGAACAGCTAAATCTTATTACCATTTAAGAGAATCTAATCGTTCTCAGGAATCTGTGTCACCTTATCTGGCAGAGTTAAAACAAAGATATGAAAATCTAGCAGAGAATATCTTCGTCTTAAAAGGAAAAGCCCGTGGAAGCTCTTACATTTGAAGGGTTCTGAAAAACCTCTGCTTTAGCTCAACACTGGTAATAATTCACGCTAAACTGGATCTCAGACGTTATGCACCACAAATTCTGTAAATAACAAACAGAAAAATATCATAATTATTCTTTGATTAGAAAGAGGAAGATGAAAAACGACCACAAAACCCTCATGGAGCGGATCAAGAAAACATAACTCAGAACGGCAACATAAAATAACCTTCAGAAGGACTCCAAATCCTTAAACCAAGAGACATATCAGATCAGCCGACCCGTCGACGAAGATTCATCAAGACAAATTCATAGAATGAAAATATGATTGAAGAAAATTTGATCGGATCTCAATCATTTCGTCCAGTTTTCGAGAAATAAAAATTGTTCAAACTTTTAGAACACGATTCCTTTGTAGACCTCAGCAAACATCCAGCAAAATCGACCAGAAACGAAATTTAAACATGATAAAAGAAAATCCTGAACGAAATTCGACACATCCAGCAAACGAAAACCAAAGGAACGAAATCAACCAGACTCAAAATAAAACCTTTTCTAGCCGGAAAAACCAAAAACAAAAATCCAAAACCGCCGAATTGCCAGACCTTGCAAGATTATCTATCGGCTCCCCTCTTGAAAGACGATTACAGGTCGGATTTATGTCGCGTGAAAACTAAAGTTCCGACCTTTACTCCATAATTCAGGCCATTGTAAGATCGAATGGTTGTCGGAGAATTTAAACAGATCTCGTCGAACAGGAATTCGCTTCATACACGATTAAAATTCTCTCTCTCTATATCTATCTTTCTCTGAGAAGACGCTGTTTCGGACGCTACCCCCTTTTCTCTCTCTTCCTGATCGCCAAAACCCTCTGAAAACCACCCACATTTGCTTAAACCCCCAGTTCTTATACCTTTGACCCCCCCACAACCGATTCGAACGGTAGAGCCCAGTGGCATCCCGGCTACTGCAGGTCACCGGAACGACCTCTAGACCAGTTCCTCTCTTCTGGTGATCCACTCGCCTGTTTTCCCTCCGTAGATCTTCGCCACGTGTGGGACAATCGTATCCCACGGCCTTGTTTAATCCGCACGATCTGAAATAACTTTGGGCCGTCGGATGAAAATAAAACTTTGGTGCCATGTTATGATGATTTCAATTTGAATTATTTTCTTTTTTTCACCAAAACAAGTGAAATATATCTTTTAAAAAAAATTCTAATTTAGATTCTTCAGACAATGAAAAGGGAATATTCGGATTTAATTTGCAGACAATAAATAACTAAAATTCGGTGGGGGATGAAAAGAAAGAAAAAGGTTTTCATGAGATTGTGATAACGGAATAATTGGTCGTTTTTCCTTTGAAGGTTAGAGAATCTAAAATGTAGTTGACGCTACTACCCTCTATTTCTTATATAGTTTTAAAAGCGGCGGAGCAGTTGTGCGCACGTGCCGGTAGCTTTAGCAAGCAGGAAGTAGGAGGTAGGATAGGAAGGGGGTTCCCATGTAAAATTTTTTTTAAAAAAAGGAGGGAATTCTGTCAAAACAAAGAGGATAGTAACGTCAATCGGTAAATAAAGGGAATTGGGGTCGTTTTCTGCAAAAAAATGCAGGTTAGGCGCTTTTTCAGTTAAATTGTGGCCGCAAGTTTGAATCACCTGCCACGTAGGATGAAAGCAGGAATCCAACAACGCAGAAAAAGAGCAGCAGCCTGCAGCCCATTGGGTCCATTAACTAAATATTATCTGAAATCTTAAATGAAAATTAAACAAATAAATGGGTTTTTAATTTATTAAAATTCAAAAAGAGGGCAAAAGCATATCCTCGTAGCCGATGGGCGGCGGACGGAGCGTCGTTTTCGTCAACGTCGATGGTTTTTGTGGTTGACGACTGACGAGGGATGCGATGGCAGGGGGAGAGCCACGAGATTTAACGGTGTTAGTTCCCGAGATAAGGGGGAGTTCCGCTTCTTTTATTTATGTTTTTTTTTTTTTTTTTTGTGGTGAGAGTGGTGGGACCGACCACGGTTATCGAAGATGTCGAAAGGAGAGGCGTTTCGCAGTTGACGTCACGAACACCCCCCACTACTCTTTTACGGTTATCCCGTCTAAGCTGTCGTGTAGTTGACACCCGTCACGGGGACGAGAAGAGCGGCTCGCCAGCAACTCGGTCAGCAGGTTTTCTCTCCGACACGTGCTACGCCAACTGTAACCGCTTCTAATCCTTTGCCGTTTGAACAGTTAAACCGAAAGTCTGGTAACTCTTCGAATCCGGGCCATCCCGTGGTACTAAATCGACGGTCACTCTTCTCTGACATTGCAATCATATGGGATTCGAGATTTTAGTTGATTGGTAGGTGGTGGGACCGCTTTTTCCTTAGCGGTTATTCTTGCAGGTAAGAAGGCAGTAGAACTAGAACACAACGTTCTTTTAATGTATTAACTGCTACTTAAGCTAATAAATCGTAATAAGTTTGGTCAGGGAGAGGCTCATGGGCTTTGTTGGGCTTGAAATAAAAAAAACGTGTGCGTGGTGGTGAGGTGGGGTCCGCGGAAAGAGACACATGCCAGATTGCGGTTACGGACGAAGCTCCTTATTACCGGTTCCAGCACATAAACGAAGTCCTTTCGAAGGCGTTAATGTACAAGACAGTTTTGGCCTTTTTGGGCTGGAGAATTTGAACTTTGAAGTTCACGAAACTGGTTTGGGTTTCTTTACGTGTAAGCGAGTAACTGTTGGAGGAAGCGGATGGGAAGTTTACTACGGTAGCCGGATGGGAACGTGTAGCATCGAATAGCCTAAGAATGGAAGGCAAGTATCCTCAAAAATATTTAATATGACGCACAAACGTGTAAAACGGTAACATTGAATTTGTTCCATTTCCTTCCAAAGAAGGTTCATTCAAAACTCAAAAGATCTGATTGTACGACTACGGGCCACCTTATCTGAATGCTTTACTTCCCATGACTTGACCAGAGTCTTTTTCTAGACTTTGAACATTGATTATGGAACCCAAAAGAAAAAAAAGATAAATAGGCATAATTTATTTAGGGTGATATTCTTGTTTTTTTTATGATTGATGATGAAATGATATGGATGGGTGTGATGTAGATTACATGTTGGGACTGATTGGGCAACCGCACTTGTCGTCATCCTAATTTATGTGTTAGGAAATGGTGTGTTCGGTCATCGGTGTTAAGAAAATGTGTTCTTGTTGTTGTGGTGTTGTTGGACTACTCTGGATGAAGAAGTGAGATTTTACGGAGAAACCAATAAAGGGGAGATATAGATCACGCTACTTGTCACTTTCTTCAGCTTGGCTTTGTTTTTACATTAAATATTGATGCATATGTCGGCCGACGACCTACCCGTAAAACAAAAATATTGACAGAGAGACATCGAGAGAGAGATAGAGTATAAATGAAGAGAGGATCATCTTCTGCCATGAGAAACAGACCACATGCGATTCGTCCATAAGAAAAGCATTTGAGATGAGAGAGAGAGTGAATAAATCCAGGGCACATGCGATATCCCCGCAATGATGTGCGGCTTTCTCATTTTAAATATGGCAGCGAACGATCAAGTACAACTGTAAGGTAAAACTTGGAGCTTCATGGCTGGCAAAGCAAGTGCCCATCCTAACCCAGAGATTTCCAGATGCGCCTTTTGAGACCTCGCCTTCAATCTATTCTGGGATATACGCGCTTATAGCACGACCTGTCGAGTGAGTGTTGTCTGTCAAAACCTATTGAAGCCGTCTTCTCCTGTGGCTAGCTACTGACACCACTGCCTTTGCGAATTGCGATTGATCGATCATAGCGGTAACCTTTGGTTCAAAACGATGCAAGTGGTTCCATACGAAATTGAGACAGGTCGCCGATCCCATCGATGATGTCTCTGCTTTTGTGTTTCATTGTTTTATCTTTATGGTTACTTGCAAACCACACAGCATAAGGATATTGAAGAAACAAATGGATACGCATCTCTGGAAGGAAACCCTCTACTTGCATAGTAGACACACCTCGATCTCTTAGGAAATCCTTCTGTGACGATTTTGGAGTAAATCATTGGTAGTACTGATGCTGCCACTTGCTCGGCCAGAGTTTTCAATCATCCTCAAAGCCAGCGGTCATTCACAAGGCGTATTTGACGGTTTTAATTAAGCCATAAAGGCCGTAGCCTTGTCAAGTGATAACCTTGCCAGCCGTGGATGTGACAGCAGCCTTTTCAGGACCAGCCTAACGAAACCTTTCTTCATATTCTGGAAATTCAATCCAATTATAAGCAAAATATGTCGAACCAAAACCCACCGATCGTCAATCAGAAAACTCCAGAAATTGCAGAGATGAGTTTTAGACTAGGAAAGGAAAGGCAAATATTGATGGACATTAGGAGTAGCTTTACATTACGCAAAAGCAACAGACAATTAGGAGTCCAGCACAGCATTGCAAGACCAGGTCCATAGTCGCAGACAAGTTGGTGCTGCAGATATAAAAAAATAAAAATAAAAACAATCTCGTCCACTATGAACAAACAGTCAGCGGACCATTCGAGAGCACATGCATATAATCCACAACCATTCACCGACGCATTGTCAACTCCGCCTGTCGTTACTGTTACGTCTCTAACAGCCATATAAATAACAACTTTTGAAATAATTCATCACCATATATTATTTCACAAACTAACTAAATAGTTAAGAAATTACACTGCCATCTATACATCCTCTCCAACTAAAAATTCCTCTGCAAATATATGGGGGAAAGAGAGAGAGCGAGTCCCAGTACACTTCCAAGCTACCATGGGTGGAATTCAGTTAATTTAACATCCACGTCTTCGATGCTATTTGAGTTATCAACATTAGCCCGATGTTCGGCATATTTCCCATTGTATTCATACAATTCCAATTCACCCCAAGGAGTCATAGTCATTTCACCCGTTGGATCGAACCATCTCGGAGTGAACTCTTGGCCCATAGCCTCTCGATTTCGTTTTTCAGCTCTCTGCTTCTCTTCCAGGCTGGAAAAAGAATAAGCATGCAGAAAAAAACATCAACCATTTATCCAAAATGTTCTTAAAACTAAACATTACTTCCTCATTTCTCACACGACGCATTGCTTACAATTTAACAGAAAAAGACATGAACACAGAGAAAATTTTCTCCCATAAATCATGTTCTTCATTGGTCGTTGACATCCCAGGGATCAAAATTAGTATGGTGATAACACTAGTCCTCACACCAATACTCAAGGATAATAAGACTAAGATGGATTGGGAGGATGGGACCTGAGCTATAACCAGCTCAACTTGGGCTATAAACCAACCTGTGGTGCTGGGTTCCAGCCACATTTGGCATCACTGAGCATGTTACCTTGTGGTTCATATGGGAACTTTATGGTTTCAAATTAAACATCAAATAATAAACGTGTTCTCTTTATCTTCCGAAAGTTTCCAAGGACATCTGATCAGTACTTCTTCATGAGAAATAATATGTAATTTTTTTATTCAAATCAAGCTCAGCATGGAGTGTGATAAATCCTTTCAGCTTGCACTCATGCAGATAATGAACTCAATTTTATGCAGTCTAAGCTAAAGCCACATGTGGAGAAATCTGGCTTACCGCAAGCCTGATCTTGCAATAATAACAGACCTAGCTAAGGTCAGTAGCCAAATACTTAACCCAATCAATTAACTTGATTACTTTATCCACTTTTTGCTAAATTAACTGGTTGTCAAAAAAGCGCCCAAAAGACATCAAGGACCATATTCTGTCCTATCTCTAATGGGTGAGGCTATCAAATGGAGGCCCTCATACACTCAACAATTATGCAGTGTGCAATCTACAACATTGATCAGAGAAACAGCTATCGTCTCCAATGATTCTATTTTTTTTTTTTTTTTTTTTGCTCCTTACTATTAATACTAGATATAGTTAATAAGCTCCATTTGTATGTGTTTATGTATATGTGTGCACGCAATAAAGCTCCATTTGTATGTGTTTATGTATCTGTGTGCACGCAATAGAGAGAGAGAGAGAGAGATGAGATGAGACACCTGCTCTTTTCAGCCCCAGCTCTGGACAAATCACCCTTCTCAAGAGCATATCTATCAGGACGCAGACGAGAATCTGATGCCAACAACTTCCTTGGTGCAGTTTCGAAGCTGTTTATTTTATGTCCAAAATATGTGTACTGAAATTTGTCATTCTCTGGAAAGTCTGCAACTCTCCAGACCTGCATGGCCACAGTAACAGAAGAGACACAAGTGATGCAGAGTGCAAGAGAATGGATTGATTCTTAAGCTTGACAGCAACAGAGCTTAAATTAAATAGAGAACTGCACATAGAAGTGTGTGTGTATGAGCATGTTGCTATTACAGAATTTTTCTTCACACAATTTATCATTGAAATCTTTCTTTGGTGAAATGACTTTTTTGGTAAAATAAGCATGCAATATGAAAAAAATTAAATAAATGAAAGTGATAGGACATTGAACAGTGTGACCCAAGATTGTAAGCCACCTTTATCTATAATTTAATACCAAAACTAATAATGAAGAGACACATGTAAATGACATAATTATGATATTTATTTTTCCTTTTTTCCCTCTTTTTTTCTCATTATAGATATTAAGAGATCAATAGTGTTTTGTTTGAACAGCAGCAATGCGCCATTACAATCTACATTCATGGCTATGGACACCAAATATGAGAATTTTATTTTGTGATGATAACCCTCATTTCGGAAGTATATGTAACACAACTCATAGACATTAAGGTCAGCCTCAAGGCGTGATGTGTAAACCTCGTGTGCCACTCTTTTAGGAATCAGCCTCGGGAGATTGTCTTTCCTTGTGGCCTCACCACAAGCACATTGTAAACTTTGAGCCTAACTAAACTACGAGCCAGACGTATGATACCAGCATTTCTGACTTCTGACTAAAGGTTCAATTAAAAAGTGTACATGTGTCTTACGAAGAACCAGAAAGATCTATATGCCAGCAACTGAGAGATGGGTTATCAAAACAAGATACTTGGACCATGCTGATCAACTAAATTGCAAGCAGCATTGCAAGATTAAAATGATATGACATTCAACATCTCTTCATATCACAACAAATAAAACAGTAGTATTTGAACTTTCAGTAGCTCCATTTTGTAATAATAGATGCAAAAGGGAAAAGAAAAACAAACTTACAAAAATAGCAAGAGAAGCCTGAATAATTGCCATTGAAGTTACATGTTTAAAATATGAAATCCTTAGCAAGCACAAAGAACATTGAACTTGAACATACTTTAATACTACAATTATACACTCCAATAACACAAGTATTTATACCAAAGCAGGGGAGATTGGGGGAGGAGAGAGAAAAAAAGAAAGCTGAAGCAAAATTTACCTCTTTCAGTTCACTGCCGGCAAGGGGTTCCCCTTCCATATCACAGGGTTGATATCTCATTGACTCATTCCATTTCCCCGTCATCAAGATCTTGGGTTCTTCAGCAGAATTATATATATATCCATCCACTTCATAGCGCCCAGCCCTGAAATTAAACACAGACAATAATATATAGTGAATCAATATGAGAAATGAATTAAGAGTCTTGCGGATTGATAGAATCGAGTCAGAATTCAGGTAAATTGAAACACAATGTTAAGTGATAAGAAAAGAACCATACCCAAACCAACCACATGGTTGAAAGTATAGCACCGCTTTGTCCCCAGTAGTCAAGTTTGTCATGATCATCTCTCCAGGAGAATCAATCCAGGTCCGTCCAAATATTAGGTTGCTAACTTTTGTGGGAGGTGGCACTAAGTCTAGGACTACACCATCCCTTTTAAGGGTTACACGTGTCCTGCAAGGCAAACAATATAAAAACCATTAAGTAAATAAGCTAAATGATCACATATAAACTTTCAAGCCTTGTGATGGGAACCAAATTGAATGCTACAACAGAAATAATAAAACCTTATATAAGAAGCTTTTCATCATTTAACAAATGCTTAGTAAAATGTATGCCACAAAAGTTAATTAGATCCATAAGTAATAACATATAATCTAAATCAACAAGCAAGTTAACCAACTAGATCAGGAGAAAAAAAAAGGAAGGTCGACATTGATCAGTACAGAGGTGTCCCAAGGCCAAAATTTTAAGAATCACTTGAGTCTAAATGTATCTTTGGAAATCAATATCAATCACTCAATACGTAAGACAGCAAAATATGTATAACTATCCTTCTTTTGTTATTTCCTTTTTGTATGTTACAAACTGGCAAAACCTGTTGCACATTTAAACTGAACCATATCCCAAAACGTGCTCTCTTTTACAATTCGAAAAAAATTGCTTCATCCAGCTTAAAATAGAAAACATTTGCAACAGTTAATCAACAGAGGTTATTTCTTAAATAGAGGAGGATAAAAAGTACACATAAAACTTACCTTCCAAGAGGATAAATTTCAACTGCATTGCCAAGGAACTTGGTCTTTATCTTAGAGGTCAAATCATAAGTAAAATGTTCATTTTCAGCGTGCCCAGCACTCACTGGAGGATGGTGACTCACCTGAAAGGAAAAGAATTGCAATACTGAAACAATCAAGTAAAATAAAACATGGAAAATATTAAACTCGAATCAGTGTTAAGATGTCAATAACTACAATAAATGACCAAAAAATTTTAATTTTCAACATAAAAGAGAAAAAAAATTGCTATCTTGTCTATAATCAATAGCACATACATTACACAAGCACTCAAAAATGAACAAAGAAATATATCAAATCTGTGGAAAAACAGTCCCAGAACGACTCACCTGCTCAGAAATAAATGTAATGCCCCCGTGATTAATCATTTCATAAGTCTCACCAAGAATAGGATTGAATGGCTTCCAGGTTCGTTTATAGGCAAAATAGACAGATATTGCCCACGATGCTGAAACAAAAAAATCATGACTTAACATTTTGTAACTGGTTGTGCAAACACATAGACATACATATATTGATACAAGAATACTTACAAGCATACACCAACCGCATGTAAGGATCCTCACATTCATCTGCCAGATCTAACAAGTAAGAGTACTCCATTAACTGCAGTAGGCGTTATACACAGTTTATGATATCGTGGAAACAATAACCACCATAAAAAAATATAACTTTCTCATGAGTGCAACTCAATTAAGAATATTACAGACCTCTGCCATTCTCTGAAGTGCTGTCATTGGTTCAGAAATGAAAACCGGAAGAGTGACCAATGATGTGATATCTGAACCTATATACTTGTGCATCATCTTCCAATGACTGTCTCGATCCTGAATTTAAGGAAAACAAGGGAGAAAACATAAGTACTAACATAAGCTCTAAAACACACGTAATAAATTTTCACTTCTTAATGGCTCTATGGCATGGTTCACTCATAGTTGCTGAAGGCTTTCGACATGCCAAAAATTCTCTGTCAATAGCAATTATAAATTCTCTATCAATATCAATATATTTAATGTCAATTTATTTTTTGGTTCTTTGTGATTAGTAATATTGATATGAAGTTGTAATAACCGGCCAAAAAAGGTCAAAACATATACCACCATCTTAACCTTACCACGTTGTTAAGTATGGTCAAATTATTAGGCCAATATTTTTCCTAATGAAACAAGGCCATGAATTAGTCCTCAAGAAGGTTATCAGAGAATATAAATGATATGTGATAGAAAATTATAATATTTCTAATGTCTTTATATATACGCTAACCTTTACGAGAATTTAGGGATAAAATGAATCATAAACCAAAAATAATTTAAAATTGGAAGAAAAAGCATTTAGATGAAACCAAAAGAAACCAAGTTACCTCTTGCTTCCACCTTCCTCTCTGAGCTTCCTCTTCTGCATCTTCTGTGCCCCCCTCTGGATTTATAACTTCAAGCCCTTCATAACCAACCAACCTGAAGGACAATAGAACTAAAATTGCTTAAAGGCCCAACTTTATAGCATATGAAATCAACCCTAATCTATAAGTATTACTAAAAACACCATGCATTTTTGGAGCAAGAAATTACCTACCCCAAAATCACACGTAGTTAAGAGTTATGCGTTACAACAGGTAACAGAATCAAAAGGAACAGAAAAGATAATCAAAGACCAGAGGCCCATCAAACGGTGTAAAAGATAGAGACAACCAACTCAGAATAAAAGATAAAATGACGGCAAATGGTATCAATACACACCCAAAAGGACATTAGCTAACACTTGCAAAGCACGCATGTCAGGCTTATAGTATTACCATATCACCCTCTCTACTAATAAAAAATCAAGCTTGTTCACAGAGAATCAGCGAAAATTCGAAAGTACATACCCAAAAGGGCATTAGCTAACACTTGCAAAACAAGTATGTCACTATAATATCCTCTGCACTCATAGAAAAGAAAGCTTGTTTGCAGAGGATCAGTGAAAAATTGAATCTAGAATGATATGTAATTAATCTGTGACAATCAAGCTTAAAGGTGAATTTTACAAGATAACTATTAGGTTCGCTATGACATATGAAACAAAATATTGAGTAACAAGGAAGCAACATATTCATTAGATGATAATTAATAAGATGAGGATGTTAAAGACAAATGTAACAGAAATGCTGAAAAATAGCTTCGTTGTTAGTGGTGGTGCAGTAATCGTTGTATTGCATACATAGATGAAATAAGTAGACCTGAAGAACATAAAAGTAGTAGATCAATATCATAAGAAAATATATTGTAAGAAACGTTGATAAATAGTTGATTGTTTATTTTAGTCCAAAACTGGTACATAATCCTCAGGGATTTAAGAAAGACTAATTTCGTGGAGCAACTAGCTGGCATTTTGAAAAAGTTGGTGAATATTAGAAAAAATATTAGCCACTATAACAACTACGGAATTGACACATTTTCTAGAAAAGCCACCACAACAACCATGGAATCGACACATTTTCCAGAAAATTATGTTAACCTTGTGTTACTGTCTTATACTTTGGAATTCACTTGGATTGATAAATAAATGAGTATTTACTTGTTTCCACAACCAATGATTAAAAGGGGGAAAGTCGTATTGTATGAGTTACTACAAAATGGACTTTGAACCACAAAGAAACCAATAGACTCTACCCAAATCGTCTTAAGTTAAGACAATGGCCAAAATAATAATATAGAAAGTTTAAAAAAAATTGATTTAGTTTAAAAAAACTTTCTATATATATAGAAAGTTTAAAAAAATAGCAAGCAATAAAAAAATGATTTAGTTTGCTTGCATTGGTTAATACATTTTTTTAACCATATTGCAGTTTGCGAATATTCTCCACTTCTGCAGTAAAACTTACTGCTGGCAAAACCTTACAGTTACCAGTGGGAATAAAGCAACTTATTCTTCAAATAAACTCACAGGTAAAACAGCTTACTAAGGGTCTGTTAATACAAGTGTTTCCATACTTAGTTTAGGTGGTTCGCAAATTAGTTCTTTAATTTTTTTGGGTCAGATCCAGGCATCATTTGTAAGATAAGAGTAGTTAGGTCAAGCAGCCGTAACTGAGTCCTGTTACATTCAAATTCCTTTGAATTTGAAGGAATTTGAATTAAAACTTTATCTTGTGGAGAAAGCATAACAGAGTCCAATCACACCCCACAAGAGAAAAAGAGCCGGGGTCCAGAGTATCAGTAACAACCAAAATAAGATACCAGAATACATAAAAGAATTTGAAAACTCATAAGGAATGCGCCCAATTACAACCAGAATCACAACAAGTCTTACAAAGATTCAAGTAAAACGCCACAAATCTTCAGATCATATGGAAAATATAGCAAAAGCAACAATATTAAAAAAAAATTTTTTTAAATAACAGTAAATTAAGTCCTTTAAAAAGACCAAGGTGAACATTTCGAACAGTATTATTACATCAAAAGGAGAACACCGGCGAAAAAAATTATCAAAACTAACATACCCATTGACAGATTTTTGCATTGCGCTCCCAAAATTCGACAAGCCCAGCGCGATCGAGGCAAAGAAACCGCCATCTTGCTTCTGATCCTTAGAAGCCATTTAAGAAAACCTAACTGAATTCTTCTCACAGAATCTGAAGATTAATAAACAAGTAATTGCAAGTCGGGGACTGAAAACTGCACGAACGCTTAAATTCTTCGCCTAAACCTTCGATTCGAGGAGAAAACTCAAACCCCTTCCGATGGATCCCCCACGAAAAATACACCCTATATTTATATTAATCATTGATAAAATCGAAATTTGGGAAAGAAGTCATAAAGGATTTAAATTGTCCTGGCTGCGTGGAAACAACGAGGATGAACCCGTGAAAGCAACTCCTCCGCGGTTCTGCCTTTCAAACCCGAAATCGGATATTTTCACATACGCGCCAGCAATTACGACCGTCGTCTTAGTGACCAAATTACTGACATACCCATAAATAGTTTCTTAAACTACGGATTTACCCCGATATTTTGACCGCTCTCGTTAGGGAACCCCCTTCCTAATAAAACATAGGTAGTTCTTAATTAAAGCATAAAATTTAATATAACCTTTAAAATGATGTTTTTACTCCAAACAGTTAGGAGAGTGCCTATTATCTTATCTCTACTAGGAAGGTTAAAGAGATGGAAAGAAATCGTTTTGTAACTGATTAAAGAATTGAGGCAATTATAATTATATACCCCTCTTATTAAAAAATCTTAACGATAATGTACAAGGGTTTTTTGGAAAAATTTTGCATTATGGTTCGCACGATTCCCAAAAGACTTTTCGCATTATATAGAAGTATAGATCTTATCTCTACCTATTTATCTCTCATTATATGGTAAAATAAGATGTAGTAATGCATTTACCATAATTTAGAAATTATCTAAAAATTTATAATTCTGAGAAAGAAGCTCATAATCCATCTCTAGTATGAGGACTCTATGATAAAAGTAAATTTGAATAAATATAATTTGTCAATTTTGTTATTAATTAAAAAAATGCATTTTATTAAGGAACCCAAAACCTTCTTCAGTTCCTTCTTCCCATATTTATTTTGGTACGAATATGAAAGAAACATTCTTCATTTCCTTCTGCACATTTTTTTGGTAAAGGTAACGCATTGACGAATTATACGGACAGAATTGCCATTCGAATGGATCGAGGTCAGTCCATGCCGACGAGAATAGTTACTATTTCGTGACAAATAGATAGCAAAGGACACCAGCGTAATCACAGAAGACACGATATCCTAACGAGTAGTGGGTCCCGCACACGAAGCTTCTAACGTCAATTTTCAACATGAATCCGTCAAACACGTATTGTTTGACCAACCTCTTGAAATAATTCACAAAGCCTTAAAAAAAAAAAAAAAAAAAAAAAGGAAGAACAAAGACCGCACGCGATCCAAGTGGCTTTTGAAGAAACGGTAGCAACCGATCACGTGGTAACATGTGATATCGCTCCATTACCCAAAAAAAAACATGTGATATCGCTCATCATATGAAGTTATGACATTACCAAAAAAAAATCATATGAAGTTATGAACCACTTTACTAATGGTGCAACTCGATTGGGTTTGATCCGGGTTGAGCTCAACCCAAAACCAAATCAAAATTATTTGTAACCAATCCAAACCGAAATTAAAACCGATTTGTTAGAATCGAAAAACCAAACCGATTAAAAATCGAAAACCCTAAACCCAAACCGCACTGAACGGATTCAAACATCGGTTCGGTTCTGGTCTACATCTAATCAATTAGATTGGGTTTTTTTGATAAAAATCTACCCAAAATCATATGGGCTGGTTCGTCTGGCTGCCTTATTGGGCTGGGTTGATTAGCCCACTCTTTTACATTTTATAACCAATCGGTTGGGGACTAAGAAATTCCCCAATCGTTTGCCAATAAAGACAAAGCTCTTCTCTCCAATGCTTTAGAAGTTGTCAAGTGACATGTGCGCTCACATGTGCACGCTGATTGACACCTTATGTAATAGAAAATCTAAACATAAATATAAAATATAATATAATATAATATTTATATCATATATATTGTATTATAGAAAATCGGTTCGGTTATTTGAGCTTTAAACCCAAAACCGAACCAAACAAATTTGGTTCTCTATTTTTAGAACCAAAACCTACCCAAAGACTATATAACCCAAACCAAACTGACCCAAAGTTAAGTTTGACCGGTTTGGTTTTGGTTTTAACCTACCCAAGTTGCGGCTCTACACTTTACTACAGGGTCGATGAAGCTTGAGCTTTGTTACTGCACCCTTGTAATCGAAATTTCCTTTTTTTTTTTAATAATGTACATAGATAGTATAAGCACCTCATTTTTGCGCTCTCATAAAAACCAGAAATGCAAACCCTGGACAGAAAGTCAAACCCTAAGGGGTGAAAGTTGACTTTTTGATCAAGTGAAAATTGGCCACCTCGCTTTATACCATTGGATAGAGAATCTCGACACGGTTCCAACGCAACTGAGTTTGCAGGAATCGGAGTCCGGATGAAGGTTTTGCGGGCGGTCAAACTTGAGCAGAGCCAAAAGTTGACTTTCTGCTAAAATCCGATCCAGAGGCCTACCCCTAAGTCATTGGATAGAGAATCTCAACACGGTTTCAACGCAACTGAGTTTGCAGGAATCGGGGTCTGGATGAAGGTTCGGCGGGAGGTCAAACTTGAGCAGAGCCAAAAGTTGACTTTCTGCTAAAATCCGATCCAGAGGCCTACCCCTAGGTCATTGGACAGAGAATCTCAACACAGTTCCAACGCAACTGAGTTTGTAGGAATCGGAGTCCGGATGAAGGTTCTGCGGGCGGTCAAACTTGAGTAGAGCCAAAAGTTGACTTTCTGCTAAAATCCGATCAAGAGGCCTACCCCTAGGTCATTGGATAGAGAATCTCAACACGGTTCCAACGCAACTGAGTTTGCAAGAATCGGGGTCCGGATGAAGGTTCTGCGGGCGGTCAAACTTGAGCAGAGCCAAAAGTTGACTTTCTGCTAAAATCCGATCAAGAGGCCCACCCCTAGGTCATTGGACAGAGAATCTCGACACGGTTCCAACGCAACTGAGTTTGCAGGAATCGGGGTCCGGATGAAGATTCTGCGGGCGGTCAAACTTGAGCAGAGCCAAAAGTTGACTTTCTGCTAAAATCCGATCCAGAGGCCTACCCCTAGGTAATTGGACAGAGAATCTCGACACGGTTCCAACGCAACTGAGTTTGCAGGAATCGGGGTCCGGATGAAGGTTCTGCGGGCGGTCAAACTTGAGCAGAGCCAAAAGTTGACTTTTTGCTAAAATCCGATCCAGAGGCCTACCCCTAGGTCATGGGATAGAGGGCTCCGATACGATTCTAACGCAACTAAGTTTGCCCAGATCGGAGTCCGGGTGAAGAAAATATGAGCTGACGAAATTCCCGAGCAGCAAAACCGGCAATCTGCGCACGTGGCAAGAAGCTGCACACATGGCGAGTTGCGTAGAAAAATATCTCAGGGATCAAATCCATAAATATCCAAACATGCCAAAGATCCCAGGGACCAATCTAAAAATATTTGAAAATATCTGAATAAAATAATATTAAATCCAAATATCCCAGGGACTATATCTTAATTTTCAGATTTTTTAAACAAACTCGCGGCTGCATTAAATGGGTTAATCATTTTGTCGCTCGCGCCCAACGACAGCTACTGAGCGCGAGCTGGGCGCCAAGGTCGGCGGATACCCAGGTCTTCTTCTATAAAAGCCGCAGCAACCCTCATTTGCAAGGGTTGGCTGTTTTCGAGTTGGACATTTTTTAGGGTTGGTCATTTTAGGGTTTGCTGTTTCTCGGCATTCGAGGGTTGGGAATTTTTTTGTTAGGGTTCGGCATTCGAAGGTGGTCTTGACCACCATCTTCCCCAAAGAAAAAACCAGACACACTTGGCCTTTCCCTTCCTCTTCTTCCTCATCAAACCCGAAGGAGATCTTGCTATTGATGTGAGAAGGAGGCTCCGGCAGCTGCTCGTGAGCTCCAAGGAACCCTCCGGCATACTCTACAAAGGGCTGGAACCAAGGTGAGCTCTCCTTGTTCTTTTGTTTAATAAATATATAAATCAGGCTTCCCACACAGCTCAAGCATGTTGTTTGTCATTGCTTGCTTGATTCGAAGGGGAGCATGTTCCCTATGATCTCATCTCTTGTATCCCGAATAAAGCCCCCCCCCCCCCCCCCCTGTTCCCTTCTTCATCATTCATGTTCTGTTAATGCATGTTCTGTTAGTGTTTTGTTTTCGGGCTCATAGGTTTGAAAAGAGATTTGATCCTCACAAGTTAGGTTAGATTAATTTTGAAGTGGGTTCAGGTGTCTTCTGGGAGTCTAACGATCCCTAGAAATCAGTTACAGAGGTTAAAAAACCTTAAAACCAGTAAATCATGGAGTCTGGAAAGAAAAAACAGAGACTCGGGGTATGCGTTGAGCTCACGCCCACCTCGCGCTCACCTCGCGCCCACCTTTTTTGGGTGCACTCACCTCGCGCCCACCTCGCGCCCACTTCTTTTTGGGTGCGCTGAACTCGCGCTCACTTCGCGCCCACTTTTTTGGGTGCACTCACCTCGCGCCCACTTCTTTTTGGGTTCGCTGAGCTCGCGCTCACCTCGCGCTAAGCTCGCGCCCACTTCCTTTTTGGGTGCGCTCACCTCGCGCCCACTTCCTTTTCGGTCCGCCCACTTCGCGCTGACCTCGCGCCTAGCTCCCGGAAGTCAGCGCATACCCTTTTAAGGCCGAATTGCTCACATTTTTTTATTCCGAAAATACCCTTGGACCCAGTGTATGTGTTTTTGGTATATTTGGTGTATTTCATGATTTCTGCATATTCTGTCATTTTTGTTGACTGCGGGGTGACATTCTCAAACCTAACCAAATATGCCAATAGGGTTTCCGGGTGACCCGGAAACCCAACATGGGACTCAGACCACCCGGTCTAACTTGATTTCCAGTGGGCCTTCGAACGGGGCCCACCCGGCCCAATAAACACAATGAAATGTATGCATGCAACTTAATCAAGATAAGTAAAATTAACTGATTAAATCAGGCGGGCCAAACCTAAAGCGGTCCACCCGAACCAGACTTATCAAAATTGATGCATGAAATGTATGGTTTGGCCGAGACCAATGGCAAAGGCCTAC
The DNA here is from genome assembly GCA_947561395.2 of Buxus sempervirens. NCBI lineage: Eukaryota > Viridiplantae > Streptophyta > Magnoliopsida > Buxales > Buxaceae > Buxus > Buxus sempervirens. The sequence goes on along the minus strand of OX387183.1, from coordinate 57,521,634 downwards.
CGGACCCGCCAAAGCCCACCAACCGAACCAAGGAAGGGTGCAAACCCTAACTTATGGTAACTTGGGCTTACAAGCCCTAATCAGGACTACGGGCCCCAGGCCCAATGCCCGACCCATTTTTTGGAAACTTAAAAAGATAAAACCACTAAAATTATTTGGATTCCATGGGGGCCCACCTAAGGGGCCCACAAACCAATCCGGCCCACCCTTACATGAAAACACTTAAAACCAATTTGAAACCAAAAATAAAAGTCAATTGAACTAACCAAAGCCCAAAGGGCCTCCTAGGATAGACTGAGGCCCACAAGGGTACATGGGCTTGATTAAGCCCACCAAGGACACCGCGGGCCTTCCAACGGGGCCCGCCCAACCAGACTCAGATTACTTAAATTAATTAAGATAAAAACAAGTAAAGGGACCCACACCACTCAGGTGGTCCCGCCAGACTTAACCAAGCTTCATATCGGATTAGGAATCGGGTGAGACCAAAGTAAGCTGACTCAAACCAGGGAACCCACGGGACCCGTCACCCGACGGGGTGGACCGGGGTGTCTACGGACTTCCCTGGACCACAACCGAGAACCTACTTAGAATCTCAAAACCGCAGACCAAAAGCCCTAATAGACAAGGTTAGGCACCCAGGTGTCCGCCTGCACCCCATCAGGCGGTGGCGACTCCGAATTTCCCGTGCCGCGTTTCCGACGCGCGCACAGATAGTATATTAAACACTAGGAACAACGCTTACAGAAGTGCTCCCCATATAGTAATTCACATATTGCGAGTTCACATCTCCTCGATGTCATTAAAGCAATAGCCAAACCCAAATCACACGAATGTTTCATTCTGTTAATTATGATTTTCATTCTGTTAATTATGATGCTCTAACGTGGTGATAACTGTTAACACAAATTTTCGTGTCTGAAACAAAAGACAAGAAAAATGTAACAAATAACAATTTGTATTAAAATGAAGAAAATGGGTACAATCTTTGTGATTCTCCTCTGATTCGATCTCCTTGGTGAGTCTTGATCCAAGGGCTACACAAGCTTGATCTTGAATGAAACTTCAATATTCAACTTGAGGGCTATGAGAGCTTGGTCTCAAATTGGACTTCGATCTTTGATTCGGGGGCCGTAAGGCTTGGTCTCGAACCGGACGATCTTCCTTTGTTGTGACTGTGATTTTGTCTCTCTTTTCTCAAAGTATCAATTTGATAAAGAGAAAACGGGGCAGATTTGATGTAGACTTGAATGAGTTTCTCCAACTCTCTTTGAATTTCTGCAGAGTTTCTCCAAGCTTTTGGCAAGTCTTCTAGAGCTTGAAAAGTGTCTCCTCTTCTCATTAAGGTCCTCTATTTATAGGCAAAGGGTATGAACACTTGCCATAATATGAGGATCTCTTTTGATTGAGAATTTCCTTATGAGGGTGCATCTCATTTAGCGACAATTTGAATTTAATGGACCATGCCATACTGAGAGATTCATTTGCTTTGATTTTGGCATTTTAAATTACTTCTGCCATTTGTGGGGTTGTGACTTTCTTTTTTTTGTGTTGTCACAACTTTGTTACCAAAAGACTTATTTATTCTGTTTTAGTAACAAATATAACCCATATCTTGTTTTGTGGGGCCCATTTATAGTTAATGGGTTGGATTTTTAGGATGCTTGTCTTGACCCGTATTTCATAATTTAAGGGTCGAACCATCATTTTGTTTAACCCGGCTCATTTGTTTGGTTAAGCCCTAGCCTTGGATTTGATCTCATTTGCCAAAGTCAATTATTTGACTTGGTCAACTTTTTGACTTGATAACGCAAAATTTTTAGTGCCTACAATAACAAACTTGAAAAATATGAAAAAGTTGGAGGATATTTTGGGTACAAAGTGAGCCAAGAAACCACTGTTATGCTTTATAATAGTAATAGCTAATAATTTTAATTATTTCAAAATATATGCCTTAATAATTATTGTCTTCCAAGTTACCTTGAAAATTTGTGGCTTCATGGAAAGATATATACAATTGTTAATATTGTGAATAACCGATATTGCTTTCTCGTTCTAAAGCATTGTGAGATTGTTATGAGTAGTTTCATTTGTTTTTATATTTTAAATGATTCGAACAAATTACACACATGATTCAAACTTATAAATATATTACTTAAGATAATTCTACTCCCACAACTATCGCAACCACAGGTCACTAAATGCCAATTTCTATAACTCTATAATATGCAATTCCTTAATGAGATAGGTAAATCTATTATCATCAATAAGTAAACATAATTTCATAAAAATAATATTCAATTCTTGTTTAATTCTATCTTATTTAATTTTGCTTTTTTTGTTGAATGAGTCCAATTCTTGTTTTATTCTATCTTATTTTTGTTGCCTTTACATACCCTTTGATTGAGATATTGGAGCATACCAACTATTTATTATTGCAAGATAAGTATTTATCGAATGTACATTATTTTATTAGTCAATATGCAAATATATTGCACATATTAATTGTTATAAATAATATCTCAATAATATATTTTTCATTTATGTCTCATATTTTATAATATAATTTGGCGATATAATTTAATAATTAATTCCTCTCAAGCTATAAAATTACTTTAATAGAAATAAATGACCTCTAATAAAATCAAAATATATGGAATTGTATTGACATTCTACTCTATCGGACAAACATGCACATAGGCACACATATATATGCATATATGTGTATATAATTTATCAATTCATTTGTTGTATATGACTACATATAATATTTTAATTGATTTACTTGAATTCCATTTTATTATTTTTATCAGTTATCTCTACTTATTTTCTAATCTACCATTATGTAATATAATATAATTATAAATTTTAAGATAAGGGGGGACATATTCTTAAAATAATAAGTATTGTGAAAAAAATATTCTTTATGTTGACAAGACTTTTATTTTCTTAGAAGAGTTTGATTAAGAAATTGTTGTTAAAATACAATATATAAAACATAAATACAAGAAAGAGGATAGAAATGCGCTTAAAATATGAATTATAGTTGATAACTTTAGTATATTAGTTAAGTAATGTTGTTAAATGTGTTTTGTGTTGAATTAATCTACAAAGGTTTTTGTCTTGGAATATAAAAACTTTAAAACATAAATCACGATATCAATATTCACGAGCAATGCAAGCATGGTAGTCAATGAAAAAAACTTAAAATAAATATATAGCTGTTGCCATCATTTCTGGCTCAGCTATGGAACGTGTGAGTGCGCGGGCGTGCCAACATCTGTGCTGATGCAAGGAAGGAGTTGGAAACTTTTAACCCCGGCGCTGTTCGTACGCAAAACCAGAGGGGTTGCGGTTCAAATACGACGGGGGCGCCTGTAGATTGGAAGACTTCTGATCCGGCGATTGCTAAGAGGATTGGGGTTTGTCCTCCAAGGTTCTTCCCCCCAATTTTATGACAATATTGATGACGGCCACGTTGATGGTACCCGTTTGATGTAGAATCTGCAGCAATTGAAGGCCGTATGGGATGACGGTCGTTTCAAGGATCGATGGGCCGTGTGGGGTAACTGCTGTTTCAAGGATGGATGGTGATGAGAATCAATAAAAAAGGTAAAAAGAAGACCAACAAAATCTCGGTACCTACCGCCTGTTTCTCTATGGCCGTGATCAGTAGCATAGAGAGAAGAGATCGGGGGCCGCCTTGAAGATGACTGGTTCTGAGATGCACATCGTGACTGCCCTTAGCCTTGCTTGAAGGGGTGAGCGAGATCGTACCTAGCGATCGGAGTATGGCGTATCATAAGATCGTACTTAGTCGTATCGGAGTAGGGCGTACCTTCTTAGCCTTGTCTAGGAGTAAGGGGGATCTCCATGTGTTGTTGCGACTGGAAGCAACAGGAGGATAGGCTACTTCATGCTATGAGGATAGCATGAGAGTAGGGTGGTCTGAGAAGACCGAATAAGGGGTCTGAAGAGACCAAAGTAGCTATTGTAGTTGTGTGTTGATCGAGGGATCCCTTTCCCTAGTCTGCAGGTCCCTATTTATAGCTTTCCCAATGACCCACTCTTAAGAAGTTGAACCCCACCTTACATAAACCACCCATGTTTTTAGAAAGTGGGGGACCCCACTTCCCATGTTCTTTTAGAAGGTTCTACCATGTGGCCAACCTCCCACGTAGTGATGGGTTTCTTAACAAACCCCACTTCCCTAAATTGAGGGATACTTGAAGCCGCATAATATGCCATCATTTCGTCGGGTTACGGCGGGTGTAAACATGGGTTTCACTTGACTCGTATGTGGTAGGATACAAATCGGTCAAAAGATATACGTGACCGTAAAATAGTACCGCGGGGCTACGGCGGGTGTAAACAATAGCATATATAATTTTTCTAACATATTTATCTATAAAACAAGATGCATGATTTAAAATCGATTCGTATCCCCTACAACTCACACTATATACACCCCCTCACATTCAATGTGGAGCCCACCATTAATTTGGGGGGCTTTTTGCATCCATGTCCTTACATTATATTATATTTGCAAGTATGCCCTCTTGTTTTCAATATTTGTATTTATATCTCTCTGTTTTATATAACCGTTTCAATCATACCCCTGACATTAAAATCCATTAACTTTTATTATTTATTTTATTAAATGATCAAAGTAACCTTTGATAAAGTAAAAATATTTTGCATTTATCCTCTTATATTCTTATAAATTCATTTATGTACTTAGATTATTATATTTATTGCATATATATATTTTAAATCATTGATATTAATTTGTTTAATTAATAATTTTTCATATGAATTCCACCTAGACCCATATTCATTTGCCTATGTAATAAACTTTTCGTCTCATAGAAGGTTAATTTATTTATTTAATAAAAATAAACAACAAAATTTAATGGAATTTGACATTAGGGATACGTTTGCAACAATTATGCTAAATGGAAGGGTATAAATATAAATACTTAAAAAAAAAGTAGATATAGATGTAAATATAATATAATGTAGAGGTATAGATACAAAAAGCCCTGATTTGGGTCCCATCTTTCATTTGGGGGGCCCACAAATGTTATTGCAGCGAATACTGTAGTCTCTAGATGACGTCCATTGACTTAAAATGGTATGGACTAATGATGATTTCTTGCTTGCCCGACCCACCCACCTGCTTTTCTACGAATCCCTCCGTCCCATTTTTAATTAATACAATTTGCTTATAATCATCATTTTCACTCAAAAGTTAGAACTAAGGGCATGTAGAACCCGATCACTTTGCTCAAATTAATTCCATTGTTAGTTCAGCAACCTTAGGCAACCACGTCAAAGTCAATCAGTCTGGTATCAACAAGAACCGTTCAAAGAATTATATAGAAGTAGCAGTTGAAAGTAGGTAACGTATGTGTAAACCAAAAAAAAAACTAAGGTATGAGTCGTGGTGTGACAAGGATGGCGAACGGCGTGGCGGGTTTTGACAAACCTTAACCCGCCTGATAAGGGTTTAGTCCACAGCTTCTAAACCCAACATGTTGATAACAGAGCAGGTAATGGTTGACAGAGTTGTATTATAAAATAATGAAAAATGATATATTTACTTATAACACATGTATTCTTTTGAATGAAATTGTCCGCAATTTCGCCTTGAATTGAGGACTCTGTCGAAGGAGAGTGACTTATCCAGTGCGTTCAATCTTACCATCCATAAAACACATGGTTGCCTGCCCCGTTTCAATAGGGGCACCCACACCCCGAACATAATCTCAGCTGGTGGCAGTGGCGGAACTAGGACTCTAAATCTGGGGGGGCAAAAAAAATTTCCAATTAACACTTCTCATAAAATATAGAAATTTTAATGAGTTGGGGGTGGGCAAACCAGAAATTTTAGAGGGTATTCTCATGAAATATAAAAATTTTCAATGGATTGGGGGGGCAAACCAGAAATTTTAGAAATGATTCTCATGAAATAGAAAAATTTTCAATGGGTTAGGGGGGCAAATCAAAAATTTTAGGGGGGGCAAAACATATATTTTAATTAAAAAATATATAAAATATATACCTTTTTAATAAAAAAATAAAAGTTAGGGGGGGCAATTGCCCCCCCTAGCCAATACCTGGTTCCGCCACTGGCTGGTGGTACAATGAGCATTTACCATTAAAGGAAACACATTCCTATCAAAATGAAATGCTTCTACATGGAGCATATTAGTATATTTTTTTTTAAGTAGGACTGCTACAATCTTAAATACTTAAGTGCTTAATTAATAAAGTCTCAATAAGCCTTAGGGCTTTTGGAGCAACGACTAGGCACGCAACAAATGGTATCGGAGCCAACCACCACGTCTCAAGTTCGAGTCTTAGAGGAGGCGATCTATATGCTGGATTAAAATGCCTTAGTATTATGTATGGGCATGATGCTAAGTCATTAAATACTGATAGATGAGTGAAGCCGTCAAGAGGGAAAGAGCTACCACTAGGTCAGTGTCGATAAAGTGGGCAGCCGTGGACGTCGATTACAGAAGCATGATAGAATGTTACGATCCTAGATGTTAAGCATAAGCCTTGGAGCTTTTGGAGCAACGGTTAGGCACATAAAAAAAAGCCCCATATAAACATTTGCAAAAAGTGAAAAGTTTTGAGATGCTCTACGTGCAAGCATCCACTTCAGCAACTGACCTCAATTCAAGCAAACTAGCATACGATTCCATTATGTATTCTTTATATATGATATGATATACGTGGAACTTAATATTTTAAAGGAACTTAATATTTTAAATGCTGTAGGTTGGATACAGAACGGGTTGGGCTAAACCCTAACCTGCACGTAGCCCGATTTATACCATATCAAACTTTAACCATTATAGGTGGTGCAGGTTACCCATTTAACTCCTGCCCATACCGAGTCAAAGAAACATCCTTCCCACCTAACTTGTCTTAAAAATAAAAAAATAAAATGCTTCCCACCTAACTTGTTATCGTTTTTCTCTTGTTTTTATAACGAGTCAACAACTTACATCAAACATTAACAAGTTTCCTGTTGGATTTTTGTACAAGGGAATATTAAGAAAAAGAAGATCAATCATCAGTCAATTTTATTTTTGCTTTCTTTTATTTATTTTCGAATAAGTATCACTATCAGTATTAGCCACCTTTAGATTGTTGTTGGCATTCTCTTCTTCACGATGCAAATACCTAACACATACGTCCACATTGTGTGTGTTTTTATTACTTGCTATATAGTTTTAGATATTTTTCTTATATTGTGAGAACAAAAGTAAAAACTAATAAATAATAATATTGACAGCTTATAAGGTTTTTTTTTGCAATTTATATATATCAGTAATCGTGGAATGACATAAAATGCATAGTTAGAAGCTCGACTTGCATCATCTCAAATTTGCGAAATTACAAATCTAATGCTCGCATGAGATGTTGTCATGCGTAACATCTCACGAACCCACGTTTTTTCAATGTTAAAAGTCTTTTTAGATTAAAACATTAAAAAATATGAAAAATATAGGTAGCGTGACGTATTAGACAGCATCTTACGCAAGCGACAAGTCTCGAGTAGCCCACTAGCTTAACATTACAAGAGATTAAGGGAATATAAGGTAATGTACCATGTAGCATGTAGGGCGAGAGGCAACAAATACTTTAATTAATCAATAATTGGCTATGATGGAAGATCTTATCTATGAATATTGTCTACCATAATTGAATCCTTTGTTTTTTTTAAATCAAAATTTTGCGAGTAATAAATCAACGGATATGATCATGGCCACATAAATGATGGGTCCCAACTCTGTATCATGTGTTAATTGCGCGAGAATACTTTACTCGAGGATGATTTGTCGTTATGTGCAATTTATTTCCACGTCAAAGAGGCTTCCCCCCGATCGTAATTTAAAACAGGAGGTTAGATAGAATATCGCTTTCGGAGACAAGCAAGAACCACCAAGGTCCTGTCACCGGCTTGCTTCCAAACCAAACACAAGGCGATCCCGTCTCCGCTAAGTTTCTGCAAAATTGGACTTCCCTATTTCTAGCCGACAACATTAGATCCTCCTTTCCCTTTTTCTCTCCTCAAATTAACCCTAATTTTCCAATCTTTACAATAAAATCTCTGCTAGTTTGGGTGTTCGTTCATTTCTGTGATAATGGGGAGTGATAATCCTCCGTCGGGCATTGAAATCAAGGTTCATCCGAGGAGAGGCGATAACGTGATCCATCCGACGGGGCCGACGGAGACTTCATCTACGGCACCGAGACGGTTCGTGCTCGAGGAGTTCAGGCCTTTCAAGAAATGGTTCTCTTGGTTGATTCCTGCCTTCGTTGTTGCAAATGTTGCTTTGTTTCTGGTCACCATGTACATTAACGATTGCCCTCGTAATTCTAGTTCTTGTGTTGCTCGATTTCTTGGGAGATTTTCGTTTCAGCCTTTCAAGGATAATCCCCTTCTCGGCCCCTCCTCTTCCACGTGAGTCTTCTCTTCGTTATCAATTTGTTTTTCAGGTTATTTTGAAGCTTGTTTATTTATCTGATATACTGTTCAATTTGTGTTAGGGTATGCTATATGAGATAAAATATGATTTGTTTCCTTAGCAATTCCATTTGAAACGCTTTAAAAAGTGGGACGCTGTGTTACAAACGAGCCGCGGTTTGGCAAACAAAATCCTTATGAAGTACATCATGAAGTCAGAAGATAATTTGGTTTCAAAACTGACTTACACAAAATTAGCAAGTCTTTCTGCTATAAAGAGATGGCTGAGGTGAATCAATCTCCTAAATGATCACAGTAATCTGCTATGGGGACAACGCAGTTTTAATCAAAAATTAACGATAGCCTCTAAGTCACTCTCAAGTTCCAGAAATTTAATCCCAAAAAAATTGCTAACTCTAGCCCTAAGATGACTGCCTTAGTTCCTGCCATTAAAGAGTTTGAAAACGCAATAAATGTAGCCTCAGTCCCAAGTTGGTAACCATTACCATCTCTGGTTATTATTCCGATTGTAATTTTACTCGGATTTCTCCAGGCTGCCCTGTCAACTTTCAATTTTGTCCAATTTTCTTTGGTCTTTCCCAGCTGTTAGATATTTCTTCTTTGACACTCTGATTTCTCCCTCCTTTCTGGTTTTCATTTATGTTGGAACCTTCTTGCAAGGGAAGGAAACTAACGGTGTTAGTCTAAGTGTCTGGTTTGCAAAATATTATCTTGTTCCTGACATTTCAAATTTCCCAGCATATGTTTTGTCCAAATCCATTCCCATGTTTTTGCCTCCAGTCTTCTCTTTGCGATTCTCCAACAGGTTTGTCAAGAGCCACTCTTTACAATTCTCTGGCTGAGTACCCCAGTCTAAGTGATCTCCCATAGCAGCAAACCAAATAGTTTTCATGTATGCACATATGTGGAATAAATTTATTCTGGTTTCCAGATTGTTATTACATAAAATGCATTTTTCCAACTCTATTTCTCATAATATCATTTGTGGCGAGGCAATTGTGAATACACTTTCGTATAAACATTCTTAATTTTTTTGAGCAAATGGGAGTTGCCGGAACTTTAACTAGGCCTTGTTTTAAACCCCTTTATTCTTTGTTGCCATGAGTTGCTTATAAACTGTAGCCACCGAGTACTTTCCTTTCGAGTTGCCTCTCCATAAGATTTTGTTTTTTCCTTCATTCGTATCAATGGGTATAGGAAGGATTCTCTCTATAAACAGCCAGTGGAGCGGAGGATTTCCAAATTCCGTTCTCCCGTATTGGTGGAGTTGAGATCCGCCACTCTCTTCACATTGGATATGGTCATTATCTGTTTGTCCATCCAATATTGAAGTGGTTCATGATTGATAAGACAATTGTTATTGGTAGTTGGAAACTCATCCACATATGCAAGCTCGTTATTTTTAAATGGAAAACTAAGAAAAAGGAATACTAAACTTAAAGAAAGGTTTTGGAAAAAAGAAGAGAAAATAACAACGAATTGACTGAGAGGGGAAGAGAGGGAGAAGGTGGGAGGCTTTGGGAGATATGACGGGGAGAGAGAGAGAGAGGGGGGAGGGGCTTTTATGTTAAAAAAATAATCCTCCTTAAAAGCAAGCCCTAACTTGGATCAGCTTGTATGGACTAGTGTAATTCCATGAACCTCCTTAAAAGCAAGCCCTAAATTGGATCAGCTGGTAAGGAAAAGTGTAATTCCATGAGACCTGAATTTGGCACAGGACCTTTTTTGCAGTATGGACCGGTTCTGGTCATGTTAAGTAGAGGATTCCATTTTTTACAACCCTGTGGTGACTGGCCATGCACTTCTAATTAGCCGTTTATCTGTTGGAAAGGCTTTTTACTTCCAAGTCTACCATGATTTCTGTGGATGCTGGTTTGACTGATTATTTTGGTTGGTTATAAATAAGACAATGTAATTATGTTTTAGAGCATCTATGTACAGCCTTCTTTTTTATCCATCTGCCCAGGATGTTATACAAAGCTCATTGATGACTGTCTTCGCTGCATTCGTTGTATTTCCTACCTACACATGCTTTTGAATACTCATTCCCAAAAAATAATTTTTGGGAAGCGGTGTTACAATGCCATTCTGTCTGTGGCAGCCATTTAACCAACTATTTGGTTGATTTCTAATAAGAAAATGTAGTTATGTTCCAAGGATCTATCAACAACCTCAGTTTATCCATATCTACAGGATATTATGCAAAACTCAATGTTGATTGTCTCCATTGCATTCCTCATATTTGATACCTGAAATGCTCGTGAATACCTGTTATGAATAATTAGTTTTTGAAATTGAACGCATTGGAGTTCCGTCACATTTTTAACATAATTCAGTGGACAAAATGAGCATAGTTGGATGGTTGATTAACCGATGAATATTGTTTCTTCTACATGCAATAGGTATGCAAAATGAAGTCCATAAATTTCAAACTTAACTTTTCAGGTTCAGTAGTAGTTGGAAAATTATCCAGCTTTTAATACTGATTGTCCTTAATTTTTTTTGGCAAACATCATATTCATCATTGAAATTTTCAAGATCACATCTATTATTAAGTGAAGCTTTTTTGTTGTACACTTGTAAGCTTTAAGGAATGGCCAGCAGTCCTTTATATCATAATTCTCCATTATTAATCTCCTTTTTATACCTATTTCAGCTAATTTCTAGAAAATTGCCGTATTTATCCTTCAGCATTGGATGTGAATTTTTTTTTTCTTGTAATCTTTCTTTAAATGATCCCATGACCTTATCTACCTCTAATTCTGGCATTTAACTGCTTTGTTGATGGAAATACTCCAAACTATGATGATTAGTTCTGATAATAGCTTTAGCTTGGTGCTTTTTTAATGGTAGAATCCTGATAGAAAATGCAACTTTTCTCCCATTATGCAAAAGAATGTTACTTATCCCTCTTGTGCACATGTCATTCTTGGGAGGATTCATTAAAGATGTGCAAATTTTTCCATTAGTATTTAACAAACTTTTGGTCACTATTATTAAGCCATAAGAAATCATGCAATGCCTGACGGGAGGAAGTCTGAGGCTGTTCAACCATACTACAAGTCTTCTCTAGATTAGTAAAGGTTCCTCCCTTTCAAAATGAACCTTTAGCATGATTCAGAAGTAAGCTATGGTCTCCCTGTCGAACTACCTTACTTCTTTGTATGTTCACTGGCAAACATTTTCACCTTCAAAAGAAAGCATGCTAAAGATACTCTTCATTTACCATATGAATTTAGCTAATGATTTTTAACTTGTATGGCATTGTAAAAGAGGGTAAACTGTTGAATGATCTCCCATTATTCTGAGGAACTAGACCATGAAATGTAAATTTTACCTTGAAAGTTATACTTTTAATCACTAATCAGGGGATTATGACAAAGCTTTTCTTATATTCTTATTTCGTCAGGCTAGAGAAGATGGGTGCTCTAGAAGTGACTAAAGTTGTACGTAGACACCAGGCATGGCGCCTTATAACTTGCATTTGGTTACATGCGGGGGTTTTCCATATACTTGCAAATATGTTGAGTCTTTTGTTTATTGGAATCCGGCTTGAGCAAGAATTTGGGTTTGGTAAGTATGCAAGCTTTTTCACTCAGGTTGTTATGAATATACTATCATGCATACATGAGGTATCAAAATTTTGATACCTTCTGTTACATTATAAACTACACCATTTAGTAGTTGCAGAATAGGAATGTTAGTTTTGGATCCCAGAAATCTAATGTTTCAGTATGCAGATCTAAATCACCATATGTGTTCCATCCTTGTAGGAGTGTTAGTTTTGGATCCTACAATCCTAATGTTTCAGAATGCTAGATCTAAATCACTATATGTGTTCCATCCTTGTATTCCAGGGTTTAGTTTAATATCTATTTATTCAAGGTCAGAAGACTTGGAATTCTATTTATAATGAGGCTTGAATCAAGATCAAATTACACATGGTTTGAGAATGCAAGTGGGTTTTCCAATCATTTAAAGTTCATTTTTCTCTCAAATGAGCTTCAATGCTTCAAGCAAACATAAGATTTTGAATACACCCCTTCACAAGAACCCACCAGAATATTTCTGTTCTCGACCCAGACAACAGGTTTGATCACCTCCTTTTTCTATAATTCTTCCCTTATCAGCTAAAATGGCAATCGCTTTACGAGGGAAGAGAAGACCTTGTGGCATCCAACATACAGCCACCAACAGAACAAAGAATTGGGCAAGATGAGACCCTACATAATGCATGTTTGTGTGTACCTAGGTGTAAGGGTGAATATGATGTTGGCATGCTTGGATTGGAATGTATAGGAAGCTGGGAAACAATATGGATTAGAGGATTAGAATCTTTGAATTTTCAATTAGAAGGCAAATAATGATTGAATTTTCAATTCTAGTTCTAATTTTGTAGAGTTTTTCTTCAATTTAGGCCTACAGGTCGACATGTCAACGATTACTTGGTGTTGTTACTGAATAATCCATCATTGCTTCCCTAATCCTGCTCATGCACACTGTTTTTGTTTATGTCTGTAATTTTCATGAACCAGTGTTGCACATCTATTGGTGTAGTTAAGGACCTTAAGGTGGTAAGTTTTTGTATTAATGGCACCTTTTAAGCTGGTATCTATGTCATTTAGTTTGTTTGTGTTGTTTAATTGAGTATATTAAACACAAAAAAAAATTTTCAATGCGGAATGTAATATCATTAAGCTTTAGAAAAAAAAAATTTTCAATGATTGCATTTATTGTCTGACGTTCAATTTCGTGGTGGCACTTCATGGCCTCTGTCATCCCTCAGCCGCAATAATATCATTGACGTGGTTAAGTGGTTGACTTAGCAGTGCTTTTGTGTTCTAGGTTCTTGATCTGGATTTCATTTTTGATCAATAACTGTTTCATAATGGTGATTGGACATATCAGATCATGTATGAAATAGCAGCATGTTCTTTTGACTAGGACTTAATTCTTGCTTCATATCTCAAATCATGTATTAGGCTGCATTACTGTTCTGTAATTCTTTTAGTGTTTTAATTTGAAACTCTTTCTTAATCTTTGCTTGTTCATTATATAGTGCGAATTGGGTTGCTATATGTCATCTCTGGATTTGGTGGGAGTTTGTTGTCTGCTCTTTTTATCCAATCAAGTATCTCTGTTGGTGCTTCTGGTGCACTTTTTGGCTTACTAGGAGGCATGCTTTCTGAACTCATAACAAATTGGACAATATATGCAAATAAGGTATTTTATACACGTCTTAGACGAACTTGATTACTGTAGAGGTTTACCTGTTTGTAGACAGTTACTTTTTGGGTCCAATTATCTTACTTTTTCAGATTTGCATGTTCAGTTGGCAGCATTCTTGACACTTGTCTTCATCATTGCAATCAACCTAGCAGTTGGAATCCTTCCACATGTGGATAACTTTGCTCATATTGGAGGATTTATTTCGGGTTTTTTTCTTGGGTTTGTCTTTTTGATCCGACCACAGTTTGGATGGGTTAACCAAAGAAATGCTCCCTCTGGATATGCTCGAGCCTCAGCTAAACCTAAACACAAAACTTACCAGTACATTCTATGGGTTCTCTCTCTCATACTTTTAATTGCTGGGTAAGTCCTGAAATATGGTTTTTTTTTTATTATTTTTTAATCTGGGCCTCTGTTGGATTAGCTTTGATTAAAATCCACTAAAATTTTCATTATGATGTCCAAACCTTGTAGAAGGAACTAAAAACAGTTGCCATATTCCTTTTGGTCATAACTGGGATATTGTAATATCAGCTGGGACCAATTTTACAAACTCATAAAAGTGAGATGGCCACAGTTCTACCAATCATAACTGCCCCTGGATTCTCAAATTATTAACAAATTTTGATCAGGATCCTGCCATAGTAAATTTGCTTGCTTTTGACTCTTGCGCACTTGTAAGGTCAATCTGGTACTCCCAAGTCTAAGCTTTCCCCGGAAATGCAAACTTCTTTTCCAAAATTATCAGAAGTTCTTGCTTTTACTTGAAGTTCATTAGTAGAATATCCAGTTCTTCTCATTCCATATTTGACCTAGAAAGAATGTAAACCATGGTTAAATAAATAAATATGGCTGCCCGAAACACTGCAACAAGAAGGAAACCTGTATTCTTGTTGATTTAGTTCTCTAATTTCTGCCTCTCTTCATTTTCTCTTCCTTCTTTATTCTTGACTGAAGGATGGAATCCTGAAAGTATGTAAAAACTCAAATTGTGATGTTGTCCCATGAGATTGAGGATTTCTGCTCCTAATTGACAAACCACGATAAATTGGGACAAGGCTTTTTGATGATTGTTCTTTTCTCTATCTGTTGGTCCTCGATTCATCTTATGGAAAAAAGATGTAGATGCAACATATAATACAGGAAATCTTACTAGTCTACCAGAAAAAGGTATGTAAACAGAGCAGAATTTAATGAAGAAAGTTTTCTGCGAACAGAAGTACAATTAAGAATCTTGTTTTATCATTATATAATTCAGAGACCTGTTTTTGGTAATGTTTGATCGGAAGTCTCACTGACAAATTTTCGCTCCTTTTGAACAGCTTTACTGTTGGCCTGGTTATGCTCCTACGAGGGGTTAATGCAAATGACCACTGTTCATGGTGCCATTATTTAAGTTGCGTTCCTACATCTAAATGGAAGTGCAACACACAGCCTGTATATTGCTTGGTAATTAATGCTACTTTTTTCTCTCTCTCTCTCTTGTTTACTTATTGGTTTGGAATCCTTGTTAACTACGAAAACATATGTATAAAAGCAAACTTCATGGCCTATGCATCATATCTGTCATGAGTCAAGATCGTGTGTTTCCATGGGAGTGAAGAAACACTCTTTTTAGCTAATGAGCTGCCTCCAATCAATGTTCCATGTTGTGGATGCACTATGATCATCTGGCTCCAATCATGTATTTGCTTGTTTCTCTGGAAACAGACTATCTGAATCAATGATCAAGGGTTTCTGACTATGTGTTGATTCATCCAATCAAGGGTATCTTTTGGGTTGAACGAGTATGACCTGATGGGTATAATGTTTTGTTATCCAATGCTTATTTCACCAACCATTTACTGTATTTTTCTATACGGTCCTATAGACACACACACTGGGTTGATAAGGTCTCTTAGCAGACATTTTAGAGACACACACACACACACATGTTGTACCAAACTGGGTTGATAAGGTCTCTTAGCAGACATTTTAGAGACTTAGGATTCAAGTCTTCACAGGGCTTGAATAGGTTTAACATCTATTGCTTTGATGATGATTATGATATGATAGGACTTTATATCATTTTCTATCTCTGTGTAGCTGTTTGAAGATGCTTCCATTGTTTTTCTGCTTTAAAATCATTCAACTGATCTTATCTTGGCCTGGAGACATATATTTCAACAACTTAAATTAGACATCTCAAATTTCTTGTAACTTAAAACGCCTTTGTGTGATTTTGACATGCATGAATTTATCACTCTTACTGCAGTCAAGCCAAGATGGCAACCAGCTGACTTTGACGTGCCAAAACAATGGGAAGAAGGACGTGTTTATGCTGCCTAATGCAACTGATTCAAGGATCAAAGAATTATGTTCTCAGCTTTGCAGTTGACACCCATATGTATGGCAGAAGCTGGCCCTGAAAACACATGCATGGTAGAACTTTAAACTCTTAGGTGTATATGATTCATTTGTACATTTGATCAGTATGTTTATACTGTTTATCATTTGTTATTATTTTTTTTTGTTTTTTTTCTCACTTGATCTATGGTTAAATATTGTGCGCCTTGCATTTGGAGACTTCTGCTCACACTTTTTAAGCCTCCTTAAAAGGTCAAGTTGGAGAAAAACATGTTCATTGTCAATCCATACGCAAGAGTAATAATAACATAAAATAGGGGCACACATGTTATAGTGGGGTCCAATAAGTATACTTGGTGATGCTGTAATATTAATTTAACTCATTTTTTAGCCCCTGTATGAGAGATATTTTAAGTTGAAATTAACCCAATTAGTGGACAGAATTGCGAATACGAGGGCTTGTCAATATAGAAGATCACGCACGAATTTCTCAACGTTGCGAAAGCAAGATTGCCTGAAATTACCGGTAAAGTTTGGGCTGGTGACTTTCTCTGTATTTTTATTTGTGAATTATATCAAAGCTAAACTGTATTTTTTTTAGAAACCTAAAATGAATGCGGCAGGCCATTTTGTTTAAGCCTTCGGTTTAAGCTGAAACAGCTTTTCCTCTTTCAAAATTGAAATTTTAAAATTTCAAAACTGAAGGTCTTTATTATTTTATTTTTAAAGATATGCACTTTTTAAATATTTTTGTAGTATTACACCTTGGGTTAATTAAAAGTTCTTATCTTTTTGTTGTAAGATGAATGAACGAGTAAACCCTTTTCACAATCATGAATTGATACTTATTCAGGGAATGCGAGTCTCAAATTTTCGAAGGAGTCATAGGTGGATCTTTTTTTAGGGGATATAGGAGTCTCTAAAAATTTTTGAATCTCCATTTTTTTTAATGAATCGAAATATAATGTGGGAATATTTTGGGCTCACTATATAATGGTATGAGTGTTCAGACAGAGAAGCTCATACACCGTCTCGTTAAGAAACAAGATAGAAATACTTTATGTAGTTTAGAAATGACAAGTTGAAAAAAAATGAGAATGCTTATAAATTGTCTTGTTAAGAAATAAGATAAAAATACTTCACATAGTTTGGGCATGTAAAGTGAAGGTGTAGCAAGCTTTTGAGAAAGTGTCAAGGAAAGGTTTGAAATTAATCAGAAAGGTTTAGATACTTAGAGAGTGACTAAAAGAGAGGAAAACAACAAAAAAAAGACTAGAAGAGTGGAAAAAAAAAGAAGAAAGAATGGGGTTTGGATCTTCAAATTTATTGGAAATAAAACGTGAAACAAAAATTCTTTTAGAGGCTGTTTGGTAACGTTTTTTTAAAAACAGTTTGAAAACTAGAAACAGTTTCAACGGTTTCTAGGTTTTTGAAAACAAGTGACAAGAAACCTGTTTGGTAACAATCACTGTTTTTTGGGTTTTTGAAAACAGGAGACAAGAAACCCGTTTGATAACAATTGATAAAAAAACGATTCAAGTTTTCAAAATCAACAAATATGCATTGTTATACAACCTGAAAGCCAGGTCCTGAGACTAATCCATTTCAAATGTGTGGAAGTTAAAATAGAAGTGGAAAGATTGATGTTAAATCTTAAAAAATTGATCTACAAGAAACCTATCATGACAATGATACAATTTATGTATCATAAAGACTGATCAATAAGAAACTGCTAGAAGAAAATATTCTGAACTCCAATATAATAACCATGGCAAGTATATATGGCACCATAAAGCTCATACCAAGTCTATAGTACACAAAAAACCAAATATACATTTTCAGTGTCATCATAACAAAAATTGGATCCTTTACCGTTGGGTCATACAATGAGAGGTATGAGAGGCAGAAGAGTGATTTCAAAATTTTCAATTCTATAAAACAAAAATATTGAAGCAATTCCTCATAAAAGAATACGTTTCTGTCCAGAGAAAATGCCAACAAAAAGGGATAAAATGAGGGCAATAATTAGTGGCAAGTGATGGAGAATTCACAATCCAATGATATATAAATGTTAGGAACTTAAATGCTAAACCCACAAACACAGAGAATAGAGAAGGCTTTTTCTTCTTCCTTTTTGTGGGGGTGAGTTGTTCTACAGTTTCAAGAATATATATAAATTCCAGGTTAGTAGAGTGAAGTGCATCATTAATGGAAAATAGGAATTCCTTTTTCTCAATAAAAAAATTATCATAGAAAAACAAATCATGTAAGGAAAAAAACCCTAAACGAATCAGTGACAACCATTGTGTAGTTCAACCAAGAAGATCACAAAATGAAATAATTGAACAATAGAGCATGGCCTGAATTTATAGTAATTGCTATACTGAGTTTCAGTTTGGACCATTGTAGCTTGCACCGAAATTCCTGAAACTGCTTTTTCCTCATAAACAACAAAATAGAGCACAGATTCACAAGAATTAGTAACAAGCCGCATCAACTCTGTCTCAAAGAAAAGGAAATCAGCTTCCCCTTATTTTATTCCTCTAAAAATACTGCAGGGAAAGGAATTCAATAAGGGTTTCATCGCAAACTGAAGATGCAAACACGAATAATCTAACCGTTGTAGATCAGATCAGAGATCTCCTTCTTCCAAACAAACGAGAATCCGGGATTTTGGAATTTTTTATTTTTTTCTCAGGACACAAACACATGAATCTGTTCAAGGAAGCTCAGATTCTGGGGCCGATCCTTCCGCTTCACGTACCCTCTCGCCTCCTTCTCCGTATACCTGCAAAACCCTCTCTCTTCGTTCTTCTTCCACAGCTCCGCCGCGAAGCTTCTGTGCGCGTAATAGGCCTCTGCTTCCACCACTCCAACTCCGGTGCCATCTCCTTCTTTGATCCCCACCGGCAACCTCTCGTAGTGACCGTGACTCGTTCCCTCCAGCTCATCCAGTCGGGCAAGTCTGCATCCGAACACTGCGTATAACTCGCCCCAGACTCGATCGCCGGAGCCCGGGATGTTGAGGAGGAAAGGGACAGAGAAGGGCCCCCAATCTCTGGTGCTCGTTAACGCCCCCTCCGCTGTATCGAAGAGAAAAATTTTTTTATTACAAAAATGTCATTCAATAAAAAAAACGGTTCATCGTTTTTAAAAACGAAAATTTTCGGTTTACGAAAACCCGATTATTTTTCAACCGTTTTTTGGAAAAACGGTTTGTAATTATTTTCAACCAAACACGTTTTTGGTTTTCTGTGTTTAAAAACCGAAAAACGGTTTCTGAACACGTTACCAAACGGCCTCTTAAGCGATAGAAAATATAGAGTTTGTAACGAAAAAACCGGTCCGACTTACTGAATGTCGTCGGCTACGGTCGACATTTTATCAAAACAGTTTCGGTTTGATCAACGGTCCGGTTCTTAAATTATTGGTCTACCACAGTACCACTTCTACACTACCGGGTTTGGATCTGAATAATCTCCAATCTTCCATCGGTACAAATTTTGTCCAAAAAGCTTGCAATTATCCATCTTCAGGTCTCTTGCACGGTGATGGCAGTTCGAGCGGTTAACTGCTGTCCCGTCTTCCGTTCTGCTTCGGCGTCTCATCTCTCCGCATTTCGATGTAGTCTTTACCATTTCCGGTCCTCGCTATTCCGAAGAAACCCTAAATCAAGTGTTCGCTGTCGGAATCTTCGGACCGAGAAGCTCCTAATTCCTCATGGTTTCGTCTGGAGCTGTTCCGTTCACAGCCTCATTGATAGTGTCATGGAGGAGCTCCAAGAAATGCGAATAAGGAAGAGAATTCGCGCAAGTAGCAAGTAATTTTGTCCAAACTTTGTTCCACAGTTGAGAATTTCGATCGCCAATTCCTAGAATATAGACATTCTCTGGGCTGTATTTTGAAATTATTATTTTGATTCGTAATTTCTGAGTCTGGTGGTGGGATAATTGTTTCTCGGAATTTGCAGAATCGGATTGATAAGCAGTGAGGAGGAGGTTGTTGAAGATAAGTTTGAAAAGAGGATACTTCAAAAAGGGTTTCTCCTGGAATTTCGGAAAGATTCTGACAGGGTTTTATTGGCAGTGGCTCAGAGACCTGATGGAAAGAAGAACTGGATGGTTTCAGATCAGGTTCTAGTAGAAACAACTAACGCGGCATGTTTGAATAGGTTTCTATGAGTTCTGACCCATATGGTGCTTCAGTTTAGTTATTTTTCATGCTTATGACTGTCGTTGGTTCTCTGGATGCAGAATGGGGTCACTTCCTCCATCAAACCCCAACAAATTACTTTTGTTGTTCCTGGTATTGAAAATTTTGAGCACTCAGAGATATCAGAGTTTATTCGGAAGGCTCAGGATAATTTGGTATGTTCTTCCAGAAGAAAGAAAAGAATAAAGAGAAAATTTTCAAGGCAAAAACGCCTTTGTTGTTTGAAGGTAATGTTGTTTAATTTTGATGTAGGACCCGTCGCTGCTTGAGTTTGCTTGGATTGAGCTTCTGGAGAAGAACAAGACAGTGACAGCTGAAGAATTAGCTGAGGTAGAAATACCTACGTATTTTTTCTCATAATGCCATCAATCCTTAAGTAACTTTAACACTTAAAGTACAGATGATATTTGGTAGCACAGAGCCCGTGGAGAGCTACTGTGCCCATTTGTTGCTATCAAAAGATGAGATTTACTTCAGTGTGATGGAGACTAGAGGATCCCATCGTGTTTATGCCCCTCGCTCTATTGTGCAGGTATATGTTACAATATTTCATAGTAGTAATGCATAGATAATCATTGTTGTTAGTTTGCCATTTATTACATGGTAACTTTTCTTCATGGGGACACGTTTTATGGTAATGCTGCTACTATGCTACATTTATATGGGAAAGGTTCGGATTGTCTTTCTAGGAAAAGTTGACATGCTAAATCTACACCATCTACTTGATAGGATACCTGTGGATTCGACATATAGAAAATATATGAAGAACCTACATAAACCCATAGTACATGGATATTCAATTTAATGACGTTAATAGCAGTAGCTTCTTTTTATTTTTATGTTATTATTTTTTATATAAATGACTTTTTTTTTAAAAATGCTCGAGTTTTCTGTAAGGATATTATATTGTTTTTTCTTCTTCATGTAGAAAATGTGTTTGGAGTCTGAAGATGTGTGATCATTATTCATTTGGAAGTAAGGACACAAGTGGGATTCACCAAATCATCTATAATGTGTGAAATTCATTCCACACCAGCTAACTCTAGTGTGCCTCAGCTCTCCATTCAGTCCCTTAAATTATTAATAGTTTAGATGAAACACAGAATTCTTTCTCTAAGCTTTTGGTAATGGGTAGCATCTTTCCCTAAAGTTTATAATATAACGCTTCCTTAATGGGCAGATTGCATAATCTGACCCCACTTATGTACTTTTCTTATCCTTTCCTTTTTATAGTTTTCATCATTCATAAAAAAGAAAAAAAGAAAAACAGATAACATTTCCTTTCCCTGTCAGAATTATTGGGTGGATGATATTAGCAACCGAGGTGCAATTGCCCCTATTTCTCTGATAACTTTACTCAATTTCAAATAATGCACATTTTTTAAAAGGATGACTATTAGAATTTATGTAATACCTCAAAAAAAGATTAGTCATACCCTTGTTCCATCACAATATTGTTTCAATTCCATTAAAGGGCGGAACTAACTGCTTTGTTGGTGGTAGTGTCAAAATATGACCATCAATATAAAATCTCTGATGAGAAAGGGTCCTCTATATTTGTTAATCTACAGAAACGTGCTTTTTTTTTTGGTTCAATAGTGGTCTAATAATATCCTCTTGGTATGAGAATGAGATTCCATAGAAATAATGGAATGAAATTACTTAGAAGTTGGTTTGTGGAAGTTTAATTTGACTTTTGGTTGCTTGCTTACTTCCAAGTGATTCTAAAGAAAACTAAATGCTTCCTGTTGTGTGAAACCAGGTAGAGGAACTTCTGCGGAGGAGGCATGCAAAGGAGGAAGCTGAAAAGGAACTCCAGGAGTTTGTACAGTTGCTAAAATCTGCTAAGGCAATGCCTCCAAGATCTAAACCTCCAAAAGAATCCTGGATTGCTGATGAAAAAATGCGGCACAGAATTGAGTCTCTAGAGGCTTATGCAATCGATGCTTGTAAAACTGATGAACAAAACAGAACGGCTGCTATGGTATTTTTCTTATTCAGTTGTAGATCACTGTATTCTAGTTTGCCATGGGTAT
This sequence comes from Buxus sempervirens, assembly GCA_947561395.2. Classification (NCBI taxonomy): domain Eukaryota; kingdom Viridiplantae; phylum Streptophyta; class Magnoliopsida; order Buxales; family Buxaceae; genus Buxus; species Buxus sempervirens. The sequence goes on along the minus strand of OX387183.1, from coordinate 57,499,305 downwards.
TATAATTATTGATAAAATGGTTGAGTAAGAGGATCTGGTAGATGGCTTGATTAACTGTTCATAGATAGCTTTCTGCTCTTTTACTGGACTGATAATATATGTCAATGCTTCGAGAATGCGAATCCATATCAACTGAGCTTATAGTTGTTATTTGCTACTTATGATGTCTACACAGATGCCTGCATTTACATTCATGCATGTATTATATGTGTGCATATTATATTGAAAGATCCTTGAAGTGTTGGGACTGCCTGAGAATTCTTTGTTCTTGGGATGAGAGATCCTTGATTTAATTTAGAATGTCAACTGCTTTTCAGGCCTTCCATGCATTAAGTGAATGCACGGTCAGTATATTTGTATTCTAATATATTTCTATATTTTGTTCCCTTTTTTATAGATCCTTAAGGCAATGGGACTGCCAAAGATGTCTTCTTCAGCCGTGAATCTCCTAATAGATGTTGGGTACTTCCCTGTACATGTGAATCTTGATATATTGAAGTTCAACATCCGTACGGACTATTCGGATGAGATTATGTTGGCTGCTGAAAGTCTTTTGTCAGACTCACCTGATCTGGATGAGGTAGTCTAAATTATGGTGCAAAAATCTCTAATAATTCTGAGTAGCTTATGTCATGTAGATATTGATAGAATAAAGTATATTGTCTTATACTATAATGTCTTGGAAGAATTTTTGTTGGAAACTGTCACATTGGGAAAAGTAATTTTGAGATTTTCTTGAGAGTTTCACTTGTTATATGTGTGTTTCTTTTGTTTCTCTCACTTAGGATATCCGTGTCTAACTATTTCTTTATAATTTTCATTGCAACTTAAGCTGGTACTGTGTATTTCAATTTGGTATTACCTGTTTTGCAGATTGACAGGAAAGATCTTACACACTTGAAGGTCTATGCAATTGATGTTGACGAGGCCGATGAGGTAAGCTAGATGTTTTTTAATTTTCAAATACCATACAAAGAAAAAGTCTCTAACTGATTCTGGATAGTTTATCCCTTATTCATTTATTTGGTGACCCCTTACTTTTGAAGTTCTAAATTTCTAATTGACTAGAGAAAATGCAGCTGGATGATGCTCTTAGTGCAACAAGGATGCAGGATGGCCGGATTAAAGTTTGGATTCATGTTGCTGATCCAACTAGCTTAATTCAACCAGGGAGTGTATTAGACAGGTATTTCAGTGGTTTTGTGGAATATGTTAGCAAACTTAATTTCATTTTTGAGTTTCTTAATATAGTTTGTGGTGTGTAGAGAGGCAATGAGAAGAGGAACCTCTGTATTCTTGCCTACTGCAACTTTTCCTATGTTTCCTGAAAAGGTTGCCATGGAGGGAATGAGCTTGAAACAAGGAAAGCTCTGCAATGCTGTCACAATATCCATTATATTGCACCATGATGGAAGGTAAGTTGGAAATGTCTGTGATGTGTTTTCCTATGGGGTGAACCCACAGTAATTGAGTATACACATGAATCAAAATGTTGGGATGCATCACACCTAGAATTTTTTTTGGCTAGAATAGAATTCTTGAAAATGCCAACTCTTACAAAGTTTTTGCCAAAATTTTGTTTGTGCAAAAGCCACAAAGAACATCTGGTTATATTATTTTTGACAAGTGGAGACCACCTCCTTGACTATAGTTTGGTCATTGTAATGCAAAATACAGTTATAAAAGGTAATTTTTATATGTTAACCGGAAAAGTAATTTTTTGTGTCCATTTTGGAATTTAGCATTGCAGAATACACAGTAGATAACTCAGTCATTAGGCCCACCTATATGTTGACACATGAGAGTGCATCTGAGTTGCTTCAGTTGAACCTGGAAGAGGAGGCTGAGTTGAAACTTCTGTCTCAGGCTGCTGATCTTCGGTTACAATGGCGTCGCCAACAGGTTGGTGAGATTGCTTCTGACTTGCTTCTTTATAAAGTATCTTGAATTACATACCCTTCATCCCCTTTATTCCTCATATTCCCATAACTCTTCACTGTGCATTATTTCTGGTGGTAAATAATTATAAAAGTAGTAAAGATAATAAATGTTTGGTAAATAATTATAAAATTCAGAGAAAATATAATCTTGTTGGCTAATGTTCCAGACATGTTTTCTTTCATGATTTAATATACTATTAATAAAGAGAAGAGGGGGGAATATTCCCTCTAGATTCTGGCCCCCCTTTTCTTTTTCCAAGCATTCCCTTTCCCAAACAAAACAATCCCCCACTATTTTAAACTAACTACCTTGGGCTGTATATCTAAGTGGGCCACGTTTTCTATGCGTGTAGCGCGTGCAGTCCCCTAGTGATTTAAAAATTGGCTTGTTGGATAACATAGGGGGTATAAGTACGAAGAGCTGCAAAAGGAAACAAAGAGTCTAGATTCACATGAGCACAACAAGAAAAGGAAAAATTGTAAGAGTTGCCTTGAAGGATAAAGAGTCCTAGCCAACCCAGTTCATCTGCTTCTGGATATGCTGATCTAGGAACCCAGTTGGATGGGACATTCATCTGGATAGAGAGATCAACAAACTTTAATCTAATGAGCCATCTCATATGTCTTGATGATTTATTCTTGAACCATTTCATGATATTAGAATCCCCTCTGATAATTTATGTGGAAATGCAAAGTTGTTTGCTCTTCTTTGACCCTTGACGGAAAGCATAGATTTTAGCTCAGAATCATTGGAACTTGAACACCCTGAAAAGATGTAGCAAATAGAACCTTCATGATGTATAATAGTGCCTCCAAAAATCAATGGACCAGGATTTAGCAGTGAACAAAATTAATTAAATTTTTTTTTCTGACTTAGGGAAGGGGGACACCACAAAGTGTTCAAAATTTTGCTGTGTTATTTCCTGAAGATAATATCTTTTGTTTTTCACTGAAATATGAAATAATTTTCCTATTATAAATTCAGTTAATTTTTTTTGGCAAAATAAACACTTTTATGTACTAATTGTGGATGGAAATTTTTAGCATATTGAAAATTTTTAATATTCAGGTTCCGATCTTCAGAAATTTTGACAGATTGAGAAAAAAGTGTGTTGGAGGAATGAAAGAAGAGAGAGGAAAGGTTGGGAGGGAGAGGGCTCAGAAAGTGTTCTTCGTGTTTTCTTCACCAAGTATAAGAAGATAGGGCTTACCCTATTATGTGAGAAAATTTCCTATTACAAACCTCCCCTTTATAAAGTATACTATGTGAGAAAATTTCTAATTATTAACCTACCCTATATAAGAAGATAGGGCGTATTTACATTTTTATCCTATTTACAAAATCTCTCTCTAATATAAATGTGTGTATGTGTGCACACACAAACATAGATGCATTCAAGTGTAACTAAACATTAGAAAAAAAGTATTTCCTTTCTCTCTTTGTATTTTTCAGTTGGTTTCTTTGTATTTCCTTTCTCCCCTTTTTTAATATTCATCTTCATCACTTATAAAAAAAAAGTATAACTAAATATTTACATTCTTATGTAAGATATTAAAATTTAATATCAAAATCTTGCAATAAAATATTTTTAAACATTTTCACCTCTTATTATTATTTTTTTTTGGTGAAAATTTTCACCTCTTATTAGAAACCTACCTTCTATTCTCAAAATTGAAAAGATTTTAAAAATGGTTTAAAGGAGAAATGACTAAATAGACTTTACAACGAATAATGATTTCACATTTAAAAAAGAGGCAAAAAGTATATGGTTCTGTCGCAATAGACTCAAATATGCCATGTAGAAGAATGATTTGGCTGATCTAGATTCTAGACCATCCATCTGACCAAGGATTCTTTGGATTAGCCATGTGGACAATATCTTAATTATAGGAGCTCGGTACTTGATATTTGTAAGGTTTTGTAACATTTAACATTGGTTGTTCAATCTTTTTATGCTTCTTAAGTTTTGGACACGGAAGGATGATGAGTCTTAGGGAGCCATTTATGCCACGTGGAAATTTTATTTCGGTCTAAAAATTAGCAAGTGACCTGGGTTGGTTTAGTACACAAAAAAGTTGGGGCTCTCCAAATAAGCTTACACATGTGAGTAATCTGTCTTGATAGCCATGTCCAACTATGTATCTAGAGGAAATAAAACAAGACAACAAGTTTATGAACATTTTTAAGGTACATGTCTCATTTGTTTTAATGCAAACCAAAGTTTTTTTTTAAAATCAAATAACAATTGACGATCTAAAGTTGTTAATAAATGATTCAAATAAAAATCAACAATGTAATAGTAAATGAACCAAGGACCAATGGTTAACAATTGCTTTCTTGTTAGATTGGTTAATTCTGGTAAATTAAATGTAAAATAATGAGACCACGTGATGGTATTTTACCTTTCAACATGTCAGTTCATGATGAATTATATATTTTTTTCCTTATTATTTGCTATTCAGAAAAAAATTGTTTATATTTTTGTTTTTTTTGATCGGTAAATAATAACAATGTATTAATAATAGAGAGAATAAATACATATTTGTGGTACACAGACAGTGTGCCAAAAGATTATATCTCTAAGCAGCAAAAGATTATAGAGAGATTTTTTTTTATATTTTTGTTCTTGGTTTGTATTTATATAGCTTTTACTGATTCTAGAAGTTATATCAAGGAAATGAATTTTCCATATAATTTTTCTAGCCATTCTAAAAAGTCAGCAAAAATAAAATCTCTCTTGAAATTTGAGTACAATTTTTGCAAGGACCTAGTATCAAAATTTTCGGTCAAAGTGGCTTTTAAATTTTGACAATGTGAAGGCACATGAACAAGACAAATGGACCCTGGAATCCCAAGATATCACCACCCCTAAATTTCGTAATTTCTTTATCATAATATGAATTTGGTTGGGAGTCTTTAATGTTTTTTAACTTCAGTATTTCACTTTTCATTTTGTGCATTTCGTCCAAGACCATACTTTGGCCACTCTGGGTACATTCTTCAGTACCAGTTTAACCTAATATTTTCCTTATACTGGTGATTTTAAAATTTTCCTTTTTGTGTGTGTGTGTGTGTTTTTTTTAAATTTTACTTTTTTCGTGCTTGTGATATACTTACTTAACAAGTTATGAATTCTCAGGGTGCAATTGATACAGCAACTATAGATGCACGCGTCAAAGTAGCTAATCCTGATGATCCAGAGCCATCCATTAACCTTTATGTTGAAAATCAAGCAGATGCTACAATGCGGCTTGTCACAGAGATGATGTTACTGTGTGGGGAGGCTATAGCAATCTTTGGTTCTTGCAACAATGTTTCTTTACCCTACAGAGGACAGCCTCAATCAAATATTGATGAATCTGTATTTGCACACCTTCCAGAAGGGCCTGTTAGGAGCTCTGCTTATGTCAAAATAATGCGTGCTGCTGAAATGGACTTCAGGAAACCCACTCGTCATGGTGTTTTGGGATTACCTGGTTATGTTCAATTCACATCTCCCATTCGAAGATATATGGATCTTCTTGCACACTATCAGGTAGGTTTTCTTAAGGTTTGTTGAAATTATGGGTAATAACATTTCACATATGCCATTGGTGTAAACTGCATATTGATCAGATGTACTTAGATTAGTTCCATGCCAAAATTTCAAAACCTTGTCGGATTGTTTGTTTGTTTTCAAAAGATCTGTTGTTGGCCTGTTGCAATTGACAAATAGATGAGAACGTAAATCTAGTTAAGGCACTTTGAACTGGTTGGCAAATGGTTTCCTGGGATTTCCACTCCCTTCTCTCTAACGAACTTGGTACCTACAACAGTTTTTTCGATTTTTAGCACAGTAACGCGACTTGCTTGTGAATCCTAACCTGGTAACCTAGCAACAAAACACTGGTGTCGTGAAATGTGCAGATTTCTTTTTATTTTTATTTCATTTGCTGGGTTTTTGGTCATATATATTTTTTTCTCCCGTATTTTGCAGCTAGTCTTTGATTAGGCTTTCTTTATTATTTTTGTATTTTGGACCAGAATTTATAGGATGTTTTGGTTGCCTTTTTTCCCCCCAAATAAAATTTGTGGCCCTTGTGCATTCTGCCTTTTTAATAACTGTTTCTGAGAGATCTAGTCATGAAACTGGTAGTTTTATCGTTTATAATGTTATCTTGTTATTTATCTTTTTGCGCTGAGTTAGCAGTAGCTTGCTAGGCACCAAACATGGTCTGTCACCTGTGTGTACTTCGTTTTGATAGCCTTGGTAGCAAGATCTATAATGTTTCTCTGATATATGATATGATTACCCATATATTATCTCATATCTGTGATTATCACCCATGGTACCAAATTTACCAGCCCGTGTCCCTTCTTTGGGTTTGAACATTTTTAATCTTATGATGCAGGTGAAAGCCATTCTTAGAGGAGAATCTCCTCCTTTCTCAGCTGGCCAGCTGGAAGGGATAGGCTCACTGGTAAACATGCATGTCAGATTGGCAAAAAAGCTCTACAGCAGCAGTCTGAGATATTGGTTATTGGAATTTCTGAGGAGACAACCCAAGGAAAAGAAATTCCGTGCGTTAATCATGAGATTCATCAAAGATCGGACTGCAGCTTTATTTTTGATGGAGGTAATGTTTCTTTGGTTGTCTTTTTCGTTTGTATGTGGAGTATACATGACAGTCTTAGCAGTTCCATAAGTTCAAATAGATCCCAACTGATAGATAATTAATCTGCCAGCAGCAGTTCATTTTATACATGTTGCCAAATGGTCAGATATCTTTTTTTTATGGATGATGAACAAATAATCAGATATCTCACACTGTCACACATGGTGATGCAATCACTACAAAATTAGCTTCAGATCATCATAACCGTTAGATGATGACTTGAAGAGTCTTATAAGGTCTTATAAGTCAAACACATGAAAACCAAAATATAGCTAGTGATAAAAAAAACAGGAGTTGTACCAGAGGTTGTAAATAACAATAAATAACTAGAATAAAATGCCTTGTCCCAGCAAGTTGGGTTTGGCAACACAAATCCATTTCCTGCATTACCCAATAAATACTAATATATCATGCTCATCTCTCTCTGATCCAATTATGAGGTTTATGGAGCAGATAAAAAATTTTATTTTATCCTGTAACTTCTCTATCCCCCACCCCACTAGATTGGAAAATAAAGAAAACAAAATGACACATTCTCAGATCACTTAAATGAGCCCAAAGCAACCATCATCTTGCAGCAATCTTGTGTGTCCAAAATTTGATGGGACTTTATAATTAACTGCCCTCATGAAGCTGGTTTTATCACTTCTGCCTTCCGGGGAAAGAAGATGATATTGAATGTTCTAATTCATTTTATTTTATTGTGGCAATAAAAGACAGTTTTTGAAGCAGGTGACGGTTGGCTCGGAAGAGCAAATTGTTTTTTCTTTTTTTTTTTTTATCGGAAGAGCAAATTTTTTTTTTCAGATGAAAAAGATTAAATTAGCAATGAAACCATGTAATGTGGAATGTTAATGAAATTGGCAACCTATAAGTGAGTATATGTGAATATATGTATTGTCTTCTAGTGGAGATAATGAAGTTTTCCCTCTTTTTAATACTTAATAAAATCTGTGGTTGCTGATAAAATGAAAATATTGACTCATACTGTGATACCAAGGCCCTTAAACTTGCTGACACAATCACGTCTAATGGGTATAGGTATATGGGAGACGTTTCTGGCACTTCAAATTTGTGTCAACTTCTTTAGGTAGAATCTTTGTTAGATTTGTGCATGCCTAGATCTCTGATTATGTACTCTTAACATTTAGAGGCCATATGAATTGTTGAAATTTTGTTCTCTTGAATAATATTAGTACATTTTCTTATTGTTTTAGGTTGCCATGTTTCTTTTGTGATCTCTTTCTTTGGTTGTTGAATGTTTTCATGATCGGACATATTTGTAGTATGCTTATTAATGTGGAAGCTAGGAGTTCTATTTTGCATAATGTTTTGTTGCGCACATGTTCTAGGTAATCATAATTTAGCTGAGTCACCTATATTCGGATCCATCTAATGGAGGCCTTCTGCCGTTCCATTTTGTCAATAACAGTACATTTAATTAGCTTATACAACAACCAACCTCAACAACTACTGCTACTATTACAAAATGCCTTCAAATCATACCTGACCATTCAAGTCTGTTTTGGTCTTCTTCCAGCCCTTTTGTATCTTTCACTTGTAAAATCTTGCATCTTCTGATAAGTGCCTATTCAACACATAGTTTAAAAACACAGTACTGTTCATGTTACTGGCTGTGATGGAAACCAACTCTGCTCAGGCCAGTACTTACGGTAGGAGTGCAACTCAGTTCGGTTTGATTGGGGTTGATATCAAACCAAACCAAATGAGATTATGGGCTGTCAACCCAAAACTGAACTGAACTGAACTGAGTGAGAATAGACCACTCCAACCCAAATCAAATATTATGACTAAAATTGAACTAAAACAATCCAAATTGGTTTGGTTTAAGTGAAATGAGTTTCTAATTGTTATAGTCTATGAGGCTAAGCATAGAGACAAGCCTTTTCTTTGAATCGTAACTATGTTATATTAATTGTAAATAAATTAATTAATACACACTTACACTTGTATATATACATCAGTTTGTTTTAGTAAGATATATTTATATGTCAGGTTTGGTTCAGTTCTGTTTAACCGAGTCATCGACGTTGTTCGGGTTAAAGATTTTGGGATCAAAACTGAACCAAATGAGTTGAAGCCCAAGCGTGTCAATCAGTTCTCGGATTAAACCACAACCCAAGTTATATCTGTACTGATCAGTATTACCGGTATTTAGAGGTACCGGTACAGGGCAATATCCAGTTGTCCCAGTATGACATGGTGACAGCCGAGATTTAAAACTATGATTCAACATGCCTACACATCTCCACTAATTTCCATTAAATTTGCAGCTTACTGGGGCCAATCCAGAACATGGTCTACATTGGTTCCCTATCCTTTATAGTCTTCCTACACATGCATTTTAATGTCATCTTATCTTATGTATGCTCATCTTGTAAATATGTTATTTTTTAGTTGATCAAAATTTTGATCTATTTACAATTGCTAGCCTGATAGCTGCGTAGATTCGAAGTACAATTGGTCATGCCGTCATGGTACCTGAATGTTGTTTTGCATTAACATAATTGTTTCCTGAAAACCTGGGTGAAGGGGGTTTATGTCATGTTATTCACAGCCATAAATTTGTCTAAATATGATAATTGGGAAACTGAGATGCATATGTTCACCTTCAAATCTAGAATTTACATTATTAATTGAACTTTTTCTTTGGATTTCCAATGTGTTCCGTTTCAGTGTTTCATTTTGTATACTGGTTTTGCTAATCTTTTCAATAGAGCATACTGGTTTGCATTGCGTTTAAGACTTGTTTGGATCATTTAATTGCTCAGGTGGGAATTCAAGCTTCTGCATGGGTGTCTTTGGGGACACATATTGGGGATGAAATCGAAGTTCGGGTTGAAGAAGCTCATCCACGTGATGATATTCTCACCCTCAAGGAAGTTATTTAAGACATCTAAATAGACTTATCATTCAGAAACCCAAACACAGAAAGAAGCCGCAATTTGTGAGATGGCTACGGCTTATTACATGGGTCATGGGTAAGCTGAAATGTGTCCTTTCCCATCAATCATCAGTCAAAGATCAGTCTTCTGCTCCCCAAGGAACTTAACTAGTACATATTACAACTTTCAGAGATTGTTTCGTAGATGAAGGAGCGAAATATAACCGTGGTAAAGAAACTCCAAACATCATTGGAGGTAAAGGGATGGCAGGGAAGCGAAGGGAGAATATTTGAGCCCCAAATCATGCAGAGGAGGGCTTGCAATGTCTGCAGATGTTTCGGAATGCTACAACACACTGATTGAAAATCTCTGCGAGCGAGGTCGAGTTTGAAGGGGGCTTTACTTGGTTTGTGATTGTGTGGTTGAATGATATTTTGGCAGGTCCATTTTGCCGACTCTTGTAGACCTTATAGTGTATATAACAGCATGCTTGCGCCAATGGCATGGCCCTCTCCCCCGGAAAATTTATATTAGAAAAAAAAGTGAAAGGAAGAAAATGGAAAGTTTTTTTTTTTTAGTAAGAGTCCATTTCATGCCATTTCATTGAAAGAGAGCAAAATTACATGAATTGAGACCATAGCTAGAAATAGGCAAGGACAGACATTAACAAACAAGAAAGATAGTAGACCATGAACTGTACCAACTACCACTTCTATTGCATTTGCACATGTAACCATATAATTTAGGAAGTTGGCCGAAGCCATTAAACCCAATGGAGAATCATCAGAAATTCTTGAAAGGGGATTTGAATTGAAGCAGATTGAAAAGCCCTCAAAGGGAAAAACTATCTTTGTAGACTAAGAGGTGATTGGAAATAAGGTAATAATGGGAAACTTGCTATTGACCCTAGCATAGAGCAAATGCAGACAAAAGGTGATGGAGATGTCATGGCTATTGACAACAAACATCAACATAAAAAACAAAAGGATGCCAAGCTTGATAGATAAAAAACAAAAAAACCAAGCAAAACGGCTAGTGCAAGCCAAACCCCCAATTGTACAGTGTGAAGACTACAAAATAACCAGACAAACAGGGATAGTTGATCAACAACACAAAACCTGACAGAGGAGGAGTAGTGAATGGTTCGTAGAGATGGCCTATTCAACAGTTGCCATTCAGCCACGAACCATCACACTCGGCCTCATCAGTTGCATCATCGTCTTTTTCATCCTCTTCAGCAACCATTTGACGTAGTCCTCACCACACAAAACCACGATGTTTCACACACAAAATGGAAAGTTGAGTGCTTTTGAATTGGAAACTGAAATAATTCTGCCATTTCAGTGACTATCTTTTCAAGAGTGGTTCTGTCAATTATTGAAGTATAAAAAGCTGGCTTGAGATTGTAAAAGTGCAATGGCAACTAAAAACGTGACTGATTACTAAAGTATTGTCTACCTGTCTCACTGTAATACGACACAATCCTTGCCACGGAAGAACGTGAGGAACGAAATCGTGTGCCACTGCTTAGGTGTGGCAGTTGCTTTTCAACAATTTTAAATGTGAACGACAGCTGTTTCACATTTAAAGTTGTGAAAAGCAGGTGCCATTAGATGTTGCACGTGGTAGCATCTAACACAACCATGATATTTTGGAAAACAAAAATTCAGGGTTTGATACATGGTTCTTCCATGATTTGAAAGTTGGGCTTGTCAGCCAGCTTGGTTAACTTGATATTTATCACCTCGGAAGTGGTGGCCCAAATGTTTTGTGGGTAGAACTTAAGGAGCCGGAGGTTTTATGATCAATTCGTAATCCTAAGGACTGGATACCCACCACCCTCACTCCCTCCCCTTGCAAGATTTATTGCACTCTCGTAGTGCTGTGCTGACGGTCCAATTTCTTCAACTAAGGCAGGGTTAATTGGTAGCTATCGCTAAATCCAAACATGCCGTAGTTGGGAGGAAGCCGGTCATGCCCAGCAGGTTGGCTATGCTGGTAGCCCTTTTCCTCCCTTACTTTTCTACAGACAAAAAAAATTAAAACTTGATACTTACCTACTCACGGTTGGATGAAGGCCTCAGCTCCAACCTGAGCAGTTGACCTTCGGTTCTCCGTTATTCATGTTTTGAACTAGTTTGTTACGCGTTCTCAGCGCCAACTTGAGCGACCAATGCAGCGATTAAGAGCTTCTTCTTTTTTTTGTATTGGGGTTTTCTTGTATCCCATCTGTGTCAATACACTAATCTACTATGGCACCGAACTATGGTTTATTTCATGATGGAGGGTCATCGCCAGCAAGTGGCAGCATCTGCAGAAAACTATACGGGAAGAGCGACCAGTAATGGTTTCATGAATTGTCGCGTTTTCTGGATTGTTTTTCAAAAATGCCTAAGCGAATCTAAAAGACGTGTCACCTGTTTTCTTTCATTGCTAGAATGGGGGAAACCATATCTAAAATCGTTACTAAATTTAAAAAAAAAAAAAAGTAAAGATAGGGTTTGCTGGTTCAACGACCTTTCTCATGCAGTATGATCCGGGGGTTGATCCATGCGGTTATGGCCAGGTCGTGAGACCCAGAAATCAAAACCGTGGTGTTTCTCCGACGGAAAATTTTTAGTTTTCTAATTTCGTGCAGACAAAAATATCTAATAAATCAAAAACCGGTTCGATCAGTAATCGATCGCGGTTTTGGGGCTATTAGGGTCTTCACAGCTGGTTTAAGTGGAAATCGTTCAGTCATGTATCCTCTAAAACCCTGACTGTACCCTTTCCCCCTGCCCCCTCCCTCCCTCCCTCTCTCTCTCTCTCTCTCTCGCTCGCTAACGAATTGGTCTCTACGCAGAAAAGAGGAGAAAGCATGAGCTCGGTTACTGTGAGATTTGTAAAGTACTTAAGAATTGCTGATTTCAACTTACCCGCTTCTTCACTAGGTATCTCTCTCTCTTTTCCTGTGATTTGTTATTCTCATATACGGATGGATTTGTCTTTCAGTTAGGATAAGTTGGAAGTAGTTTGCCTTTGTATCATATGTTGACGAAGCCTTATGTGGTGTATCATAAGGACAGGGTAATAAAACTTTTTGAAAAAGAAAGAAGATCTTCAATAAGGTATTCATTGCTGGAGGTGAATCGAACAGGATATTATTTTTCTCTTGCAGACACTCCTTTTTTTTTTTTTGGAAGAGAATGAGTTCGAGTTCACATCAATCCATTGTTATTTCTCCTTTTAAGAACAAGGGAACGAACACCATCAGGGAAAAAAAAAAGGAAAGGAAAAAGTAAGGGAATGAACAAGTTAACTGTCTATTGTCTAGTTAAATGCTCCACGAATACTTCTGTTGAATTCAGAAACCGGGTAGGAACTCAACTACGTTTTTTTGTATTTGATAAATATTGTGGTGGGTGTTGATCGAATGATTAATATCACTGCTTCATCGGTTTCGGTATTAGGTATGCAAAGAAGTTCGAAACTGTGGCATTCAACCGTTTCGTTAAATGATGACAATGACAATGCTAACGACAATGTAAACTTTGATGATATTCTCAATAAGAAGAAAGATTTAGAGCCACAAGGTGTTGATCCTAAAAAGGGTTGGGGTTTCCGAGGTGTACACAAGGTATTCGATGTTGGTTCTGAATATAGAAAACATAGTTACTCATGTCTCCTATCTTCGTGAATAAAGTTTAGCTAAAAGTTTCTGGTATTGTATTATACAGGCAATTATCTGTGGCAAGATTGGGCAAACTCCTGTGCAGAAGATCTTGAGAAACGGTCGTACTTTGACCATCTTTACAGTTGGGACTGGCGGTATGTTTGACCAAAGAATTGTGGGAGGGAAGGACGTGCCAAAACCAGCTCAATGGCATCGAATTGCTGTGCATAATGAAGAACTTGGGGCTTATGCTGTTCAGCAGTTCGTTAAAAAGTACGTATTGTTTTTCATTAAAAATGGATGCTCTATGTTTTGTTTCTTTTGCACTTTGTGGTTAATAAATGGTGCTTCTAATCAGTTCTTCAGTTTATGTTGAGGGCGAAATTGAAACTAGAGTCTACAATGACAGTATCAATGGAGAAATTAAGAGCATCCCTGAGATCTGTGTGCGTCGTGATGGTATGTTAGCTGTTATCATGTTATATGTTTTTGAACTTTTTAATCTTATATGCGGGAAAAAAATACTACATTTTCTTTTCAAGATAATAGATGACATCATATGGAGGTTAGTCGGTGTTTACTCATATCCTAATTGTTCATGCTCCCAAAAAGATATCCAAATAATTTGTTGCTCATAACACAAACTCTTTGCAAATACAAACCCAGGACCAAATATGACTAACAGAAGCTCTAAAAATTGAGAGCTTTAGAGCTACCTCTTGTCACATTGTGTGCTTAATTATATTTCTGAATGATTTTCCTTGGGCCCCCATAACCTTTGAATATATTGGCTCTTAAGGTCCCACCTTGAATTTGCTACATCTCCATGATTTCTTTTATTATGTGTATATCAACCTTTAGTGACTTATACCTGCTCTGGTTCACTACCTACATCATAACCTCCTATCAAGACAAGTGTATTCCTTGAATTTGCTATGAACTGTCAAGGAAATTTCGGATGAAACTCTAATATCTGTTCTTGATGATATATCTAGTATCATCAAGGACATGATTGGTGAGGTACATCCAAGTTCGGATTAAATATTGACCCTTCCATACTAAAAATTCAGATGTCATGATGAGAATTCCCTCCAATTGATGTATTTTCAAAAGGTGGTTTGCAAAATTGGTTTGTGGTTTACAAGCATGTCTTACACAATTAGCCGATAATGTGGATAATTGTATGAAACAGTAAATGCATAGAAACCATTACGATGACTTAAAAAACAAGGGGGAGAACTTACACTGTGCAATTGCTTTTCCCCAAAATACAGTGGCAAAATTTTTGGTTTATTCTAACATCATTTGGAACAATAATATAAAATTAAATCATAATGATCTGTAGATCAAAATATTTGTTGGCCATATTTTTTAAAGGCATTATCTAAAATTAGCTGTTAGAGTTCAAAGTTAGTCGTCACCTAAACACTTCAGTGCTGAATTTCCAAAGCAAGAGGACTCAAATTGATTAACTGCTTCCTTGTATTGACATTTTATAAATTTTATTGGGTAGTAATTTTTATAAATATCCCCAATCTGTCTAAATCATTCTCTTTATCTCATTTATTAGCAAGATAAATTGAGATACTAATTTTCGGGGTGTTTGTTCTTCCTGCTTAAAGTGCTTCCTTTTTTCAAGACAATTGAAATCTTGAAGTTTGTGCCAAATCTTTTTTTATATATTAAAAGCAAATCAAATGTTAGTGGTTTGCATACTAAAGTACTCATCATCCATGATTTTGAAAATCATTGGCTAACATATTTGGAAATCCAAAATCAAAGTCAAACATGGTCTACATTCTCATGGGATAATTCTCAAAGCAAGATGACTCAAGTAATAAACCTTGATTATAAATTTGTCTGAGAAGTAGTCTGGTAACAATGCATCAGATGCTCATTTTATTCTGTTTATCTCATTTATTAACAAGATAAATTAAGCTACTAATCTGTATTTTCTGTACATTTCATGGGCTCTTTGACTTTTTCGTCTTGTGTTGAAAAGAGCTCATTAGCTTGCAAGAGGACTTGAATATACTGCATGATCCATTTTCTTTTACTGGATCTTATGTGATTTCCATACCTTGTTAATTACCTCTGCAGGTAAGATCCGTCTTATAAAATCAGGGGAAAGCATCAACAATATTTCCTTTGATGAACTAAGTAACTTTCTGACCTCTACTAATCTTTTTTTTTTTTTTTTTGAAAGATGGAAATAAATATATGTTTAGTTTGTTTTGAACTTAGTTCTGATGCATATGTTTGTCACTGGCAGGGGAGGGATTGCTATAGCCAAAGAGCCATTTTGTATGTTGTGGAAATCCTCAGATGAAAATGTGGATGACTAAAGCATGAAAATCTTGTAAGAAATATATCTCATTTTATTGGTTCACTTGTAACACTGATTTCTCAAGCAGCAGTTTAATATGTGTTTCTATTTTGTTTTGGCAAATTCTGTCTTCTTAGTGCACTCTGCAATCTATATTTATCCCTATATGATGGTAGTAGGGTATCAATATCAGGATTGTCTTACGATGTGGCACACTTTTTTTAATGGTTAATGAGAAGATAATTTGTTGAAAATACAAAAAGTTTCAGCCTTCCAATGAGAAACGGGTAGGAGAACTGAGCAGATCCCTACTACACACAAAATTGGAACCAAATTCCCAAGTGGTAATTCTAGACAACAGATCATACAACTGAATCTGATAACCAACACTGCACTATGTCACATTACACATAGTGAATCATTTATGTATTGATGCTTAAGCTGCATGAATTTTTCAAAATTTAAGATATATTGGAAACTAAAGAACTTGATTTCTCAATTTAATATGGAGACAGCCTATTTCTCAAAATCCAGTGTAGAATGAAGATCAAACGGGTCTTTTAGACAATATTGAACCTGGATTTTTCTGGAACTGAAAATATGTCAAATTTTTTTAAACCATTATACATATGATCCAATAGGAAAAATGATGCCTAGTTTTTGGGTATTCATGTGCAGAAGGTCTCATGAGATTACTTCAGCCCAGATTTAAGATATCAATCACTGTCCAAAATTGTTGTTTTAATTTTGTTTATAGCTTAATTTGTTACCTACCAGTGAGCCTAATATTGTGTGACTGGTGATGATTTGAGGATAATATTTCTAATTTGACATACAAGGTGCGAAAGCGTGACCAAATTACTGCTTTGAAGATTGTGTTCTTGGTGGATTCCACACGATTGCTGCTGCTTTGGTAGTTTTTATTTGAAATGTATTTGATCTATTAGTAGTATTAATGAATTCCTACTAGTAGTTTGTATGTCGATGAAATTTGTTTTAAGTCTAGGGATCTTAAGCCAATATTTTTCTTAGAGTTTCTATTTTGATGAACAATTGTGATCAGACTAAGATTTAAATTTATAAACTATCTTAGAGTAGCAAATGAGCTGTCACTCTTACACATCTCTATATATATGAGTCTTCTTTGTTACAAAATAAGTGAAATTCATGAGATTTAAATCAAAGAGAATTTATCAGAAAAGTGCAAAACAGAAAGGGTGGAAGAGATGGCAAGAGGAGAGTGGAGGACGGTGGTGGGGAAGGGGCAGATCATTGACCCCTGCTGCTGCTCTAAAGAAAAAGAAGGAAGGAAAGAAAGAAAGAAAGAAAGGAGGGAGGAAGGGAGAGAATTAGAAGAGAGAGGGCTACCTGGTCGGCGTCATCTCCCTCCTCTTTTGTTTTTCTTTGTTGAGAAAAAAAGGTTAATGCCCTTCGTTTGTAAAATAATAAATAATATATTTAATATAATATATGTGTGTGTGTGTGTGTGTGTGTGAAAAGTAATATATCTTTATATAAAGTACAACTAATAATATATCTTTGATTTATTCTCATTACTTTAATATTAATTTTCTTTTTTATAACTTATTTTGATTTTTTCAATTTTGGGAATTTTTTTGGCACAACAGTACAAAAAATGGCCACGCGGTAAGAGTGGTGTGCCAATGAAATTTCGGTGAAATAACATAGGGTGGCAATTGGTTGAATACGGTATGGATCTACCATGATCCGTATTCAAATTGAAAAAATAAAATTCCAATATCCGAAATCCGACAGATCTTTTATAACTGGATCGAATTCGAAACCAAATTCATATACAACATCCGAGTTCTCATAATCTCAAAATTAGCATACCTGAGATTGAGAGGAACAGATGTCATTCTTCTTACCTGAAGGTATTGGTGTCTGGGGCAGGCTCGACGAGAGTTCTTACATTTTTCATACCATATCATGGTGGTGTTACTGTATATAGTTGTGTAATGGATATGAAAATGGATCATATATCTTATATTATATGCAGTTTCAATGGTTGCCTTCTGATTCTATATGATAGACTCGTTTGATTACAAACCTTGGTAGCTTGTTTTCTACCCATAAAGAACCCATTCTCAGGGTTTGCTTTGCTTGTTCATGTTCTATTCCATTTTATGTGATGCTTCTTGTTGTATGGTCTCATGAAAGTTTAACCAACAGATGAATGCTCTTTTTTTTTTTTTTTTTTGATTGGTAAGGAAGATTATATTAAATTGAAAGCTAAAAATCAAATACATCACTGTGCACCAAAGGTGTACATAACTCCCATCCCAATCCTCTATAGGACATTAAAATCCTCACACATTAGAACATCATGACATTTCAAACCCTTACAAGAGTCCACAGCAGACACCCAATAGAGGATAAATCTAAGCAAATACTTGAATAGGGCATCCTGAGACCTTTCCTTATTCTCAAAGATTATGTTATTCCGTTCCTTCCAAACTGCCCACATGACAGCCCCCGGTGTCAATCTCCAAAATACCTGGGTAGGAGAAACCCCCTTTGAGATCTTCCAACATAGAAGAAGCTTAGACACATCTTCAGGATGAATCCATGCTACTCCAAATTTAGCTAAATAGGTATTCCAAACTCCACTTGTGACCTTCATTGAATCTTTTCTGTAATGACTTTTAATTCAGTAGTTATTACATATCTCAGGACCATCAATCATGTGTCCTTGCAGTTTTATGGTTTCTGTTAATTTGAGGATGAACTGTGCTTGGCAGAACATATTATTAATTGTAAGACAAAAGAGAAAAAAACTCATAACAAGTAAGCATGAGATGATGGGAAATCATATTACATCTGTTGGCAAACATTAATAAATAAAGAACATATAAGCTATTATTCCACTGATGCTTAGATTTTCTTCATACAATCTTGGGTATCACACCTGATTAATTGTAAGATAAAAAAAAAAAAAATGTAATTAATAAGCGTGAGATGAGAAATCATGTTAAAATCTGTCGGCCAACAGTATTATATGAACATATAAGCAATTATTGGGTTCATATTTTTCGTCAAACAACATTGTCAAGCAAGAAGTTTTTGCTATTCCACTGATGGAAAATATAAATGTTGGTTATCGCACCTCATGAGACTGTGGAACCCATGTCCAATTAAGAAAGAGATTAAAGTGAGACTTTGAAGGTGAAAATACACAAGAAGTTGGAAGTTTTCTGTCCCCACTTGGATGTATGGTTTTTCAATTCATCTAAAGGTCGTTTGAGATGAAATTTTCTTTTCCCGTCAGAAAAAAAAAAGAGATGAAATTTTCTTTACTAGTAGTCAGACTTATGAGGACTTCATCCATAAGTTTAAATTTCATCCCTGTTTTTAAAAGACGGCGTTTTTAGACGTTTTATTCAATCATAGAATAAAAGAACTTTTGTTTAGTGTTGATCTAAGAAGTATTTGTCTCTTGAAGTTTATCTCCTTATGTTAATCTAGAGAGAGTTCTATAACATTGTCTCTTGAAGTTCTACTTGCTTTTCTGTTTTCCACGTAAAAATTTTGATGTTTTTCGTTGTGGTTTTCTTTGGTGTTTTCTGACTCAACCGTTTTTAAATTCTGCATTGCTACATCTCATTGGGTGAATATTCATTGACTTGCATGTATAGAAGGAAAGGTGTGTAGTTTCCCAACAATAAATTATGTTTACAATGGACCAAGTTGTTGGAAGCCTTGTACCAAGTGCTGTCATACACTCTATTGCTCATTGCACCATTAAATTTGTTTCAAGAAAGGGACTTTTGTGCTGGATTTGCGGAGCAACAGATGTTTTTCTTCAATTGAAAGATCTAGATTTCTTTTTTGAAAACTCAGATCAAAGTCCGACCTTGTACATCAACCATAAGAATAGGACAGAGAAAATGAGGTGGCTTAAAGAGCCACGTAAACGAATAGGAGTCGAGGGATGTTGCTGTAACTAAATAAGAGGTAGAAGAGTTGGTGCATTTGGTTAATGCTTTATGTCGTCTCATTTATGGTGTTAGTGTGAAGGTGCAATTATATTAACATGAATGCAACGGCTAAAGTACATTGTTGACTGATAGATTTGGTCCTACTAAACAAATCTGGCTTGGTGGTTGTGGTAGTTAGTCTTCAACCAACTCAAGCTAGCTGGGGCAGTGAGAATCCATTGCAGTGAGGTCCCTATTGGGGATAAAGCAAAAGGGGTTCGAGTAGTTCAGCCTTTTGAAACATAAAAAAGGGAGGAAATTAAGAGGGACAAGGCAGAGCATAAGAAATTTCAAAATATGATTCCTTGTTTGCTTGCTTGAGAAACTTGTAACTTTTCTGTGATTGCGTAAAGCTGAAACCAATTCTACGGATTGCAGGCCTTCATCAACTGAGGGGCGTGATTTAGGAAACGGTCCCAGCTTCTAACATAAGGTTCTGATGAATACTTGCACCTTTTTTCCATGGTTTCATTTCTGAGCAATTCAATACTAGAAATTATAGTAGGTTCTCTCCTAAAAAAAGGTTATTAAAAAACAAGAGATTTTGATAAAAGTATGAGAAACATCAGTTTGAGCTGAGTTAGTCCCATTAGTTCGGAGAGCTTAGTTTTAAAAGGGGACCTACAGGTGCGCGACACATAGTCAATACACATGCACACACCCATGGTTTCATAGGAGACCCATGGGCCTATATTGAGTGGCAATTTGAACCACTTTGAAATAATCTCAGCCAAAGGTGAGTTGTTGAGCACTCTTCTTTTAAATTAGTATTAGATATAAACATAAAAAGACTTTGCCATTGTAACAAGTGGCACCCTCCTTATCCATATTATATGTTTGAACAAAATTTATCTCCTGAGTACACAAATATTTATCTATTCGTATATAAATAAAAATAAGATGATGCGTGTCTTGATGGTGTCCAATAATTGGGTATCCTAGTTTCTCATAAAGAGAAGAAAAATTATAAAAATAATAAAGAGAGGACCTCTACCGTTCAATACAGTTGTGTATCAAACGAAGGGAAAAAGATCAACTAGACCCCAAGGTCACATCGCGGAGTGGGCCATAAATCTTTAAATGGGGCACATCGAATGACGCATGGGGATATTGATTTAGGAGGGTGAGTAAAGTGGTATAGAGCAGAGCAGAGCAGAGGGGTCACATGGGAATGGTCAGGGTGGAGATACGGAGGGATGGGGCTCATAGCACTAAAACGGGTTCCAAACTTGGAATCACATTTTCTTGTCACCTTCCTAATCCTACCATAGGGCCCACCACAAGCTGACAGAGGCACATGCTCATGGTGATATTGTGTTGCCCATCTTTCCAAATCTTAGTCCCCATGTAGCCATGCTCCCAATGCCTAAGACAACATTATGATGGTCCCTACCCCATCTTCACTTAGTCCACTAGGTGAATTTACATGTTCACATTTTTTTTTTGGTAACAAAAATTTACATGTTCACATGATTGTCTCCTTTAGGGGATTAAATGATTAATGCCATGCAAGTCAAATGACTCTTATATCATCATGTTGTCATATCATACTTACTTCCCCACTTCCTATCTTCTTGGTCTAATAGTAATTTCCAAATGGGTATTTATTAGATGCTATGCTACTTCTCCGTCTTCATCAATTCTTACAAATTGTTTCAAAAGAACATTTTTTATATGACAAAAATAGAAACCAATTTCTCTATTTGTAAGCAACAAGAGAGAGGACCATATTATTACGTGGTAGGTTACAGATCCCAAGTGTACTTGATTGGGTTTGCCCTCCCAGATTCTCTCACAAGCTGGGGAAAAGGACATATGCAGCCCCTCAATCCAAAGACTAAAGTCCCATTTTAGTTGAGAAGTGTTTGTCACCAACCAAGGCTCCTCCCCGCTAATCAAGCCTGGATTGAAGGGGTGACCTAATTAGTAGCAAAATTACCAATTTACCCATCTCTTGAATGAGACTAGTCGTTATAAGATGACATTAACCATTGGGATACAAAAGTCAGCGGGGGCCAGGCAAACGAATTAGGAATTATTGTGTGCGTGCATGTGGAAAGGGGAACCGACAGGATAATAGGAATTTTGTTTACAAAGGAAGTAATGCTAATGGGTTTCCCCATCTAGAGGCTTTTAATGGACTAGTCCTTGTGGTACGGATCAATGAGAATCTACTTTTCTTGCCATGCTTCTCTACCAATTTGTAATATGTTTCTTAACCTCTGGATATTATAATTGGATGGATAAGGTTTTATTATCTTGAAATTAGGATTTGATAATTCAATCTCATCACTGTTAGTAAACTAAGATGAGTCTCACTTTGACCGTTACAAATCCTTATTTATATAGATAATTTTATATTTATAACTTAATTATAAGCAAAATTAATCGTTAAATAAAATTATCTTTCAATTAGAGCCTGGAACTTCTTAGCTTGGCTCATTCCTACACTTCTTGTCTTCTCTCTCAATTTTCAATCACCAAAGGAGATATGTTAGGATCATCTAAGCATCTCCCGCTTTTCACTCTAGCCACTGTCTACTTGTCATGTCTTACCGGCCCCAACTCTTACTTGCTTAGCAACAACATCGGAACGATTGGAATGATGTGGTTTAGGCCAATGCCAAACATACTTCTCCTACTCAAATTTGGGATTTAATTTTAAAGACACAACCTCGACATTTTTATAGTTGAAAAGATTGGAAGGTTGTTCTTTAACACCTCAAGAAAGAAAGTGGCCTTTTAGCCAAATTTTCAATCAAATTTGTTTGTGTATTTTAGTACAAAGTCAATTCTTTCATTGTCTCCACTAACATTGCTTAGAAACTCCATCAAGCGATGACAGATAAGTGTTTTGTTCCCATGCTTGGTGAGCTAGTAGAGGGGAACCAATGCCCCATGCATGGATATATTAAAATGTTTAGATAAAGAAAAATCTATTTAGACAAGAGGATCTTGTTTGAACAATCCCAATACCCACATATCAAAGATGAAAATCATGAATAGAAATACTTTATTAAAATTAATATTTTCCTTGTCTAGAACTTGAGAAACAGTTTAAACTAATACCTATAAATAATTTAATGTGGCTTAGCTTAAACATTATCACTTGGCAAATATAAAGACCCGCTTGTCAATATGATTATTTTGGACAAGTTTATGTCATATACTGCTATTATAAAGGGAAATTGAGTAACTCTCTCATAACATTTTATTTCTTATTGTATTCTCTTGAAAGTTTAAAAACCTTCAATATTCCTTAACTATCCATACTATGCTTATTTTTTTATAATATCCCAAAAGAAATTTAAAAGATTAATATATCCTTTATATAAGGCCACTAGTCCTTTTATTTATATGGCAAAAAAAAAATTATATCACCGAGAGCTCAACTTGTTCGGACAAACCCATATTTCAAAAAACCGTAAATTTTATTTAATCTATCCTATATATAATGTGAGGTGTCCCTTGGAAAGCGAGTCAGCCATAATATGCACATTCTCCAAAAAGCCCTTTCACATCATTGCTAAGATTCATTTATAATGTTATAAAAAAAAAAGGTATAATAGTCATAACTGCTTCAATTCATTTAAAATTTAAGCACTTACAAAACTGTTACCTGCCTTTTCTTTCTACATAGCTTCAATAATGCACGTACACACAGATAGATTTTAGGGTACTATGTTCAGGGCAATAAAAAGGGTTGTAAACAACGAAATCTTGGTGGCACGTTCACGTGTTCTGGGTATTTGTGTTTGAGGGGGTTGTGGTTGGTGTTGGGAGTTGAACGAACGATGACATGGTGGATCTGCTAAATCCGGTGGATGGGTAGGTGGGGCACTTTTCCATTTCACTTTATAATTTGCATGCAAAACCACCAGCTAACTCTCCCTTCATCCATTCTTCAGGGTTCGTTATGTACAAAGACATAAAACAAATGGTAGATTCTTCTATTTAAAAAAACCAAAAAACAAAGGTAAAAAAAAAAATTTGTAGAGGAAGAGAACAAAAATAGATTGACAAAGAAAAAGACAGATATTTCGTATTAAAAATTAAGCTCCAGATGCATAATTCTGTACGCCATCCTGAATTTCTTTATATTTATACTATCAATGGGCATGTGCAATATTACAGACTGTATTGTCTTTAACAAGAAAAACCTAAAAACATTGCCATCGCAAGTACCTCTGATAGCTGTATATTGAATTTTTATTTTTATTTTAATGGATTAATCAAAAGGCTGTAAATTTTCTTGCTGAAAGCAAGACAACCCTTAGAATATTGCACCTGGGCAAATGACAAAAAGAATAGACGACAAAAGCTTTCAAAAAATGTTAAGAAAGAGTCTTTGAAAATTAAGAACCATTAAGTAACCTGTTTTGTCAGCTTTATATTATACTACTGATAAAATCTAGAATGAATCAAAGGATCAACAGACCAATAATGATCTAAGAATTGGAAAAAAAAGGGTTTCCCATTAGTAAGGGGAAAAGAAGAGAAAATAGAGAGGATGAGGGGTAAAAGTAATTAGGTGGGGTTGTTGGTATGTGATTAGGGAGGAGCGGGAGGTGAGAGTGGGAGGAGGCAAAAGGCAATGGAGGCAATCCACATTGGGTTGAAATCGTCTGCCGCAGTGATCATGCGGCAGACCATGCAGCATCGTGGGATGCTGTTAAACTCACATAAAAAAAAAAGTGAAATGCCAGATAAAGTGACATTTCCTTTTTTTAATGTGAAAATGTAGCATCCATGGGATGCTACCTACACATGGCAACATCCCACGATGCTGCAGGATCTGTCGCATGATCACTGCGGCAGACGATTTCATCCCATCCACATTATCTGATTTGCATTTCACGTGCATGTTGGGGTGTTTGGAGGCCAATTATCGGGCACCCCATTTTCGATGATACACATCTGAGGATGGGATGTTCACTGTTGATTAAGTTTTTGATAATTGAGAATTAATGATACTTTTTTAAAATAATTGATAATCAATATTATTTTACAAAATGAATGAAAATGTTTTCAAAGTTTTAAAAAAAAAATTCTTAATGAAAAATGTAACTGATTCTCAATTATTTTAAAAAATTATCACTAATCAACAATTACTAAGAATTGCGCGACTGAATCTAAATTTTTTGAAAAATTATCACTCAAAACCAATTTCCCCAGAAAATGGCTGTACATGAAAACCGAACCGAGTGGTGCGTGGATAAGTGGAAACTGGATAGAGTACGGCGTGCGTGTGAGTGTGAGTCTCCAGATGGGTCCCAGTTACAGTTGAAGTTCGGCGTGATGCGTGTAAAGTGGGGCCGTTGAATCCTTTATGTGGGTCCCACACAACGATGTGGGGGTAGTCATTGGTCATTTCTTTTTAGTTTTTACTGCTCTGGCTCTGCCCGTCCGTTTATCCGCTCTTTGGAATTGGATTCCTTGTGTCTCATAAACCGGAAGTTGAGTCCAAAAATTCTTCAAATCAGGATCGCCCGTACCTGGACATCTTGCTATTGATTTTCCCTTTTAAGTATAGTTTGGGGGTAAAGCAAAAGCCCTTCAAGTTTAAAATCCCTTTTGTCTTTTGTAATTGTCCTGAAATGCCCCTTAATTTTAGGAAAGAACAAAGTGACTGGATTCTGTCAAGTGAATGAATTTCAAGGGCAATAAAAAGGTTAAATGATGTTAAAAAAACAGAAGGGCTAGGGGTTGAACTGGTTTTCCATCTTGGAGCTTTTACCCAAAAAAATAATAATAAAGTGAAAAATGAACTTCCTAATGGACGTATTCTCATTCCCCTGCTGCTTTTTTGGACTTTGCTAGTGTATTAGAAATTTTAGACGTTAGACATCGAAATAAGAAAAATCAGTAGTAAGAAATTTTCATTCCTCAAACACGAAGAGGGGATCCATTAATTTAGTTTTTTGGGAAAATTATGAAAAGGGATCATTTTTTGGTTTGAATTTATAAAAACGGTTCATCAAAAATCTTATTTTACAAAAAAGGGCCACCTTTCCAATGTAATTGAACTGCAGAGTCACTTTAAAAAAAATAAAAAAAATGTAGATAAAAGAAAAAGACACTTGTATGATGTGCTCGTGAATCGTGGCCGTGTAGTATAAGCTTGTATCCTATGAAAAAGTTTATATCTCATATTATTTCTAAAAAGTGATTCTAGCTGAAAATAATTTTCTTGATGGACTGTTTTATAAATACAGGCCAAAAATGACCCTTTTTCATAATTATATCTATCCGCGATTCGGTGTGAAGAGGGTAATAATTTCGTCTGTTGCCCCTGTTGTGCCCCTGTTGTGAGGTTGTGACCCCCAAGGCCTCCATAAATAGTCCACCTTCCTCCCTCTTTCCCCCTACCCCTCCTCCGTCTTCCCCCTACCCTTCAACGCAGCTCTCCATCTCTCTTTCTCTCTTTGTCGGTTTGTTTGTGTGTTCAAACACAAACTTGTGCCCTCAGAAATGGCTGTTGCAAGTGTGGTCTGCGTCGTCTCTCTCATCTTTTTCATGACAAATGTTGAAGCCCGAATCCCCGGTGTTTACACCGGTGGGTCATGGCAGAGCGCTCATGCTACTTTCTATGGAGGCAGCGACGCCTCTGGAACCATGGGTATGTATGTTATAGTAAACCTAACTCTTTGCTTTAGCCGCTCCTCGCCATCGTCTTCCACTTTTTTAACTCTTCCATTCAACGATTCTGCCTCTGTTTCTTCTCCTCTTTCCACCGCAATCCTGTTTATCTTTGCTACAGTTAACCTTGTTTGGGTTTTTATATGTACTTGCATTTTTCATGGCCTAAGTTGCACAGATCCTTGGTATACACTGTTGCGTCTCTGCATTTTCCTTTTGAAGAATCTTCGGTCCTGAGTTTCCTTCCACATTGCCCCAGGAAGTCACCAAGTCCCTTGATATGTCTTCTACGGATCGGTAGATCCTATCCGCCCTTTCCGGCCAGCCATACCTTGAACTTGGAGCGTACAAAGCAAACCTAGTCCTACATTTTCCTGCATATTATGAAATACCCCTTTCTGCTCTGTTTTACCTACTAAGCTTACAATGTCCGCCCTGTTTGTCTGCATATCTGTTCAATTTCTTTCCATGGAAACTAAATCCTGGTTGGCGGAATTTTTCGTCTCAAGTTATGCAAACCCAACTCGAGATTTGCATCTCCAGTTATAGAATTCAAGTGTGGTCATGATTTGCTTCATTTACGTGATTCATTATTTGTTTTTCACTTGTCGTCTGTGCAGGCGGGGCTTGCGGTTATGGCAACTTGTACAGCCAAGGCTACGGCGTAAACACTGGAGCATTGAGCACAGCACTGTTCAACAACGGCCTGAGCTGCGGTGCGTGCTTCGAGATCAAATGCGCTAACGACCCCACCTGGTGCCACTCCGGTAGCCCCTCCATCTTCATCACCGCCACCAATTTCTGCCCACCCAACTACGCTCTTCCCAGCGATGACGGAGGCTGGTGCAACCCTCCTCGCCCCCACTTCGACCTCGCCATGCCTATGTTCCTTAAAATCGCCCAGTACCGCGCCGGCATTGTTCCCGTCGCCTTTCGCAGGTGAGCTTCTTCTCTGGTGCTTCCTTTTGGACTCCCATATTGTGTGTCAGATTCTGACGTTCTTTGTTCTTTTCCGGTCGTTCCCGCTTCTTTGAGCTGCCGATTTACCAAAATAACCCACCCTAAGTGGATCTGGGTTCCGGGTGCGAGAATTTACTAAAATAGCCTTATCATTACAGTCTAACTGTAATATCACGTGCATGTCGGGTCGTAGTCAGTTTTTGCCGGTCCGGTTCATGGTGTCCAAGACGCGTTATTCGCTGCGTAAAGGGCTATGATTTTAGCGTACGGTAGCCCACGCGGTCCACACTCCATACTAAAAAATGACACGATGCCCCAGAAAAAGAGACCTAAGACCATGGGCCACTTTTTACTCCAAAGGGCACCTAATGGTTAAATTGACGAAAATGTCCTCACGACGCGTTTTGGTTAATAATTGGCTAATGGTTAGTACTGTTGATGACCTGACAAGCAGGGTGCCATGCCGAAAGCGGGGAGGAATCAGATTCACTATCAACGGTTTCCGTTACTTCAACTTGGTCCTGATATCGAACGTCGCGGGAGCAGGAGATATCGTGCGCGTGAGCGTGAAGGGTTCGAGAACTGGGTGGATAAGCATGAGCCGCAACTGGGGTCAGAACTGGCAGTCCAACGCCGTGTTGGTGGGGCAGTCGCTCTCCTTCCGTGTCTCCGGCGGCGATCGTCGAACCTCCACCTCCTGGAACATCGTCCCGGCACATTGGCAGTTTGGTCAAACCTTCACCGGAAAGAATTTCAGAGTCTGATCTTTCATATTCATATTATATAAAATTTCCCGCTTCGAACTTCAAACCCAACCCCCCCTTCTTTTTTTCTTCTTTCACTACCCTCTAACTTTGGCGCCATTTTAGATGCTGCTTTTTTTTTTTCCTCCTTTTTCCTGGGGTAGCGATGAAGGTGAAAAGGAAGAAGGAGATGGTGTGAAATGTGATATTTCGTGGGAAAGGAAAGTGTGAGAAAGAAAAAGGGATGTTGGGATGTGTTTGATTTGGTATATTTATAGAATTAATGCTGCTTTTAAGTATATTGGTGACAAGTAAGCAATTTGTATTATAACAGTAGCTGAAGCGGCTTCAAAATCATGGAGCCCGCAGCGTGCTTATATATATATATATATGTATGTATGTATGTAGAATGTTAATCATAACATATATGGTCTTGTGTAGTGATTTTCAGTGTACTCCATATGATGGAATGAAATGTTATCTGTATTGTGGTATGGTTTGTTACTATTGTAGTATTGTGAATACAGTAAATATCAAGTATTGTGGATGGATGTCTAATCTCTAAAGCAAATGCAACAACCACAGGGGGGGGAAATAAAGTTGTTTTCCAAAAGCGTCCAACTTTCTATTATGCGATTAGAGAGCATTGGATGCCTTTTGTTTGGCCCGCTCCCTACCTCTCCTATGAGTGGATTTCTTTCTTTTACCTTATTTACATAACATGGCCGCATCTTTCCCCCTAAACAGAGGAAAAGCAGGTGGCTTACATGTGAACTGGAACAAAAGCTTGTTGAACTCTTTACATGCCCTCATCCCCAAAAGTCACGGTCGTAGACTCGTAGCTGCTGCTTATGCTGTGTATGTGACTATAGGCAGCGTACTTTTGTGTTGGGTCAAGGGAATACAGGAATTTATGCTTGTACCTTCAATGGAAATCTGACCGACGACTGACTCACTTGACCCCCTTCTCTCTCTCAGTTTCACAGTTTTGTATTGTTTAACCTTCTCTTCTCTTCTTCCCGGGAAACTCTAACTAAACTCTTATTGAATTGATCCTTACCATCTGATTAATCACAATATTATGGGGAGTTAAAAAAGCTTTCCAAAGTAACGTGACGACGTAATTGCAAATGCAACAGTTTCCAGACGTGCAAGGCCATTCTGCGTATTAAAATGTTAAAGACTTAGTTATTGATACACCTAGTATTAACAAATAAACGTAGGAATTAATTTGATTAAAAAAAATGAAAGAGTTCTAGGCAGCCCCCAAATCGTATATGAAAAAATGATGGTTACGTGTCAAATATATATATATAATGATGTGGGATAACAAAACTGTAAAATGAAGATTACTTGGACGGAATTTTCAATACAAAATGTTAACCAGAAAACCCTCTCTTCATTTGATAATAGTAATAGATAGATTAAAAATTAAGGGAATGTGAACAAACTCTAACTCTAACTCCTCCATATGGATTGCTTTGCAACGCCAAATAAAAAGAACATTCGGAAGGGGGAAAAGTAAGGCTTGACGGGCATACAAATAAAGAGAACACAAAGATATTTTTCTGATTATTCCCACCTTAACTTATCTACCGAAAGGAAGTATCAGTTGATACGAAATATATGGATTGGTTAAAGGTGGCCTTTTATTTATGTCAACTTCCTTCTAATGAATCTTTCTTTCATAACATCCACATTACACAAGCTTAGATAAAAGTTAAGATAACCATCCTCTCCTTTGAATGTGAGCCATGAGTAAGAAGTTATTCTTATACTTTGCCATGAAAGATACCGGTAGAATTCGAATCTCTATCCATAACTTTCTCACGTTTACCAGAGGATATTGTATTAGAATATGAATAAATACCTATACACATTTGCTCTCTTCCAAATCAAGTTGCAAGAGCCCTACTTTATGGATGAAGTCGAAATGAGAATATTTTGCCTGATATTTTTCTGCCATAAACATCAGGGGCAAGTCCGAAATTTTATTAGATTTTTATCATTAACTTTCAAAAATCTTAAAACCAAAACTTCATCCTGCACATTCAACACAATCT
Organism: Buxus sempervirens; assembly: GCA_947561395.2. Classification (NCBI taxonomy): domain Eukaryota; kingdom Viridiplantae; phylum Streptophyta; class Magnoliopsida; order Buxales; family Buxaceae; genus Buxus; species Buxus sempervirens. The sequence goes on along the minus strand of OX387183.1, from coordinate 57,469,419 downwards.
GCGATTCTATATACAATAAAATCCCGCAATAAGGCCATTCATGAATCTACACCATAAACCCCCATGACGAATTTTAAACTGTATTGGGCCGGCCTTGCCTTATGCATATGGTACTAAATGGTTAAATAATCTCAAATGAAGAATTTTTGACAGAATGAAATAACCGAACAAGATTTGTGTTGCTCACTTAACTTGTTAGAATAAAACAGCTATCAATTGATTTGAATTCTGAAGGTCTACTCAGCATGTTAAAATGCAACTCCGTGTACAAGTTTGCATGAGCATATTCACATACACATACACCCTAACACATGCACATTGTTAGAAATCTAACCTGATTCCTAAATATCGCGAGAAGCAGAAACGATATAAAGAATCAAACAACAATAAAACAAATTTTACATGATCCATCCCAAAATAGGGCTACATCCACGACTGCCAGTTGTTCCACTATTTTTCAAATAGAAAAAGCTTACAAGGATAAAACAAAAACAAGAAAAACATATCACTAATACAATGAAAATGCTTGAAATGCTCTCTTGTCAACAATGGATTAGTTTCCAGTACGATCAGACTCCACACAACTCAGCACACATTACCAACCTTGAAGCTAAAAAGTGTTAAGGCCAATAATAAAGATTTCAGAGAAAAGCCTTTGCTAAGGCCAATTTAGCCCTAAAAACAAAATTTCACAAGTGCACACCATTAGGTGGGTCGAGGAGAGGGGGAGGGAGGGATGATGATGATGATTAAAGCCGGAAAAAACGAGAAAGCAGATACTCAAGAGCATTGATGTAATTTCAAATCTTTAATGACTTTAAAATAGTTTAGTCTTAATTGCACAGAATCCAACGAGATAGCTTGAGCACAGCTCGTCCCATTGTGGGTTAGTTTCCTGTTTGCATCATCATTTATTAGTCCAAATATTTACGCCATCATGTACAACTGATTAAATGCAATAACTTTTTTAATAATAAATACATTAAGAATTCATACCCAAACATGTAATTAACTTCATATTAAATATTATTATCGAACACTAAACGTGAAAACGACGAACTACATTTCAAATTGCCAAAAATCCATGATCTCAAATTGCCAAAACTCAATTTGTGCAAACATAACCCATACCAGAAGAAGTTCATGAGGTTCATTAGTCCATTTTATTGCAGTTAGAACATGTATCCATATAATCCGAGTCCGAAGATACAATTGCTCGAAAACGAGGCCCAGTACAACCAACCTAACTCGATATCCTTCTACAAAATCTGTTGGAAGAGGTACACAGAGCTATTACATAAGGTCCAACATTTTATGTTAAAGCTTCTATCAAAGCAGTAATTGGTACATTCTGAGGTTCTTATGTTACCTGAAAAACTTTCATACAACGTAGCCCTCCACCCCTTCAAAATCTAGATAACATTTCCAGTAAGAGTTCAAAAATAACCATCTATATTAAAATCAAACAGTTCTTGACAGCCCATAAGAGCAAGAAGTGCCACGAAACATTAGGATTCCAAAATTAATTTTTACTTACAATTTTTTACGATCGCCCATCAAATTGATAAAAGGAGTTCAGTCCGATTCAATCCAGTACAACTGGTTGTTCAAAGTTCAAACCAATGCAACCAAAATACGAGGAAAACTTATCAAATCATATCCACGGTTACTATTAACATATTTTAAGAGAGTGCAGCAAAAGATTTAGAAACAAAAAAGCATTAGGTGGACAGTTAGTTATGATACACGTGACAGTAATAAACCTAGATATTGAAGTAAAATTAAAAAAAATTAGAAAGTCTTTTGGGAATAGAATGTTTGCAAAAAAAAGTTGTACGTTAACTTTATATAATACTATATATACCCAAACTTTCTTGTCGTTGTTTCATTCCCAAAAAGCCCTCCAATTTTTTTCAAATTTACTCCAATACCTAGATTTGTTACCATCACATCAATATCATAACTAATTGCCCCACATAACGCTTCTTTGTTTCCAATATTATGCACATAGCATGTGCATTCCCTTAGTTTAAGCAGTTTTCATCTTGTCCTCCCAAAATTTTCAATAGTTTATACTCATTTGATATTAAATAACTAAACCAAACCATTCAAATGCCTACCGATCAGCCAGGGTCTGAGTTTTTATTTATTTATTTTCCAAATAATTGTTTAACTTCTTAGAACATCACAAAATTATGTAGGGGAAGGACAGATAACCTTTCACCCCAAAAAAGAAAAAAAGAAAAACCAGTACAACCCTAACCAACTAGGGTAAAGAAGGCCCTTCTCAACTGAAGGGCTGCACCATTTAAGAACATAAATTATGAGGGGAAAGATACCATGTCCGCTTGTTCAAAGCCTAATTTTCCCAATTTATCAGCTTCTGCTTTTGCTGTTCTCATCACCTGGTTGAATGTAATGTTCAACACTTAAAAACTAACCTTGAGCATCTGGTAATAATTTTGCAATCTCCATGCACCCCAACTTCCAGTTTTCATCCATTGGATTACTCTAGTGCAATCCCCTTCCATTTTAATTCAAAGATCTCTCTGTTTTGCAATTTGTAAAACTGACAGTTACTAAAGTTCTGCTTTTATAGATCAGTCAACCTCATAGGTCTACTGTAAGTTTGGGCACCTGTCCTTGGTCGCTTCTAATCAATCCCCTTATACCTGAAGGGCTTATATTGCCAAAATATCAGCCATCAAGATTCAATCTCAAACATCCACCACTTTGGCCTTCCACAACTCAACTCCAAGAGTGTTCAAGGAGGATGAAAAATATATTATAGTCAAATTTCTCATAATTTCAGCTGCTGTTCTACCCTTACATTATTGTTGCGCCAAAACCCATACAACTACCCCTCCTATATAGAATCAACTACTTTATTCTTAGATTCGACCTCCTCAAAGAACTTCTTTCATTCCATTCTTTTCAAATAAATGAAAGAATGACATTGAATAAAAGCTAGGATAAAGTTCACCACCTCTTCCCACTCCAAACCTCTTTCATTGACCCCGAGTCCCCTATAGATTTAGGCATCACCCAAGATGCATGGATCATCATTACGAACCTCATCCAGATGTCCCAAGCAAAGTAACGAATGATCAGTGGTCTCCCGTTGGTTTTAGCAAAGAATGCATATATCAAGAGAAAGAGACTTCCATTTCCTCTTCCTTTGAAGTTTGTTCAGTGTTCATCTTATAGAGAAAAGCAGTCTAGGTGAGGTCCTTTATCATAAGATCTGAAGGATTTGAAAAAGGATCAACAAGAGAAGGATCAAAAATCCAATTTCTTTCATCAGGAAAATTGGGATCAATCACAGAAAGTTTCAGAGATTCCAATAAATCAGCAAACTGTGAAATTTCAACTTCACTAAGACACCTTCTCAAGGTAAGTTTCCGCTCGTTGTGACCAAGAAAAGATGCCATTACTAACACAAGCATTAAGTTAGAAGCCAAACAATAAAATATATGAAATTAAGAGGATAGGGGTTTATTTCCCCACCATTTATCAAGCGAAAAACGAATGGAAGATCCTGAACCTAAACAAAATTTCACTTGTTAATATAAAAGAGAAGCTAGCTCAATTACAACATTCTAAGGACTGCACCTAGAAGGTTTAGCTCTAAGACTGATGTTCCAAGCTTCCAGCCATTATCTGGAATTCAATACTTAATATATCACTTGATACTACAAGGATTCTCTATTCTGTTAAACAGCCACAACCAAATAAGTAGAGACGAATTCCTCTCATAGACATTTCCTAAACTAATAGTTTAATACCATCTTACTCCCTCGGTCTACCAACTACCACCGACCTCACAAGATTATTCTTTTTGTATCACACAACCTCCAACAAGAAATTTCTTGGAAATTTTTCCACCATTTGCACAACCTTTTTGGGAATTCAAAAAACAAATATAAAGTACATCGGAAGATTTGATGAGGCAGATCTTATAAGAGTGATCCTACTACCTATGGACAAATAATTCTTTTTCTAAGAATTTAACTGACTATTAATTCTTTCTAACACATGTTCCCAAAAAAGAACAACACCTGGGAGACCTATCTAAAGGAAGACACAGATAAAATAAAGGGATACTACAGCGCAACCTAACTTGATTACTCTCCTGAACATTAATGCCAATAATAGTGCTTCCATCCAAATTAACCTTTAATCTCAACACCATTTCAAAAGTTAAAGAGGATATGTTTGGGCCAAAAAATTTGCATCTTATCCACATGTAAAAAGATTATGGCATCATCTGCAATTGCAGATGAGAAACAAGTGATGAATCCTGTCCTAGCTTAAATCATCTAAACATATTTACAATCAAAGTATTGCCTACTAAAGAGTGCACTGAACATAACTGAAAAGCTTTACCAAATACTAATGGGTAGCACATACACTAATAGACTTAAACAAATAATATAGCAAAACATAAATAAATACTCTACATAATAGTAGTGGCACGCATCTAAATAACAATTTGATATTAATAATTATTTAGGGATTTACAAAATGATAAAGGATATTCTTTGAAAAGAAAATGTCAGGCTAGAATCTCTAGTCTTAATTTTGTATAATATATATATTATTATAAAATAAAGACAAAAGATTCTGACCCGACATTCTCTTTCCAAAGAATATATCTTAACATTTTATAAATCTTTTATGTATAAAATAATTATTAATATTAATTGTTATTTAGCTACTTCCCTCTAACTATCTATGTGAATTGAAGATGTAGTATAAATGAATTGTAGAGCAGAAATTCTGACCAACACTTTATTTTCTGAAAAATGTTACTTAAAATTTTGTAAAGTCACTTAAATCTAAAAAATTACTCATGTTCGATCATGCCTTTAGAGGTACATGCAACATTATACATGCTACACAAGTCTCCTCTGAAAAAAGCAATGACGCTTTCTAATTCCTTTCAATCACCAGGAAGGGACTTACCTTGACGTAGTTCAATTGCAATTTGTCAGAATCTCCCCTCATGAAAGCTCCCACCCTTATCTCATGCAATAAGAAATGTGAGATCCAAATTGTCAAGAAAGAGAAATGTGAGATGGAAACAGTAGACAAGGCGGGATGATCATGAAACCCGTCGTCTGTGGAAACACCCATCTCTCACGGTTGTCTGGCCGCTGCCCAATGCTCGTACCAACCAAATCCCAGGAGCCCAGTAAGAGCCTCTGGTTCTGAAAAGTAAAAGATCGGGCTTTCTCTATATGCACGGTTGGTCCACAAGATGGCCACTTATCCACTTCCAACCAAATGGAAACAATGAATGGACAGCCTCTCTCAAATAACCCAACCAATGCAAAGTTGTTGAGACTTTAAAAAGGGGAAAGACTACAGAAGAAAAAAGCAAAGGCAGCCATTCGGCTCCTCAAGATATCTCCTTCTGATGAAAGGATTATAAAGATGAACAAGAGAACGAGAAGGATTTATTTGTAAATCGGTAACAGAAATGGAGCGCAAGTTAATGAACTGCCATTGTTAAAATGAGAAGCCAGGCTCATCTCAAGTGTAATTTTGGGAACTCGATCATCGTGGGAAACCCAGTCGAAAAGAAGGAGAAGACGATGATGGAGATACCGAGCCATTTCCTTGAATTTAACCAGGAGGCGGCACCTTCTCACTTCATCATTTTCTCCAGCAAATCGACAGGGTCTTCGGAAGCCCCACTCGAGCCCTCTCTCTTTCTAATCACAGCCCAAGCCCTCTAACAAGATCACTACGAGAACATCAACATGGTTCAGACTAACTCCATCAAAAAGCCGGAGAGACAGATAAAACAAACAAGTTGTAGTCGGCGAACGCGTTCGGTAGTGCATATATACATACACAGACTTAGGTTTCTAGGGTTTCCACCAAAATAACGATTTCCAAAAGAACCCCCAACGTTAATAAACCCTAATCGTCTATAAAATTATTATTTACTTTTTTGGGTAAAAATCTACAAAAATAGCCCAGCCGAATTAAGTAGCCAAGTCATCAAGGGCGCGGCATGGGCCAAACAGATCAGACGGCATGTAGGCCAAACAGATCTACTTTCCTACTAAATATCCTCCGCAACATGAAAAACCCCAAATAAAACTACCATCTTAATCAACTTTCCAACTTGAACTGCCTATTTTTATGCTACACGATTATCATTAATAGAAATACAATTATTAGCAAACATAACTGTTCAAAGATGTGGTCCAATGTGTAGTAGTGCACGTGCCTCCTCTAGTAAGTATAGAAATGCTGTTACTGTATCAAAAGAAGATACAAATTATGTTTTCCACATTTTCATTAATCTTAATGGTACACAATGAATGAACCCATTATTTGCAGCTTTTCACAGAAATTCCAGTGCTGGCAAAGGTGTCTAGACCATGGATGGACTCCGAAGTAGGGAGTTACAGGTCTATTAGTGCAGAAATCTATAAAATTTATATTAGGTTTTTGGACAAATCTTTAATCAGTGTACTCAAATTTTGTTAAATTTGTACTAATGTAATTGTTACATAGGCCCTTCATTTTCATTTCAGAATTTTAAAAGGTCGATATTCATACCCGTTAACATCCCAAAAATTACCATGTTCTATTTTCCTTTTGCCCAAACGCAACTTGCTAGTTGTTATAAAGTTCAAGAAGTATCTTTGGTGAAACACCCAAACCTGGGTTCTTTGGCGAAACACTCTAAACTTTGAAAACTTGGTTCCATGTCTATGATATATTTGCATGCCCATAAAAAATTGAGTACTCCTCCCGGAACTAGCTAGGCCAGCAGTTCAATAGGGCTGGAGAAAATCAGTGAATTATCAAACCATGATCATGTGTCACCGACAACACGAAAGAACCAAATCATGATAGTAAATCTTGCCATCATAATTAAATATAAGCAAGGAGAAAAAAAAAGGAAAAAGAAAATAGGCATAGAGCATGATTTAGAATGATATAGACGCGCTCTTCCACTCTGGATTCAAAGAAGACCTGTAAGGGTTTTTACATTGTTTCTGTCAATATCCTTCTTCCCAATTCTGGGAAGTGCAACTCTTAGGCTACGTTTGGTAACGCTTTTCGGAAGTACTTCTTTGCTTTTGAAAGCAAAAAATTGCTTTTAAAAGCAAAAGTACCGTTTGGTAACGCACACGAGAAGCAATTTACTAAAAGCAAAGAAGCAATTTTATTGCTTTTCACCGGAAGCAACAAAATGTTGCTTCTCAATTTTTTTACAAAATTGCTTTATTGCTTTCAAAACCCTTCGATACCCTATTGTTTTATTCCTATATTAAAGATGATGCCTCCATACTCACTTAAGAAGCAACAACGTATTGTTATTGCTAGAGCCGGCAAAATGCCACCCGACCCGTCGGGTCAACCTGATTATAAACGGGTTGGATTGACCTGTTTATTAATTGAGTTGGGGTTTCCCCAACCCGCCAGTAATCGGGTCAATCCGATTATGACCCGCCAACCCGACGGGTAACCCAATAAAATAAAATAAAAGACGGCAAAAGTATCATGTTTCAACCCGAGTAACCCCAAAACCCGACCCGAACCCGGTACAACCCAATTCAATTAACCCCCCAACCCTATTTTAATAATTTTTTTGAAAAATAAAAAATAATAATAATAATAAATGGGCTGGCGGGTTGGGGGTTTTCCAACCCGCCTTAATTTAGTCCAACCCGATTATGACCAGACCCGACCCGTTGCCAGCTCTAGTTATTGCTTGTTGTGCATTACATAATTTTATCAGAATGCAAGCACATGAAGATAATTTATTCACAGAATTTGAAGATAAGGAAATGGTGGTCGAAAATGAGCTAGCAGGTTCAAGTTCAGAACAACCCATAGAGATTGATGTAACGGCTAGATCTCGACGAGAGATGTCAGAATTAAGAGACTCAATTGCATGTAGACTAGCTAGTGCATATGGATTAGCACAATGGTGATATTAGATACTTGTTTAGTTATTTGAATGTAATTAAATGACTATTTTATGAATTTTTTATAAAATTGGACTTATATTTTTGAGTATATTTCTAAGTACAATACATAAATTGTGTACAATACTTTTATGGAAGCAAAAAGCAATTTCTATGTTACTGCAATTACTAAACTTGCTTTTTTGCTTCTTAGAAGCAAAGCAAAAGTTTACCAAACGCATTTGCTTCAAGAAAAGATCTTTCGAAAAGCATAAAATTGCTTTTTTGCTTTCTTGCTTTTAGAAGCAAAAAAGCAAAAGCGTTACCAAACGCAGCCTTAGTCTGATCTGTGTTTCATGTACATAGGATAGTAATAACACAAACCTAGGGGCTTCAAGCAATATAAAGGCTCCATTTAATGCATGTTTTTATCTGTATATATTCTTTCTTTTAATGTAAAGAGGAAAGTAGTTCAACTGCAACTATATTTACAACTGAAGCTTCTTAACATGCTCTAGTCTCAGCTTTATATATGCAATCTTTTACGTTTGTGGGTCTTCAGTTGCTTCAGGAGGTACCTAATGACTTCCTTCATACTAGCTTTTCTTCCTTCCTTGAAGTTCCAAAGCTCGGGTACAACGTACCTCCCACTTGGATTGTACTCATTCATCTCCAACAATGCAGCAGCTACAGCTCTATATACTTCCTCACCCCATACGTTCTTCAACTCTTTTAGCTTCTCGTCATCATCATCTATTATTTCCTAAACCTCCAGCAATTATTAATTCAGACCCAGTATTTGCATAAATGAGAGAAAAAATAAAAAATTCTCTATGTTCATTGCTTAGAAGTTTTGTTAATACATCACCTTCACCAGGCATCACCTCTTTTCCTGAGTTACTGAAGTATAACTATACAGGCAATGTTGCACATGAAACAAAAATGGGAGGCTTAGAAACGTACCTGAGTATTCCCATCAATGCTGACTTTCTTGAAAGGATGCCATTCTGCATTCTTAATTTTTTCTTGCCAAGAAGAGCCTAGCTCTGCAGATTTCATTTCCCAATCTCCACTGGAGAACTTTTGACAGCAAATAGCTTGAAAAGGTTTCTGATTAACCTCTCCCATCTTCTTGATTCCAATTGAGGCACGATGATGACTTACAAGATCCTGCAGACCCTGTTGAGAAGAAGACAAACCATCTCCCCTTCAGCATCTTGAGTTCATTGGAATCTGCAGAGAGCATGCAGCATTGCAAATTATACTAACAACAGGCTTAAGAGGAGGGAATCTCATACATGTATCAATTCTTTACGAGCATCCTGCAGCTCACGGTTGCTTAAGTGCTCCTTGACTATAAGAGTTTGATTAAGGGATTCCATATCTTGTGCTTCATCTGCTTTTTCTTCTATGGCTTTTCTCATAGCATCCACCTGAAAGTTGGAAAATCTGTCAGTATGCACAGGACCTTCCCTCTCATCAGCATTCCATTATAACTATATGTTGCTGTAGTATAATATTAGTAACAATATCATATGAATGACAGGAGGGTTCATATTCAAAAGGTATCATAAGTCCATTCACAAAACAGAAGTCACATAACTTCAAGACCAATTTTTATTAGGGAAAAAGGCACAAAAATTCTGTCATCATAACTGCACAACACTGATCCAAAAGAAAAACAAAGTGCTGTATAAAAAAATAGTTTGAGAATCTATACAAGATAAGGATGTATAACAACAACATAAAACTGCTCGCCAGAGGAGATTAGTTTGTATCCTCTTAGGAGTAATATGCAGTATGTCATGAATATAAAATTATAGTTGTCACACTCTGTCCATATTCTTTAACAAAAACATGACAGTAATAAAAGCTAAAATGGATCAAACAACCATGAGATATATTTCAGTTGAGTTTTGGGGTTAAGTACCAATCATTCTTATTGAGTGTGTGAAATGAAAGAGTCGTCATATTTGAAGATGGTGAGATTCTTAAATCTGACTATATATATCACAAAAAATAAGGATGGAAGAAATGCGTTCAATTCATCAATGAGCCCTGGTTATATTGTCAATATAACAATTTGTTAACCTTTATCAGCATAAGAACAGAAAGCATTCCAACCATATCAAAGCTTTCAAATACAACTAAAAATTGAAATCCCGGGATACCTGCAAGTCCTCTAATTGCAACCAAATCATTGATGATGAGTTTCATAACATGCACTGTGCAAGTTCTGAATCCAACTAAGCATAAAGTGACTAGTCATAAAGTAATGGATAACTGCGCATTAACTGGAATAAAACTGTACATTGTTTTGGTTGAAGGTGTTAATGCCAATACTCATTACCTGGTATTGTTGATGGAAAGGGTCCCTAAACAGCATTGATTATGCTACAAAGAAGAAATGATCGTCAACATCCTAGATTCATCTTTTTGATAGTCCAAATACAGATGTTAAGTAAAACTTATGCCCATAAAAATGCAGTAATATAAATTAATTTCTGCTGAAAGGTGTAACTAGTAGGTGATTGTGCATTGCAAGTGAAGGTAGCTAATTAATGCCTTGGCAAAAAATTTCATTATAAAGGTTCTTAGAATGGAACTGAGACAGCAGCAGGATATCATCTATGACCCCATCAAATGCCTTGGCTATGTTTAAAGGCTCTACAACAAGGATTGCCTCTATTTGATGCTATGGATGATGACAAATATAGTAAAAAGAATATTCTTTGTGACTTATAATCCGAAGAACCTTTGTGTGATTGGGTTTTCCTATGTCTTTAAAGTCTTCCATTCTTATTAAGACAAAGACAAGGAATCATTAGTGTTTCTTTTGCCTTTTTTTCGATGAAAAATCATCTTCCATGTTAATTCGTAACCCATAACTAATTGGTAATGGCTGCATCAACCCTGTCCCATCATTTATCTCTGCCTAAATCCGCTTCATCCATTAGATTGGCTATCTATATATTTCCAATCCCACACTCAAATTAAGGATGAAACTGTGTAAAGTTTGCAGTCAAGGCAAAATGTCACCAGAGTTCATCATGGATCCTGTTCTTTTATTTTCATGGATAAAAATATTGAATCAAAGTATTTCCCCTAGACTAGTTGAATTTTTCTCGTGTTTTTTTTTTTTTGGGCTCAGCTTTTGTTTTATCCCTTTCTAGTTGTATGGTTCTTACTCTACTTCATATACTTAATTGGACATGCAAGTATTAAATATGAACACACTGATGAGTGTTTTCCAATTTGAGATAGAAATCAGTTTATGGAATTTACTCCCTTCATTACATGTTGCAAGAATAGTCCGCTTTTAACATATAATTTACCTTTTCCTTCTCAGCAATCACTTTCTTCAAATCAAGCTCAATTTGCACCTCACGCTTTTCCAATTCTTTTGCTCTCAACTTGAGTTCTTTCCTTTTACATTCCAACTCTTCATTCTCTGCTCACAAAAAGGGGGGAAAGGGGGGAGAGGCGGATTTATAAAGATTAAGATTAAGATACTGATCAGAAGCAATGTGCTGCATCTTCCTTAACTCACAACATAACATAAATAAAATATTCGTTTGTTAAAATCACATATGCGTATGTGCAAAGGTTGTATTGAATCGAAGTTGTCTAAGATTACATATAACAGTTTAGAACGTTAATCTGAGAAGCCAAGAACTACACAGATGCAAATATTAAGGGATTTGGAGGAAGCAAAGAAAGCAACATGGAAATTTTGGCAGAGAAGACTATGAGGCTGAATCAGCCTGTCCGTGCAGCCAGATTTCGTAGACTGGATGAGAAGCAAAGTTAACAGCATATTTTGTCTAGCATGTACCAATTTACCCTACAGTTAGAAAGTCAAGCAGGTGAAGACAAAGTGAAGTTCTGCAGACTGACCCAGACATTTCAAAGTAGCTGTCCCAAGTATCCAACAAATTCTGACAATTGGCCCCTTCAGGAAGCTTCAATTAAAGCTCCAAATTAGGTGGTACATTGAAGGTGGTCCTTATTTCTCCTCATCTTTATAATTTCTAGGTCCTATATTCCCATTCAGTCTTAATTTGCAGTAGATCTAGACTGTATTATCTGTATCCAACTTAAAAAATAATGAATGGTAATGTTCAATTAATTTAAGAATACACCATCAAGAGGCTCGCGTCAAAGTTTAAAACTTATTCTTCCATTCTTTGAAAACGTATAGACCAGTGTTGTTACTAGGCATTTTTTAAAGAACTAGGTGACGCCCACCTAGGCATCTGCAAAATTCTGATTTTGAGCAAGGTCACCTATTAGCATAGTAATTTCATTAATTTTAAATTTTCTATTTGCTCATTATTAAACTTAAAATTTTATTTTATAAGCAGTAAAGTATTAAATTATTAATACGAAATTATTACTTAATTACAGTGTAATAATTTCGTATTAATATTAATATAACTTGACCATTTTTTTATGCTTACTAAGCTTGATTGACTATTAGAGGAAGGTTAAGCAATCAACCAACCAAGCAAAGCCCTCTCATTCTTTCTCTTTTCATGCTTGAAAACCTATCCTACTTTCCCCCTCCCCCATAATCTACAATACCAATTGGCACATTTCATTTTTATAAAAAGTTTTTTTTTTTTTTTGTGTTATTCAACTAATATTATTCAATCTTGTTTGCTTTAATATGATGTACCAATATTAATTAATATGTTCCTTTTACTCATAAGCAATAAAATTGTACACAATCCCGGTCAGAATTTAGTGATCTAGCAAAGGTAATTCGATCTTTGTGTCCTTACAACCTGGATTTTTAATTCCAATTTTCGCATTGTAAGTTCCTCAAATTGGTATGTTTTTGCACTTTGCATTAGGTTATTATGATGGTGGTAAATTTATCACATAGATTATCCTTCTAGAGGGTATTGCATACCTTGTCGTTCAACTTGTTTTATGCACAACATATTTCCAAGACAAAAATGAAATCAGAAATCCAAGATGTGATTACCTTCAATGTACCCTTGGTACAATCTTTCTTTTTGTTCTATCATCTTCCAACTGAGGGATGAAGAGATCTCATTACACTTGTGTTTCATTTCATCTAGTCTTTCATTTTTTATATCAATTTCTTTGGCCAGACGTAGGATGATATCACCCCTTCTTCGGAATTCTTCTTGCAAGGCACCGTCCATTTGAAAATAAAATCCAGGAAATTTATATACGAAATAAAGATGAGAGAAGATGTACAGACACCTGCAATACAAATCTATCCAAAGCATTATATTACTTCATAAATATCGACATCACCAAAACCATAACTATATTGAGGAATGGATTTCCTCAAGAAAACAAGAAAAAATAATCAATCATGAATTTATGGATGGAATATCTCACACGTGTCTTGTTCTCAAACGTTCGATTACTTATAAGTGAATCCTATTAATCAATAGATGAAAAGATAGCACCAACAGCTTCCTTGCCGTATTTTCCATATCTAAGAAAAAGAAATGTGCTTGCATATATTCTTAAATCTCGAGGGATTCAAATTCTAACGTCCTAGCATTGGTGATCTTTGAACCTGCTCAACAAGAACAAATAGGTACAACTTGCAGGTCAGCACACCCTGTGATCAACAATATCAACAGCCACAATCAACTTAACTAACTTTTAAAATAATGCAACAAATGAAGCAAAAGTTATTCCAAGACATTGAAATTGGAAATCATAGGACATTACTTTATCGCCATTGGGTATGAATGTGGAGCCAAATGTCAGTGACTCGGTATGAAACGTGAATGAAAGCCACGATCCTTTAGTGTCCCAAGATTATTCAGCGCAAGTCCTGCTTATTACTACCCTACTAGTCAACTTCAAATCCGTGGTCCTCCATTGTAGAAAATACTAGTTTTCCTCGCCATAAACAGACCAAAAGATAATTAAGTTTGGATCCATTTCCTTGCCTTGATGACGGCGTCTTTCAGTGAAGAAAAGCTCTGAAACCAAAATCTAGTTCTAGTAAACTGCTTGTAACTGATGAATCCCACAGTCATATTTTGATAGTGATAGTCTTAGATGGACGACTAACCATCTTTCCAATACCAAAACCACCTGAAAACCATTAATAAAAATTAACTTCAAAAACAATATTTCTCCAAAAAATAAAAATAAACAAATCAAAGAGAAACGAGCTTCACTAAACAGAATCGAGGAAGCGGGGGATTAGGGAGAGATTGGAAAGAAAATGTACATTCGGCTGTGCGTGAACAGCATAATATCCAGAGTCACGAGAAAACAAAATTAAGCCTCAAAACTTCGGCTGGGAAGGTTATATCTACATACCTGAGTTCGGGAGTGTCTGAAAAGTATTTTCAAGGGGTAAGAAGCTATGTAATTGTAAAATAGAGCTCTGTCTGAAAAAGGGAAGAATGAGAATCGTAGTCACTAGTCAGAGACCATGAGAAAAAGCACGGCATCCACCAGCGAAGACAGTTTGCAGGGTACTCTCGGGACTTTCTAGAAAGCCACCATAGTTTCGATGAATTATTTATGGTCCTTACTTTTTCTAAACCTTAGGGTCCGGTTGTTAACGATGAATGGGAATTTGGAGTTAAGAATTCCACTGCGATAAGAATTTGAATCTAATAAAATTAAAATTCTTGTGATTGGATGAAAAAAAAAACTGAAATTTAAAATTAGAATTTCAAAAGAATTATGATTAAATTCCAACTACAATGATTAGATGAGTTTATAAAATTTAATGACAATTTCTTAATTGTAGAAAACGATAATTATATAAACTCTCATTCTTTCTCTTTAGTATTTTCTCTCTCTAGAAATTTTCTTTCCCAACTTTTTCTCTAGAATTTCCTCTTACTAGAGCACTCTTCTCTTTTTCTAATGGTTTATCTCTCAATATCATTCTCACTCTAGTTTTTCTCTCTACAACATTTCATCCTCTTTTTTAGGGTTTCTTCTCTCTAAAAGGTTACTTTTAGATTTCTTTATATTTTATCTATTTAGATCATTCCTCTTTTTTCTTGAGTTCTCCCTCGTTAGATCATTCTGTCTATATTTTCTCTCTAGCTAGAGCATTATACTTCTCTCTTTTTTAAAGTTTTCAGTCTATATTTTCTTTATATATTATATATTTAGAGCATTCTTCTCTTTTGTTTTGAGTTTTCTTGTTTTATATCATTCTCTCTCAAGGCTTTCTCTATATAACATTCCACTTTTTTTTTTGGTAGGCATAACATTCCACTTCTTGCTTTAAGTTTTACCTCTCTAGATTTTTTATGAGATATCTTCCCTATATAGTTTTCTCTTTTTAAAACCTTCGCCCTAGATTTTTATCCATAGCATTCCCCTTAATCAAGAATCTTCTATCTCTATAGAAAATACTTCTTTGTTCTAGAAGTTTTTTCTCTAGAAAAACCGTATCTTTATATTTTCTCTCTCTAGAGGATTCATCTCTCTTTCTAAAGTTTTATCTCTCTTGAACCTTTTCTCTTTAGAGCATTCATCTTTCTTTTAGAGTACTCTCTCTCTATAATCTATTTTTTTTATAGAACCTTTTATCTCCAGGCATTTCTCTCTTTTTAGAATTTCCCTTTTCTATAACCTACTATTTTATTCTCTCTCTAGCACAATCTTTCTTTCTATTTTCTCCCTCTAGAGCATTCTCACATTTTCTTTTATAATTTTCTCTAGAACATTTTCTTCAAAAAAAAAAAAACAATATTTTTTTAATTATTCCATATTATGTCCATATGAATTATGGGACAAAAGAATTTGAATTCTCTTCTATCATGATGTGTATCTATAAAATAGCCTAATAATGAATTCAATGGAATTGAGTTGAATTATAATTCCAAAATTTCAAATATTCATCGAATCGTGAAAATTGGAATTGAAAGCCCAATTCAAATGCCTCCTTGAATTTTCGTTCCAATTTTACAGATCAAACAAGGCCTTAAAAAATATTTGAAATATAAAGGATGTGTGTGAAATTAGTGCAAACCTTAGGGGAGGTTTCTATAAATTATCTTAAAAGTTTCTATTGTTTTGGTTTGGGCCACGGGCTTCAATTCAAGGACCGTTCAAAATGGATGTGTTTGGTGACAAACCGAAAGGTTTAACGGCGGTAATTTACTGAGCTTTTTTCATTAGATCGGAGGCGGAGTTCTGTAAAAATCGAAGGGGAGACGAGTGCCGGTTACTTTCATACGTCTCAGATTGGTTGAAAGGCGAGTTTTCTTGTCCATTTCACAGACGTGATCGGAAGGACGAAATTCTGAAATAAAGCCCTAGCACCATCACTAGATATGTTTCCCCAATTCGGTGCCACGGCCAACACTCTGAGCAAAGCGTCGACGATGGTGTTCCGGATCGGCACGGACGCGCACCTGTACGACGATCCCGAAGACGTCAACATAGCCCCACTTCTCGACAGTAAATATGATTCCGAGAAGTGCGAAGCATTGAAGCGATTACTCGCCCTCATCGCGCAAGGCTTTGACGTTTCTAATTTCTTCCCGCAGGTGCCTCATTTGAGTCTCAATACATCCACTTTAATTTCTTTTCAAATTTCAACGTGTTTGTGTTTGTTCTCGAAATCTCTGTTCCACGATCTCGCGACGCCCTGCACCTGTTTCCGTTTCCATACAGGCTCATTTGTTTTGAAGTTGTTTTGGATTGATCTGCTAAAAGGAATAAAAATTGACCATTTGATTGCATGAAATATTTCCGTTTTCAATATATATATATATATTTATACAATTTATTTTTTTGTTAAATTTGCTTACTTTTTTTTTTATTGTTGTTGTATGGTTGTCAATGGAGTTACAGGTTGTTAAGAATGTGGCCTCACAATCACTGGAAGTAAAGAAGCTCGTTTACCTTTATCTCCTGCATTATGCCGAAAAGTATGGCTCGCTTTTCCGTTGTTTTTCTACATGAAACTTGGTATATTAATCATGTGAATTGGATTGAAGCAATGAGCGTTTCTGAATTTTGTTCATATCTCGATGGGATGTGCGGCAGAGTTGGGTTCTAGTGGCTGCATAATTAAATTTGAAAATCGGATTCTTGAGTTTAAACCTTTCCATTCATAATTCACCTTTTTTGCTTATATTTGTTTTACTTGATGTCTCACATGATGATATCTGTTAAATTGGGTAACTGTGAGATTTAAATTATTTGTCGTTTCATCTGCTTAAGAGTTATCTTCTCATTTCCATCTTAGGCGTCCAAATGAAGCACTACTATCAATTAATTATTTTCAGAAGGATCTATCAGATTCCAACCCATTGGTGCGGGCTTGGGCTCTTCGTGCTATGGCCGGTATCCGCTTACATGTAATTTCTCCTCTCGTTCTGGTTGCTGTGGGCAAATGTGCAAGAGATCCATCTGTATACGTTCGAAAATGTGCTGCCAATGCTCTTCCAAAGCTCTATGACTTGCACCAGGATGAAAATGCTTCTGCAATTGAAGAGGTATGTTTATCAGCAAATTATTCCCCAAGTAAATTTGAAGAATTTTGAATTTATTTTCTCTCTTTCTTTCTTATATATATTCATTATTCTATAGGTGAATGCTTTTTAATTCCTTAAACTCTTTACTTCCTACGCCATATTTCTGATAAACTTATTGGTTGTTTTTGATCCACTATGTGATGTATATTTGTGCATGTATTTACGATGTGCAGAAAAAGTTATTGTAGAAATGAACATTTTATAGTTTGAATGGTCATGGTAATGCTGTCAAATTGATTTTGTCTCGCAAAATTTCTTGGCATGGATCCTAATATCGAGTCAAATGGTGTGGTGTGACATGTCTGCGCCCATGCTATGTGCATGATATGATGTTTTCTTTCTTATTTCAAGAGTGAATCATGGTTTTTCTCCCATATGTTCCTCTTCTTAGTACACCTACACAAAACACACCTGTATAAAGTCACAAGAACTTTATTATTTATCTTGATAAATATAGTGTTTTGTTGCATGCAGATTGTTGGACTATTATTAAGTGACCATTCCCCTGGAGTAGTTGGAGCTGCTGCTGCCGCATTTAACTGTGTTTGTCCTGACAATCTATCATTGGTAGGGAGATACTACAAAAAGTTATGTGAAACTCTTCCTGATGTGGAAGAGTGGGGTCAGATTATTTTGATTGGGATTCTTTTACGTTATGTTATTGCTAGGCATGGTCTTGTAAGAGAATCTATCTTGTTTTCTTCAAATTATATTGGTAGTTCTCATTCAGAAAAGGATGATTCTGATGTGCACTCTGCATATGTAAAAGAAGTTGGTGATGCTGTTGCTTGGGAATATGGGTCTGACTTAGTAAACTTGATCGCCAGATGTTACATTGAGGGACCGGATGAATATTTGTCCCGGTCGAGTTATCTGAACAAGGGTGCATCTGGACAGGATTATGAAAGTTTGACTTCTGGTAAATACAGTGATGATGTGAAGATACTGCTTCAGTGTACGTCACCTTTACTATGGAGTCAGAATAGTGCAGTTGTACTTGCAGCTGTTGGCATACACTGGATTATCGCATCAAGGGAGGATCTCAAGAAGATTGCGAAGCCACTTTTGTTTGTTCTAAGATCATCTCATGCCTCGAAATATGTGGTATTTTTCATTCAGTCCTAAAAGGAATGGTTTAATGTGACTCATTGATATGTTTTAATGATACGTCCAGTTTCATTTCTAATTAAATTTCTATGTGTATATATTGTATCTCGCTCTCTGTTATGCTTGCTGATGTTGTAACACTTCTGTTCATATTTATGAGTTTAGGAAAAATAATGTGTTCTTAATATCTGCAGTCTGTCCTTTTTTAGTGCACCCAAAAGTTTTTCTGTCAATGCGTAACTGATCAAATGATGCAGCATAATTTAGATAACATGAATGATTCTGTGTACTCTGGAAAAAATGCTGAACCTTTTAGCAAGAGTTGCACTTTTATCACTTTAAATTTTGAAGGGGATTGCCTAAGAGATCAAGAGGAAAACCTAAAAAGAAATGGATGGAGTTAATCAAACAAGACTTAAAAATAATGGAAATTATATGAAGATATGATTTTCGACAGAACAGGGTGGACAGACAAGATTTTTGTTGCTGACCCTATTTTGGTTGGAATTGGCTTTTGATGATGATGAAATTTTTGGGGGGATTATACTCAGACAGTTTACATAGATTGAGAAGGCATATACTGAAATTAGAGCCAAATGTAGGGCAACTTAGAAAACTTTTCCTTTTCAAAAAATTGTTAGCTGTACTTTGATATTTTCATCGTAAAATGACTCGTTTACTCTATTTTCTTGGATATCTCTATCAAAAATTTTGGATATTATTTTCACATTTCTAACAGTTCCATTTTTGCAAAGCTATATGATAGACAGTCATGCAGTGGGATAAACTAGATCTTTGATTTGTGCTAGCTTATGTATATTTGTTTATCGCTCAAAGCTAGGATTGCATATTCAATACCACTTCATTGCAAGTCTACATCATAGACTGCAAGTTGTTTTTTAACTTACAAAATTCGGAGAAAATATGAATGAATATTTTTTGGATTTGGTATTGATATTATTGCCATTGCATCTTCTTCTAGACTATGTATCATGGTTCTGGCTTCTAAAGATGCTATGTTTGGGTGTTTATCAGTCCACAATTATTACTTTAATTCTTGGGATTCATAGGTGTATTGCAAGGCATCCTAGCAAGAAGAGTAAATGTCTGCAATGCAGTAAGTACTAGGTGAGGGTGGAGAGGACATTAATTTCAAGAAAATGAAATAATTCATAAGATAAAATGCACTGATCCTCCCTGAAACACCATAATGAGTAAATATATAAACTACAGTTTATAGATTCTCCCTGTCTTATATGGATGAAGTAGACTTATGATGATAAGGTTATTGGATAATATTATTAGTATGACCCGATAAAATGCATTGATTTTTGGTGGGACATAGATCTGCCAAAGTTGATGAAAAAAGAAAGTGGTTGGAGGACCAAGATAAATTTAAAAAATTGAAATCACAGAATCCCTAGAAGCTGAAAGTCAGAGCGTTGTTTGGAGAGGGAAGGGTGTGCAGGAACTGGTTAACAAAGTAGAATGTCCCCTCTGGAGATTGGACCAGGAACAGATATGTGAACTGAGTTCCAAGTTAAAGGTATACAAGAACGAGGAAAGAGGAGACCATTTTTCACGAGAACAATACAGTGCTTGGTGAATACGTGGATTACATTCTTATGCATTTAGTTCTTTCATAATATGTTTTATTTTTCAATTTTTGTTATTTTTCAATATTTTTTGGTTTGTCATATGTAGTTTTTCCACTCATTTTTTGGTCAAAATTTTGCAGGTCCTCTGTAACATTCAAGTCTTTGCAAAAGTAATGCCTTCCCTTTTTGCACTTCATTGTGAAGACTTCTTCATATGTGCATCAGATTCATACCAGATAAAAGCTTTGAAGCTTGAAATACTGTCTAATATTGCTACAGATTCATCAATTTCATCAATTTTCAAAGAATTCCAGGTATTTATTTTTGCTCTTTTGTATTTCCATTTCCATTTTATGTACTTAATTATTGTATAATTTTAAGTTTTTTGCTGGAGAAATTAATTATCTTGCCCTCTTTTATTTCCCAGTTGCTATATCCTATATGTAGTTGATTGAAATTTCAGTCTTACAATATTTTGTGTATATTGTGGAGTTGAGGATAAAGTGTGATGCATGATTCCTAATTTACAATTCTCCCACTTGACCTGTTGGAGTTGTGAAACCTGTGTCATGCTCCTAAGCCATAACAAACTTAGGATTTTGACCTCCATGGTTCCATTAGTCATGATTTCCCACCATCGATTCATAGAGCATACAATGTTTGCCACTGGTGTTGGAACTAATGTAAGTTGGAGGCAAACCAGATTCCCATCCTAATAGAAATGAAAATGGACGTATCATTAATGATGTTTAGTAATTATTTCTCTACAAAAACTGCCTTTCTTGCTACTGTAAAATGCTCCCTCTCCCCCATGGGAGATACAATATATACACGTAGAAATTTAAATAGAAATGAAACTGGGTGTATCCTTAAAACATATCGATGAGTTACATTAAACCATTCCTTTTAGGACTGAATGCAAAATACCAAATATTTCGAGAACCAACCCAGCTCATTTTTGTTGAACTGCACCCATGATTTTATTAATGCAGGATTCTCTGTCTCTCTTAAGGTGATTTTGTGAAGGTTCCCAGCTCTTTCAAACATGAATTTGTTTTTCTCTACAAAAACTGCCTTTCTTGCTACTGTAAATTGTAAAATGCTCCCTCTCCCCCATGGGTACCGCTGTGCCTAGTAGGTTTAGGCCAAGAGGTTGATAGCAAGATCTCGAATCAACTTATTGGTCTCATGGTATACCTTAGTATAGAGGATGATTCCAAGGATTTGTATTTGTTTATAAACTCTCTCGGTGGATGGTTAATACCCGGAATAGCAATTTATAATACTATGCAGTTTGTGCCACCAGATATACATACAATATGCATGGGATTAGCCGCTTCAATGGGATCCTTTATCCTGGTAGGAGGAGAAATTACTAAACATCTAGCATTCCCCCACGCTTGGTGCCAATGAGTTTTTTATTTGAAAGAAAGAAGAAGACTATGACTTTGCCATATGGAATATGAATAACAAGTAATAATAGCATGGCACTTCAAATTTGATATGAGCAAACTTCTATCAATATCAGCATTTGTAGGGCTTGCCTTACTATGCCCCAAACCTGAACTGCCTCCTCCATCAAACTCCTTCCTGTGATCATCCCTCAATTCCAACATCCCTGTTGGTAATATTTGCTATCATTAAAATCTATGGTACCAGAATCTTCCTACGCCATCTTTTCTCATCACAGTTGTATCACATCTGCTGTTGCAGTAGATTGATTATTGGTTGCTAGTGGGGATTTGTCGTCAAATGGAGAACCGGAAAATCAGAAGTGGAAGACTTTTTTGGAAATTTTGGAAGAAATGAAGTGGACAAATCTTTATGAAGAGAAAGGAGGATGTAGAAAAAGCTTTGAAGAGGGTCATGAATTCCCTTATCCATTAGTTATCTGTCTCTAAACCTTCAACAGGTGGTGCAGTTTTCCCCCAACTTGTTTTATGTGATTGGTGGGCAGGTCTTTTGTATAGCTGATTACTGGTGTCTAGAATGGTTTGTAGATTTGGCTATTCTGATGTGTACAGTATAGAGTACTGGTGGTTTGCCCCATTTTTCTATATAAATTGTACATGATTCCCTGATTAGGGAAAATGTCTCGCTTGTTTTATTCCTTGTTGATATAGGTGTTCCTATCATCCTATGTTCTTGGATGTTAATTCATTTTCTTATTTTTCTATCTATTTTATCATGCAGTTCATGTTCATGGACTGATGCTTATCTTTTAGTGTAATGCTAGGATTACCTTAAAGACCCAGATAGGCGATTTGTTGCTGATACAGTTGCTGCTATTGGCTTATGTGCACAAAAACTTCCAATAGTGACAAACGCTTGCTTAGAGGGGTTACTTGTTCTAACTAAACAGGGTCTGTGAACAGCTCTTTTTCACAGATTACATTACTAATATAATTTTCAATTTTATTTTTTCAATGTTCTGAAGTGATATACGGCATTTCAGAAACGCTTCTTGGTGATTTGAGCTTGATGGATGAAGAAGCGGGTGTTTTGGCTCAAGCAGTAAAGTCCATAAAAGCAATTATAGAGAAAGACCCATCAAGATATGAGAAGGTAATTCTTTCATGTTTTGTGTTTTCTGTTCAAATTTTTTTCTATTTTATTTTCTTATCTATTTCCTTTATCTTCTTTAATATAGAAGGGTAATTGGAGTTTATGAGATATACATAAACAGTACAAGAACGATGCTAGAGATATGTTTACATATAACTTCTTGGGGCTGCTTTGTGCGAAAGTGTTTCTGTACTGGTTCTTATTGTTAAATTTATCAATCAATCGATTGTGTTTTTCTCAACTAATTGTGATGGTCACTGGGAATCCTTTCAGCTGTTCAAAATTTCAGTTCATAGTGAATTTTTATTTTAATCCTCTGTTACCAACTTTATATCTGTCCTTATTCAATACTTCCCTTGCCCCTTTAGAACCTTCAAAATGCAACACAAATATATGAATGTGTATGCTTAATTATATGTTCTATATATCTCCCCTGCCCCTATAAAGTCTCTAAATTATTTCTATATATTATTTCGCTTATTTTCTGATAGAAGATCTGTGTTATTCCTTTCATGATTGTTACTTTTCCTGGCATTGGTTTTTATGTGGGGTGGCTATTTCTGCTACATATGGACAGTCAGATGCATGTGGGAGGAACTTCGTCTTTTGTGCACATTAGGACTTCCACTGGATGTATACCAGGTGATTGAGAAATATGGTGAATGTTAGTAAACCATCTCTGATGTCATGAAACAAATAGCATATTAAACAAATATATGAACATGGTGGTAGATCATTGACATGATTCATGTTATATGTAAGAGAGAAGGAATTTGAAGTGATGCATATTTGAAATGAATTTACAGCAATGCATATCATTGCGGTAGTGTGGAAGGATGGAGTTTTCCTGAGGTTGGGTATAATATAAGATCCACCTGGTTATCTTCTGCGAGGTGTCTTTCAGATAGAATTGATAAATGATTTACCAATATCTTTTGTCGGTTTTTCTGAGTGATATTTTACTGATAAATTTCTGTTGATTTTAAATAAAGTATTACTACCATGTAGAATTTCCAATTTTTATCTCTCTCTTTGATGACTCAAATTTCCAATTTGAGTTTTTCACTTCTCTCTATCTCACTAATAACATTTTCATGGATGATTTATGTCACTGGTATGAACCATATGATTTAATGTCGTGTGTGAATGGTCTCTGAAATTGTAGTCTTTGGATATTTTTACATACTGATATATTTTTAAAGGTGATTATTCAATTGGCTCGAAGTTTGGATTCAATCAACGTTCCTGCAGCACGTGCCATGATTATTTGGATGGTGGGGGAGTACAATTCTATAGGACAGATGATTCCAAAATCATTAACAACTATACTTAGGTACCTTGCTTCATGTTTTACCTCAGAACCAGTGGAAGTGAAGCATCAGATCATTAACACTGCTGTCAAGGTAATTCAGAATGTGAATAATGTGATCATCCTTTTTCCTGTTTTCCCCCATTTATCTACTTTTCCCTCAAGTTTCCGAACATTGTCATGATTTTTAATTTTTTGGTAATTTTCTGTGACATTATGCTTCATATTCGGTTGAAGAGTTCGATGTGGCTTATGGCATCTGGTGACAGTTTTTATGGTCTATGGTGGAAAATATTGATTCAGATTATATACATTAAAATTCTGTCAAATTCTTGGGTTTCCAACTAAATTGACGATATGAATGTCACTATTCTTCTTGTAAACATGTTAGTTTCAATTGATTCATGTTCCTAATAGAGTCACAATTTAATGAATCCACTGAGTATCATAGAAGAGGGAAAATGATAATAGGGAGAGAGAGATGGCTGTATAATTTTACTGTCAGGACCCACTTAACTGCTTTTATAAATTTTAAAATTTAGGCTGCATTCATTTTGTACCTTGTTATACCTTACATATGGTGGGAGTGGTTTCAGTTGTATTGATGCTCAATCTGAACTCTCCTGCGTTGAAAAAAGTTTGTGTATGACCAAACTTTCTCAATTTTCTCAACTTGCTTACTATATTCTTTAGTTATTATTATTTTAATTGTTTTTTGTTGTTGTCATTGTTATTTCTGTTATTGATCTATAAATTTTAGAACTAATGTACTAGAGCAGTATAATGTAAGTTATCCTCAATTGAGTATTTTAATGTCAGTTATAATAGTTGATGGGGGTCACTTGTATTGGATTCACAATTAACCTGTTTTTTTTTAACCTTCTATAACTTCCTTACACTATCTTATGTTCAGGTTATGTTGTCTGCACAAAAGGAAGAGCTATGGACATTCAAAAGGATCTTATGCTATCTCCTTCAAGTGGCCAAGTTTGACATCAACTATGATGTTCGTGATCGAGCTCGTATTTTAAAGAAACTTCTGTCTTACCACATAGATCCTGAAAGCTCAGAGGAAGGGTCACCATGTCTACCTCAAAAGAAGGAATTGCTACGTGTGATTTCCGAATTCCTCCTCATGGGGAAAACAAAACCAACCTCTCCTGAAGTGAACAATTTTCGGTTTTATCTTCCTGGATCTCTTTCACAGATAGTTCTTCATGCAGCTCCTGGGTATGAACCTCTCCCAAAACCTTGTAGCTTCCTTTACAGTGACCACAGTCAGAGCCTAGATATGGTTGAGGGACTGAAAATGTCGGGGGAGGAAAGCAGAAGTAGTGATTCATTTGGGACAAATGATCCTGATACATTATCTGGATCCTTGAATGAGGAAAGTGCTTCTATTTATAGTTCCCGACATTCTGTTTCTGGCTCAGATAACAATGGAGATGCTGGTTCTGGAATTGAAGTTGATGATGATACCGGTCCTCTGATTCAGCTCTCTGATGTGGGTATTTCTTACGACAAGCAAAAAGGTTCTGATGAGACAAGTCCTACATCTTTTGCAGATGATTTGGGTGGTTTAATGTCCAAGAGAGCTCTAGAATCATGGCTGGATGACCAACCTGGGCTTACAGACCTGAGCTTATCTAAACAAAGTTCCGGACAGACATCTTCAGCAAGAATCTCTTTGAGGGACGTTAAAGGCAGTATTAAACGGAAATCTTACACTCTATTGGATCCTGCTAACGGAAATGGCTTGAGGGTTGATTATTCATTTTCTTCTGAAGTTTCAAGCATATCCCCACTGCTTGTGTGTGTTGAAATTTCCTTCCAGAACTCTTCGATAGAACCCTTGACAAATTTATCTTTGATGAATGATGAGTCTAATCAAGTTCCAGATTCTACAGGACAAGGAGAAGATTCACAGGAGAGGTAAATTTTGATTACACTACTGCTCATTTGAGTTTTTTTTTTTTGGTTTGTTGTTGTTTTGTGGGTTGGTGGTTGGGGGTGGTGTTGGGGCTAAATTTTATTTTATTCATTCTTTGTTGAGTGCATTAAGTATCTGTTGGTGATAAACTATAGTATGTTTCTAATTCTTTATGCACACACTAGATACTAGCAGTACAATTGGTGAGCAAACTCGTTCAGCTGAGCTTGTGTATGATGCCAAACTCAAGAGTCAGGTTCAGGCTCTCGCAACTTATTTAAGCTAAGCCTGGGTATTTTAATCCACGATCTGAATTATCTGATTCGTTTACCGTAATATCTATTTTTCCCCAAATAGACACCATTTACATGTGTGGATTGACTCCTACATAAAGATGTTTATTTTGATGGAACGCTTTGGATGAGCCATACCTAAAGTCATACCAACCCTGATCATAAATGTGTGGGCAGGAGCATGATTTGATGTCCAGAAAATAAGATCTTGGTCATAAGTGGGAAAATAAGTCCACTTATTGGAGGGTCATGTCATTTTTTTGCAAAAGTCATCTGAATCTTTTGGTCATTTTAATCATTTTCTGAAAGTTTAAAGCTCATTAAAAGCTTCGTACCAAAAAAAAAAAAAAAAGTCTTGTTTTTCCTTGATCGAAGAAGATTATAAAACTTTTAATGATTTTTGTTCAAACTAGTTGAGGAGGAGTTTTTCATTCACCATTTATTAAGGAAAACAATAATATTCTTATTCATATATGCTCTAGAAAAATATCTTATTGTCTCTCTCGATCTCCTTTTTTTATCTGCGGCTGGGGCGTAGAAATCTGCAACGTTGATATTGTATTTGAGAGCTTTTGTCTACTTTGAGTATCATAATGATTGATTAAAAGGGCGTTTATTGATGGTCTTATTTTTAATTTTAGTCTTATAATATGTAGAACTTGATGGCAAGTTAAAGTGAATTGTGGAATTGTGTTAATTTTTCCTCTCTTTTTATATGCATATTTTGGCCTTGTTTTGTTGACCGTAAAACAAACCAAGTTTGTACTTTTTATCTGTGGTCTAGAGCTACTTTGGTGTTTCCATTTCAGTAGTTCTTTTTATAGTCACCCTCCCTTTTCCATTTCAGTATTCATATTAGACCTGAAATTTCCGCATCAGGATTTTTCCATGTTCTGCAAAGTGCAAACAATTAGGAGATTGCGTGATCAGTATTGTGCTTTCTAACTAGGCTTCTCAAACTGGTAAAATGACTTCCTGTTCATGAAGCTGGGCCTCATTCATAACGTTGGTGTCAGCACCATTATCCATTGTCTCCTTATATTTGCTTGTTGATTTTTATTTCTGTTAAATATATCTTTTTATTTGGATATTGCAGTTCCTTGACAGCTCAGTATTTACCAACAATAGTTCCTGTGGAAGAGATTTCATCTCTAGCACCAGGTCAGACAATAAAGAGAACTCTTCAAGTGCATTTCCATCACCATCTGTTACCAATCGAGCTAGATTTATGGTGCACTGGGAAGAAGCACCCTGTTAAGTTGCGGCCTGACATTGGATATTTTGTAAAACCACTTCCAATGGATGTTGAAGACTTCAAAAAAAGGGAATCTCAGCTCCCAGGAATGTTTGAATATAGTAGAACGTAAGTAGAATTTCTTCCGTTCATGTTTGAGCATGCTAGAAACTAGATCCATTGTTATTTAGGATTGTAAAATGACTCTAAATTATACCGCTGAAACATCACTTTCAAATTTAAGGTTTTGAATGCATGTTGAAAAGAACTATTTTAATTCTTTCAAGTTTTAGAAGCTAGGTCATGTTGCCACTTGCCATGGTATGTAAATGTATAGTTTGTATCAATTAAGCTTTTGGGACATAACAAGAACTTTACAACAATCGTTAGTAATTTTCATGGCCGTAAAAGTCATGTTTGTTTTTTTGTCATAGAGGACTGGTATGACTTTTGATTGTTTCATACATTTTTCTTTTGGATTTTTGTGGTAAGAGTTGTTTCATCAAGAAACCTGGTGTTCTGTTCCTTTTTAACAGAAAAAAAGGGAAATTAAAAATGTAGGAGAAGAAGAAGAAAATAGTGTATTCTTGGAAAGGTGAAAATTTCAATGGCTCTCACCATTTCTTTTCTTGTTTGCTGTACCAATGTTGCATTTGTCAGTTGCATTCATCTTCAAGACATTGTAACAGATCAATCCAATTGGAAGACCATGACAATCTGTTTATAAACATTATGTATACCAGTACCACCCTATATTTCCAGGCTTTACTAAAGGAAAAACATAAGACTTCCCCCAAGACTGAGAACCTCTAAATAATTGTAATGCACTTTTCTCCCATCCTGTTCCTTTTTAGATGATAAAGTCCTGTTTGAGAATGAATGGATCTTATCTTACCAATATATAAGGCCCGAAAGCTCTTAAAAATCCTTATGGACTAAAAAACATCATGTCGAGGATTCAACGGATGTAAGATTCAGGACCTGAGGTAATTGGACTATCAACCCTGCACAAGCGTCCACATGTTTGCCATTGTAGAGAAATCCAGTTACGTATTTGAGCCTCATTTTATCTTTATGCTCAAACTCGATGGAAGTTTCTTTTTGTATTGTCTTACCATTTGTTTTGCATAATTTGAATGCAAATCCAATGTTATTATTGCTTTATGTTTATTAAGAGAAAATGTTATTACTGTTTGGCAACAGATGCAACTTCACCGACCACATTGAGGAGCTAAACAAGGAAACGGACAATAGTTCACCAATGAAAGACAAATTGCTTGTAATTTGTCAGAGCTTGGCATCGAAGATACTTAGCCATGCAAACGTTTTTCTTGTCTCCATTGATATGCCGGTTGCTGCCAATCTTGATGACGCATCGGGTCTGTGTTTACGTTTTAGCTGTGAGATATTGAGCAAATCGATCCCTTGCTTGATTACTGTCACTATTGAAGGTAAATTTCATGAACCATTAAATGCACGTGTGAAAGTCAACTGTGAAGAAACTGTGTTTGGCTTAAACCTGTTGAACAGGGTAGTAACATTTCTGAGTTGAGCCCTATGAACCTAACAACTATTGGAGGTGTGATAAAATTATAGTTCATGTTTAAAATTGCACTGAAGATTTGGGAAGACAACATTGAAGAACCTGAAGGAAATGATTATCTGGTTATTAATTATATTGTTTGTTGAATTGTGGCTTAGACCTCATAATCCAGATGTTTATTTTCTGTACAACCAAAACATAGTCTTGATTTTGTGCCTACCAAGATTTGCATTTTTCATTTTACAACTTATCCTAAGCCTTTATGTTCATTGTGCTGGAATGTGGACTGCTGAATGCCTGGTGTGATGATTCCTTATTTTGGATATCACACGCTGCGATATACTTGGAAAAATGAGAATTTGTGTATATATGCTCAAATATGGGGAATACTTTTGATGAGTTCTCCATAGTTCATACAAGAAAGTTTGTATGAAATTGACATTTGTTATGTGATAAATTATCCTTTATGGCAACTACTTGGCATCCTTTTATTGTTATTCCAAATGTTTGGTAGAGTTATTATGGATCTTGATTTGGGACTACTTTTCTTATACAACTGGCTTATGATGGACTGGAATCATGCTAAGTCAATTGGTTCTTTATCACCGCTAAATCTGCTGAATTCCTTTTCATTTTCTTAGAGAAATCTTGACAGCTTTCTGGCAACATGGATTTAATTTCTGTGATCATTGAGACGTTTATCTGGAATCTTAAAATTTGATTTATTTTTATGCTTGCCTTCCTTGCATCCATTTTAGAGCAGATATGGCACGGATCCAGCAACCAGAATACTTAGCTAAGATCTTATCATGACTCCTACTTTCTTTAACTTAATACACAAGTGGAAAAGATGGTGAAAGATGTAGGATTGGAGCTTTGTAGAAGTGTCTATGTTCTGTTGCAGTTCTATATGACTTCCATATATCATCTGAACCAAAGGAACATTCTTATGAGATATAATTTAGCTAGTATTGCACTATGGAGCAGAATGTTGATGAATCAAGAACACGGATGAGTGTAACTGAGATCAGGATTTTCAGATGCATGATAGTGATAAGAGGAATGAAATTGTCTGTCGCCTTTGCCTCCAACGCCCCTGCTTTGGCTGTGAGATGCCGCCATGTGGAGCATCTCACGGCCACTGTTTTTTCATTGTTTGTAAATGTTTGAAGTGGTACCCGCATGAAAAAACAGTGGCCATGAGATGCTCCACATGGCAGCATCTCACGGCCACAGCAGGGAACGTTGCAGGCAAAGGTCACAGACAATTTCATCTCGTGATAAGAGGAAGGATAGAAATAGACATCACTATTTCCAGATGAACATCAATGAAGCTTTCAAAAGTGCCGAAATTTGGGAAAACTGGCTGAGATTTATTATTTTAATAACATATTATTGCAATTATTCTTTCTTTTCTCTTTTGGGGGTGGTGGTGCTGTTTTGTGTGCAGGGTGTGGGGCACGTTGGGGGTTTTTCATGAAATTTAGTGATGTGCAACAAAGACTATGAGAACAGCCTGGTGTAGGTTAAATACTGTAAGCCTCAAAATAGGATAAGGTAATGACTTAGAGAAATACATACAGAAATAGCTGGGATAGAGAATGGATTGTGATGACTATAATTACTGGATTTGACATATACATGTTTATATACATTGGGGTTTTCTTCTCCATCTTGTAAACCATCTATTGCATGCCATGTGGATCTATGGCATGTTCTTTGTACTTATGTGCAGTTACATGCGGATTTTCGTGTCCTTGTATTTGTGTGTAATTATAAACATAAATGCAAATGGAAAATGAATAATCACATACAAATGCATTAAACTCAAATTGAAATTCCGGATGAGGTAATTGTAACAGTGATAAAAGAAACTAACCTTAATATTTGAAATTTGCACAGTAAGATGTTGAATGGGGCAATGAAGTTGTCCTGCCATTGTCCTCATATTCAATAGAGGGTATGCTAAATTATGTCATCATTTGTTTACATTTTGGAATCATTTCTGTCGGTGTGTGCATCTTGCTTACAAGGAAAGCAGGTAGCGGAACTCGGATTTGTAAGGTTGGATTTCCACCATTTTTGTTATGGTAGTTTTGATGTCCCGATTCAAGCACTCCATTATCGATCGCTTAAGTGATCCAGAATGTGGCAACTGACTATAGATCCATTCTAGCAATGACTCAATGTCATCTGCAAAATCTTGCATGTGCCACTGAAGTAGCTTGGGCAACAAAATCTTTTTTTTATTTGTAACTCCTACTGAAGCTTCTAAATACTCTACTGTTGCTTTTCCCAATTCGTTCATCACGTCCTCAGAGGTATAGACTCTTAGCTGCAAATCACATCTTTCATTTATTGAGCAATATATTCACTTCCTTGATGCTTACCAATACATGTAGCAATATTTGGATGCAATTGAATGGTATCACTTACTGCTGGTGAAGACCAGTTTCCTCGGCAAAGTGAAAATGTGATATTGGGTTCAGGATACCCAAGACCGTAGACATGCCGCAGCAGCATTTCCTTTTCGTCCATGGCTCCCTTAGTCGTGAAACATAAGATCAGTGCAGGGACAATATCAGAATCTAATAGATATGTGGTTGTCATTGAGGATAAATACTCACTGCACTAAAATTTTTGGAGTCGGATGGATGCCTGAGAATGAAATGTTCAATTGCCAGAGCATTTAGTACTATGCCACCAACGTTGAGTACAGCCTAAAAAATAGCACCATTTTATATTATGAGAATCAAATTTGGCCTTATCTATTAGCCTGTTGTGATGCATCATATATGGAGCAAAACCAAGCAGCATGTCTATTAGATGAATTCAGTCAACCAGTAGGCAGATTATGGAGGGTGGGAAGAAGAGTTCTTGTTGTTTTGAGAGCTCTTGGTTATCCCTTGTAATGTTTCTATTTTCATCTCTTACATATTCTTCTATCTCGATGAATTTTTCACTTATCAGGAGGAAGGAAAGGAAAAAAAAGGAAGAAGAAGATGAATGCAGTCAAGATGAGGATGCCGACATAGATCTGTTGAAAAACTAGAAAAGAAAACTCAGGAATGAAGAGATCTTGTAATAGTAGCTCCAGTAGGAAAAAATAAAAGGGACATTATGACAATCTTGAGCATGCATGGGAGATGGTTGTTGTGAGAAACTGAAAAAGAGTGGATGTTGGAGGATCTAAAAGGCCTAGAGGAAGACAAAAAAATGTAGATAGAATTGGTCAGATATTATTCAAATACAGGTTCTGACTGTGGATACAGTTTCTGATAGATTAGGATGCATATAATTTCTACTGCTTACCCACTAGTTGGGTTAAGGGATTATGCTAATGTTTGATATTTATGAAATTTTGAGTTCCGAAATGAACATTGTTTGAATTTATTCCTTTATATTATCAAGTATTGGCGATGGGATGTAATACATTAGATATCTCGGAAAGTTGTGCATCTAGATCATAGGGCCCTCAAGGAAATGGTCTTTGGCTTTAAAGAATCTATGGGAATCTGGTTTCAGTTTATCCGATTTGCCCTAAATGGCTTCCTGAAATTTAAGATATTGTCATACAATTTCCATACCTTGTTCATCAGTGCTAGCAATCTGTCTGGTGTGGATGGCAACCCATGTTGAAGAAATGCCTGTAGTTTTGATGAACATTCAAAATCATTGGTAAGGAATCCATAAATGAGGTACTTGTTTATACTTGTGTCTTACTATACATTCATTACGCAGGCATTGTAGATATTGATCCAGAATGCTAATTTCTGCTTGTATGTCAATGAACTCAAGTCCACCGTACAGAGTTTATGCATCAAAACCCTGAAACAGACATTCAATCCCTTGAGCATCCAAAATACAGTAAATTTCTATTGCATCAGTGATATTATCTTAGGATTACTCAATTCCCTTCTTCCATCAGGTGGAAATTTAGGGTATAAAGGTGTCAAAGGCGCATGTCTAAGAGTTGTAACGCTCTTATCATTCAGTTCTCTATTTAATTCTTACGCCAGGATTGTGGCTGTCATCATAAAGAGGCAGTTTAGAGCCTTAGTTGCTGCCAGTTTATTTACAAACACAAAGGCTGGATCTGTTTCCAGTGCAGTCCTTCCAGGACCCTGCTTTGGTTGGGCCTCCACTGGGTTACAGACATTAGCTTGTGATGTTACAGTTATATGTTACAGCTTACTTTGCATTAACATGTAAATGTCTTGGTTCAAGATTGGGAGAAATTTGAAAGTTACCTTACATTTCCAATTGCTTGAAAACATTTGGTGACACGGCTGATATCCAATGTGCTTCTGGTGAATTGGATGAAGCTCTTGTATGGGCCTACATCTCTGACTGTACCCTCGAGATCAGATAGTATGCTGTATGGATCATGGATTGTTGCATTATCATTGACGAAAAACATGGGTGCCTTACAGTTGAATGATGTCTTTGATATGAAACTTTTGGAGTTCATGCATGAAAGAGTAAGCTTTGGAACAATAGCTGAGCCTGAGCCTTCACAGTCAAGAGATGTTCGGTTAAGTTTGAGAAATATGCTAATTAGACACCTGATCAGTTCCTCAGAGAGTTTATTTGGTGTTTCACTACCGACTTGATCATGCAAAAAATTATGGCTCTGGCTTATGTTAAACCTTGATCTCTCTACAATGTCATCCGATCCTACATCAACATTAGAGAAACAGTTAGATTATGTGTGTGTGTGTGCATGGTCTGGATTATTATTGTTGCTAGTTACATATTATTGTTTGTAACTACAAACGTCGTGAGTTCTAAAGTAAAGTTACTAGTATATAAAATTGTTTATTTGTCGAATTGAAGGAATCAGGTTTTTACCATTAAAACTTGTGGAAGCGACGCTATGATAATCTGAAATGGAATGCTGCGAGGTATCTCTTTCTCTTGTCATTCTTTGATTTTTGAAGTTCGAATGACTTGGAGGGGTCGGAAGTTGTTCTAGACATGCAGTACTTCTTGGGCTTTCAACTCCATGGGTGGAGTACTTCTGTTTCTGTTGTCTGCATCGATGCTGCTGTATTCGGCATTGTTTTGTCTGTTTCATCTCTTGGTATAGGCTAAGTTTCAGCTCTTCAACTTTTCTCTCTAGGCATATGATCTCTTCTTCCACAATTGCAAGTTCTGCTAGCAGCACCTGAACCTGCATCCAATAATCCTTTCTTCCGTGGTCACGATTTCAAGTTTGTGGGAAGGCAATACATATTCTTTTATGGTAGTTGGAACTCAAAAAGGAATAAAAACAGAAAAACGCGGTCAGATTTCTCAATTTCACGGAAGAAACAGAAACTACATTGAAGTTTCTAAATGACTAGGACGAGAAATTCCATTATTCATGTGCACAGGGAGTGGGAAATGGCTCTCTGCCATTCTTAATTTTTTACCTGAAGGGGAAGCTGAGAGGAACGAGGTAAAACAATCCCATGTAGTGCACACTCCAAGACCCTGCTCAGTTTTTGTTCCTCATCGAGGTTTGCTCTCAATCTAACAACCTGCATGTGATATAAAATAAGCTTCAGTGACTTGGCTCATGACGGGATTGAAAGAACCATAAGCAGAAAACCATTCGGGGCAACTACAATCTGTTGCTCACCTCCTCTTCGAGATCTCGTCTTCTCTGCTGCTGCTTGTTCTGCTGCATAAGGAGATCTTCAAATTTCATTATGCATGCTAACCAAAAAAAAACCAGAAGTTGAGCTTAAAGAATCGATGAGACACAACGGAATTCCGGATCACAGATTTCCTTTTATAAAAGATTTGAGTGACAATCTGATGAAGCCCGTTTGAAGTTTCTTGGATTGCCATTAAGGCTGGTGGGTAAGCGGTGGAAATGAGTGAAACCGGAGAACACATGA
This sequence comes from Buxus sempervirens, assembly GCA_947561395.2. Lineage (NCBI taxonomy): Eukaryota > Viridiplantae > Streptophyta > Magnoliopsida > Buxales > Buxaceae > Buxus > Buxus sempervirens. Next base: position 57,434,509 of record OX387183.1, on the reverse strand, counting down.
GAGAAGGCAGTGGCAAGCCATGGTGATCATATGAACTCACCTACAAGTTATTAATACAACAATGGATCCATAACATGAAATGCATGAACAGATAAAAACGAGAAGATGCCGGAGACGATGTAGTAGTTTGAATGGGAGAAGGAAATTCTCTTTGATCACATGTTACTTTATGACATTTTGGAGCGTCACCAATCGAACAGGTGAGGCAATCGAAGCCGTTCGTACTTCGTGATGCAATGCGGGGTGCACCAATCCTTGTATCGTCAAGTTGAAGCCAACTTTCAGATTTGGAGACGTGCCAAAACGCCGTCTGTGGGAATCGAACCCACGACCACGTGGTTAAAAGCCACGCGCTCTACCGGCTGAGCTAAGACGGCTGTTCTTACAGTTTACCTAATGCAATTATATTAATAAAAAAAAAATGAACATAGCAATAAAATAGCACGTGTGAAAAAGGGTATATTTATCTGATATATACTATTATATAAAACCAACTCTGTTTTTGCCTGATATTTTACATCTAAAACGTTTTTCAATTTTTTTCTTAGTTATTGCCCACATAGCATTCTATTCCCAAAAGGCACATTTTTGTTTCTAATTCTTTTGTGCATGGAGTGCCCTGGCAGTAATAATAAAACGAACTCTCTCTCTCTCTCTCTTAAGTTTTAAGTGATACACCTTTATCGGTTTAAAACATGATAGCATTTTGCTCTTATTTGTTCCCTGTATATATAGATGATTTATCAAACTCTTATCTATTTGTGTTTATATATGATCACTTTGGCTACTAAATTTCAGTTCTAAATATCTTTATCAACACTGCCAAAAAGTTTTACAATTAAAAAAATGGAAAGAATTTGCCAAAAAGTAAGATGGGATCATTTGATGAGATTTGAGACAACCAGGATTATCCAATTATATATTTTGTATTCCCCTTATCTATATTATCTATATCTATATCTATACTATATATATATAAAGAGAAGAGGGGGGAATATTCCCTCTAGATTCTGGTCCCCCTTTTCTTTTTCCAAACAATGCCCTTACCAAATAAAACATCTATTCTATATATAAAGAGAAGAGGAGGGAATATTCCCTCTAGATTTTGGTCCCCCTTTTCTTTTTCAAAACATTGCCCTTCCCAATAAAACAATCCCCCACTATTTTAAACATGTTGTAACTATATTGAACTGTTTATCTTAGTGGGCCCACGTTTTTTACGCGCGTAGCGCGTGCAGCCCCCTAGTTATTAATAAAGGGAAGAGGGGGGAATATTCTCTCTAGATTCTGGCCTCAATTTTTTTTCTTTTAAATATTACCCTCTCCAACTAAAACAATCCCAACATATAACCACCCCAACCACCTCTCATTTTTAAATTAAAACCCTGCAACTGTTCTCTCCCCTACGTGCAGTTCTGCATGTGCACCCTACTAGTTATTAATAAAGAAAAGAGAGGGGAATATTCCCTACCTATAGATTCTGGCCCTCCCTTTTCTTTTTCCAAATATTACCCTTCCCAAACAAAACAATCCCCCACTATTTTAAACATGTTGTAACTACCTTGAACTGTTTATCTTAATGGGCCCACATTTTCTACGCGCGTAGCGTGTGCAGCCCCCTAGTATATATTAATAAGATTCAAATCATACATCTATTATTGAGCCGGTAAAGATGCTCAATAGTAGCCTACAGAGCAGTTGTCTCTCTGCTTTCTCTCTTCTTTCGCTATCCTATATATATATACATATATATTTTTTTCTTTCTTTTAGAGAACACATTGAATGTGGAGAACATGAGAGATTTCTGCAGTTTTCTTCTTTAAGCAATTCTTAATCCTGATGACTGAAGGTTTATATATAGATTATCATATGTATATTAATTGTTCTTATTGCTTACATGCAGATGAAATTAAGCAGCCTAGCTTTGATAAAAAGAACTGATCACTGGTGCTCAGCAAGAGAACCATAACAATATCTTAGAAACATGTGATGATCCGTTGAAATTGACTGGTTTATTTTCAGACGTCGACTGACCAAAGCCGGCGTCGTCCATGTGAAGATGCTGATCACTGGTGTTGTGTCACCATCGTACTATCTCCACGTACACGGCCTTTGCAACACTACGACGACCAACGTGCATGCATCGGCCCCTCTAATCAAACTCATTCTTTGATTCAAATATGTGAAGATGTCAAACCCAAGGAAGGAACAACTCAAATGAAAAATTGATTTTTAGGGATACTTCTTAAATATAATTCATCTTCAATCACCTAATTCTCAATAATTGAGACTAGTGGTACTTTTTTAGATTATTTGAAAGCATGCATCGTTCTACTGTTCATGGACGACAATGCCATTCCCTATATAAGATTGCCTGTAACAGCTGGTATAGTAACTTATAAACTTCATTCAAGGATTTGTAAATCTCGATAAAAGACTTATAACAACATATCTACTGACTTGCAAACCTTGTTGGAAGACATATAACATATTTACAAGCAAGTACAAACCTTGTTCAAAGACCTGTAAACAACATGAAAAGACTAAGAAGTTATGAAGCTAAGGGCATTATATGGTAATTAGAAAGTAAAATAATACTCATTTTTATTTCAAATATTCTAAAAATCATCGAATCAATTTTCCCAAACCCAAAAGATTTAACCAAAAAAGAAAAAAAAAATTCATTACACAGTAGCAGCTTTTATTAATTCAAGAACTCACTTGTTATTAATTGAGAGAATCAAAGAAATAAGGTAAACATGCATCCTCTCTTTTATTTTTACTAGAAGGGGTGCGCGTGCAGTACTGCACGTGTGTAGGAAAGGACGGAGGGAGACAATATTGGAGGGAACAGTTACAAAACTAATTGTTAGTTTTTATAAAAGTTGGGGTAGTTTTGACCGTTCTACCCTTCTATTAATAAATCCATCAGTAATGTATAAGGGCTATTTTGGAAAGCTGCATATTTTGTTTGATACGATTCCCATGGTGGACGCTCTTCTCATTATATATAATATAGGTTTTTTTTTCCGGTTTTCCTAGACATTTGTATCTTATAAATAACCAAGCAAAGTGTTTGGTTACCAAAAACTTGAATTTTGTGACTTACCCCTAATATATATCCCCGATAATGACAACTGCGAGGGAATCTAGAAAAGCTTCTCTTCAATATGGATACCAAAAAACGATTTGTAACGCTAACTAATCTTACAGAAAGTGAATATAGATTGGACTCCATCTGGCAAAAAAGAGAACGAAAAGAACAACGTTAAAGAGAGGGTAGCAACCTCCTGTTTCATGCTCATTAATAGTAACTGTTGTGTCTTTTGAAAAACCAGTTTCCTTGCAGAACCATTGCCTCATTATACATGCGTGAGGCTTAAACCATGCATTAAATTACTATAATACCCTTGATTTAATTCTATCGGTTTCAATTAAACTTAGTTAAAAACAAAACAAAACAAAACAAAACAAAACCCATGATTAATTATTGTCCCACTGACATTGATAAAATATATCCATGTATATGCATGTTGTGCTAAATTTACTATTTTGATATATTCAACAAACTTGTTTTTCTGGCACCAAATCTCTTTGTTCATAAGCCCCAGTTAACAATATTTACCTAAACAAAACTAGTTTTTAATTAAAAATTTTTTTTATGAAATTGTCAGGATAATTAACAACAGCAATATTATTAAGAGAAAAAGGAAAATTGCTACAAGTGTTGATATGTTATGAATCTTACGATGCTGTGCCTTCTAAAAAGGAAAAAAGAAAAGAGAAAAAACTAAACAAAAGGTGTTATATTGTCACATATAAGGATCAAAGGACTCTCAGCCTAATACAAACTTGCCCCTACCATTTCTATATTTAACAAGAAAGGGCATATCTGTAATTGCAGCTGAATGGGGGCATTTCTGTACTTTACTATACGTTCACCACCTCAACTTGTCCGCATCCTATTAATTCATCACTTCCGCTCTCCAAAACGTTCAAACCTCCTCTCCCAAGTTCCATCTTCTTCTCTGACTGCTCCTACAATGTCTGGCGTCTGGATATTTAACAAGAATGGCGTGGCTCGGCTCGTCTCCAACCCAACCAAAGAATCGTTCGAGAACAAAGACCCAACTCTGCCGGGAACCGCCACAGCCCCGGGTGCCCGTCACCGAGTCTTGGTTTACGTCCCAACAAATCAGGTGATCCGCTCGTACACAGAGCTGGAGCAACGGCTGCTTGAACTCGGCTGGAAGCGCTACAACAGCAGAAAAGCCGACCTCATACAGTTTCACCGGTCTGAGACTTCGGTCCACCTCATCTCCCTCCCCAGAGACTTCGCCAACTTCAAGTCTCCTCACATGTACGATATCGTCGTCAAAAATCGCTCCTACTTCGAAGTCCGCGACAATAATCCATAATCCTGCCTAAGATTTTTTGGATCCACCAGAAGAGTTTTAGTTGCTAGGTTTAATTTGCGCTTATGATAGCCTATACTAATAACGTTCATGTCATGAATCTGAGACTCTGCTGGTGCTTTCTGAGGTGCTCTCATGTCTTAATGATGCTTTACGTTAAGTTGCGCTTCTGCTTTGTGTTAACTTTCTCTTGGATTCTTTCTGTGTCTCCATTTTCGTTTAGCTTGACAGAGACGTCCACGAGATGAGGAGATATATATAAAATAAATTTTTGTTTAAAGAGAAAAAGAAAAAAGCTCTACACTTAGTTTAGCCATAATTAGATTTACCTAACCTTCCCTTAGATCATTGGAGGAGGCCATGCACTACGACCTCTAGTGGCGGAACCATCACTCCAAATTTGAGAGGGCAAAAAAAAAAAAAAAAATTTCAATTAACACTTCTCATGAAATATAGAAATTTCAATGAATTAGGAGGGACAAACCAGAAATTTCAGAGGGGTCAAAACATAAATTTCAATTAAAACATATAGAAAAAATATATTTTTAATTAAAAAATAAAAGTTCAGGGGGGGCACCCCTAGCTATAACATGGTTCTGCCACTGGAGACCTTTATATATGTAGAATTTCGCAGGATGCAAACTCATAACCAACGATGCAACTCATCATCATTGTCGTTGTCCTCAAATGCCAGTTCCCATCAAAGTCTAGTTAGAGACATGAATTCTGCCTCTTTATCCAGTTCTGTTAAAAATCATATCTTCAGTTAATTGATTTTTTTTAAAATCTTATTTTATTAATTACATCAAAGTCTTTAAGTCTTTCTCTTGATTTATTATGCCTTTCAAGATATGTAAATCTTCTTACAATGCATCTTTGGGTTTTTGCTTTACATGTCTAAACCACTTTAACATATTCTTCTTCATACTACTTTCAAATATTTTTATTTTATACTCTATCTATTTAATTTTGTCACAAGTTCATTTTAACATCTTCATTCTTTGTCTCGCCCAACATACAAATTATACAATACAAAGCAGTTAATCAAAGGAAGGAATAACCTAAACCAAAAATGGGTATGGTATGGCAAGTAGGATATCCAGGGGTAGTCCTGAAAATTGATATATTTTAAGGGTAAGAGAGAGGAGAGAGAGAGACATGGTGATTAGACGTATCAAGCGGCTAATGAGGTGTCAGCAACGTCGTACAGATGTGGCACCGATCGACCTTGACCTACAAATATAGGCTACACACTACTTTGGTTAGCGTGGTGAGCTTTATGCTTTTAAAGCTTCACTCACTCTCGTGAGTAAAGACAGACGGAAACACCCTCCACTGCGGCCAAAATTACTGTGAAGCGTGCACAACACAACGGCAAATAGATCTGGTTTGTCGGCACCTCGTATCAGACGTTCAGCCCAAAGACACGTGTCTGAATTTAACGTCACTCCTTGATCCAACGGCAAATAACAAGACACTTCACCCTGCCCTTTTTTCCGATTTTTTGGATCCTCCTCCTAAGGCTCTTATTTAAACTTAAGACATTAACTTAAACTTTAAAAGGAAAAAAAAACACTTAATCTCAAATTAAATTTCATATTTAATAATGATTTTGAATGACTTCCAAGGCTTAGAATAAATTCCTATCACAAATAAGATGTTTGGTTGCAATTTAAGTATTAGTTTTTCCCAAATGAGAGTTTTAAAAAATGCACTAAAGAGAGGAATTGCCCTTAGAGCATACTTATCAATACTTAGAAACTTTGAAGGAGAAACTTAAAACTTGCTTTAAAAGACTTCTTTACATTATAATATTTAAAAACTTTGAGAGATATACTTAAAAACTTGTTTTAAAAGCTTCTTTACATATGAAAGGTTCTTTTAAGTTGGAACACTAGGATAATTTATCCTTCAAAAAGCATTTTTGACTTGAATTTTAACCCATTACTAGGATAATTTATCCTTCAAATATGGTGACCTCTTAGCGAATCATGGTTTTAGTGAGAAATAAGTTTACTAAGGTGTCTTCAGTAGATAACATGCTATAATAATGCTTGATTATCAGAGGGTCCTTAAGCCCAAGGTAAACGGATGCAAGTTTAGTCCAAGAAATATATCTCACCTAGCTACTATATAATTTAAAGATCCAAAAAGGGAATCAGTAAATGTGATGAAAATAAGGAAAATGGTGATATAATAAGTTTATAAAACCCTAAAATAAACCAAAAAGAAAAAAGAATATAATATAATAAGCTTAAAAAGGAAGAAGAAAACGAGAAATAAAGAATAAATTTATAGGCAAAGAGTCCAATAAAGACACAGGTACTGAAGTACAAGACATACAGAAGCAATCAGGAGAAAGTAAAAGAGCACATTCATTAGATGGAATAAAGACAAAAGAATCTTTATTTTAATGGATTTGAGCCATAAGAGATTCCATTCTTATAACCAGATTCATTTTATAGGTTTTAAGAGACCAATTTTGTGTCTTGCACCACTATTAGTTGAAATAAAGGCTTTTATGGTAGTAATAATTATCGTTAATATTGCTATTTGCTTATAAAAGAAAAAATATATACACAATCCTTAGGACCATATAGATGCCTCACAACAGACGGGGTGCATTAACTAGGAGAATACATTTTATAAGTTTCGGAAATTCGTTTAATCAGGGTTGGAGGACCTAACCAAAGGTAAAAGCCACCCAAAATAGCATGATACAGACCATATAGGTAACTAATATGCTAGCACAAGGACTTCAATAGCAATCACAGCTTGATTCTCTACCCATAGATCATCAAAGAGGTTCTGAGATATATTTGCATCTCCCATAAGGAACCCAGAAGTTTCTCGGCAAAATCACATTCTAATTAATTTATACATAAACTTTAGAAGTATACAGGATCAACTAAAGATAAAAAGACACCATCGAAAACTGAAGTGACACAATCTGTCAACCGTAATGCTCCGTTAACCAGAATCCAAATTCTATATAATTTAATTTTCACAAGACAGTAGACACTACCATGGCATTGGCCTTCCATACCTGCAAAAGGTAAAGATCAAACATGATGTAAATACAATGGCAGCATGCGTTAAGAAATCAAATGACCAATTACAGATGGCGAAATAAATCAAGAATTATGTCTCAACTTGCCTTTCACTTATCTGCTGTGCCTAGGTGACAAGTCAGCAGACCTAGACCTTGATCCAGGTGGTGATTCTGAGGTTTGTCCACGAAATAGCCTCTGGTTTGGTTGTGCTTCCTCATAATCATATCTGGACTTTCTGCAACCATACATTTGACACACACACACATACACAAACACCAAACGATTAGTGACAAGGCCAATGTTTACTGTAAAAACACCATTTTATAGTCAGTGCTGATCCACAGGTTCCCAAATATTATGGATCACATGATTCTAAATGACCTGGGCAATTCAGTTTCTCTTTCTGTTACTTTGTTTGAATTGTTATACAAACACTAGCAGAATACGAAACTTGAAGTCTATCTATACAGTAAAGCTTACTTCAGTAAACTGTTACCCTAATGAGATCATGAAAAATGGATACTTACTCATCATAGCCATTGCCAGCCTCATTTCCTCCAGCATTACCATAGCCAGGAGAGTATGACTTCCGGTGAATGTGGTCACCCTCTCGATCATGTTGGAGATCCCTCGGCGATCTTGGGTGGTCTGCATGCCTTCTCCTTGGAGATACAGAATACTCCTCTTGCCTTGTCCGGGCAGGAGAGTAGGATCTGCCAAATATGACACAAATGCAATCAATTGTTCGTCCAGATTTTTATTGTTATAATGGAGGTTTTGAGGTACTTTGACAACTTACCTTGAGCGATATCTACTCCTAGATCCTGAGGGATAACGGAGGGGTGGTGAACGGGACACTGAACGTGACCGAGAACGGCCTGAAACAAATTTGATACCCAACACATCATTTAGATTATGATTAATTTTACTGGTTCAAACTGCTGACACATGATTCAAAAACAATATAACATCCCAATACAATACCAATGTCACTGGAATCTGACCATGTATGATACAATATCATTTGATTTTGAGTAAATAATAACATTTTGATTACAAGTATTTTCACTGGTTCAAACTGCTGACAGATGATTCTAAAAGAAGCGATATAACATCCCAATAAAATAATAATTCAACGAGGCTGAAAATGGATCATATTGTTTTACAACATAAGTTCCGAACTCATATAAACAGTTAGTCCACTAGTAAAAACATGAAACAGCCCCCAAAGTTGGTACATAAAATTGAAACTGGAGGTCCATCTTCTACAAAGAAAAAAATATTAATGCTCCCCAAGCTGACAAAAAAATGGTTGGACCCATAAATGACAATGACACTACCAATCGTACTGAACATAATAATAAATCAGCAAAACAAGAGCATGAAGTCAACTAAAATGCATATGAAATTTTCTTCTGGTAAAAAAAATTCAAAAAGAAGTTACCATAATAAGATGAACGTCTTCCATAACCTGAAGGCCCCCTGTAAATATTTTAAGAAAAGAATAACTGTGTAAGAATGATTTGTATCAAATACTTTAAACATAATTACAACAAATCCAAAAACTCTGAAATATTGCAAACATGGACTGCAGATATTTGGAGTACCTAGGCCTGGTTTTATGGCGCATTTCCTCAGGCCTTTTTCTCGTCTCTGCAGCAACTACCACAGTAATCTCCCTACCAGCAAAAAGTTGCCCATTCATGTGATACTGAGCCTCTGCAGCATCATAAGGATCTACAAACTGCACAAATGCAAACCCCCGAGGTTCTCTGCGCAGAAGTCACACCAAAAGTTGTATAGCAAGCACTAGAGCCTTGACCAAGTACCCCTACTGATTGTGCAGCTAATTTCAATATGTTTGGAAGACAACATCAACATACCAAGTTACTGCTACATAGTGATCACTCAGCATAAACTTCCTACAAATATACAAAATAAGCTCTGGAGCACTTCAGGAAGTGCACACAGGGTAATGTGAAAGCAGCTATCAAACCCAAAGATCAGTAGCTGACCTTTTTCTTTACATGCAAGATCGATGGGCAACTTCAAAAAATGTCAGACGGTCCAAAATTCTTCACATGCTTGTAAATATATGAAGAACCTGAAATCAACTTTGCTCCAAACTTAAATCTTCTCATGCAGTTGCATTTCAATTGGTTAAAGCTCAGTCTTCTTCCTCATCAAACTTCTATAGATGTGTGAATAATAAAATTTTTCTTGATAAATGAACAATCTTCATTTCGATATTGTTCTAACATCCTTGGGGACACCTTAAGTAAAGGAATGCTAAACAGTAGGTCTTCATCAAATGCAGTCTTGGGCTTATTTAACTCCAAACCAAAACAACCCTGACAAACCAGTTAAATGAGTAACTCACTATAAAATGAAGATTAAAACAAGAGATTTTAAAACAGAAGCAACACCACTCAACCCAAAATTTCTCCCTAGTCATGTACCATGATTGGAGATCCTGAGGAGGCAGGAATCGAATTTCAACTATTACTGCAATTGCTAAAATTAAATTCCATGATGAAGGTAACTTTCACAACTGACAAAATAGTTTACACCCTCATAAACAGATTACAAAAATTATGCACTGAAATTTTGTAAAAATTTTAAAAGAGAGTACAAAATGAAACCTATCTGTAAAAATCATATGATGCATTTGGAAAATTGCCATTCCATTTACATCTAAAAAAACTTACCCTGTGTAATAGTCCTTTGGCAGATACACATCTCTGACAGGTCCAAATCGTTCAAATGGAACTCGAAGGTCCTCTGGTCTGCAGATATCAGGAACAAAATCATATAATCAGTTAAAATGAAATATGATAGAACTAACTGAAGGGACTCTTCTTCTACATAAGAGTACATATTTTGGGTCAAACTTTTCAAAAACCACTTCATGAGAAAGTTACCTGCAACTCATAGGAATATTTCGCACTAAAAGGCTTCCATTGTTCTGTCCTTTTCGTCCACCATATCCACCATATCCCCTTCTTGGGGGACTTCTTCCTCGACCTCCATATCCCCTCCTTGGAGGACTATAGTATGATGGACTGTACCTCCGCATGATAAGGCTGTTTCAAACACATAATTTTGTTGCATAACTTCAGAACTATTAAAAAGCATACAAATAACACTTCAAACAATTATGTACAGCACATTATGAAGGCATTGGGCTTCAGAATTTTAAAGTAATGAAGGCAAACAATAAGTTCCTAAGTTTTGGCATTCATGGCATATTTATCAAAAAAAATTTCAGCATTGTTAACAATTTGTATATACTAGATTCAACCATGAGAATTAAGATGAAGAATATAATATCTCAAATCCTTGGTGAACTAAAAGGAGCATGGGCTTTTGTCTGAATTTTAATAAGCATTTCCAGCACCTGCATTCCCCACATTCTAAACTAAATAGCTGTGTTTTCAGCATCCTTTTATCCTTTGCTGAGACAGAATATAAAGAGAGACAGCACATTAAATCCAATAGTAGGTCGTACATAACCCCCTAACTTAGGTGCAAATGGTCAGTATTGGATTTTGTTAATATCATGGGATTCAAGGATAGACATCTAACGGGAGATTCAAATGTTTCTAGATCCTAAAGAGGATTTTTATTTCTAAACATTACAACCACTTCTCCCACATCCTCAAGATGCTAAGTCAACAGTAAGTTACTCTGCATAGATATAAAATAGAGTCAGAATCTGACAGTAGCACCATGTCATATTTGGTGTCAGATCTGGAAAAATAAAGAATTAAAGGACTTGAAAGAGAAAAATATTAAATTATGAAGCATATAAATAAATGCAGAACTTACATTAAAAAAACAAATTCAGAATACATACTGTATTTAATTGGAGATGCTAAAATAAAGAAAATGAAACCCGAGAATCATTTCAGAATATTTTGAGAGCATGGAATGTGTATGATTCGGTATGACACTTAAAAAAGGGGCTCTGCGATTGATGTACCAAAATCTATCATCATAGTTCAATATATGTAAACTACAAAACTGCTGCTTATTTACAAGTGTACCAATATATCCAATCAATAAGGCTTCCATGCCAAAAAAAGTACATAACAGGCCACAAATACAAAAAATCAATCAGCTCACCTCCCTACTTGCAATATCCAAAGCCCTCAACAAAACTTCATCAAAGCCCCCAGAATGCTTTCATCTCAAGATAAACATTTTTTTACAAAGAGACCTAAAATCTAAATACCACTTCACAATGTAGAAGATGATGTGCTGCTTGCTACTTGCTGCTTGCTCACAGATACCACATATACTGGGGATTGATCATCCCCTACTCAATATGAGATCTCAAAGTCATTTTAATGGAATCAAAATCAGTATCTTCTTGTGCCAAAGGCTAGGAAGAAAAAAAGGGAATATAAAGGCAAACTGAGAATATGCCACTATTTTCCAAAGTACACATCACATGGTATCCCTCTACCACCAACCCTTGTTGCTAGCTAACCCAACACTGATCTTTATGGAATGAAGTAAACTTTAGGCTTCATTCCCTATGAAGTATGCTTCCATCTTCAACAAAACCCAGCATATTACAAATGGGCATATGTTTCACAGTAAAGTATGCTTCCTAGAAACTCTCCTCTATCCACAACAGGGGAAAAAGGCATTAGTATTACATACATGGCATTGCCCAAGAAGCCTGTAACTTAAAAAATAAAGACCAAAAGCTTTAGGCTAACCCACAATGAACCATAAACTGGCATATTTTTTTCGCATTCTCCTTGCACATAACATACTAACTAGGAATTGTCTGCTTTCTACTAATCAAGTAACTTAATCAATATTTCTTTTGAAGCATCTGCCTGCACGATAAAGCTGCCCTAGAAGGGAAAATGCACCCTCCAAATCATTTTCAATTTCCCAAATTTTACCCAAATATGAAAAACTGAGAAGAGCATAAACATGTATTTCATTGAAAATTATCCACTCTTCTTCTACAACTACCTATAAGCAATAGAACAAACTCATATTGATAATATCAAACGAGGCAGAAAAGGGGTAAAGGAGCTATTGATTCCATCTAAAAAAAACTAAAGAGACGTCTAAAGACAACCAAAAACCAACAATATATTTGTGCAAGATCAAAATTGTTGATCCAAGATCCCCCATCAACCACCATGAAGACTAAATTACAATATAGCCGCTACAATTGAAGAACACTGCATCAAGCATTCTTCCAAAATTTCACATTCTGCAAATAACTCTTTGAAGAATTTCTTCTGGAGCTGCTCCAACACAATAGAAATTCACATTCCAAAGACCCAGGCCATAGGATTCCTTACACTGCATAGGACCTCAATCCTCAAGGCAATAACTTCTGAGTTTACAACAACAATCCCGATGCAAGTTTCCTTGCTGAAACTATAAAGATATTTCCTAAAAGAGTCATTTTGAACTTTCTCATATGCATCAACCTTATCCAACTGCTAGACTTACAAACATAGGTCAGTTTACAAAAAGGTATGTATGATTATCTCTAATCTTAGAGCAAAGAAAGTCTATCTCAATCCTGTTACCAATCTAAACATGCATATTCACTAGAAACCCCATAATATGCAGAAAGGTTAGCAAAATAGCTTCTTATAAGTGTTTAGAAAGATAGCTACACTGACAAGTTGCCAACTTCTTTTGATCCACTCAACATTGTTGGGTGTCAACCTTAAGAAAAACAAGGGCTTCTTCCATGTTTAGCATAGGAAGCGTAAGAAAGCTTCTCATGGGAATTCTCCAACAAGAGTCTTCAAGGTCTTGGGGTCCAAATGAAACACGAGACCTTTACAGATATTGCAATATCGAAAGACCACGGTAGAAAACATAATATATAAGATAATCAGAGGCAGTGAAAACGTAGTATTAGACTTCTTCCCATTCCAACATTATCCATGACATTGAAATTGAAGGTTATTATCATCGCTTCAAAGTAGGAGGAATATCTTTTAGCCGAAGATTCCAGTCAGCTCATTTAGCAAGATCTCTGGGTCCTTCTGTGTCACGAAATGGTAGTAGTTTAGATAGGAATAAGTTTGGTCACAGAGACTAATGGCTATCCCGTTCATAAAATGAACTAGAAGAGTACCGAACATAGAAACCCTATTTCAAAGAAAAGCGCACACACTCAAAGAAATCCAAACTCCAATCAATCAAAACGCCACATTCAAAGAAACCCTAAATATCTGAAAGAAAAAAAACCACACAAAACAAACAAATCCACTCAATAGAGAGAGGGCAACGAACTAAAAACCAGAAAACCGAAAGAACAAAAATCTAAATCAGAATGCTTTAAGACATTTCAGATTACCCGATCACGAAGAGCGGGATAAAGAGAAAAATGTTACAGCAGAATCCCTAATCGCACCGATGCCTGAAGGACAACGAAATCAGCGGACGTGAAATAGCAACAAAAGAAAATTAAACTAGCCGACCTAAAGATTTAATCTTTTAAGTCATGCCCAACAAGTGGGCCGTGATTGGGCCAACCCATTTGCTCTTAGATTGGTGCACGTCCAGTACTCGATGTATGAAAAAAGAGGTAAAAGTGAAGAAAAACGTAAAAGGAAAGGAACATGTTTATAATTGATTATTAAGTTTTTTAAAAGAATTGAGGCAGTTTTTATTATTATACTCTTTTATTAATGAATCTTCACAATGATGTGTAAGGGCTTGAAAACTTACACGTTTTGGTTGGTGCAATCCCCAAGGAGATGTCTCATGTTGTATGTAGTATACTAGTAGGGTGTACATGTAGAATTACACGTAAGGGAGGGAACAGTTGCAAAGGGTTTCAATTTAACGGTGGAAGAAGCAGTGGTTTTGGTGGTCATATGTTGGAATTCTTTTAGTTGTGGTTCTCTTTATTATTAATAGTATAGATAATTTAAAATAAATTTTTTATAATTTAAAAGACTTGCTAAAAAGGAGAAAAAGTTTCCTTATTTTAGGATAAAAAATTTATATAATTTAATATTTTTGAATAGCTCTATCAACAAAGATTTTGGATTTTATATTAAGAATAGATTTAATAGAAACGGCTATTTTGTAATTGCATTTTCAAGTATTTTTGTTTAATATTTGTTTTTACTTTCGTTTAATACCATCTTATTATTATTGATACTATCAAAATAACATTTTAGTTTTTTATTCAACACCAACGGTTATATCTAATGTTGTGCGAACCGATTTTGATGGTCTCCATTCTCCAAATCTGAACTGAATTTAACTTCTCTACATAACCTTATTCCAATCTGAACATTTTAAGCTTTTCAAACATACTAACACAACTCTCATGGGCACCCAAAAAACTACAGGGTTTTGCTCTCAAATTTGTGAACAGAATGTAGCTTTAATGGTGAGGAATTTGCTTATAATCACTAATTTCATATACATGATATGGCAGGATCCTATTCAAATGGCTACAGTTAACACCACTATGTGCCTTGGCGTCATCAGTGAAGTAACAAAATGCACCGTCTCCCGTGTCTTGCATCAAACGTTTCAGACTCCTGTACAATAACAAGTCAACTCTGCATCTCATGCAGTCACCCTCGTCCGTAGCAGCATGTTCTTGTGGAATCTGGCGTCAAATGGAGGTTTCATTGTTTTGCTTCTAAATCACAAGCGGTAGAACAGGAATATGAGCTGCAACACAAACCTGCAAAAATCTAACCAGTCTAGCACCTTGATAACATTAACAAGCGGCTTGAATTTCTGATTCAGGTTCTAAATTTTCAGATCCTGAAAGCAAAGGGCTCTTCTGGTACTCATTCCTAAGCTGTCCACAGGCTGCACTTGCGTCAAGACCACGTGTCTGCCGAGTACTCACAGTTACTTTGCGAGACTCTAGAGCTGCTGTGAATGCCAGAATCTGTGTAACATAAAACACCAGATGTTCCATCCTTTTCATCAGAGAAGGCAAGAAATCTCCCATAATTATTGTATTTCCATTTGATCAAAGAAGTAATTAAAGCAGCTCATCCATTCAAAGTTCAATATATAGCATATGCCATTTGAAGAATAAACACACAGAATACAAAACTTAGTCTATATGGTAAAGTTCTATGTTTGTGATGAATAATCTATATCAGTATGATATAATCTCTCAGTTGAAAATTAATCACCACCTCCAGAAAGAGCAGGAATAAATCAAACCTTACAGTAGGGTGGCCATTTCTAGATTCCAGTGCATCTTTCAATTTACGATCATCCTTGGCCTTGCTTTTCTTCTTTGCTTTTTTAAAATTTTAAATAAAGTCAGAGAAATAATGATTTAACATTAGGAGTTCTGTCTCTAGTCAATTTCCACACTATAAATGACATAAATTTCGAGAATGTAGCAAAAAGAGGAGTGGCACTGGGACTTTGACACCATCTTGGTGCAATATATATATATGCTTCTAAATCACAAGTGGATTGCCTACCACACCCCAAATATCCAGAAAAAGGAAAATAGAAATACAGTTAGCAATGGGAGTTTCCAGCAACACTATGCTCAGAACTCTGGCTGCTTTAATCCGTAAACTTCAGTTATCCTATCCTGCTCCTAGATTTTTTTCTTTTTTGGTAAGACTATCCTGCTCCTAGATATCCTTAGGTTCCTTCTTTATAATCTTAATTTTATTAACCTGCACAGGAGATGACCATATACATCAAGATTAGGGCTGTGAACAGGTTGAATAGGGTTAAAATCACTAGACCACATTTGAACAGATTCAACAGAAATTTTTTGAACAATGTTCATATTTGTTCGAATTCTGTGGATCGTAAAGAACAGAATTCGTATAAGAATTAATGAAATAGGGTTTCTAACATATTCATGTTTTAATACATGAAATAGGATTTTCATAAAAATTAAATTTCAGCCTTGAACCACTACTGCATAGACCTTGTCCCATCTTAGACCACAACAAATGAGTTCACCAAGCCACACAAACCCATGTGCTCTTCCCCCAAACCACCCCACAAGAGGAAAAGAAAAGAAAGAGGAAATTTACATCCACATGGTAAAATTCAACTTCATAAATGCTTGTCAACTAGTTAATTCTTTGTTACTAAAAGCAAATCAAAACTAAACTAGCAATTTTAAAAGCCATGAGAGGGAAGAGCAAGGGCAGGGCATAATATTGAGTGGGGAGGAAAACCTTCTCAGTTGATGCTTCAAATTTGCCAGCCCACTGCTGCCTCCTCCCATGGTATAACCATACTTATCTTTTCATCAAATATGATTGAATTTGGATCTAAGTAATATCTGTTGACACCACTTATCAAGTCAAACCCCAAATATGAAGAATCACCTCATGATGCATTAAAATGTGCTTACACAACTGCCCAGCTGTATGATTTGAGCCAATCAACATGCTCGTATATTTTTTCCCCAAATTATATGGATATAAGACCAAGAAGTCCACACATCAACATGCATGATCAAAAAGCTAGAAAGAACAACCTTACTACATGCAACCACCTGTTTTAAACGAGTAAATTATTAAGGAACATGTGAACTCCAGCCTTCTCTGAATATGACTGAGTTATCCCTCAAAAATGAGTTAATAAATCAATGAAGGAAACTAATTAACCATACCGCCTTTTTGTATGGACGCCTGTAATCTGACCCTTCTATTGGGTTGTAAGGTATCAAGTTCACATGATAACCACGCCCCCACTGGTGGAGTAATTCTGCAAGTTCTACTGCATGTTCCACCCTATCATTAACTCCAGCTGCCCAGAAAAAAAGAAAAGAAAAAACAAAACAAAAATTATTGATAAAGGTAAAACCTATTGTTTCTGTTATGCATCCTAGACATGGAAGAAATTAAAAGAACCTTAATAAGTAACCTCAGTGTACCTAAAATTGTATACTCGAAGGATACCCTGCGGCCGGTTTCAACGAAATAGTCCTTGCAATCCTTCATAATTGCATCCAAAGGGTAGGATTTTGCACTTGGAACAATTGCTTCCCTCAGTTTCTGGTTTGGAGCGTGCAAGCTAATGAACAAGAAAGCAAACGAAAAAAAATACCTTACAAACAATGAAATGCATCAGGCAAGCAGACTATTCTATTACTATGCACTACTTCATGATGCAAGAAATGATATTATGAGTGATGACTCATAATCGTAGTTTTCAACAAAGTTAATGATGTGTTTGATCATATGACCCATACAAAAACCTCAACAACTTAGGTTCAAAAGGGGAAGGAAAAACATACACCACAGTGCATCATACCAATTATTCTTTAAGATGAAGATTTTTATAACATAAAAATACAAAAAGGAACCATAAATTCAATTTGGACCATTAAAAATTGAAATGATAAGTTCTGCAGAAAAATTGAATTTTCCTGACTTATAAATGACAATAGAATGTCTTCATTTTGGTACTTTGGGGCGTAAAATAATGATTCTTTGAAGGAAACCTCTTATCTGTAGGTCTCAATAAGAAATTGCTCTCCGTACCCAAACTCATGGTGCTCAAACTGAAAAAATTGGAACAACCAGCTATCATTGAGTTTAGGTGCAACTAGTCACCCACAATCCTGTTTGAAAGAATTACTTCAAGAATTTAAAACCGAAAGACCAGTGATAAACCAAAACGGAAAAAAGTGTGAGGATCCAGACATTTATCTGTTGAATTTGCCTCAACTTGAACAGGCCAACCAAGTGAAAAGCTTTCATGAGAATATTTTCTCAGCATACAGGAAGGAAATGCTCTTTGGGAAATCACTTAGCTAACCCAACAAATAATTTGACCTGAAGATCATCATTGGTTAACTGAATGTGATCCTTTGTTAACAAAGGTTACACTATCTACAGAACCTAAATTTCAAGAAATTGCACCAAAGGGTTCTCAGTTCACCAGGGGATAACATGGATTAATCAAAACTCCACTTTTGTTAACCAAGCAGAATAGTATTCAGATGGATAAGAAATTGAGATTAGCAAGTAATTGATTAAGGTCACGTATAATCAAATAAAGGCGACTTTGATCAAATGAAGAGACATGACTTAATTGAATGAGTTGGATATATGAATGAATTATTCATATTGCATGATGGTCTGAATTGAGAACTTGTGAAAAGAAAATGACATCTGTTAATGGCATAAGACACGATGATTCTATATGGTTGAATAAGTCTGCCAATACAGAGAGAGAGAGAGAGAGAGAGAGAGAGAGAGAGGGAGGGAGGGAGGGAGGGAGGGAGGGAGGGAGGGAGAGAGAGAGAGAGAGAGAGAGAGAGAGAGAGAGAGAGGTAAAACTTTAAGGGATAAAAATAAAGCAATCCATCAACATACAAAATTGAGCTACAATTCCTTTCCTCGAAATTCAAAGTTAGCCACACAAATCCTATTCCACAACTCTGTCACATCGAAAGCCATGTTCTCAGTTAAAGTGTCCATCTTCCTGTCATGTCTCACTAGCTCCTTACCAATTCTTTACGTCCATTCTCACCTTATTAGAAACTTCTATTTTCTCTCGTTCTTACCAATCTCATAATGACTCTTCATAAAAAACCTGAATTATCACAACTTGGTTGCATATCGCACATCCATTTAAGAAAGTCATTGTGACATCTATGAAAATGGAAAGAGAAATTTTGCATATCAAGCATACTTAAAAAGTATTGGTCATCTCTATAGCTTGCATGAAGAAATTCATTCAGATCAAGTTAGAAGCATCTTGACGCAAAGCAAGAGACAAGCAACAACAATATGGACAAATGTATGGTAAAAAATGTTCAAGAGACCCAGAAAATACATCCTTACATCAATACCATACCTGACAGCCAAGGTGGACTGCAGTTTGTGTGATGCCAATTTTTTAATCGTGTTTGGAACTCCCACAGTGGAAATTGTTATCATTCTTTGCCCAATTTGGACATCCTTCATACACAACAAATCATAGCACAATTAAGTACATATAAACTTTATGACATTGATTAAAGTATCATAGAAATAGATTGGGGAAAATTTTGTTAGCAATTATCTATGCAACATGGCCTCTCAGAATGTAATTTTTGAGAATGCATTGAAATCACACCCTTGCATACTTCCTTCCACTCTTAAAATCCGAATATACACGCTTCTGTCACTTTGAATACGTCAATGACCAAATAAACATGATAATTAACAAAAATGGATCTAGTATGGGGGTATTTTCATAATCAGGATAATTAGCATGTTACAATTTGCAATTCTAGTTACGATAGACGAGCATTTTTGTCACTTGAGAAAAAATAGTAAAATTGTCAAGCTAATAAATATTCTTTAAGAAAATGTTAATTCATAGTCATCATACCCAAAAGAGGAAATAGGATACATCAACAATTTTGTTAAAGATCCCTGCTTTGGTGCCTACACCTATGAAACTAGGCATTTTTTACCATGACCAAGGAGGTGCTTAACTAGTTTTAACTAGGGGTGCTCAACGGGCCGGCCAGGCATGCCTGGGGCGTGCTGGGTGGGCCACGTGCCCCGCGACTCGTTTAGCCAGGCCCCCAGGCCCGGCGGGCTAGGGGTATTTAAAATAATTTTTTATTTTAAAAAATCAAGAAAAATCCAAAAAAATCACAAAAAAAAAATTCTGAAAAATATTTTTATTATTCACAAAATTGTCTTACACATATTGGGATAGATTTTGCTCAAAAAAATATAAATTCATTAATTATCACAAGTACAATTACAACTTTGCAAAGAATACATAATCACTTGAAAGGGTAATACTGCATCACTATAGTATAAGCACATTCCAACTAGGTTGGCAGCCACTCATTTATCTTTCATTTGCAATTTAAAAGAAAAAAAAAAGAAAAAGTAAAGTTCCTACACTTTGATTGCAAAAAATATAACAAAACTTAGACTAATCTGGATGACTAAATTCATCAATATTCAAATCATCGAAGTCTCCAACAAGTTGATTATCTTCATATTCTTGATCTCTCAGTTCCGCCTTTAACTAATTTGTAAGACGGACACATACTTGCACCATCTCCGGCGTTAATCTGCTCCTGTAGTCGTCCACCTGCGCTAAAAGTTGATTCCGATGCAACTTTGGACACCGGAACCGTTAGTAGATCACGTGCCCTGGCGGCAAGCACAGGATAACTAACCTGATTTTGCTTCCACCATGTCAAAATGTTAAAAGAATTATGCTCTTTCATAGTATTAAAATTTATTGGGGGGCTTTCTAAATAAATTCTTAACTTAGATGATCCTCCCGCACTACTAGATGCTGGTTGTTTTTCTTTTCTTTTCCCACTTAGAAAATTCAAAGGGGAATTATCTGGTAGTGCTTGTTGGGTTTGAGTATGACCTTGTATGCTAGAGCTAGTATCATATTCACAAAAAGGTCTTTCTAATAGGGTTCTTATTTTACGTATATCTATTTGAAAAGAAGAATTCATATTCTCATTTATTCCATCTATTAAGTTTTCCACTCCTAATTTAATCCTAGGGTCCATTGTAGTAGCTAAACAATATAAATTAGGCATATCTTGCCAATATTTTATAAATTTAGCTTCCATTGTAGGGCAAATATCCTTAGCAATGGAAAAAGTTCTATATTGTTGAAAACAAATACTTATTTGATATAAACAAGTTAAAATACTCGAGGATGTTGGGTAATAAACTGCTGATAAATATCTTGTTGCATCATAAAAAACTTTTAAAAAATCTCTTAAAATTTTTGCTATTTCCCAATCAAGGTCTATTAGTTCACTTTCAGGCACTTTAGTTTTATAAAATATTGTAAGTTCTTGTCTTAATGCTAGTGCAGCTTCTAGCATTAAATATGTTGAGTTCCACCTATGTTCAACATCTAGGATAATTTTTTTAGGTTGTTTTTCTAAACTTTCACAATAATATTTAAATTCCCTAGCGGTTGTGCTAGATTGTTTTAAATATTTTACTGCATCTCTAACATTTGTTAAATGATGTTAGACAATTTTTAAGCTATCCTGCACAATTAAGTTTAGGATGTGACAAGCACACCTAACATGAAATAAACTTTCATCTATATTTAAGTTTAACTGCTGTCTTAATATTTCTACTGCAACATTATTAGTACTTGCATTATCAAGTGCTAGAGCTATTATTTTATTGTGTATTTTATATTTTCTGCTATTTTTACTTATAGTATTTGATATATTTAGTCTAGAATGGCTAGAATCTAATGCTTCAAAAGTTAGTATTCTTTTTTCCATAATCCAATTTTCATATATATAATGTACAGTTATATCTAAATAACTTATTTGTTGTCTACTTGTCCAAATATTTGAGGTTAAAGCAATCTTAAAGTTATTGTTTGAAAAAGTTTCTATTAATCCGGTTTTCATTTTTTCGTATAATTTTATAGCATCTTTTCTTAAAGTGTGACGTGAGAAAGATTTAAATTGTGGTGCTAGATATTTGGTTATTAAACGATTAAATCTTTTATATTCTATTAATCTAAAGGGTAATTCTTCTTGTATTACCTACTTTACTATTTCAAGCTTAGTTTCTTCTTGATTAAAAACAAAATTACCCCAAATTAACACTACTGCTGGAAATTTGGGCTTGCCTAGGGTCTAATTGGCCATATTTTGGAAGACATTTCTGTAAATGCCGTTGCAAGTGCCCTGTATCACTTTTTCCTTTATAACTAAAATTTTTCTTGCAGTGGTTACAAACTGCCATCTCTTCACTCCCTATATTTTCAATTGTAAAATTGAGCCATACATTGGAGGTTCTACTCCTCTTGGCACTCCTAGGTGGTAGGGAAGATGATCCCATTTTTTGCGAAGGCAATTTAGTTTTATGATCTTGGATGAGAGGATCACCATATAGGGGTTGGGTTATATCATCAGAAAAGGTTGGGTTAGAAAAGGGTCTAAGAAATTCCTTTTGTTCAGTGTTAAAGAACATAGCATGCCTAGGGTCCATTATCAAATTTTGGAAAAAAAAAATTCTTAATAAATAATATAATAATAAATTTTTTGTGATACTAATTTATAAGAAAGGTAGAATGAGAGACTTACTTATATATATAATATTTATACTAATTTTAAAATCGGAAAATTAAATAAAAAAATACCTCTTTAGAATGAAGCTTTGCAGTTGAAGCCTTCAACTTCTAGATTCCAATTTCCCACTTCTAATGCTTGAACAATTAGGAGAGAATATCACCAATTCCAAGAGTCCAATTTTCAATTAGAACAATTAGCAAAGCAACTATTTCTTGATAATCAATTAGAAGAGAGTAAGAGATTGTAGAAGAGATGTGGTTTGGAATGGGAAAGGGTAAGCCTATTTATAGAAAATTAAAAGTGGTTTTTTACCACCTCTACCCTTTAATATGACTGTTATTTTGCAGTTGGAAGGGTAGAAAAGGTCTTTTAATAATCAATTACAACCATACCCCTCTCAATGTGGCTGTTATATAGCTGTTGGGGGGGGTAAAATGGGCAAAAAAGTGGAGGGAATAGAGAGTTAGCCGGCCCGCATGCCCTGGCAGGCCACGGCCCCAGGCCTGGCACGTAGGCGTGCTGGGCCTTGCCTGGCTTGGGCCGGCACGGCCCAATAAGCACCCCTAGTTTTAACACTTGTTTGATAATCATTCATTCATTTATATTTGAAATTTTTACCATAATTCAAATAGAATCACTTACATTTGCTCATTATAATATATGTTTTAACACTTGTTTGATAATCATTGACTTATTAGTATAATATATTTACATGATTTGCACTTTAAACCAGTTATAATACAACATAAAATTATGTCAACAATAATACACAATTGAATGGATAATCACTAAATAATATTTTTACATTTAAAATTTTATATTAATGACTATAATTCTTAATACTAACATAATCGATATTAACTCATCACTTATATAACTTACATAATTTGTGAGTTATTACGGGTTTTTTTGTTGAAAATGTTATATGATTGTTACCAGACCCACACAATATGAGTATATTTCACAAAATTTTCAAAGTGCTTGCCCATCAAATTTGTGCTATCTTCTAGTGGTGCTTATCGGGTCGTGTCGGTCCGAGCTCGGGCCAACTTGCATCTAAGCGGGCCGTGCGGGCTGGCCTGTGTGCCCTCACGCTTGGCACGCGCCCAACGTGCTTGCCGTTTGGGCACGGCGGGTCGGCCCAACGAGAGCTAGCTCTCTATTCCCTCCAAAAAAGTGGTTTTTAATCACTTTTTTTGCCCATTTAACCCCCCAACAGCTATATAACAGCCACATTGGGGGGGGGGGTATGGTTGTAATTGATTATTAAAAGACATTTTCTACCCTTCCAACTGCAAAATAATAGTCATATTGGACGGTAGAGGTGGTAAAAAGCCACTTTTAATTTTCTATAAATAGACTTACCCTTTCCCACTCCAAACCACACCTCTTCTACAATCTCTTACTCTCTTCTAATTGATTATCAAGAAATAGTTGCTTTGCTAATTGTTTTAATTGGAAATTGGACTTTGGAAATTGGTGATACTCTCTTCTAATTGTTCAAGCATCAGAAGTGGGAAATTAGACTCTGGAGGTTGAAGGCTTCAACTGTAAAGTTCAAGCTTCATTCTAAAGAGGTATTTTTCTATTTAATTTTCCGATTTTAAAATTAGTATAAATATTATATATATAAGTAAGTATTTCCTTCTACCTTTCTTATAAATTAGTATTACAAAAAATTTATTATTATATTATTTATTAAGAATTTTTTTTCCAAAATTTGATAATGGACCCTAGGCATGTTATGTTCTTTAACACTGAACAAAGGGAATTTCTTAGACCCTTTTCTGACCCAACCTTTTCTGATGATATAACCCAACCCCCATATGGTGACCCTCTCATCCAAGATTATGAAACTGAATTGCCTTTTCAAGAGATGGGATCATCTTTCCTACCATCTAGGAGTGCCAAGAGGAGTAGAACCTCCAATGTTTGGCTCAATTTTACATTGAAAATATAGGGAGTGAAGAGAGGGCAGTTTGTAACCACTACAAAAAAAATTTTAGTTGTAAAGGAAAAAGTGGTACATGCCACTTGCAACGGCATTTGCAAAAATGCCTTCCAAAATATGGCCAATTAGACCCTACGCAAGCCCAAAGTTCCAGCAGTAGTGTTAATTTGGGTAATTTTGTTTTTAATCAAGAAGAAATTAGGCTTGAAATAGTAAAGTGGGTAATACAAGAAGAATTATCCTTTAAATTAATAGAATCTAAAAGATTTAACCGTTTAATAACCAAATATCTAGCACCACAATTTAAATCTTTCTCACGTCACACTTTAAGAAAAAATGCTATAAAATTATACGAAAAAATGAAAACCGGATTAATAGAAACTTTTTCAAACAATAACTTTAAGTTAGCTTTAACCTCAGATATTTGGACAAGTAGACAACAAATAAGTTATTTAACTATAACTGCACATTATATAGATGAAAATTGGAATATAGAAAAAAGAATACCAACTTTTGAAGCACTAGATTCTAGCCATTCTAGACTAAATATAGCAAATACTATAGCAAAAATATAAGAAAATATAAAATACAAAATAAAATAATGGCTCTAGCACTTGATGATGCAAGTGCTAATAATGTTGCAATAGAAATTTTAAGACAACAGTTAAACTTAAATATAGATGGAAGTTTATTTGATGTTAGGTATGTTTGTCACATTCTAAATTTAGTTGTGCAGGATGGCTTAAAAATTGTCCAATATTATTTAACAAATATTAGAGATGCAGTAAGATATTTAAAACAATCTAGCACAACTGCTAGGGAATTTAAATATTATTGTGAAAGCTTAGGAAAGCAATCTAAAAAAATTACCCTAGATGTTGAACATAGGTGGAACTCAACATATTTAATGCTAGAAGCTGCACTAGCATTAAAACAAAAACTTACAATTTTTATAAAACTAAAGTGCCTGACAGTGAACTAATAGAACTTGATTGGCAAATAATAGAAATTTTAAGAGATTTTTTAAAAGGTTTTTATGATGCAACAAGATATTTATCAGCAGTTTATTACCCAACATCCCCGAGTATTTTAACAAATAAGTTTTTAAAAGTTTTTTATGTTTATAAGTTTTTATGATGCAACAAATAAGTTTTTATGATGTAACAAGATATTTAAAAGTTTTTTATGTTTATATCAAATAAGTATTTGCTTTCAACAATATAAAAACATGCCCGTTGCTAAGGATATTTGCCCTGCAATGGAAGCTAAAATTTTAAAATATTGGCAAGATATGCCTAATTTATATTGTTTAGCTACTACAATGGACCCTAGGATTAAATTAGGAGTGAAAAACTTAATAGATGGAATAAATGAGAATATGAATTCTTCTTTTCAAATAGATATGCGTAAAATAAGAACCCTATTAGAAAGACTTTTTTGTGAATATGATACTAGCTCTAGCATACAAGATCATACTCAAACCCAACAAGCACTACCAGATAATTCCCCTTGGAATTTTCTAAGTGGGAGAAGAAAGAGAAAACAACCAGCATCTAGTAGTGGGGGATCATCTGAGTTAAGGATTTATTTAGAAAGCCCCCAATAAATTTCAATACTATGGAAGAACATAATTCTTTTAACATTTTGACATGGTGGAAGCAAAATCAAAATCAGGTTAGTTATCCTGTGCTTGTTGTCATGGCACGTGATCTACTAACGGTTCCGGTGTCCACAGTTGCATCGGAATCAGCTTTTAGCGCAGGTGGACGAACCGTGGACGATTACAAGAGTAGATTAACGCCGGAGATGATGCAAGTATGTGTCAATTTTACAGATTGATTAACGGCGGAACTGAGAGATCGGGAATATAAAGATGATCAACTTGCTAGAGACTTTGATGATTTGAATATTGATGAATTTAGTCATCTAGATTAATCTAAGTTTTGTTATATTTTTTTGTAATCAAAGTTTAGGAACTTTACTTTTTATTTTTTTTTCTTTTAAACTGCAAATGAAAGATAAATGAGTGGGTGCTACCCTAGTTGGGATGTGCTTATACTATAGTGATGCAGTATTATTTGTTCAAGTGATTATGTATTCTTTGAAAAGTTGTAATTGTATTTGTGATAATTAATGAATTTATATTTTTTTGAGCAAAATCTATCCCAATATGTGTAAGACAATTTTGTGAATAATAAAAATATTTTTCAAAATTTTTTTGTGATTTTTTTTTTTTAAAAAAAAAAATGGTTTTTAATACCCCTGGCCACCCCCAAAAGCATGTATCTTTCTTTGTCTATCTACAGAATTCCAATAAAATAAAGCTATACAGGCTGCATGAGTTAGGGGTCTGAATCTCAATGATTTGGAAGAAAAGAAAAGGAAAAAAAAAAGGTCCACAATCTAACACACACACATGCATGCATGCTCCTCCAAGTAGACTATTGCATTGAGTAGCTAGTAATAAACCTTATTTAAGCAAAGGTGTGCCTCCAGAACTGATTTCAGATTCAGCATTGGTTCACCCATTCCCATAAAAACTACATTGGTCACCCTGTGCTTGAAGAGCTCCTCTATAGCCAACACCTGAATAAACTGAATGTGTGAAAATATGTCGTATACACTGGTAATGGCTTCATCAAATATGAAAACAGAAAAGATCAAACCTGCTCTACAATTTCATGCCTCTTAAGGTTCCTCGAGTACCCTCCCTTGCCAGTAGCACAAAATGAGCAGCGTAAAGGACATCCTACCTGAATAATTTTAGTAAAAAGAAAGAAAAAAACAATATTAATGAGGGGGGAAAAAAGGAAAACATTTAACATTGCCAAAGAATTATGTTACTGCAGTTAAGAAACAAGTATAATCATAGCTTTTTCAACCATACAAGGAGATTCCACAAAAACCATTTTCTATAGTGGATTATTCTATCAGAAGACAATACCTGAGATGAGACACAGGCAGTAAGGCGGAGTGACCCATTATCATCTTCAACAGGTATGCCAACAGTTTCAATCAATCTGTTATCTTCCAGTTTTATGAGTATCTGCAAGAATGGCGATGGCCAGAAATGGTTGGCAATTATTTAGATCATGACTAAAAGAAAATAATGGATTATCAATGTTCATTAACAGTTATATTATTCTTTTATTGGTTGCTGTTTCTTAGGCATAATGAGTTATCAAATTTTATCTTCCAGTGTTGCCTTTACCAACTAGGACCTTAACGTTTAAACATTAAACAATTGACTTCTTCTTCACCTTGATAGTGCCATCAGCTGCAGTGACGGCACGGTGAACGGGCGATCTGCCAACCCTCCATCCAGATTCCAGAAGACCATTCCTAAATGCCTGAGGCACTGTATCATAAAAATTACATTTCAAAGCAATAAAACTGAAATAGCTGAAGATTTTCCGAATAATTTGAGAACAAAAGACTCACGATGACTGAAATCTTGAATTTCTCTGGTTTTTGTTTTGTACAGAAGATGATGGAGCTGTTTCCCTCGATACTTTTGCTGATAATAACATCAAGAAATAAAACTAAAATAGCAAAGATAAATTGAACCGTTAAATGAACCTAAAAAAAAAAACCCCAAAGAGGAAGAACGAATAACAGTTTTCTTTGAGTAGGTGTTAATGTGTGTGTGCTCGCTCTACCTGGCCGAAGTCGATTGCGAGCTGTTGAAGCTCCTGCTCAGACATGCCGAGGAGCACATTGGAGTCACTGTGGGAGACCCGTGAGGGAGACGGGACGGAGACGGTGCGCGAGGGGATGGTAACGGAGCGGGACCGTAAAGCGCGTGCAAGTGGCAACGAGCTCATATGCTGTAACATCGCCATCAGAAGTACGAAGCGAGAGCAACTGAACCGTTCCAGCGGTGGTTCTGCAAATTCTATGGCTCTGCCGCTCCTACGGGATGCAATGACGATTATACTCGTAGATATTTGAATGGGATGTGTAAGGCCTAGGCCTCTCTTCCTCTCCCGTCTCCGGTATCTGGCAAATCTAGTCTGGGACACCAGACTTGCGCCCTTGAAACCCAAGCTCTGTTCAAAAAACCTAAACTCTAACAAGCCCTTGTCAACCGTGCAAA
Source organism: Buxus sempervirens (assembly GCA_947561395.2). Lineage (NCBI taxonomy): Eukaryota > Viridiplantae > Streptophyta > Magnoliopsida > Buxales > Buxaceae > Buxus > Buxus sempervirens. Next base: position 57,405,954 of record OX387183.1, on the reverse strand, counting down.
ACACGATCTCGGGCACTGCAAGGCCTCGTATATTGTCCAAATGTATCTTAGTACGCTTCGACCATGGGCCATGATGGGCTCAGGCCTGAGCAAGTCAGACAGGGCACAGCAGCTCTTTTTCTGTTATGAAAAGGGTCAGGTATTGCCTTGGGTCCAAGGCCGTACCACCAGACTATAATTGATTCGACTGTTGGACAGCCACTTGACGCGGTAGCAAATGATTGTCGGTTTGAAACTATAATTGATTCGAGCCAGGAGAGGTCGACTTGTCACCATCCCAGCAGACTCATGCCCAACAAAAGATTTATACGAGAGTCAAGAGAGATCTTACAAGATAACTTGCACGCTAAGACCTTGTTCATTCACGCCCAGCCCTCGTCCAATTCTGTGCAGACTATTTCTACATTGATAGTGTCGGTGCCTTTGGGTGGGACAGGAAACAGCAGCATCCCAACATATTTCCTCCAACAGGAAGACCAAGGACAAGTAAACGTGATCATCGGAAGCCAAGCTTGACTTACGGATACTGACCAACGCATCTCCTTACCTGAACAACGCATGTGTACATGTTACTGTGTCTGATAGTTTGGATTAAACAAGCAAAATACTAAAGCCACCGGACACCGTTCCATTATACAGTGCGACTAAATTTTTTCATTCCTTTCAAACTATTCCTGGGAATCCATGTCTGACTGGATTTTCATTTTTTTTTTCCCTTTCACATCTTCCATGTGCATCGAAACAAGAAGACCCACAATTTCCAAATACAAATAGATCCGAGGAAATAAAAATTATAGAACCAGCGTCACGTCGCAATCGCTATTTATATATATATATAGACAGCAATGATAATATAGTTTTAAGTTGCACCCACGCTATTGCAACAAGATGCATGCACCTTCTAAATTGATTTTTCCGGTGCCACACTTCTGGTCTAAAGAGAAAACCCATTTTAACTTAAGCCAACTTGACTGATGTTGGAGGGCAATCATTGAGACCATTTTAGGCCATGTAAGGGAGTGGCCGCTCAATGAGCAAATATGACCCATTTTTATTTTACTTGGATGAGAATTGATTGAAGAACACTTGGGAAGAGAGAACCAAAGCAACTCAAAAGTTACAAGAATTCCTACAAGTTGGTAAGAACCCCCCCGCCCCCCCAACATTAGCGGAATCATCTCTGCTACTCAAAAGTTACAAGAATTCCTACAAGTTGGTAAGAACCCCCACCCCCACCCCGCACCAGCATTAGCGGAATCATCTCTGCTTTCTGAAAATTCCACAAGCTTTTAGCTATTACAGAGTTCGGCTTCTTCCTCGGAATCCAGGCATAACAGGAAGGAAAAGTTATAGACAAAAGATATATTTTGCATACATAGGCCAAAGCAAAAGCTGTGCAGTTATCTAACAACAACTGTACAGTTATTGGACAATTATAGATCTATAATTGTCCACGTTACTAAGACCTTCGTTTCTTCAAAACCATGCAGCAACTGCAGACTCCAGCCATTTTCTTTTTTAAACCACGCATTGGGGAATGAGATCATTGTCATGGCCTTGGATAAGACGCATGTTTTGCATGGAAAGCTTCATCAGCACTTTTCCTGCGGCACTTGGGTTCGCCATTTGAATGTCTACGATGGTTTGGGTGCTGTCCGTTCTCACTGCTTCTCCCTGGGCCTTTATCCTGAAGCTGCTCCAGTGTTTTCACAACCTCTTCCATTGTTGGCCTATACTTGGCTTCTGCGGATAGACATTGGAGCGCAAGGTTAGATGCCTTTTGTGCTCCAGCCAATGAGTACTGACCTTCGAGTCGGCTGTCCAAAACACGGAATATTCTACGTTTGTTTCCCAGGTAAGGCTTGGCCCATTCTACCAGATTGTGTTCACCAGAAGGCCTATTCTTATCCACTGCTCGTCGCCCAGATAACATTTCTAGCAGCACCACTCCAAAACTATATACATCGCTCCTGGCAGTAAGATGACCTACACAAAGCACGGAGAGAATTATAAGATCAGAAAATATAAGATTCCATTAATCCTCCTAAGGAATCAAAAGTAGATAATTACAGCCAACAATGAACTCAATACAGCTTATTTAGCCATTGAAGTCTCACTAAAGCAAACTACACAAACCAAGCCTTCTACACAAGTTGCTTTCATTTCTTTGTTTGTCAGGGTGAGGGACCAAGGATGATGCAAAGAGATAAATTTCGAGAAAAGGGCCAAAAAAGGGGTAAAAAGGTGGTTTTGTATCCGAAAAATAAGAGACCCAGTGTGGTTCTATCTTTGGAACATTGGTTTTACATCCTCGATCATTTTGAACCGCTAATAAGATAATTAGAGATACTCTTTGGTGCCATCTCTGCCTGAGTTTGAAAGCAGTTAACAAAAAGAGGTGGTCCAAATTATTCATTCTCCTTGGATTTTGGGCAGACATGGCACCCATCTTTAATGTATATTAAACAAAGTACCAGTTGTTCCAGGCAATACAGAGATGTAGCAGCAGGAGAATTTAGTATATGGATACATCAACTAAACTAGAAGCAGGGATGGAAAAATAAATGCGTGTACATCAAAGCCAGGAGGGTTCAAACGGGTCCATATCGTTTTTCATATGGAAACATACACAAAAACATGCTAACCATACCTGTAGCTAGATACTCTGGAGCTGCATAACCATAAGTCCCCATGACCCTAGTAGAAACATGACTCCTATCACCTGTTGGCGCATCCTTGGCCAGCCCAAAATCAGAAAGCTTCGCATTATAGTTCTGTTGATAACAATGGCTTGTGAGACAAAACAGTCTTCCGATTACATTTCAAGAACCCATCAAATCTAATAGTATAATATATATCTGTGAACAAAATAATTTCCACAAATTAGATACCGAGTCAAGCAGGATATTAGACGTCTTGAAGTCCCGATAGATCACTCTATTTTCAGAACTGTGAAGGAAAGCAAGACCCTTTGCAGCACCAAAAGCAACCTTCATACGGAGGTTCCAGGAAAGGGGTTGGAAGTAAGAGCCTCCTGTTTGAAAATAAGTCCACGTGTCAGTAAAAATTAGGATTTAGAGTATTCACTATTCAGGGTAATATAATGTTTCTATTGGAAAAAAAATAAATAAAAGAAGATAACAAAAATGACTGAAATGCATAGCAAGAACTCACTCCTGAACAGATGATTTTCCAAGCTACCACGGGGCATGAACTCATACACCAAAAGCCTGTGTTCATCCTCTAAGCAATAACCAATCAATTTTACCAGATTAGGATGATAGAGCTGCCCCAGATAATTCACTTCTGCCTGTAAGTTCAGATATAATATATAAAATTCTCAACTTTCCAATTCAAAAGGTCCTAAATTGGGCTTAACTAGACATAGATTCATCAAAACTACCAAGTGCTGAAAAAACCTACTGATATCCTGTAGACTGTCATTGAGCTTGGTTCGTTACACGAGCTCAATTCTAATAGGACAATCATCAATGATTAAAAATCACAATTTTATGTGACGGTTTAATATGTAGCCCTGTTAAGATGATTGCAAATTCTTCAAAAAGATTGAAAACAGGTTCTTATATAAAAATAAGAGGAGCCAGATAAGGCAAAGACGATCCTCACCAACCATTCTTTGTGGCCCTGCAACCCTTCTTGGTTGAGCCTTTTCACAGCAATAACCATGCCAGTCCCAGGCTTGGCAGCTGTCAAAGCTTGCTCGTCAATCCAACCTTTAAAGACAGAACCAAAGCCACCTTCTCCCAGCACACTATCAGGGCGGAAGTTCCTTGTTGCTGTCTTGAGTTCACCAAAGCTGAAGCTCTTCAAACTTGTCGATTGCAAGATCTCACCTTCACTTCGGGGGGTTTGAGGAACAGAAGATGAGAACTTGCTACTTGAACCACTGGCATTATTACTTTCTCTGCTAACACACCTCGAGTTCGCTCCTGCATAAGCGCCAATAAATGATATTCGTGTAAGTTCATGCACAAACGCCCAAGCAGAAAATACATTTCACAGTCCATTAACAGGATTAAACTCTGATAAAAGAAAAAAAAACCATCGAATCCCACAAACGTTTGATAAAACCTATGCTTCAGATGGAGAACATGAATTTCCAATTGTACAGAACCTCATCAGAACAGTAAATAAATCAAACAAAGAGAGTTTTAAAGCCAGGATTTTCTGCAATAAAATCTTCTTCTTACAAGATGTACACAAATTGTGATATTAGAGATAAGACAATAACTTCCAGCAAAACGAACTCCAAGATTGAAACCAAATAAGAGGACCCGAGAAATTATTCTTATGAAAAGAAAATTACAGCTCCACATAGCAAAGAAAGCATAAAACAACATACATCAAAACATGAAAACGGACGATCTGATGAATAGACAGAGAAGGAAGACTCAGTATTCAGTCTTGGCAAATTAGAATCACTGGAGGCATCCCAGAACCCAAAAACAATGAATAAAATATTGAGAAAGGAGCAAAATATCACAAGAAAAGCAGCCCGGGCGACTAAAAGATGAAAAAGATCAGCAATTCAAGCGCATCAAATAAGTAAATTTCGAATGGAATACAGTTCAATTAGGTATTAAAGAAAGAACAAGTGAAATCTCACTACCTGTGTGGAATGGACTCTCAGCTTTGATTCGAGAGCTCCAGCAAATACCCATGACCAAATGAACTCTCCCCTCGTTCTTCTTTCACCACTCCCTGTGCCTTGTAGATCTCGTACACAAAGGCTTTAACTTCGGAGAACACGAGAGAATAAAAAAGAAACTAGAAAAAAAAAACCCCCCGATAAGCAACCGGATCCGTGAAACGAAAAAGAAATGGTGTGAAAACAAAGCTTTTGTCTGTGAAGTTAGGTGAAAAGATGGCCACTCAGAACCCAAAAAGGTATATCATCAATATCACCTCTTTTTCTTCAAGACCGAACACACCACCAGAGAAGTACAGAGGATGGTCTAAATTCTTTATTTTTCCTTCTTTCCTTCGAATTGAACCAAAAGGGGCTTTTGGTGTTTGGTTTGATCGAAGCTCTTTTAAGAGGATGTTGTGGAGGAGGGACAGTTGACTTGGTCCGTGGCCTTTTGCTTCCTTCGTTTACTGCAAGTAGGAGGCTGAGAAAAATCAGAAGAAGAAAAGTTAAGAAATGGAATTATGGCGGCCCGGTCCCGCCAAGCTTATCCTTCTACTTCCCTCAACTCGCTTCCTTTCCGGTTTTTTGCTTTGTGTGACTGGCTCTCTCTCTCTCTCTCCCCCCGTTATCTGTCCCAATACGATAAGCCTGTTGTTGTCTGTGGACTCTGTGGTGGTTCTCAACCGTTCGATTTCGGTAAATCATTAGTCAAATTTGGAGACGATTGATTGACGTCACAAGGTCAGCGTTGGTCGTCAGTCGTCACCACTACCAGCTTCGTTGGGCTTAGAACTTGGGCCTCATGTGCAAAGTCCCGTGACAAAAAAACAAAACGACTTATGCTGCATTTTGGTATTGGTTTTTAATGGTGCCTTTTATGGTTTTTTACATTTTCTTTAAAATCTTATAAAAAAATATATACCTTACTTTCTTACAAATGATAAAACAGAATCTTAATGTTAGTTTGGAATATAGTCATAATTGTAACAATAATTATGACAGTAATAATAATAAATTTTTGCTTGCAAATAATCATGAGAGTGATTCACCTCCGTCTGGTTCCGGATTTCCATTTCAAATCAAATAAATGTAATGATACTAAATAAGTTGAAGAGCTAAATTCAGCCACATAAGCACCAGCTTGATCAAAACAATCAGAACCGGTATTCATGATTAAACCGTGGCAACTTTCAAAGTTCAAGAGAATGAGGAAACGGTCAGCGATCTGGATCTGGCTACGTAGCAATCATGGTGCGAAAGAAGGTTCTTTTTAGAATTTTTACGGTGTTACATGCATGTTATGAAGATAATTTCCTGTCACTCCAATACCAACAGGCAACTCCAACTTATTTAAGAACGCAACGGAGGTGGCTGTCAAACGATGTGGAGACAGGATTTGAGATTTGAAGAGCTGTAAAACTTGCAACCAATGAGGCACAATTCCGTGTCAGAAACTTCAGTTGCAAAGAGTTGGTGGGGTAAGATGTAGGGAGACGGAAAGTTGAGAAATGAGTCCAATCCCGTGCCCAAAAACCCACCTGATTTTTGACTTTTGTTTTAGATGCACATAGGCTTTTTGTCCTCAATTTGCCTGTCTTTGGAAAGATTACCACTTTGGATTTATTAAAAGAAGACCCTTTCATCTTACCTTCTCACGAAATGATTATCGAAATGAATCTTGTGAAGGGAAAAAAAAAACTTTTGACCTTCCGTGTCAGCACCTCTTATGAAAGAAGTATAAAAAGGCATTATCATCTATAATTTATTTGGTTCAATTGTCACCCAAATCTGTTTCAAAACATTTTTGTTTGAACCATTGAACCGTTACAAGATGAACTGTTTTTCGCTCGCAAAATCATAAAATGCGCTAAAATGGAGCACAGAGCTGTTACAAAATTCATTGACAGGATTCAAGGAGAAGGCACTGTAGTTGTTTATTCGCTATTAGCAAGGGAACTTTTAAGGAATACAGAGAAGCATGTCTCATTATTCATCTTTTTTCCCTTGAAAACTCCCTCATCGATTTCTCTTCCCTCATTGTTTTCTGCTGCAAATATGGTAGACGAGATTGTTTCCAATGATGATTGCTGCAATGGATAATGGTAGCACAAAATACTTGCAGACGAGAGTGAGAATAAGATGATAGTGTTGCCAGCAATAGACAAAGGGAAGAAGAATACGATAACGATTGGCAGTAGCAGACAACGGGAAGAAAAAGATTGGTTTTAGACGAAAAAATATAAATTGATTCACTTTATTAACAGTTCAATGGATTAATGTATTTTGGGTTTGTACGGTTTTATGCAAGATATGGATAATGTTCACAGCTGCACCTACCGTCATAGGTTATAATGCATTATCCAAAGCCGAACTCGACTACTCAGCTACTCAACTACTTCTAGCATTAACTATTGCGTAACCCTTCCGTGCGTCCTCCATCCTCCGTCATCCTTCCTCGACCATACGAAGCAGCGGCTACAAAGACTGCTTGAAAAAGGTCTCCAGTACTTTCAATCGTATTGTCGTAGTTGAAATCATATTTCATAGAAGATGCCAAAAACGGCCCCACAAACGTATATACCAAGCAAACCATGAATATAATATTAACATTACAAGATCCGTGCCACTTTAGGGTATGAACGGGTTGGAAACAAACTTCTAATTTATTCAATTTGGAATCCTGACGACTAACCTCTGGTTCCAGGCATCAACCATATTACAAACTTAAAGGATAGCAGATAGTTTCTCTCCAAACAAAAGCTCCAGAATCCTAGCCAGCCTCGTACCTGATTTGAAGTTTAAGCACTCTTCTTCACTGTGGCAGATTTGATAATGTCGATGAACTCAGGCTGATTAAATGACAAAATTGGGAAAGAAATCATGAAAGTCATCCATCAAACACAGATCACAAACAACCAAAACAATAATTGAATAACTAGAGAACAAATAATGTCAATAAAAACCTTGAGAGAGGCTCCGCCAACCAAAAATCCATCAACATCAGGTTTTGCAGCCAATTCTTTACAGTTCGCGCCATTGACTGAACCTGCAATAGGAACTCACTGTTTTCATTAGTATTCCAACTAATGCAAACCCTTTTTTTTGGGGGGGGGGGGGGGGGGGGGGGGGGGGGGGGGGGGGGGTTGTAGGTAACAGCAAGCTAATAGGAACCTGTTTAAATAAAAGAGTAATTAAGGAACATATCTCAACCCCTAATAAAATGTAAAATCTTTGGCATAGTAAGCTTGCATGACAAAAGCTCATTCCTGGCATGATAGCTCTATGTGCCATGCTTTACCACCAGCAAACTCCATGCCAGACATCAGAGGCCGGGTCAAACTTAAATGTACAAGTGATCTACTCTCTCTTTCTCTCCTTCGAATTCCAACAGTATTGTTGATTCCCATATAGAAAATTTAACTTGAAGTGACATCGCTCTCTCTCTCTCTCATGCCCATTGACTAAGTAGGACATATATATATATATATAAAAGTCAAACAGATAGAGAGACATCAAAGACAATCAAGTACTAAATAGTGAATCAACATTACGAAGCGGCGACCAACTGAAATGAATAATAAATAAATAAATCAAGAAAATTTAAACTGATCAATATAAAAACAGATGTTGTGAATTTCACTGGGAAAGAAAGAAACCAAATTAAAGTTTAAAATCAGGCTAAAGTTTAGTTATGCAGATTTCGAGAGAGAGAAGTTCCACTTTGTTTCCCTGCATGTTCCAAGGGAAAAGTTCTGTTGTGCTTTGAAAGAACTTCCACAGTCCCTACACTTTGTTTATTCTCCACAGGCCCTAATAAGGTGGCACAGTTCTTCACATTTGAACTACAACCATACATGATTACCTTGTCTATTACACTAAAGTTGAATAAATATTTGATCAGACAGTAAACAATAGAAAGGTGTGATTAGGGTGTCAACAAAAGGCACCTCCATAAATAATCCTGGTTGTTGCAGCAACTTCAGAACTAACATTCTCATGGAGCCACTTCCTCAACTCATAATGTACCTGTTATGCCAACAACATGCTTCAGTGCAAGAATATCCTGATAAGTCTTGGTGCTACAATATCTCTTCAACATGCTGCTGCTACTGGTAAAAGATGCTGGAAAATCTGTCATATTCTTAAGTTGAACTGATAGAACCCACTATTGAACATGCTAGGATGAGATTTTCAAAGATGCATGAGAATATACTGGAAACTTTGAACATACTTATGAGTACGATTGACAGAGATGGCCAATGGTGTCTGATAAAAACTGATCATATGCTTGTAATATGCAAGTATCAGATAGAGTTCATGTTAGCCAATACAATCATGGGTGGTAAAATCTGACACAATCCATCAATTCACCAAACATGCATGGTATTTTGAGAGGTTAGAGTTACATGCGTTCAACTCGTTGGGCAGGGGAGACTTGAGGTTTCTCAAGTAACTAATAAAGAGGTTCCAACCAGTTAACCTGCCTATATCCAATTACATATCATATGAAATACAATGGTTAACATATGTCACAATTCACTTGTCAAATATTCAGTAACCATTTAATACAAAGTATATATATGAATATATATATATTTTTTGAAAATATGTTTTTTATATAAGTTAAACAGGTTGAAAATATGTTTTCATTCTAACTGGCCAAGTCGAACACATTTAACAAATGGGCTGGGCTGAGACCCATTAATAAAGATGATTGGCCCAACCCAACCAAACACGTTGTCACCCATAAACAGAGTAAAGAACCTAAGTATGTTTAATGAACTGTTGGCTGAAGGTATCAATATTTCATGTACATTTGGTCCCTGACAAACCTAAATGTATTGAGGCATACACTTCAGTATCAGAGGAAATCTAAAACATTTTTCCATCCCTCTCCCCCTCTCTCTCCAACATGCAAACACTTACGGACATCCAGGTGGATAGGATTACAATGGAGAGATCAAATGGTCTCCAAAGGAAAAAAATGCATGCTAACATAGGCATCCTATGGACGATATATGCAAATGTTCAAGAAAAGCAACACATATATTATGTCAGGCTAAACTTGTAGACAGCCTGCTCAACACAATGAAAGCATAATGTGATGATATTGTGTGCAGATCTATACTACAGTCAACTGTGCAGTTTGAGTAAGATGCTGCCACATGGAGCATATTACAGCCAGAGTTCTTCAACACTAAGAACCTTTTTACATTTTCAATAGCAAAAGCCTTGTAACTATCAGATGCTCCATGTGACAACATCTCACTGAAATTGAATGGTTGATTGCATTATAAAACCGCAGACGATGTCAGAGCACATGAAAAGATTGCAAGTATTAGGAACCTTGGGAATAATAAAATAAATTCAATCATAACAAAACCCCTGAAACTTACTTCCTGGGCCTGGGCAGGGGTAGCAACCTTCCCAGTTCCAATGGCCCACACAGGCTCATAAGCTATAACAATATTGGCCCAATTTGATATTCGACCTGAAGAGATGTAAATTAGCAAATGATACAAGGAAATAAACAAAATTCCTGAATAAATTAAAAATGCAATGACATCATATGTAGTATGCTTGATCCAAACATATAGATACGTTAACAATTTCACTCATGAAACATATGTAGTAAATGGGCAATCTTGCTTGAAGGAGGGCTCCCGACTTCTTGCCAAAAACAAATCTTCTTTGATAAACATGTAAGCTTTACAAAGTCCATCTCATAGATAACAAAATCACTCCCAGACATTGATAAAATACACACGTACACTCATAAGAACAAGTATCTAACGAATGAAATGTAAATACTAGTCAATTCAAAAGAAATAGTGTCCAACAAACTAGTTTTTTGTAAACTGATTGCTCCTAAATTTTAAATAACTTAAATGCCCCTCCATGTGCGCTTTTTATGAGCAGACAAGAATGCCTTCAGAAATCAATAGACCTTTATGAGGTTAGACAAGGGATGAAAATAATATTTCAGTTCAATGTCATTTTTTATAATTACAAAAAGATGATGGAAAGCCAAACCCACTATGGTGGGAACAGGATTCTGATGATGCCAAAAAGATTATGGAGACGGGACATTTTAGACATTTAAATAGAAAAAGGATAATTTATTTTTGGCAAAATCCATTTCTTAGGGGGGGGGGGGGGGGGGGGGGGGGGGGGGGGGTTTCTTTGAATATATTTATCACAGAATGGAGCTAAATTCAATTCCATCCATGCTCTTTTGGGATAGATAACTAACCTTGGGGATTTTTAAGAAATTCCGCAAAAATTTATAGATTTTACGGGTTGTGACAAGAAAAAGGTTTCCAATGTATTCTACACACTCTTAGATTTAGTACAAGTACAAAACTCATATGAGTGTTCCCTTTGAAAGAAAATCAACAATGGTTTTAATGTTCCATTCTCAAAATTATGGAGCGGAATAGGTTATCAGATTTGTTTATACAAACAGATATCACGATTTTCCATCAGCAGAAAGGTCCCCATTTCTACTGGATATAAATTGAAGAGATAGTACGGAACCTGAGATTGCTTTTATCTGTGCAGCAACAACATCCATGGTAGATCCTGATTCTCTCTGTTCAAGAGTTTCACCAACGCAAGCAATCACCTTCAAACCTTGAGAAAGTGCATATGCAACTTTTTCTCCAACGAACTGCAAAGATTAAATTCATGATACACACCAAATTCATCAAGCAAATGAAAATAACTTTGTAGCTTGCTGTTCTATCATCAAATACACATAAAATAAGAATATGACCCTCAGTCCTGTCATAAGAGATCACCTCATTTGATTCAGTCAACAAAGACCTTCTCTCAGAGTGACCTAAGATGACCCAGTGAATGCCCAAATTGACAAGCATCTCTGCACTGCACCAATAAGAGGCACCAACTTCAAGTATTTTCATGAAAAACAATGGAACTGCATATTACTACAATTATCAATGCAACAAAGCATCAATACAGACACAATGGCAACAGAAAGAAAGGAATCAAATTTGAAAAGAAAAATTGAAAACACAGTTCCCACTTACAAATTAGTCAAATACCATCATTAGACAACATTATACAGAATTGGTGCATTGAAATCCCACAAATGGTTATGAATATCTGCAATAGGGACCATAATGTTGCAAATCATTGAGTCTTTTTTTTTTTTTTTTTTTGCGGTAACATTGCAAAGCATTGAGTCACCCATCAATTTCTGGTACAAAATTTTTCACCAAACCTAGACTAATACAGTGTTGAATGGTCAACCAGTTGATTGCATCGCAATTCACTTACAGAAATATATATTAAAAAATGGAAAAAAAAATTGGTGAGTAGAGCCAGAGCAAGTATTCCAAGGAAGCCCACTAGCTTCCGATAAGCATGTCTACTTACATATATATATATTTAAATGGAAAACAACGCTTCTTTCTTGAAAGTAATGATAAGATATCCAAGTCCTTTGCCACAACAAACATTCCATATGTGTTTCATTGTCAAGGTGAATACCCACTACTTATCACCACTTTGACTGCATCATCATTATCTTTTATCTAAGTGCAGGCCACAAGAAGTTTTTTTTTTGGGAACTTGGGGTATCCGGGCCAGCTTGCGTGCACGACTAATCCCCAAGGGTTTGTGCAGTCCTCCCGTCCCACACAAACCGGGTAATTACCAGGCCAAAGGCTTTGGGGGTCGCCCCAAAGAATTGATAGCACCTGAGAAGTTTTGAACTTGAGACCCTGGAGGGAGCACACCCCCAAGCTCGGATAATCCACAATCTAATAGTCATAAAAAAAACAGATCAAGACCAGACCGGCCACAGCACCACAAAACCGCTACTACAGCTGATGAAAAGTTGAAAAAAAAATATATCATATGAAGAGGGAAGACAAGAAGCTCTTGCAGATGCTCCAAGATCAGCCAAATGCACACCCAAATGGTCTAAAAAAAGGAGTGAAACTTCTCAGCTTTGAAGACAGCACAGAAACTCTTCTGTTTCATAAAAAACAAGGGCATGCAAAGGCTTACAATATATGCCAAAAACTACTTCCATGCTATCCATTCTGATGTAGACCAGTAAATATTCAAATAAAAAGTCTAGACAGTATACACTCAAATAGCAGATGACTGTAAGCCCAAAACTGCAACAATCAAAGATGAGATAATTGGGAGTACACTAAGGCATACCTGACTTCACCTGTGAAAGCACCACCCTTTCTCACCCAACAGTTTTGAGCCGAAACATGAAAATCAGGCCTCAGCAGACCCTTTACCAATGTCAGAAACACAAATGGAGGGCTTATTACAACTTCTGTAGAAAAAAACAAATTTTCACAATAACAAAAAGTTGAGGACCAGTAAGTTCCATAAAAAAATTTATCGCAAAAATGTTAATAAGAAAAGCAATGAAGAGAGCCAGCATCTTATAATCAAGAGATGCTATTACTCGGTTATGTTGCATGACTCTGACAAACACATAAAGGATTCTGACACTCAAGGAATTCCAGTATGGTATCTTACATTTCCAACTAATTATTAATATATTAATTAAGGTCTATAACATTGAGTTCCACTTTTTTGCTATAAAGCATATATGCAGCACATAAGGCATCATTAAGCTCATTTATGCAATTCTCAGTAGGTACAAAGACAATTCAATAAAAATAACATATATGGTCCATAGCAATGCTTAATCTGAATTCTTTCAACAATATTAATAAAACATACCTGGATGTTCAGAATATTTTCTTTCATACTTTTTATTTATTAATTTTTTATGGTAAATGATATGATTATAAGGAAAAGCAGGAAAACTTTCTTTCCTGATAAATTATAAGGAAAAAAATTGCTATGGTTATCTTCATTTTCCAAAAACCAAAAAGCTTTAAGCCCTCAAACTGACAAAGAAGTTCAACACGGGAAAAAACCCTTAATATTTGATTCTTCAATGTATCACCAAGATAAACAAGTGATAAGATAAAAGAAAATAGGTTAAGATGGTTTGAGTGTGTAAAGCAAATGACCTAAAGAGACCAGTCAGAATTTGTATGAAGATATTCTTTGAAAGACCCACGAAGGCAAGGAGAAAATGAAACAGAAAATAGATTGAGCCTATTAGAACGAATATAAACAACCATAAGCTAACCAGAGATGTGGTCTTTGATAGATTGGGCTAGAACAAAATTTATATTGCCAACACCAACTAGTTTGGATAAAGTATTTGGCTTTGATTGACTGACTAATTGATCTCCAATGAATTCAATTTTGTTCAAATCACTCCACAAACACCATGGAGCAGTCCAATAAGCCCTGAAATCATCCAAATGGCTTTATAGTTGAAGGTGAAGGTGATAGCCTGTTGGACCACAGATCCCTATAAAAAACCAAAAGAAAATTACTTTCTTTGTCTGTCAACCAGATTTTTCACACATCTCTGATCGTAAATCCAAGATGATTGGTATCAAGATTGAAATACAACATAGTGCTTTTTATATTCAAAAAAAAAAATTTGTTTCCAGGAACCACATTGAGTCATGTAAAAGTTCATGATCATTGACGCCATCAGAGGGAATGAAGAAACCGGCCAACTGACTGATCTAGTTCCAGTAAGGGAAACGAAGAAGAAAGACACAATTTTGTTGTTGTTGTTGTTGGGGGAGGGAGAGGGGGGTTGTGTTGTTTGGGTTTGCTAAAATGGAATAAATTCAAATTGATTATTCACTTCGTAGCCTAGAAAATTGAATCTACTCCTGAGATGTAGACTTCGTGGGCACTTCCGTAAACCAACGAATAGAAGGGTGCAACGAACAGATAAAAAGTAACCATATCGCCTTAAAGTGATGAAATATGCCCAAATTCTGGCGAACATGCCTACACTAGAATGTTTCTATTGTTCGAAACGTTCAACAATTTCAACCGTTCCCAAAGTTCAACTGATCAGAATGATCTGAACTGAATTACGTGACAATAAGAACCCCTTCGTGAAGACTTACAGGATTCTGTTCCAGTATGCATTCACTTACCCGCAACATCTTCTGAGGGTACTTCGGCTTCATTCAACATGGTGACTATCTTCTTCACCTCTTCGGTTGTACCATTCTGCATGGATAATCAGTTCAGACAAGAACAAATGATATTAGCGTAAACAAAACTGAACATCCAAGTACCATGAATGCCATTTTTTCGCCTTATCAAGTAATCTGAAGCTATTTGATGTTTAGTAACAGTAATCAGCCATAAAACCCTTATATATGGATCGAATCATCACTAATCATCAAGATCTAAGATCTACCAGAACAGGCATTTCACCTACTTCCAGAATCAAAGAAACAAAAATCCGGAAATGTCGAAAGGAAAAAATTACTTAAAAAAAAGTTTTGACAGATCAAATGTGTAGAAAGCAGAAGATCTTACGCATTTCCAGTTACCGCCAACAAGGAACTTCCTGGCCATCTTTTGACGACAGATCGGCTTAAGAAAACGATAAGAATCACAAGAGTGGAGAGAATCGGAGATGGGCAGAAAGAGGGTTAGAGAACAAGCGAAGATTTTAATGACAAAGCAGCGACCCGAGTAGAGGCCCGATGTTTCTCGGAATGACTACAATACCCCTGCTTTTTGAAGGCGAGCGAATTGCCCCGTCAGTTCACTTAAATTACTAACATAACCTTCGTCTTGTCGGTTTTTGACCTCAGAGACTTTTCAGGGGAACAGATAAATGGATTATGTATCGGGGCCAAATTCGTGATTCCGAAAACGTTTATCTTCCGCGGCTAAGGAGCACGCGGTTTCCTCGGTTTCATCCACAGGATCTTGAGGTGTCGAAATTCGGAGACTGAAATGAGAGCAAAATGACCAAAAAGCAACGGAACATCAGGAACACCGACGGCACGTGAGAGTTCAAATGCTTCTCCATCCGCGGTTTCGGGTTCCTGGTGTTGGCGCTCCTGCGGTTTTTGGGCTGTTTGAAAGATGGAGCTACCGTTTTAAGGAAACCGGTTTGGATGGAAACTTAAAAGTTAAAACATTCCTGAAGTCCTTTCATATGGTTTCCCGCCATTGAAACTAGGGTTTCCCGACTTCGTACTTGAGTCAGTCTATTTGTACGATCTGCGGACTGCAATCGAATTTCTTCCAGAATACAGTGATCTCTGTGTCCCATTTTACACATGCTGTTTTGTTAACATCTCCGTCAGATTAATGCAATTGAAGAGTCGAAGCTGTGTTAATTTGTTTATAAACCCTTAAGAGTCCTGGAATTTGCAGAATGGCTGGACAATCCGATCCTCATCTATCACTTTTCTCTGCAGCTGAGGTATCACAGATGTTAATCAAACTCCTTCTTTATTGTTTTTGCGCCTTATTTTTGGACTGTGTTGTTTCAAATTTTCCTTTTTTTTTTATTTGCTTTGAATTCTGCTTTTGTATTGGAATTGTAATGTAGCTCGAGGGAAATTGTCTGATTATAGTTTGGATTTTTCAGGTAGAGTTTCTTGCAGAAGACGAAATGGTGGAAATTGTCCCAAATATTAGAATGGAGGCTTTGAATTTTATCTGTGTAGTTATCCATTGTTTATTTTCTCTTGTTTCTTATATTTTTCTTTGTGAGAATATGTGGATCATGAAATGATCTGATGCTTGGTTTTGTTATTATAAGGGGGATTATGGTCCATTCCGTCCACAAATAGCGACTGAAGTTCCACTGTGGCTTGCTGTTGCTTTGAAGAAGAGAGGAAAGTGCACCATTCGACTTCCCCAATGGATGTCTGTTGGTGAGTTTTCTTTTTAAGATGTTTCACTTTTTCATATTTATCTTTTAACCATGTTGAACTTTCCCGACCACCTCTTGTATCATGTCTGCATATCTTCATATAGATTCCCAATGTCAAACTTTCGTCCTCTAAATAATGTGTCATCTGTTAGTTTTCTGTGCTAGAAACTTATAGTTGGTTGTAAGGACAAGTTTGACATCCCTGTTGTACACATGCTTGGAAAATATCTGAGGTCTCTGCTCTTTTGCATTTAGTGATGCATTGGTGCAGCAGAAAACTTGGATGTTTCTTTATGTTATAGAAATCTTTAGGCTTTTTAATGTTCAAAGTTGGAAAATAAATTTTTATGATTATACCTCTCATTTATCAGTATTTTCTCTGTGGCCCAGAAAAGTTAACGCAGGTCTTAGAAGCTGAGAGAGAATCTCCTAGAGAATTTCAGCCACTACCTTTCCATTATGTAGAAATTTCAAGGCTCCTGTTTGATCAGTATGTATTGTTGCCTTTTCATTTCCATTTTCCTTTGACAATCCTGACACCAACCTAAATTCTGTTGATAATAGTGCTCGTGATGACATCCCTGACATATATATGGTGAGTTTGGGAACTGTCTGTCTGATTGCTGTATACAGTCAGATTTCTTTTATGTGTTATATGCATAGGGATTTTTCTTGCAGATGAGATCTCTGATTGAGGATATTAGAGATGTAAGGTTTCATAAGGTCGAGACAGGATTGGAGACAATTTCTGCTCGTACACATGCAGTCAAGGTATATTTTTTATCACCATTTATGTACCCCTTGTATATGATGATTAAGAACTGGACTTTGTTGGCCCTTGAGGTTTATTTACAAATTTTGGAATTTGTTTGAACGGTTCTTAAGCTAACCCTTGCTGTTCTTGTTTGTCTATCTATGACTGTATGTGTAAAAGTGTTAAATATATTCCCAAGTGAAACTAATATAGTGTTTTAGGTGCAAAATGAGGAAAACGGATCATAAAAAGTGGCCCCAACCATAAAAAAATGTGTATTTGTTTTAATGCATTAAAATTATAACGCTTATTTCATTGAATTTCCTAGTTGTGGAATATAGTGCTCCTTATCAGTCCTCTGTAGATACCTTCCCCCCCCTGTAATTATCGTCCAGTTATATTTCCATGGAATATCTGCCATTCTGTGCCTTTACGTTATCATAACTTTGTATGCCTCAGCTGAAAAATCTATCTGCAATGGAAGTGAATATAGTTCGTCCGTTTGTTGTGAGAGCCCTACAGTCTTTTTATAAGCATGATAGTCCACAGATGATACAGAATCCAGACACAATGGCTAATAGGCGACCACAAGTAGTCGACCGTGGACCAAGGGTAAGTTTGCTTTAAACTTCTTTGCTTTTCCGGAAAAGGTTAAAATTACGACATATTAGTAGTTTAGCAATAATAGCATCTCATCTGAGACAATCAACTGTTTCTCCATTTATTTTTCTGTCAGTTATTAATTTGGGTTTAAGTAAATAATAGCCTATTAATTGAAGCAGGATGATTCGGGAGGAGTTTGATCATATCGATTCTTGTTTTCTTGCAATTATTCAGCATTGACATTAAACAGTCCTATTTCAGTGGCATATTTCAGTGGCAGTGTTGTTTAACTTGTCCTACACTTCAACCCAGTAATGGATCAGTCTGGTTTTTTTTTTTTTTTTGGGACGAGTGATGAAGATTATAGTAGAAGTTAAAGGGTTATAAAAGTACAAAATCAGTATCATATTACACACCTAAGGAGCCTTAGCTCAGCAAACAAACCCCTAATAAGCACCTAAGCATATTTTACTACGTCGCCAGCAATGAGATCCTGTCATCTAGCCCCTGCATTAACTAATTTATCCACCACCACGCTGGCTGCTTTTTGCACATGGTTGAATGAGATGTTCAACCCACATACCAGTGATCTAGCCATCCTCACCATATGTCGTAGTCGTAAGGTCCAACCTCATCCTCCATCCTTAAATGAGTAATAGCAGCTGCATCTCCCTCCCCTACCACATCTCTAAAACTTTTGCTCCGAATAATGTGCATACCACTCATGAAAGCTAAGAACTCAGCTTGAATAGAATCTCCATCCCTGCAGGTACACAAAAGATTAAAACCGTCGTGATCTCTGATCATCCCTTCAATTCGCAATGTCCCAGGATTCCCTAAAGAACACCCATTAAGGTTCAATTCCATAGTTTCTGCCCTAGGGGGTTGCCACTGCTATACAACGTATTGTATCTCTATGGATGCATAACAAAGCACGACCCTATTTAACATAATCTTTGAAGCCAATGAACCCTTGAATTCTTTATATCTGGAAGCCTAAGAACAATTTGATGGATTTGATGACCTTATCAATGGATGACCTGGTATCTTCAAAAAAATCAACCATACTTTGTGGAGGTGGTGGTGTATAGGGGGATTAGATCTAAGGTTGGTGCAAATATGGTTAAAAAAAAGGACATGAGAAGAAAGAGACCAGACATGTCTATCAGGCAATGAGGAGTCAATAATTACTTGGGAAAGTTCCTCTAACAGATAACCAAGCTCCTCCATATCTGAAGGACGTAAGTCACAATGGAATTGCAAGTTCCAAGTCAAACCTGTACAGTCCTCAGAGAGAATGTCCGATACCTCTAGATCAAATAAATATTGTATGTTTGATTTTATCACCCAGACAGTGGGACGAAGGATCAAGTTTGCTCCATGCAAATTGTCATCTGCCGGTTTGTCTGGTCCAAGTTGGCGCCTAGGTTATTTTGAAAACATACTACTGAACATGCCATTTTGCAGCAACAGTCTGTTCTGCTTGGGATTTTGGTAGATTTGATGGGAGTAGTTTCTGTAAATGAATTTCCATGGTTTAATTGGGTTTATCCTGGTTTAAATGCTTGGTGGAATAGCTATATATGGCTTGAGTTATAATACTTCCAGAAATTTCAGGTTCATATACAATTTACTTGTCTAAAGAAAACCAACCCGGCTGGAGTAAAAAGTAAGTGTAATTAATCTTCATGCATGGTGGATGTGAGTCATTATCTGTTATGGTGTGATGAATTGAATGGAACTTCGTTTTTCTAAAAGCCAGGATTTATACTATAGAGAAGTTGTCGGTCTTTTTTATTATGACTTGGGGCTTTGTCATGTGGACGCTAGATTTAGTAATCTGCCAATAGTTTATTGATATTTTTATTGTTATGTCTATAAAATTTCAGTTCATCTGAAATAATGTTGATATGACACCAGGAGGTACTAGTTTGACTCCTGTGTCAAATGTTGAAAGATTGTTGTTTCAACTTCCGAGAAATTTCCTTTCTCTGATAATTCTTTTTGTTTCTCAGCGGGATCTCCGACGCCACTAGATGTGTGGAGCTCCTTTCCAGATTTGATAGCAACTCAAATGGTCATTCATCTTGTCTAGACACTAGTTGAAGCACTCTGGGAAAACATGTGAGGGAAGTACTTTGCCATCAGCCATTGCCTTTCTAACAATGTCCTGCCTCAGATGTGGTATAGGGCCACCATGATTTTGATGATTTGGGTACTCAAAAAGGAACTTATTGTTTTGTAAACTGCAAAGATTTCATTTTATTAACAAGAGGATATACAAAACATAATCAATGTGCTAGGCTCTTGTGGTTACCATAATGATCCCCTTAATCTCATTAGATTTCAAGTTTGATTTTGTTAATGCAGTTGGAATTACATTATTAAAGTAAAACATTGTCTGGAGTTTCTTCTTCAGTGGACAGCAAGGGTTTGTATTCTGTGATCATACATGGTTTTAGCAATCTATTTTGGCCTTTCCATGATACCGCTTTGTAACAAGAAGGAAACCTCAGCATGATTATTCAAATGTATACCTGTGAATGATCAATGACAGATGTCCTAGTCAATCACCGATCAAATCATGATAAATGTTTTTGTAAATTATTTACATAAGCCATGATTTCTGTGTCCATAAGATGACTTTTCCAGCATGTGGATGGGAAAACATCAGATAAGGTTATAAAGCCTTAAATTTTTTTGTTGCTTTAAAGTGATTACTGTAGTTTAGCAACTAATTGGAAATTCTTTCAGGGAAATATTTGGTTCATGTAAGATTAGAATATCTTTTGGTTTTTAGGGTCTTGATCTTGTTTTTAACTGTTGATGTTTTTGTTTTGACGATAGGTCCAAGTTTAAAGACTCTCGAGGTTATTGAGGTTTTACTTTCATGGATTGCTTGAAATTGTTTATTTTCTGAAGTATGGAAGATGCAATGAAATCTTCTGCATTGTTTGCCTGAATTGGTCCCTGAATGTTGTAGTAGTTACAATTTTCTCTTGTTAGGAGGCAAAGGGTCCCTGGGACCCATACGGAGTGTGTTGCTACAGTTGTCATTTGAGATTAAGTGGTCCATACTTTCCCTTATATTGAGTCTAATTTTAATTTGACTCTTCTCCTAGACTCTTCCTTCCCAGTTTCCCTCCATGTTCCACTTGAAAAAAGAAAAAGAAAAATACAGAAAAGAAGATAAATTTTTATTTAAAATGAAATTTTTTTTTTGATTCCACTGAAAATGTAGCTACCTTATCATTGAAATAATTCTTAAAGCCAACCCTGAAAAACAGAACAGAAGTAAGAAGTAATCTTCTATTGTTACCTGGAAGAAACAAGTGTGAAACTCTGTCTCTCGCCCTCCCTCGCTCTCTGTCTCTCTCAATGTATGTATGTATGCAAGTAGCAGTTTGTATGATAAATTTATCAGGTAGGTAAGTCGAGAAAGCAATATAACATGCCTAATGTCTCCTTCCCCATGTGAGCCCTAGAATTTAGAGAGTTCATTATAATATGCTGTGATTCCATAGATGGTAGGTACCTGTGCTTGGCATTTCCACGCTTTTCTTGTCCGTTCTTCCATGGCAGCTTCTCTCTCCCAGTAAAAATATTAAATCCCATTGGCAAGGAAGTTTTACCAAAATAATTTAATTTATTTAATAATATAGTCATACTAAATTGAATTATTCGTTTGCTAGAAGTCTTTCATACGCTTTCTTAAAAAGTTTAATTATATTTATCTGGGAACCCCTTTCTTGAAACACTTTAACTATTTTTTTAAGTGAAATTGAGCTGTCCCTAAACATTGTTTAACAATCCAATTATTGAAAAGTATTGAGAGAATCTGTCCAGCTATTCATCATTATTTTTCTGACCATCATTACCACCCTTTTTAATTGTTTAAGACTTAAGACTAAGAAAGATGTTCTGCATGTAATTACATCTGACAAGGTCAAGTAACAGCATCAACATTTGTATTATGTATGACAAACAAATCGATGGTGCTTTGGTAAATAATTCTTCTTTGATACCAACTCAATTTGATTGGAATAATTGCCATGGCGATCCAGCCAAATCCCCTATGTCCCATGAGCCCCAGTCATTACTTTCCCGTGGTCGTGGTCAAAATCAACACACGGATGCAATTTGATGACTTAAAATTTGCTGGAGTCCTTGATCGGAAGATCTGCTAATCCAACGGTGATGTATATGTCCACTTAGGTGCATGAAGCCTATATGTACACCCCTTCCACCGTTGAACCAACAGATCTTTCAACGTGAGGAACCAGCTGACATGGCCTTCAATTTGATCTCCTTTTGTTGGATGTTCGCGAGAAAGCATCCAATGACTAATCAAGAGGGACTACAATTTCTCGTGATCTTTGTAGGTCTCGTGATCTTTGTAGGTGGCATGGGCCTAACGCGTGGAGCGTGAAAAGAGGCGGAGGCGCGTATATTCGAATCTCCGAGCAACCCGCGCGGCCTCCGGTCAATTTCCGCCCTCTCTTTCTCGTGATGTGGTGAGCTGCCGTGTCGCTCCCGGCAACTCCGATTCGGCCATGACCGTTACTCATTTTGGAACTTGGACCAACCTTTACTTGCCTCCCACGCCAAAATCTAAATTCTTGTCAAAATTATGATTATGCCCCTCTCCTTCTTTCTAATGGCTGGATTTTCCCTTCGGAAGATAATCGGTGTTATGATAATTCAAAAAGATCTTTCCAAACAAATTTACACGAAACTAACCTGCTTTCCATCCTTGTTCAGAGTCTTCAGGCCTTATCCGTAGCCTGAAAATGTTCAGCTTGTTTAGTAATTTTGAGATCGGAAGAGGGCAATAAAGTCATTGCATTTGCGTTTCACCGCTTTAAGAAGTTTCTTCTCCGTTTCTTTCGCCTTCCATCCTTTGGGTTGCCGCAGGCTCTTCTTCCTTCTTTCACCCTTTGGATCAAACTGTCAATAATTCCTACAACCCGAATAAAATTTGGTGTTTTGTATTTCTTTGTTTTCGATAATTTTTGCTCATCAATTTCCTTGATCTCGGTTTCTAATGTTCTCAATCACTTTCTGCTTTGAATTCCTTCGGAAGGAATTGGCTGTCGACTTTAATTCTCTCATGGAGGAGGAAAGAACTTCTTGTAGATGAATTTTTGTTTTTGCTTTTTTGGGATTCCTGGATTTCACAACGGTTTCCTTGTTTGAATCTTAATGTTACATTGTCGTTGGAGCTCAATGATTTTGAGAAGGTATAGTTTCTTCCCCGTGAATTTCGATTTTCCAAGCTTGTGACCGAGGGATTAGGGTTTGCGTTGAGCAGAAGTCTTTTAAAATTGTGATTGCACAGTTGAATTAAGATGGGAACGTGGGGGTTTGCAAGACGGGCAGCTGTCGCCCCGGTTGAGGGCGACGCTCTTGATAGTTGTAAGATGGATTGCCGCATTAGCGCCGCGGCTGGAGATTTCTGGGTCAGATTGGCAGGCGTTGGGAGTCAACTCGTCGGACCCGTGGGTGGTTTCAGCCATGAGAGTGAGCACGACTTAGCGCTTATGGTAAGCGATTTCTTGGAGAATGGAAGTGGCGGGGCGGATTCGAGGTATAGCAGTGACAGCGATTCTAGTTTATCTGATCTCCCCCACCTTGCGGAGAAGATTTCGGTTGCTCTCTCTCTCTCTCTCTCTCTCTCTCTCTCTCTCTCTCTCTCTCTCTCTTAAATTCCCACTCTTTATTCCTCCACATCCCCTGCTAACATGTTCTTTCGATTCTCCTTTCTTAATAGTTATTTTTATTGTATATAAATTCTATATATATATAGGTGAATACTTGCAAAATATATCCATCTTAAATTATCATCATCTTTTATTCTGTTCTTTTACATTATAGAGTCAGAGATATATGGTCATATTACGTTGGCAGCTTGATCTGGGATCATGTTCATGTTATTTTCTTCTGTTGAGTTGATCAGGTATATAGACAGATAAAAATGGTAGGCCAAGCAGGTTCGGGAGATAATTATAATTTTCGTTGTTCTAGTTGATACATTTTGTTTCATGTATGCAATATTCGAATTTTATATTAGGATTTCAAGAAGGAAATTTTAGTATAGGATTGCAAAGATCAGGAGCCTATTCAATCATAACTTGGAATTGGGGATTCTTTGTGAGTACTCAGTTAAATTATTCAGTGAAGGTCCTTCCAGAAGCTGTTATTAATAAATTAATAACAGATTCTGGAATTGGATTCTTTTATTACCGAATTCCAAGGTATAAGTGTAGCTTTCATGCAAGTTTTGATCTATAAGTGAGTAATTAATAGTCATTTAGAACATTTGAATTATTTTGTTATCGAATTGGACCAAGAGTTGTTGCTGAATCCAAATGTATAGTTGCCTGCCTTTTTTTGTTTTGGTACTCCAATTTAAATGGATAGTTAGGATTTCCTATCATCAATTGAGAGCTTCTTTTCTCCATTTTATAGATGACTTTTTGCTGCATTAGTTCATGTAACTTTATATGTTGTGTGTGCAATGGGTTAGGGTTTATCTCTAAAGAGATGTAGCAAAAGTTCTATGCCAGCTGCATATGTGATAGTATCCTACTCATTCACTAGGGCTTAGGACTAGCAATGCTCCAGACTGATATAAAACAACATTGGTAAAGTTGACCAACAAAGAAGCAATATATGCTTAGGATGAGAATTGATGAGTTGAGAATGTTGAGATTCATGCCACAGGAGGCCCTCAAAATACAAGGTAAGGAATACAAATATTTGAGAATTTATAGGTGTTGTTCACATTGAAGAAAGATACAAGAAATTGGGTTGAGATATTCATATTTGGCTAATCTAGAAGTCCCTTTGTAAAATGGATGGTCTAAAGTGGCTAGATCATTCATCCATGTGGCAAAACATTCTTGTCACAAAATAAAATTGAAGTTGTTGTGATAGAACAAAATATCTTACATCATACATATGCGTGTGTATGTGTGTACGGGCGCGTGCGTGCATTAGTTTCTATGTTTAATTATAATTTTTCTACTTTTTTCTAGTTTTCTAATTTTCACTTTTCTTTAAAATTTGCTCAATGTATTAGTGATGCCACATTTGATGGTTGGCCGTGTGATCAAGCCATTTGACTTTTCACCTAGCCCATTCTTCTAGTCAGTGAACATTATGATTTAGTAATTTATTTGGATCTCTCCCCTTTCTTTTTTAATTGGGTAATATAATGTTGTGGAGCTGTAGATGATGGCTTGTATGTGGTTGATATTGGTAGCTTCAGCAGTAGCCTTAAGGTTAGGATTGTAATTTAGATAATCTTTTCACAGCAAAAAAAAGTAAATGGTTCAAACAATTATTGATTGACATAAATGATTGAACAATTATCAATTGAAAAGCGGTGTTTTCCTATAGGCTTTTATGCACTTTGGCATATAGATGTGTAAGTAGTTATTGTCCTGTGGGTATACAGGACAATGAATGAAGAGTCTTCTAATTTGAATTTGCCCTTGTTTAGGGAAATGGATGTGGTTGTTGAGTATCCACATGGATATAAGGTGTTAAATTCTGTAACCAATCAAGATGCAATGTGTGTGTTTGTGAAATAAATAGCCAAAAAAAAAAAAAAAAAAGAGGGAAAAAAACAGAGCAGGTCGTAGAGAACAATATTAAGTTCATTATTGACGGTCCCATTATGAACTAGACAAAGAAAAGAAAGTATCAAAGTGGATTGCAGTAACAGTCAAAGAAGAAGAGAGGAGAACAAAAATTCAAATGGTCATAAGCGCTTGTCTGTTAAAAGCATCCTAAATGTGTCAAATACATTTGAATGATTTCCTCCTAGTGAAGTGCTGGTTTATAGAATTATTCCTTGATTCCTAGCAAATGATAGGCTCCATGATTGTAAAATGTCCACACTTACTAGGATTTTAATGGTGTTGAACTTAAATACATCTTGATTATTAGTTAGAATGAATTTTTTTTGTTCTTTAGATTCGAATTTTTTTTTACCTCATTTCGATTGTGGACGTCCTTTCTCCAACCATGTTGTGATTTAGTTATTAGTAAGGGAAACACAAAACTGTTCTGATTATCTCTCATTATGCAGTTCTACAAGTGCACAGTGAATCAATATGAGAGTGACTTGTTATCAGTGGTTCATTCTGTGAAGGAGACAGACCTTGACTTTGTCAAGTCAGGTCCATGCAATGCAAGCTGCATCAAGTTTTCTCTGGTAAAGCTCCTGAGGTCTTCTGGTTATGATGCGGCTGTATGTGCATCCAAATGGCAGGGCTATGGCAAAGTTCCTGGAGGTATGAATTAATTAAACCAGGATTGCTGTAAATAAAATCTTCTATTTTTCATAACAAAAAGTGAGGATTTCTTCCGTTTTGGAAGAAACTGTCCAGCCTTCCTTTGTCGTATACATTGCATTTCATATATGGGATTCTATCATATGATATGGTTTGTACTTGAAGCTGGAAGATCCTCTAGTCAATAAATCAACCCTGTCTGATGATTTTCAATTTTAGATTTACATCTATTTTTTCTTGCCCATAAATTACACTTGAAGGAGAAGTTGGTTGGGGTTTTTAGGATCACCTTTCCAAATCCTTTTTGGTTCTAACCATCCACCATAATTTTTTGCCATCGGATGAGGTGGTTTGGAGAAATTGGATCCTAACCAGAGATCAGGCCTATGTGGTGACTTGGATGCATTTTTCAAACATCAGTCTTATTTTTATGACATCCAAAAGGAGGTGGTGTTTTGGAAGTGTTGGAGTGATTTTTAAGTCAATTACCATATAGATCTCCCCTCCTTGTTTGTGCATGCCAAATAACACAACATAGTGATATAGACTGCTTCTGCGCTATGTACCTCTCACATAGGATGCAAAGCCCTTAACCTCTCTTAAAAATTTTTTATTTCTTTGTCTTATTGAGAATTTTAGATTTAACACTGATCATTTCTAACATCTATTTGCAATTACTAAGGTGACCATGAATATATTGATGTGGCCACTCATAATGACGCCGGAATCCCTGAACGCATGATCATTGATATTGATTTCCGAAGCCACTTTGAGATAGCAAGAGCTGTTGAATCCTATGATGCAATATTGAATGCTCTTCCAGTTGTGTATGTGGGTACATTGTCCAAGTTGAAACAGATTCTTCAAGTTATGGTGGAAGCTGCAAGGTCTTCTCTCAAGCAGAACTCGATGCCTTTTCCTCCATGGAGGTCTCTAGCTTATTTGCAAGCCAAGTGGCATTCTAGCTATCAGAGAAAGGTTAACCCAGATGAACAGAATATTAAAGGCATGGGCTCTTATGATCACAAGCAATGCATTGAACATTTATGGAGGCTAAAATCTTCTGAAATTGAGGCAGAACGATTTTTGAAGCCCATATACAGTGAAAATAATTGGAGGCCGAAGCTAGAGAGATGGAGGCACTCTTCATTTCGGACCCTCTGAAATTGTACGGACATTTTTGGTTCACGCCTCAGATAAAGGCTTCTCTTCAGAAAAGAATATTTTTTCCCTTGTTCCATGTCAAATAAGCCGGAACCAGGATAGACTCTGGTTCACGTAGCAGTTACCGGCAACAATAGCACAGCGTAATTTGGTGGAGATGTTTTCATCTAGTTCTTTGGAGTTTACACATTTCTCTTCTGTTTTTTGCGCATGAGCATCATGCAATGAGGTCAACTTGGTACCTCAGACAAGATGGTTCTTGCTTGATCGTGATGCATCATCACTCTAGATATTGCATTTGTTTCTTTTTCAGCTATCATCTCAACTGACTTCCTTGCCAGTTTTTCAATGGCCATAGAGAAGTTTGATATATGTATTCTTTTTTACCATTTATTTTGATTTATTCTTTCCTTACGGATTTCAAGTGCATATGTTTTCCAGTTGTCTAAAGATTGCTGGGATGGTGTCAAAATTCTCTCCTTTTCAATAATCAATATGGTTGTTCAAGTTTATTTTGTTACAGGCTCTAGTGTCGATCTTTCTTAATAGTTATTTTTGTGTAATTGTGTTTCAGCATGATTTATTGCAGATCATTGAAAACTGGTTAGTGATCATGATTTGTGAATTCAGAAATTTGGGGGTAATCATTCAAGTTTAATTATTGAACTCCCAACACCAGCAATTTAACTCTGTAGCTGATGGTGTTGAAGCCGACAAAAAAACTGAAACATTATATATATATATATATATATACTATTATAAAGAAAATTCTTAAGATTCTCTACTGAAATTTGCTACCGAAGTTGCCCCTCATATTTTTCTATTCATTTTTATCTCCTAATTAATTGCTTATACTTATCTCTAGTCTTTTGATACAAACACAGCATATGCATTTCCCCTAGTGTATATAAACTATAAATCTTGTATGATCTTTCTCTATTATTTTGATTGCATGTTTTGACGCAAGAGATTTAGATGATACTAAGGTTCTAGATTTTCTTGCCTAATCTATCTATTTCACATATTCTAATTGCGTGATGATAGATTGATAATCTAAATGGCATTATAAGTATATTGTGTTTAGAATATTTCAGTCATTCTCTAATACACTTATCATGCTCTAGAGGATAGGAACTTAATCTATGATCACTTCTATTTTTTATCTACTTGCTAAGTTAAATTTTCCATTGATCTAGATAAGATTAATTAAGAGCCAAACTCGAATCGAATTTGTTTTTGCACAAGTCATATGAGGAATTGACTTGTGTATAACCAACCTCTATGTAAAACACCGACTTCAATATGTGTAATTACAAGTGGGTTGTTAAATCAATTGGTCACAAGTTTCTAGCTTTATTTGCAAAGAAATTATAATACGTATATTTATATCTATCTATAATATTATAAATGGTACTAGGTAGATTCTCGACTGAAACTTATTACCCAAGGAACCCATCACCTTTTTCTATATTGACTTCTATATCCTACTTAATAATTTACACCCACAATTAGTACTATTTTACAGGGAATTGGGCAGATTCTCGACTGAGATTTGCTATGTACCCAAAGAGCCATTCCTCGTTTTTCATATTTGCTTATATATCTCAATTAAAACTTATCACCCATGAACGTACTAAGATTTGCACCCAAAGAATCTTCCCTATTCTCATATGGACTTCTATATCTCAATTAATAACTAATGCCCACGTACCAATCCACTAATTAAATTAGATATGACAACCTTGGGCTAATGCATGTAGATGATATTAAAGATAGGAAAATAATGTGGTAGTAAACTGGGAAAAGGAATTAGAATCACATGAACTTAGTAAAAAGAAAAAAAAAAACTTTATAAAGTCTTACAAAAATTAAAAGCACAAAGTTGTGTTGGCAAAGTTAAATAAGGAATTTTTTTATTTTTTATTTTATGAAAGATAGACATGGACATGGAGTGGATGGATATATAGTTAAAAATGAACAACATACTCATAGCTAGATAGAAACGTTAATTCATATAACAGGAAAATGTTTTTGGGGTAAAGTGGGGATTTTTAGGTGTTTGTTTCTATGTAAAATACGATTTAATGTAAAACAATTTTCCTAAAAAATAGAAATTTTCTGGAAAACAACTTACCTTTTGATATCGTGTATGTCATTTTCCAGAGAATGAAATCACCTCGATATCAAGTGTATCTATCTATTACCGATAAAAAAGAAAGTCTCAAGCTTCTATCATCCTCCCTCAATCAAAGCTATCTCAGAGCATCGGTGAGTCTTCAAAACTTCTATCGTCCTCCTTCAGATTAACTCTTATCATCCTCAATCTTCAGACCGGCAATGATTCTTCAGATTTTCTCTATCGTCCTCAATCTTCAAAGCCATCCCAAGAGTTCACTCCAACGAAATAATTCCAACAAATCACGATATACCTCTTATTTTCTTTTTCTTTATACTGCTTGGGATTTGTTATTATGATGGGTTTTTTAGTCTTGTTAATTATTATTATTATTATTTCTTGCTTTATATGCGTGATGCTCTTCATGTATATGCTTGAAGTCTTGAAACGCTATATGCTTGAAGTCTTGAAACGCTAATATATTGTCTTTTCTTAGTCAGTCGACTCAGTTCTCTTAGTGAAAGCCCTACTCTCTCTCTCTCTCTCTCTCTGAAAAGGTCGCACTTCGACGGTTCCATGCAGAACCCGAAATCGAATTCCATGATAGACTCAGACTTTGAGATCACGGGACTTCATTATTTCAACTGATTTTCTATATTATGATCAAGATTTGTGACATGCTATTGTATTTTCTATATATATTTGATTTTCTAATCTTCAAGAGCTCGCAGATAATGAAAGAAAGATTGGAATGAGTGACTGTAGGCAAAGAAAAGCCATGAACAGCTCCAATCATATCAGTGTGATAGGGTTAGTAATTAATTACAATGTGGATGATGACTCATGGAAACTGATAATTGGCACGAACTGAGAACTGGGACAAGATATAATCATCTTTATCCGGAAAGATACATCGGCATGCATTTGTCCTCCAATCAGCAAGTAGCATTTGCAATATTTGTTAAGAATATAATGAAATATATAAATTTCACCCCTGCTATTAGCTTAAGCTACTATTAACTTAAGTCTTTAGTAGGAATGGTGTTCTACATGGTATCAGAGTCAAGTTAACACCGAGATCCTGGGTTCGAACCTCCACTCCACCTGTTGAGAAAAAAAATATTCCACGTGTAGGTCCTCCCTAAAATGGGTTTGAGTCCAACTTAGACGTGAGGGGGAGTGTTAAGGAATATAACTAAATATATAAAGTTCACCTCTACTATAAACTTGAGCTTTTAGTAGGAACTGTGTTCTACAGTATTAAGAAATATAACTAAATGTACATATATATAAAGTTCACCTCTACTATTAACTTAAGCTTTTAATAGGCACGGTGTTCTACATGATACTAGAGCCTTAGGCAAATGCCAAGGTCTTGGGTTCAAACCTCCACTTCACTTGTTGAGGAAAAAAATATTCCATGTGTAGGTCCTCTCTAAAATGGGTTTGAGTCCAGCCCACAAATGAGGGGAAGTGTTAAGGAATATAACTAAATATATACAGTTCACCTTTATATATGCTTGAAGCTTTTCGTGGGAACGGTACTATTCTACATGGTATCAGAGCCTTAGGCAAATGCCAAGGTCTTGGGTTCAAACCTCCACTATACTTGTTGAGAAAAAAAATATTCCATGTGTAGAGCCTCCCTAAAATGGGTTTGAGTCCGGCCCACACGTGAGGGGGAGTGTTAAGAATATAATGAAATATATAAAGTTTACGCCTACTATTAGCTTAAGCTTTTAGTAGGAACGATGTTCTACAATATTCACATCTTTGGAGCCTGGTTATAGTCGGACACAAATAAGCTGATCGAATGTTAGATTCTTTCATGTTTGAGGCAAGAACTTCACTTTACATCTAACCTACGAAGTCCCTAACTAAGAAATGAAATCGAACCAAACATTCCTTTTCACAACCCAAATTGATTAGGCGATTCTATTTGTGACCACTCACTTCATTCTAAGCAATAAGGAAAGAGGAAGTGAAGGAGCACTTTAAGATGTGAGAATAACTAATGTTACCTGCCCTAAGCTGGTTCTTTTTGTCACCATTGCTCTTTGCTAAAAAAATTTAACTTTCTTTTTTCTCCCAATAGTCTGAGAATTATCAAATTTTCATTTTACAACTTCATATATTAAAGACACAAGGAAATATCGGATTTGGGTTTTATTAATTAAAAATCAGTAGTAAATGGTTAATGGGATCAAGTTTACTAGTAAACTTCCATAATTTGATTCACTTTGACTACTTCTTGCTGTTATATATATTTGCAATATTAAACAAGATACAAAAAATGACAGAATCTCTCATACAATTTGGAATATTTTTGTGCATGGCAGACTGATTTGAGGTGAAGCACGTCTTCTTTTCATATTGCCAAATATATGTCCACTAAAACCTATGTAGAAGAGTGATTTTAAGACATCAGATCGACAAATTGTTATCGACATAAGACTTCAAACATTCAATTTGAAATGCCACAATCAACCGAGTAGAAGGGAAACATAGTGTTACTGACTAGCTATTTGACTCTACGGTGTCATAGATAAGAATTTGTAGTGTGATATCTGTATCTAAGCACAGTAACATTCAGAAAGAATATCAAGGCAGAAATAGACTTGGGAATGAAATCAACCCACACTAGATAGGGTTTGATGAAGTAATTATTTCATCGGGTCTATGACGAATTTCTTCAAAAGAACTCTAGGACGTGGAGAGTGAAAAGATGGTTCATAATTAATTTCCAGTTCGTTTGACAGTCATAGGAGTTTATTTAATCTATCTAAATTATTCTAGCTAGCTTGCTATTGCTAAAAGACTAGAGGATGAAATGATCGATCTGGGATAAGAATTAACGTTAAAAAGTATCTATAGCTCTATATCAAGGCCCTTCATCTGTTAGGAGGACAACTCACAAAACATTCCCTCCGCAAAAGGTAAGAGTGACTTTGAAGAACGACTGATCGATCAAAAGCTTTCAAAGTATCCATATAATTCAGCAAAAATGACTGAAACTTTTAGCTTAAAGTGATTAAAGCTTAAGCAACACACGTTGATTTAGATGTGTGAAGTGAGAACTGGGTATGGAATTGGCAATATCGGTTCTTATCATTGTAGGCACTTATCAAACAGGCGATCATTGGGCGTTCTTTATTCTACTGGTTTAATTTTTGTAACCACTTTGTTCGCGTAACCCTAGAAAGAGAAATAATCACATGGATGTGAGGGTAAATGGGTTCCTTACTCCCTTCCTTAACGGAAACTGACTTTTAGGGTTTACGGTATGTTTCTATATATGCAAGGAATATTTCCTCCTCCTCTACCTTCAAATTTAACTGGTTTGAAAACTCGAATATCTATCTGGAACGCTTGAGGAATAGGAATCCAAAAGGTAACCATCTAAAATATTCCGTTTCTTATTTGGTTTTTGGCACCTATTTGGGCGTTATCCTCTCAAGGACGTGAACAACAAATTGACTAAATACCATAGCGTTGTTGCTATTGCAAAAACAGACACAAGAAATTGCGACGATATCTCTGTGTGCATTCATCCAGACAGTCTGGATTGATTGTCTGGCCTCTTCTTTGGGTATATACCTCTATCTACCATCATGATTCCTGGCCTTAATAGATTTGATGGAATCACCGAAAGATATCAAAAAGAGATGTCTGCTATTGTTTGACAAACAGCTACAATTAAGGTTTAAACATGATTGTTTGTTCAACCATGATAAAGGAAAGCAGAAACTGTCTCTGGCAGTAAATTTATAAAAGATGCATGATAAATAGGGGACTTCCCAGATGAGGTCCATAAGACCCTGATAAACCATTTCAGGCCAGGGCAGGATTTGGAGACTTGTCAGCACCATTGCTGTACTCACCCTTTTCACGCCTTGTATACTTTCTCTTCTTGATAGTACCTGCAAGCATAACCTTTAAGTGTCCACGAATGAAAGAGATACCCAAACAACTATTATGGTAAAAGAAAATAAAAGTACAAGGATTAAGATGATTGTTAGAGCCGCAGCAGTCCTCTCCAATCCTGCTAGTTCCAAGGGGATGACCTCCAATTGTCACATTCGTGAATCGATCGATATACACGGCTCCTTATTTATCTTATCAAATGATAATTCTAGTTATATATGGCTTGGTATATTGATGATGAAAAACAGGAAAAGAAAATTTAGAAGTGATACCTTTAGATGCTACACCATCTGCTGGGAGTTCATGCTCCCACTTAACTTTCACATCTACTGCTACTACCTTCCCATCGATCATAGCTTCCCATATGTTTTCCTTGGCGTCACACAGAACCCAGTTAACTTTCACTTTCCCGTAAGCACCATCAAAACCCAGTTTGCTTTCACTTTTCATTGGCACTTTCTCAGATTTGCATCCTTTTTCACTCTTAACAGACTGAAAAATAGTGAAACTAACGTAAGATATATAATATATACAGTTTATTATCACTGAAAAAAAAAGTCATTTCTACTTGTCATTCACTAGCCAATCGCTCTTCCAACTAACCTTGGTCTCTTTTTCTGACACATGAATGTCTTCAAAATCTAGCTTGTTCTCCGTTCTCTTCAACATTTTGACAGGAATGTTACTCTCTTTTTCATGGGTAACTGACTGAAAACCCAAATTAAACCAATTTACTGTTACATATCATTAAAGAACAACTGATTTCACTTGTCATCGACTTTGCAAGGAGATGTAATACCAGCTTACCGTTGATTTGTTAACTCTTTTGGGCACATTACTCTTGATCGATCCATTAGCATCGTATCTGCGCATCTCTTCTCGCGACCGTGCCATAACTTTTGATGTTTTATGATAATAGTACTGCACATATGCTTGCCATTAGTTCTAATGTGGAAACAATTTCCTGAAGTGTCATAACAAACATGAACTTTAACATAAAAAGGAAAAAATTCCAGAACATTACATGAAACTATAGTTCGCTTCTAGCCTTAAGAAATCTGCAAACGTAGGCTACCCTAGAGTGCATATTATTTTTAAAATTGTACATAAGCTCATTTCATTTCTTACCTTCTTTTGCCTGATTAACCGTATCACCTGAAAGAACTTCTGCAAAATAAGTGCTACCGTATACACACATATGATTATTATTTTCGCAATTCCAATTTCAGATGATATGATCTTCCAAATAAAAGTGGCATCAACTTCGCTGATAAAATAATGAGTTTAATTTGTTTGTTTGGTGGATAAAAAGACCAATATTCAGCTCTTGTTCCAATTTATAGAACTCGGTAGTTTTGCTTTCGGAAAAGAGAAGATCATTGAACATTTAATACACAGATGATAATACACAATCCTCTTGAGTGTATCCTGCATCTAAGGTCATTCTTAATTTAGACTAAGTAGAACTTCCATTTACTGGCCCAAAAAAAAATAAACAAATAATACGCAGATGAGAACCAGCAAACATACCTGATCTCAACTTTAACCATATTGACTAGGAATTGTGTTCATATCTAACACAATAATTAACATATGCTTACAACAAGAAATCTAGTTCATGGGCCTCTTATTGCAACCAAAAAAAAAAGAAACCGCTAAGAATGTAAAAATAACAAATTAGAACATACATATAAGACAGAGATCATGTGGTTAGCTACCATGGGACCCTGCAAACAGGTGATGACAATCCGGAAGAACTCCACTAAAATGAAGATTAAAAGATATTCTTAACTTGCAAGTCCTTAAACGAAATATCAAACAACAGCCATACTGGTTTGAAATATATAGTATAATTCTATATTTAGTCTCACCCAGAATAGTTTCACAAGAAATAGGAAATAATAAGAGATGATAATGCCCTTTTTCTTTTTCTTTTCCTTTTTTTTCCCCTCAGTTTTATGATCCATCTAACTTAAGGAAGAGATAGGAGTATGTTAAGAATCAAGACATAAATACAGCACATGTTAACAGCATTATCTTCTAATGAATCAATCATCTCCAGATTCATTAACGACACATCCTCGAGATCGAAAAGGAGAAAAAATCCAAAATTAAAAAGAATTAATTGAACTCTAATCATCACTTCACGTAACGAAATTCTAATGGTCACTTTTGTCTAAAAGAGATACTTTTAAAACCTAAATCAATTCACTAACGAAATAACAGTCAGTTTCGTGTCCAATTCCATGTAGTTCCCTCATAAGTAAAAATAGTTTCTCTCCTTCCTATCCAGATGGTTAGTAGATATTTAAGGGTCTGCATATCTAGGAAATGGATGCATGATACAGATCAAAGGAAAACATTCCGGGACAGATGAAAAGTGACTAAAAGAGATACTTCTGAAACCTAAATCATTCAAGAAATTAACAGTTTATGTCCAAAACTAGAATGGAGAACAATTAATCTATAAACTTGGGGTTCTGGCAAGTAAAAAAAGATAACAAAACCTGCGAAAGAAAAGATCTAAGATCCATGTTAGTCCTTGAAAAATGGATACCAATATAAGAAAGAAATATGCTAATTAATCTACTGACCAAATGATCAGAAGTAGGAAACCGGAGGTGTAAGGCTTAAGAGTTTGTCCTTAAGATTCTTGTCCTTCTTTTTCCTTTGTCTAATTTCTACCTCCTTGAAGATAACGACTCGTATGCTTGGTTGATTCTTTGGGAAAAATGATTTTGATAACTAAAGATATGTTTATTCGCATAATGAAGATAGATCAAAGTTTGCTATTTCATTAAAGAGCATTGTTTTTAAACACACAAAGTAAAAGTACTTGTTTCAAAGAGCCAGATCTGAACCTCGAGCTTCAGATTATAAACAGTAAGATAAAATCAGAGATTACCCAATCTATTTTGCCCTTCAACTTCCCCGATAGACGTTGTCTAGCTTGTGCAGTCCATCCATCAGGCAGATCCACCAGCAGAGGACAATCAACCACCATGGATTTGTTTTCTTGTTTTTTTGGTGTCACGGACAGTTGCTGGGCGTCCATCACCTCATCTGGTCTTACGCAAAGCTGCTGGCCGTCCCTGTCTTCATCAAAGGGGACCAATTGCAGCATCTGTTCGGGGGATTCCGCCATTAATTTTTCCTCACTGTCAGTAAGAAAATCGCTCCAACTCCAGTCGTTTCAGGGTTTGAGGGGCATTTTGTTTTGCATGGAACAGCGCAACGTTTACAGAAAGAGAGGGGGGGCGGGGGAGAGGGAGAGAGATAGAAGGAAAGGTGGCAATAGATGTTTTCAAAAGGGACTTCGTTTCACTAACACGGTATAGGACAAAAGGGGTTATACAATGGAAATTAATCTCGGCCCTTGGATCAAACAATTTTGCTGAGCTGTCGTCTCGATACATGCACCAAGGCACGTGCCACAGCCACGAGTGAAAATGAAAAATGAAATTAAATGATATTCCTAATACTGAAACGTTGTGTTAGATGTCACCATTACAGGGTTACCATATTGGGTCCTAATATTCTGATTTTCGGAGATATAGAAGGGATTACAGTATGAGAAAACAGTGCAAATTAAACACCTGTTTTTCCGAATAAAACGATCAAATGGGTTTCCTGTGCACTATATACTCTGGTGTATACGTATCCATTCGCCTTAGATCCAGTAAGGGAATTCTCAGATTGCATATACCGCTTTGTTTTCTGTAATTTCACTTCAGGAACTTTCAGGTTGAAACTCGGTAGAATTCTTTTTGCAATATAAGATTATTATGGGTTGCAAACGTAATGATAAACCCCAGTCCTAACAAAGCGTACGTAGCTCTTCACTACTGGTGCACAGGTGCAGGCATGTTCTCTCTATTTGGACAAGTCCTTCCAGACGATGCATCTCTTTACTCAAAGGCAGACTCTATATGTAATACTCCTAAATATTC
This sequence comes from Buxus sempervirens, assembly GCA_947561395.2. Lineage (NCBI taxonomy): Eukaryota > Viridiplantae > Streptophyta > Magnoliopsida > Buxales > Buxaceae > Buxus > Buxus sempervirens. The sequence goes on along the minus strand of OX387183.1, from coordinate 57,368,716 downwards.
AGTCCTTGGTCTTTCCAGTCGTTTTGAGTCTTGACAGCATGCATACCGTCTCGCAATGTTCCAACTCCAGATTCTGCAACCATTTGATTAATTCTAACTTTGTGACGTAAAATTTAGATCGAACCGTTCAGAGTTATAATAAAATTTTGATCAACCTTCATGATTGGAACTGAATACGTAGGAGAGTTTAAACTCAAATGCAGTCGATCCCCCTTATTTTCAGTCCTTGAGGTGTGCAAGTATATATCATTGTGTTCAGGAGAAATGGAATATATCGATCTTGTTTGTTAGGTAGTAAGTTCATGCCCTATCAGTTTTAATATTTTCAAATATACGTAATATTTGGATTTCAGAAAGAGAAAGAAACCAAGCTAATATTTTGATTTCTCAGAAAGAGAAATCAAGCTAATATTTTCAAAAAGTACTCCCCAACCCTTTAGATGTTACTTTGTCAAGAAAACTCTTGAGACTTGGTCTTCGAAACGTATTAAAATAACTCATTCATACTGTTCCAAGGTTTACTAACTTACAGAAGAGGGAGACCTCCATTAAGCGACAAGAGGGAAAGAGAAAGTGGTGTGCGTTTGTTAGAGAGAAAAAGATAGATCAAGAGAGATATTTACAATTTGAGCATATGACAATTGCTAGCATCCTATTCTATCATATCTGAAATTTTATCAACTTCCTCACTGTGAGAATTTTTATTCTTAAATATTTATGCTTGCCTTTCGTTAAAGAATATTGTAGGCTTCTAGTTTGTGAGTTTATGCATGTGCACTGTCCAAATGATCAATGAAAATTAATGATGTTGAGGCTTGCATGTCAATTAGTACCAAATCCATATAGAAGAACCAGCTAAATCTGGTGTAAACCTAACCCTCACAACAACTGATCGATTAATTAAAAGAAGACATATAGGTCTGGCTTGTGCCCAATGACAAAGTCTGTAATTGGAAATGCATTGGGTGTTTTTTTTTTGTTGCCATTTTTCCTTTTTTCTTATTGTGCTAGGCTGGCCATTCTCAACCCATCACCCTACTTTAAACAAGGAGGCTTAATGGTGGACAAAGAAATTTTGCTACCCAGCCCTACTCGAGTATTCAATTTCCCAAAAAAAAGAAAAAGAAAAAGGCATAAATATGAACAAGACCTTGTTTTTGAAATTTGAAAGCGTGTGACGCATTTTATGCTTGCATGGCATGACATAAACAGTGACAAGTAAGATGAGAAGAATATTGAACAACCAAATCCCAATTGAAACGGAAATATCATAATTATATATTAACGCCTCAATTAAGCATGCGCAAATGTACACTAGCCAATCTTGAATTCCTTTCAGAGTGGACTGTGGATTTAATTTCTTTGATTTTTCCGGGAAAGATATTTTTAGGATTGGTTTTTTCGTTTTTCCTTTCTAGGGCATCCTTAATTAAGATCTCTGGGTTTATCGAGAATTAAGCGGGGGGTCTTCTCCTGTGGAGAGTTCTGAATGGTGGAAAGGTTTTTGGTTTTACCATGTGTGTCATGTGGAGAAGAATTTGCCTTTTTAAGAATTGTAGAGTGTTGATATATTGGGGAAAGCATTTGGCAAAATGTGATTCTTTGTTGTAGGTCTTTTAACCTAGGTCTTGGGTTAGAATCAAAAATTCTAAAAGTAGCTCTACGTTGCAAACCTTCGAATCATAAATTGAAAACCTCTCAGAGAACTGTAGACAACCACGGATGAGGTTTTCAAACCATTGATAAATAAGGATTCCAAGCTGCTTATCCGAGATAAATAAAGATCCTTCAACTCTCTCTCTTGCTGTTAAACAGAAGATCCTTCAACTCACATGTTTGGTTAGCATTGTTTCAAAAGAATTTCAAGAAGAAAATTTGATTTTATGATGTGCTACTGAGTCCTTATCAAACATAGGTCATTAATTCTTTGTGAGGAACTTTTTTTTTTTGATAAACAAGACGCAATAACTTCATTAAGAAATCAATCTAACAGAGAAACTACCCCTTGCATCATCTAACAAGACAGAAGAAAGAAAATGAGGGGCAGCAAGCCAGGTATAAGAGTGAAAATCAAGAGCATAGTTAGCCAGAATGTCCGCTGCTTTGTTCCCTTCACGAAACACATGTCGAAATTCCAGAATACTGAAACGTGCCCGATAGTGCAAGATTTGATCAATGATGCCTTTAATACACTCCAGGGAAGCTCTTCCTTGGTGTTCCGTAGCAGAGTGATTAAGGATAGAGAATCACCCTCCAGGATGATGTGAGACAGGCCAAGTGCCATAGCCAATTTAACCCCTTCCAAAGCTCTCCAAGCCTCTGCCTGAATAGCTGACTACCCATATCAACAGCAAACCCCCACCAAGGAATCTTATTTTTTTGAAGGTCCAAAGTAAGGATGCATATTTTAGTTCCAGTGACAATTAATAAAGAGGTACCTTCTGTAGGATATTGCGTTAATGTGGTCTATTCGAACCATTTCTAAATGAATATACACGAGCATGTAAAAAATGATTTGATTTTTTGCCCTTACTTCATTAATTTGTGTGATAGTAAGAACAAGATCGATGGAAGGGAAAGGCCACGACCAAAAATAAGTAAATGTTTCTTAGAAAAGAAAGGACAAGTCGCTATTGGATGCATTTCAGCTCTTTTGAGAACGACCTCCTTTTTCAATAAAGCCATTTTAGTCGATTAAAAGAGATTAACTTGAGGTTTGACTTTGAGTCGCCCACAAAATCATGAGAACTTAAAATATTTTCTCCCTTTCCCTGTTTTACCGGACTATCAAAAAAAAAAACAACACTTGTATTTTACCCTCAAGGTTTCTGCACTGACTTTAATTTCTTCCTCTTCCCTTAAGGCTACTATGCTTCATGAAAACATTTTCCATTATTTTCTGGATGAAAAATTTCTAGAAAATGATTTTCCTTATTCTTCTCAACTGCCGTCTGAATGTAATATGGGAACATTTTAATATCTTCTTAAGGAGGTGATAGAGATGGTAGTGCTAGTAATAGTGGTTGTATAGTGGTGGTGGTCGTGGAAATGGTGATAGTAGCAAGGTGGTGGTGGTAATCACAATGGTTGTATCGTAATGCTGGTGGTGGTCAGGTGATGTAAATGGCAGTGGTAGTGTGGTTGTGGTGGCGATAATGGTGGTATTAAACATGATGGTAATATTGGTTAGGTGGTGGTGTTGCAATGGTATTAAACATGATGGTGATATTGGTTAGGTGGTGGTGTTGCAATGGTTCTGACAGTGGTATGTATTGTGGGGGTGGGTGGTGGTAGTGACAGTGGTGATGGTAGCAGTATTGATGGTAATTAATGGTCATAGTAGCGGTGGCCGTGATGGGGTTTGCAGTGGTATATATAGAAGGTTAAAAAACAATCCCGGTTCATAGTAGCTGGTCCTGTCGTTTAGTGAACATTGCCATCACCATTCTCTCACCTAGAGATGGAGGGATAATCTTTTGATTGCGTGCTGAAAAAAGAAGAAAAATGAGAATATTTAAGTACGTATCCACACGCTGATTGTAATAGGACGACCGCATTAAGTTTCCTGCAGTATTTCTTATGGGGTTAGGAAAATCAAACTTTAGAATCTAGAAATGAATCATTCCACCACATCTCAATGCATGACCTTCAGACGGAAAAATTAGGCCCAAAAGCCACCCAACGGAATGAAGACGACGCAGACCAATCGCAAGGACTTTCTGCTCTCCCAAAACTGTAATATGGACCAAGTCTCAAGGCCCGTATGTATTGACAGAAGAGATCCATTTTCAGCGAAACTTGATGGCCCATTTCAGTTGGAAGCTTAAGTGCACTTCTCACATCCTCCATGTTCGCTGAGAGACCTTTTCATGGAAACACCTGATCCAATACTCAGTTTCTATAGAGATTAGCTGAAGTCTAAAGATATGGGAATGGTTCGACTCAAGTATTCTTTCTCTTTCTATACACAAGAAACAAGACCACACACAACTATACATTACATGATTAAGAGAAGGAGACGGGGTTCTCACATATCTTTTCCCAGAACTTCGCTGTCTTACCCTTTTTGCTTTCTATAAAGCTCCTTGCTAGGCTTGTCCTATCCAAACATAGGAAACAAGAATTCATCTCTTGGTAACAGCTTCGGCTTTGTGTCTAAACATCGCTTAGTCAATATGGGCCCTGCATTCACCTCCGATAATTCTGTTGTCCACCTGCAAAACCAGCAATTCCATTTTCAGAAAATAAAACATAGAAAAAAAAACAGGAAATTAACATGTTGACATACTTGATGCACTGCAATAGAGCCTTTTGTGGCAAGCCAATAAGTAAAGGGGGGAATAAACAGTAAATGAAATAAGTTATGAGTCCAAAATAAAATAGTCATTAAATTGAGGCATTAACAATCTGTGAATCTTAAAAGACCATAAATCACGCGGTTTGTCAAATGACACTGTTACGTCCTATATATTAAGTTCTTAACCAACGAAGTCTCCATAAGCCTTAAATGAACACACTCTTTTCATATTAAATAAAATATTATATTTTCTTTATGCAGTCAATGCGACATGATTATGTCAGTTAAACTTGAATCGAATTATTTTTAATGGGCAATTATAAATAATTTGATTTGATGGCTTTTGTTAAGGCAACATATGAGTAACAGTGAATAACCAGTTGGAAGCAACGAATTGCACTTCTAATCTTGCAGAAAAGATGAAAAATTTCCAGCAAAAATGTTACAAAACAAAAATAATTTATACATAGAATGAATGCGGCTAGTTAAGGATGTTGAGACAGATATTAAAAAGGCAAGTTAAGGTAAGGAAAGAACGTATCCAGTAGATTCTCAAAGTGACCCAAATACAAGATATGAGAAGAGCAATTGAGTTGAGATGGTTCATACTTCATACAAGTACAATGAGGCATGGGATGGGAGGCACCTATGAGAATCTGCAAACAGGTGATTATTAAAGGATCTCTATAATTGAAGACTTAAAAGGTCATGGATGAAATCAATCAGAAATGATTTGAATCCCAAGATTTAATTCACTAATCCAAATTAGTTTTGATAAGAACTTTGTTTATGTTCTTGGAAAATGAAGCAAAATGGTGGGGGGAAGGTGGTGGAAGAGGAGGCGGCCCCCCGGGGTTTGGGGGATGTGTGCTTCTGTAACCTGCTGTAGCTCCCACCAAACAAGGGACAAAATTAAACAAAATATTCAAAACTTAAAAAACCCCAGTAGCCAAAGAGGCTGGAAATTTGTCCACAAAGCGAAATATAATCACCTTAAATGACATATGGAAATAGAAGAGAGGCTGAAAATTTAGACGTTTAGGGATGGAAAAGAGCAACAAAAAAATTGGAAACAACTTGAAATTCACTGGCTTCTACAATCGATTGAAGGAAGATGCATATTGAAAGACCTATAAGGGCCTAGGAAGAGAGAGAGGAAAGGACCTGAAAGGAATCAATAATGAATAATTTGGGTAACTGAATATAGTTTTCAATAGATTGGATGGCATGACAAGATTCCTATTTCTGACAACTACTACTCGGGAGATGTGATAATGTTAAAAAAGTTGAAAGTCTATCTTTTCATGAAACAGTAAAACCCTCTCACAAATCTCAATTTTGTAACAAGAGATGGTGAGTAACTGCCAATGAAAGGAAAAGGGAGTAAGATAATGAGTTCTATAGATTTCAATATGATAGTGGCAGATTTTGGTTGATGGCACAATAATGAAACAGACAGCAACATGAAACACAAGGGGATTTACTGCTGCAGAAGGATGAAACAGTATTGATTTTTACCCTTTTATCTTCTGATTGGTTTAGACATTTATTGAAGAGGGATTTTGAATTAATTTACATCCTTTCAGTATATCCTAATAACTTGAGAGTTTATACAATTCAAAAGTTCTCAACAAACCACACACAAAAATTTGTCAATCATCTTATTGCCTTCATAAAAGTTGACTGAATTGAATTAACTTAAGCAACTTGTGAGTAAACTCAATAAATCTTAATACAGAGACATTAACCAACCAAGATATCTATGACTCCGGAGTGGAAAAATTGGAGAGATAGTGTGGGGTGACAGAAAGGGGTTGTTTCCTCTTTTTATTTTCATAGTATATTAAAAAACGATAAATTAGTCAAAGCACTGAACCTATTACCTGTCACACCACAACAAACTGTTCAGCAAAATGGAAGGCAATATGGCACAACCCCAAACCAGTAAATCAACAAACTTAGAAACGACATTAAAATATAAATGTGATCCTCCTAGCTAAATAATTACGCTCATGAGCAAAGCCAAGCTTGAAAAAGAAATAAAATAAAATAAAGTTCATTTCCTTATAAAGCATAGACCAAGCTTAAATGGACTTGGCATGGATAAAGCTCAACTCATTCAATAAGGACAAAAATAATACAATTTTACATTATTGATAAAAATAAAACAAACCCCAATTGATGGACTTTGTGAATTGCTTTAATTGGTTTGGACTGATAATAAAATCAAACCACCAAGCATAAGCCCTTTGAATCGCAGTGAGCATGATTTGAGACTGAGCCTTTCCCAAGGTTTATGACCCTGAGTCAATTAGGCAAAGCTCGAGCAACTTGCCTCATTTACAAAACTACTTAGATTCCCTCCTAGAATAATGCACTCCCCTAGAGTTTTAAGAAAAAAAATTTTTACTCCATCTAAAATGCTCTAAAAGCTAAGGATTCAACTATATCAACCGGTTTTTAGCCCAATTAGATTATTTATAAGATCCCATTGGAGATCATTCTAAACATAGCATTCTAAAATCCTGCTTTTGATAAAATCTAGTCATATTTTAGTGTAGCATAAGTAATACAACTCTACTAGCCGAATTAAGACAAATAATAAAAGAAATTCAGATGACATTGAACTCATGAAATCATATCCTAAATCAACATAAGGGAGCAAAAAATCACAGCCAGCCACGTTACGAATTCGCACCATTGTTATAGATGTTGAACAAATCCAATCCAATCAACCAACAACCCTTGTGGGGCATGAGATCATGCCTCCTACAGATATATGATGTTGCAAAAAAGGAGGAGAGAGAGAGAGTATAGCTACAAAAAGTTGCTGGCCATCCATGTCTTCTCTCTCTCTTCTTTCTCTTTTTTTCTTTTTGCAACATCATAAATCTATAGGAGGCATGATCTCATACCTCACAGGCATTGTTGGTTGATTTGATCGGATTTGTTCGACATCTATAACAATGGTGGTGCTAATCCATAATGTGGCTGGAGGTGATTTTTTGCTCCCTTAAGTTGATTTAGGATATGATTTCGTAAGTTCAAGGTCATCTGAATTCCTTTTTAAGGAAATAAATTTTATTTTATTTCTTTTTAAGCTTGGGCTTTGCTTATGAGCATAATTATTGAGCTAGGAGGATCAAATTTATATTTAATGTGTTTTTTTGCTCCCTTAATCTATTAAGAACTTTGTTTATGTTCTTGTTTTCTAGGTGTTATAGACAGTTGTTGAGCATCCATCACTTCATCTGGAGTTACAAAAAGTTGTTAGCCGTCCATGTCTTCATCAACAGGCACTAATTGCATCTGTTGCAGCGGTTTCACCATTACTTCTTCTTCACTGTTTGAAAAGTTAGCCACCTTCACCTTTTCTTCTTCTTTAATGGTTGAAATGTTGGCTACCATCTCCTCCTCTTTGTTGTTTGAAAAGTTGGCTTCTAGTTCTCTTATATCCAAATCAGGATCAATAAGAAAATCACTCACACTCAAGTTTGAATCTATTTCAGAGTTTGAGGGTATTTTGTTTTGCATGGAACCATTCAAGCGCAACATTTTCAAAAAGAGAAAGAGAGAGAGAGATAGAAGGAGAGGTGGCAATAGATGTTTCCAAAGAGGGGTTTCGTTTCACTAACAATATATAGGACAAAAGGGGGTTAGACAAAGGAAATCTCCGCTATTGGATCAAACAAGCCCTTGTATTTCGCTGTGCTATCTATCTCATTACCTGCACCATTTCAATTTTCATTTTTCCTCGTGGATGTGGCACGTGCCTTGATGCATGTAGCCAACATCCACGAGGAAAAATGAAAATTGAAATGGTGCGTGTACCGAGACAGACAACATAGCAAGATACAAGGGCTTGTTTGATCCAATGGCAGAGATTTCCTTTGTCTGAACCCCTTTTGTCCTATATAGTGTTAGTGAAACGAAGCCCCTCTTTGGAAACATCTATTGCCACCTCTCCTTTTATCTCTCTACCTTTCGCTCCGAAATTGTTGCACTTCAATGGTTCCATGCAAAACAAAATGTCCTCAAACACTAAAACAGATTCAGACTTGAATGTGTGCGATTTTCTTATTGATCCTGATTTGGATATAGGAGAACCAGAAGCCAACTTTTCAAACAACAAAGAGAAGGAGATGGTAGCCAACATTTCAACCATTAAGGAAGAAGAAAAAGTGAAGGTGGCTAACTCTTCAAACAGTGAAGAAGAAGTAATGACAGAACCGCTGCAACAGATGCAATTAGTGCCTGTTGATGAAGACATGGAGGTCAGCAACTTTTCGTAACACCAGATGAAGTGATGGATTCCCAGCAACTGTCCATAATACCCAAAAAAACAAGAACATAAACAAAGTTCTTACTAAATTAAGGGAGCAAAAAAACACATTAAATATAAATTTTATCCTCCTAGCTCAATAATTACGCTCGTGAACAAAGCCCAAGCTTGAAAAAGAAATAAAATAAAATTTATTTCCTTAAAAAGGAATTCAGATGACCTTGAACTTACGAAATAATATCCTAAATCAACTTAAGGGAGCAAAAGATCACATCCAACCATATTATGGATTAACACCACCATTGTTCTAGATGTCAAACAAATCCGATCAAATCAACCAACAATGCCTGTGGGGCATGAGATCATGCCTCCTACAAATATATGATGTTGCAAAAAGAAAAAAAGAGAAAGAAAAGAGAGAGAATAGGTACAAATATTTATTATATAAAAATACCTTTAAAAGATCGTGGCACCATTTCCGAGGATCAGGGATGCTAATGTGGAATCCCATTTTTGCCTATTTGATTCAGGCACCTTTTCATTTCCGAAAAAGGGGGTCCACAATCCTTCCGCAGAATCAGTAAGAACCCAGCGAACCTTAACTGGCATATTCTTGAACCCAGGTTTTGATGCAGAACTCATTTTCCCTTTCAAGCCAAATCCACTTTGCTTATGGCTGTAAGGGTTCTCCGAAAGCTAGAAAGACACATTAAAAACAGAGTTCCAATCATATAAATGTGACATTCCCACATCACTCAGCCAAAAAAGGAGTTTTTTTTAAACTCACTGTTCCATTGGCATCAGGATCAATCTTTGATTTCTCCTTGTCTATTCCCCTGGTTCTTGCTTCTAGAAAGCAAAGGACCTCCTTCTTTGACCGGAATCGATGGCCTGCGTTATCATGGTAATACTGCCCAGCACAATGATACGTTATGTTTCATCCACATGTATCATTTCATACAAACCACCTTTTGGAAAATGAAAATATATTAAGAAACAAAAACCAAAAAGAATAAAAAAGCTAACTTTTTACAAGTTCTAAATATATAGCAATTGAGCACCAAAATAAACAATCAATCATTACATTTCATTCTCATTTCTCAATAAGTTTCCACATATTCCTGCAGTTCATAAATTCTTATGCAACCGTTTCAGTACAACTAAACATGAATCAGCAGGTAACATCAAAAAAATTCATTCCGGATTTTAAGCATCAATTTATACAAGTTGTGCTGCAATTAAACAATCGGAAGGAGTATACTTGTTCATACCAGATTATTACAAATCTCACTTTATTATGCCTTTCATTGTCCAAAAATTTCAGGAGATGAATGTTGGGAGTCATGTATGATTACAAAAAAATTTACAGGAAAATGTTACAGAAAATAATATAGCGCATTAAGGAAGATCCGCATAAATGTAGCTTAGATTAATTTAAGAAAACAAAAGGGCCATAACCCAGTGTAGGTCCCACCATGGCAGGGTCCGAGAGGTGGCTGACTGGAAATGGGTTTCCCGTTACCAGCCCCCAGTCATCCATTCCACCAAAAAAGAAAAAACAGAGACAACCAAACTGGCATGATGCTTTACAAAGAACACAAAAAGGAAAACGATATCTCATATCTAGACTCAAAAGCATGAAAATTATGAAAAGAAAAGTGATGAAAATGGCATAAATCCAGTTCTCCATACCCACCACAATTAGTAGGTTTGCCACCTTCATAGAATGTGGAGCCTCTACTAATTCTCCTCTTGAAAAATAATTCAGCACTAAGGATGCATCAAATGAAGCACTTTTACCACTATCCATCATAATCAGGCCAGTGAGCCAATTTTATAGAACATAAAGCATAAGAAAAATCCTCTGCTTAAATCAAGTTGGACCCTATAAGAATTACAGAGGATTTGAAATAAATATACATATACAAGAAATGCAAGGATTAAAACCAGGTAATATGAATATGAATACCTTGTCCTTCACCCCAGCTGAAGCACCAGATTCCCGGACTCGTTCCTCTATCCGCCAACCTGGGGGCAACCAGTTTGGCGTCTCTGCCAGCTTCGACATGGTAGGTCGCTCAACTTCCCAATTCGCAACCCCACGTCGCTTCCGGAGCCGAGAATCCGACAATGACTCCATATTTTCAGGCGTCTGTGTCCCTACACTCGCTTTATTCGAAATATCGGCTTCAGGTAGTCGCTCATCGGTCGCTGAAGCTGGCTTACTGGTTGGAGCGAGTGAGTGGGATCCACCGATTCCAGATGGCTGTTGCATGGGAGTTTCCCGATCTTCTTCGGGTTCTTTGTCTGCATTTCCTCCGGCCTTTGTAGCTTCACTTGAGGATTTCCCGACTTCGATGCCAACAGTATCAGCGGTACGTTTGCAAGATTTTGGGTCATTATCTATCTGTGTCGAGGTTAGGGTTCCAGCCTGTCCGTTAGATTCTGGCGGCTCATGACTCACCCATCTTGGATGTCCGGCCAATGCGTCGGAGGTCGGCATTTGAAAGATGGGGTGAACGACGCCAAGAAACACAAGCAAATCAAATTAAACCGCTTCTGTAACGGAGGGAACCAGTAAATTTCATTCCGTTAGGTACGTTGGCATCCGATTGTACACGTGCAAGATGAAACTCGACAGCTGGACTGGATGACTCACCAACGCGGTTTTTGGAGCTTATGTAATGCGTACTAGCAGCACGTGCAGCACTGCAAAGGGATGTAGTGGGGAACTGTTACAAAATTGCTTAACGTTTAAACGAGGGAATTAAGTTGTTATTAGAGCATTAGCAAATGGGCTGCTTATCGGGCCACGGCTCACCGGGCCCATGCCGGATGTGCTGGATCGTGCCATGCCACGCCACGCCAGACACAAGCACGCTTTAAATATGCTGGGCCATGCCAGCCCAACTCTAATTGGCAATAGTTTTTTTATTCAAATTCCTTATTTTAAAGGATCTTGTTGAAGAAATCTTAAAATCTCCATGGTCTGATAAACCAAGAAGGGATATTGGCTTCACAAAATCTCACATCCACATCATTAAACTTCAAACCAAAATAAATCACAAAAGATTTGCTTTAAGAAATTTTGAGCAAGGAACCAAAATTTGTAAATGTTAAAAGGATCCAACCTGTGGAAGAGAAGAGGGTGTCTGAACAAATCTTGGAATCTCCAAGGTGTGTTTTTCCTCTCTTTTCTTCGTGCAGAGAAATCCTCTCCTTCGGTGCTGTGTTTTTTTTTGGGTAAATTACACTTACCTCCCTTGAGGTATGACATAATTATACTTACCTTCCTTGGGGTTTCTGATATAACACTGTCACCCCTTGACGTTTATGTGTGGGTCACACTAATACCCCCTCACTACACTTTCCGTCAAAAAAAATAACGACAGATCATTAAAAAATAAATAACTTTTGAATGTATGACTAAAAATAAATAACTTTTAATCATACATTCAAAAGTTATTTATTTTTTAATGATCTGCTTTTATTTTTTTTATGGAAATTGTAGTGAGGGGTGTTAGTGTGACCCACACATAAACGTCAAGGGGTGACAGTGTTATATCAGAAACCCCAAGGGAGGTAAGTGTAATTATGTCATACCTCAAGGGAGGTAAGTGTAACTTGCCCTTCTTTTTTTTCAGATGAAGACTCCCTCATCTCAAGGTTAACAACCATCCACACTCCCAAATTGGAAGACAGCGAAAGAGAAAGAGAGAAAGAGACGGAGAATCAGAACTGGAGAGAGAGAATGGAGAGAATGGTAGTATGAGAGAGCCAAGAAAGAATCGGCAGTGGATTTCATTGGAGAAGCCAAATCGACTACTAGGGCATCGGGCTCGTTTTTTTCAAAGAGAAGGAGAGAATGGATGTCAAGCTCTTTTTATCGTGTTTAGGGATCCAAGGAAGCATTATAGCATATTCTAAAATTTTAGGGAAACCAAATAAAGATAAGGAAGTTGCTGGGGGTAATTTTTTGTCAAAATTTCTATTTGGTTTCTCTATTTTAATGAAAGGGAGCCGAATAGGCAAGCTGCTAATGCTTGCTCTCCATTACGCCCATATTATTAATGAATCTTAAGTTCTTAACCAAGGGTTTTTTTTTTAGTTACACATTGCGTTTGGCACACTTCCTAAGGGGTCTTCTCGCATTATATATAGTACATAGGTCCAAGTCATTGTTGGTCAGATCTTCATCCCATGTTTGTGCTTATCCAAGGTTCTAAACATGGATCCAATGAAGCTATCGCTGGCATGGTTTTATGGACCAGTACCAGGTACCAAACCGGTCTAGTTTGGTCCTGGTACAAACTGGATTGGAAGGCGATCCAAAGGATGTGAAAAAAGAACACCTAGTTGGACTTGGACCGTCTGGTCTATCTCGAGACCGGCCCGGTACATGTCCATGACCGATACCGGCCAGTCCAAATGAAAAATATTTAAAAAAAAACAGAAAAAAAATGTGTAACAAATCAAATATCAAGCCTATAAATACAGATATTATACTATTAATGTTAGCAAATCTTTTTTTTTGTAAGGATTAATATTATATTAATATTAGCAAATCTTTTTTTCTTTTTGGGTAAGGATTAATGTTAGCAAATCAACCAACATAAACTTTTGGTTTTTTTGGTAAGTATTAATGTTAGCAAATCAATACCAACGTAATCATTTTTATTTTTATTTTTTTTGTAAAGATTAAGGTTAGCAAATCAACCAAGGTAGTCTTTTTTTTTGTAGGGATTAATGTTAGCAAATCAAATTAATCAATACCAACGTTTTTTTGATAAGGATTAATGTTAGCAAATCAACCAATGTAAAATTTTTTTTTTGTAAGTATTAATGTTAGCAAATCAATATCAACAAAAAAAAATTTTTTTTTTGACTTGAGACTAGGCAGTCTCGAATTAGACTATCCAGTCCATACCTAGGACCGCCTGGTCTGGAAACACACACCCCCCCCCCCCCCCCCCCCCCCCCACCCCCCCACAGTTACACACCCTATACCGAACTGGAATACCGGACCGGGTTAAGACAATCCCGATCTAGACCGACTAATATGGTAAACCATGAGCCAAATTATGCAAACAAAATTTGTAAATGGGAAGGCAAGGTGTTCAAATATAACAAAGCCTTAGCTTCAGCCAAGACAACTCCAATACACTTCATAATTTGCGTAATAATGAACGGCCAAATTGTTTTTGGTGAATCAGTCCCAAAGACTAGGGGTGGCAATTGGTCGAATACGGATCGGATATATGTATATTCGTATTTGAATCTGAATTTTTTCGGATCTTAGATTTCAAATCCATATTTGAACCACGGATCTAAATCCTATTTTCGAATTCGCCAATTTCAGTTTCGGATTGAATTCGGATATATATCCCACTCATTGCCAGCCCTACTCAGAAAGGGATTTAAATGAGAAATGGGTTTGAATTTCAAATTTGAAGCATCATGCAACAGTGGATATTGAGCAACTGGTAAAAAAAATCGTACCCCAGAATTTAGAACGACCGGCCTGTTCTTAACAATGGAATTTCAGAGCAAAATAGGGAGGTTTTGGAATTGGTTCTTTAAGTGGGTTTGTAGGTACCAGTTGTCGGAGGGTGGCAGCGACAAAGAGGAGAGAAAGTTTAGATTTAGGGCAAATCGTTCTCTAAAGGTTTTTGGTTTTAGTTGTGATGATTCAACTGTAGTTTATAAATGGTCTACAATCGAACCAATGTTTGCTCTAGGTTTATGTATAAGATATATATGATTTCGGTCGGATTCTATTCGAATCGGATATATATATATATATATATTCGTATTTAAATCTGAATTTTTTTGGATTTTAAATTTTAGATCCGTATTCAAACCACGGATATTAGATTTCGGATTGGATTTGCCAATTTCGGATCGAATTCGGATATATATCCGACCCATTTCCAGCCCTACCAAAGACTACAGAGTCTGAAGTTTGTGACGTCTACAGTCCCAACAATTGGATGAAAGAGTACCATTGAACTGCAGCTGTCCCAAAATACAAACTAAAACAATTTTCTTTCTTTCTAACTTTTGCTTTAACCGAAAGCGTGTACATTTTTGTAGCCTTAAGAAAGATAAAAAGCTGAAGAAAATGATTTAATGTAAATTCTTCCAAGACAAGTTCTAAGGCTGACACTAAGGAAATAACTAAACCAACAAATTATCTAAACTGATAATAAAAGCACAAACTATCTGAAGTGACTTACAATCAATTGGAAGTAATCTGTTGAAACACTAGTGGTACAAGGTTTGTGTGCAGCAGGGCACAAAAAACGCAAATGAAAAAGATGAAATTGTTCGAGTAAAACTAGATCTTTGAATTCAAGAAGAAATTCCTTTTCTTGTCTCAGGGCACCGCTTCTGTACACTTAAAACCCAAAACAATTTCAGTGTTTGCAATGAAAGTGGGACATGCGATCCTTATTCTACAAATTGGCAATGCACATTCACATGCGAATCACCGTCCCCTACAGGGCATAGATGATGCCAGTTTATGCGTGTCCAATTGGTTCTTCATGCGTCACCACCCTCTGAATATTGGACATCGCTTGCAATTCTGGTTAGAACATCTTCCAGCCAGTTTCTCAGTAACTCCAGCCGCCATTCACTGAAAAAAGAAACAAAAAAATATACAAATTAGAAATACATAAAAGCTATAGTAAACTTGTCGACTGCAAAGAGAATGAACAGAATAGCCTCCAGATGATGATAAATGCTAGAATCGCGACCTCAAAATTGCTACCACAAGAAGACTAAGAAATAATAAGACCAAATTGATTTTTTCCCCCCTCTAATGGTTTCCATAAACTTGTTACCATCAAGTGCTGCTGATTGTTCCTTGAAGAGTAAAGTCCTTTTTTTTCACACAACCCCCAAAAAATCCCCGGCCCTTCTTTTTTATCGCTTTCTTTTTCCTTTTTGTTCATCATCCTTCAAAGCATTATATTTTGAAGCCTTTACACTTTCTTCAGATCCTTGGTAGTAATGTATATGAACGCAAACTTGCAAGTTGCAACCCTAAAAATAGACATTCATTTTCTTCCAAAAAAATCCTGACAGATGGATATCACCATTAGATACTAACTGACATCAATAGAAAAGCAAATCAGTAAACAACCAGTACATATAGAATCTCAAGAATCATAAAGATCTTCAGTTCAGGAGTCATGGCTGACTAGTCCAGAAGCTTGCGACTTACACTTCTTTCCGGGATCATGGAACAAGAGATAGGTATTTTTAATTATTGGTATGCAAGGAATGTTTTTGCATCCAATAGAGTGACAAAAAAGTGGGAATGAGTCTTAAGATCAAGACAAAGCTGTGTATGAGCTATAAACACATTGCAATCAAATAAATACACAAATTCAAGGTAACAAATAAAATGCTACAATTCATGTTAGACTTTTCTTTATTACCACTCATTAACAAAAAAAATGACATAATAGTCATGAAGGAACAACAATGATTGATGCCAACAGAAGGCCACAAAGAACTCACAAAAAAGCTACCATAGTATCAATTACAAAGTTCAACAACAACAAAAGTCATGAAAGGATAAAATTCAAGCTCTTCGTTCTGAATCCTTTTACTACTTATCAGAGAACCATTAAAATGATAAAATATATGAAAAGCATTTTGCATCTTGGGAAAAGGAATGCAGAAAGAGCATGTGGAATTGCATGAAAAAGTCTTGGGTAGTCATGACAAATTCATATAATAGGTGAATACTGGTGAGAGCACCTCACTTGGAACTTTTGAAATTTCATATAAATTGACAGATATCCGACCACCAATGGAAATAACATCAAATTTACATTTCTATCTTTATCAATACAAGTGCCGGAAAATCACATGAAGGTGAAATACAATTCATATTGCTCACGCATATATAGGCATGGATGGGAGCAGTGAGAATGTCCTCGAAACTGAAAGATCTGCTCTAGAAAGATTGGAACAGAAGAATAGGATAAGAAAAATAATGTCAAAATAGTTTGGATTAGGGTTGGAGATATTATGAGGATAGTATATGCATAATGAGGTTAAAACTCAGTCAGGTAACCAAAACAGTGAATAAACTACAAGCACTATGGTAAATCCATAGGTTTGTGTATATCAATTAATTTTATTCTAACTTGCTAAAATCTTCAGTGGCTGTAAGGGTAAATTCCACCAACCAAAAAAAAACATGTAAGGGTAAATTCTCAGTTACAACTAGCTTCATTATTCCGGCCAGAAACACAAACTTGAAGAAAAGAAGAAAGGGGAAATAGAACATAGAAGAGCAAATCGAACACCAAACTAAGCAGTGATTGCATAATAAAGAGCACAACAAATTTGCATAAACTTCAAGTTCCAAAACATACTTACAGCTTGAACACTAGGTCACCCCAATCCTTGTTGCACGCGAAAAATCATCAGCAACAAGGTGATTCGTGGTCAAATTTGTAGATTTCATGTGGTCATCAGATTCCTCACCAACTATTGGGAACTCAAGTTGTTTCTCCACGGACTTGAAAAGTGCAGTCCTTTTTGACCGTAATCGGTAAGGAGGAGATGCATTTAAAGCCTTCCCACTGTATTGCCTGACAGTGCCATCATCAAGACAAGCAGAACCTTTGTTAATACTTCCATTTACAGATTCAGGTTGTTCTGAAGTACTCCATTTTTCTTTTTCATCAGAAGCATGTAAACCGCCCTTGAATTTATTCCCATTTGTTTTCTCAATTCTTTCAAGGGACAGTGGTGTATGAATTTCCCTCTTTCTTTTTCTTAATATGGATGGAGTGTTTGGGAAGCTCTTTGCAGCATTTCTCAAAATAGATACAGGACTCTGCAGACCCAGACCAGTAGTTTTCTTACAAGGAGGAGTGAAGAAATTGACAGGTGACATGATCGGACTTGAGTTATATGGCTGCTTATCAGAGAAAGATGCATTTAGCGCTGAATTTAGAATACCATTGTTATCTAACTGTGGTGGCTCGTAATACAAAGAACCGAATGTTGAAACCCCAACCTGTACTCCAGCAATCTGATTATCTTGATCGAGTTTGTTAACTCTAAATTTCTCAAAAACTGGTGTTAAATCAGATTTTCTATATCTAAAATTCAACTTTGATTCCTGTTGCTTGCAGTCAGCATCATCAGAATCAGAGGATCCAGTGACAGGTAAACTTGTTGATGCATGATCAGTATCTGGAAAATGTGGAACTATATATTCCAACTGATCCTTGCAATCTTCTTCTAATTTACACAAATTCTCAGCTCCTAGTTCATTGCAGGCAGCTGGGTCTAAAACTTTATTGGAGCAAACAAAAAGTTTCCCTGCAGCCGCTGGTCTTGATATATCTTTCATACCATTTTGCAGTGCAGTTTTTGGAGCAGATGGCAATTCCCCAGTGACAAGGTAGAAATCTAATTTCTTCTTCAAGGAACTGTTCCAGTGATTCTTTATTGAGTTATCAGTCCTGGAACCAAGGGTTGATCAACATGAGTTGGAAACTATGAGAAGTAACGGTGTATCAAAAGAAAGCCACTCAACTACATCCAACAATTCAAACCAAGTATAGTTATTGAAGGAAATATTTCAGCAAAAATAGTTGCATGATATTCAGGAAATTCTTGAGAAAACCAATCAGGTGTCGAAGTAGTAGTATTCAAAGTGGAAATTATTGCCATGAAAATGGAAGTGATTATTCATAGTTTCAGGTATTTGATTTCATAAAAAAAATGCAAAATCTCATATCATTCAAGTCATCAACTGTGTGCATGCTGGAGATATACTAGATGGCGTAAAACTACTTGGTGTCACCTGATATGGATACAATTTATTGTTTTCTACACTTAAGCTAACAGGGACAATATTTTCTGACTAGCATAATACAACAATGGCTTTCCTTCATCTACGGATAGATTCCACCTGAGTTCACTACATCAAAAATTTAAAATTCCCAGAGCATCATAATCATCATATTTATACAAAAAAAAACCATCAATGCAGAATGCAATCAGCAGTTTTCATAATTGTTGACTTAGTACACCAGAAAGCTTAGCTAAAACTATTTATAATCTATTTTCATTGGATAACATATATAATACCTTCCAGGTAAGACCTTAGCTATTTCTGCCCATTTATTCCCATGCGTACGGTGTGCATTCATGAGTGCAAGTTCCTCCTCCAAGGTCCAAGCCTCCTTTTTTATCCCTGGGTTTAAATGATTGTGCCACCTGAAATAATTTAAAGCATTACTTTTCATGGAAACAGGTAACAATAACAGAAGAACCCAGTGTTGAGAATGGACAGTAGAAGAATTAAACTTCCAAGTGAGGACAAAATAATCTTACTCATCCATTTGTTCGAAGTTAGCAGTTGAAAAAAAAAAGATCGTATTTATAACTAATTTGAAGAGATTGAAGGGTAAGTAACTTGAGAATGCACAATGCACAAGGCTTCAGCAAAAGATTCAAACTAAAGTTCACAGACATGGCACTAATTTATTCTGTCTCATAACATTACCTCTCTCGACATTGTTTCCCTATGCGACCTGGCAAGGATCTTGCAATAACAGACCATTTTGTAGGCCCATATCTTGATACCAACTCAATGATTTTATCGTCTTCCTGAGAATC
This sequence comes from Buxus sempervirens, assembly GCA_947561395.2. Classification (NCBI taxonomy): domain Eukaryota; kingdom Viridiplantae; phylum Streptophyta; class Magnoliopsida; order Buxales; family Buxaceae; genus Buxus; species Buxus sempervirens. The sequence goes on along the minus strand of OX387183.1, from coordinate 57,349,481 downwards.
AAATTAACAGAAAGCTTAATGTAGAGTCATAGCTCCACAAGACTTTCAATCAACAGAAGAGAGAAGTTGACACAAACCTCTTGGGTCCATGGCCCCTTAATGAGCTCGGGATTAAGGACTTTCTGCCAACGATGCAGACATTGCACCTCCGTTCTATCAGGATCAGGAAAAAATTCAGCTGCATAGACAGAAAATTATTACCCCAATCATACCACTGCTGGTCACAGTTCAAAGATCATACCACAGTAGAAATATGTATTGATTATTCTACCATGACCTGGGTAACACAATTTGTATCAGGTGGTGGTGCCACCCTTAAATCATGAATTTTTTGGAATTGTAAATATAAAATAAAGAAGTGAAGTCATTTGAAATCCCTGCTCCTTATAGATAAACCATTTCCATTCCTATATCTGTTACTATCTGCTTTCCAGGTTACCCCCAATGCTAATTTCAAAATTTCTGGAACTAGGCCTACTGTTACACGAACGTAAAGAAGCTGCCGAGTCTATTTTAACTCCTCTCTTTGCTTTTCCCTCCTCTTTAAACCTGCACCTAATCTCTCCCGGAATAAGATCTATTTTATGATTTACAATACAAGTTTATTTATAATTTTCGTAAGTTTTTTTCGTAAGTAATGAAATTTCATTTATATCAAAGGAGATAGGGAGCACCCACAAGGAATGGGTAATCCACAAAGTACAACATAAGCATCAAAGACAAACCAAAAAGCATGACACAGAGACTGTTAAACTACATCTGAACAATGGAAAAAAAATTCCTAACAATATCAGAGGCTTGATAGTTTACGAAGTCCTTATGCACTGGTGCCCATGTGGCTGCCAATGATACTGCCTAATCCAAAACTCCAATCTTGCTACCACTATATCCTAAAAAATCCTCCCATTATGCGCCAACAAAATAGTCCATAAATTAGCCAAAAACATGATCTTGCAAAGCTTCCTCCCCAGCCTGCTTAAACCCAAGAACCTCCATGATTTATAGTTTTCATAACTTAAACATTCTTCTCCTGTTAATCAATTTTTTTTCTAAAATCATAGAATTTCTCATGATACTTAATATTGGTTATTACACAATTCATCAATCACGTTTTATTCACAAAAACTGATCCATTAAAATGACCAATTGAGTCACTTCTTGAAGTAAAGATGTTTATATATGTATATATGCAGCGGATGGGCACATAGTCTAACTAAATATATGATCTTTGATAGATTGTTTTGCCAAACACAATTCATGTTGTGCACGAAGGCCTTCTTAACCTTGAGTCTGTAATCACTAGATACATCAAAGCAAGTCTTTATTAAGTAATGAGAAGGAATTACATTATTCTTTTAAATTCAAGTGTATTTACTCCAATATATTAAGACTTTTCTAAGCATTAATAGTTAAAATATGATTTTTTTTTTAATTTACCATTACATTTATTGAGTTGTTACTAGATCCATATTTCCTAACCATGTACATTAATTTTGCCAAAATTCACTGCATTTTCTTATCACCAGTAGGAGATTATATTATCTGGATTTTTTTTAATTATTTTACATTGTAATTTTTATGTTTGATAAAATCAGGTTAATTTGATAGAAACTCAAAAAACTTCATAATATTTTTACAAAAAGAGTCACGTGAAGAAAATAATTTCACTATTTCCAGAGTCATGTAACTGTTCCATCATAATTTTTCCCATTTTGACTCAGGATTAACCAGGAGGAAGAGAGTTAAAACCTCATAACAAGCAATCTCGAGAGTTTGGCACAGCAATCTAAAAATGTATCATTTTTATAACACATTACCTATTATTGTTTATCATAGAATATATTTTTATTGTTTTGTCTATTAGTATTTTGATATACAAAAGAAGAATACTCCCTTTGGAATGGTAAGAATTCAAGAAACATTATATATGTTTAGTAGGAAAACAGTTAACACAGATGCTCTGGTGTAAATTAGTGACATGTCCACAAAAACGGAGCAAATTAAGTAAAACTAGGAGATTTCAGATACCTTATAACTGTCAAGAAAGTCAAAGACCAGTAACTGTTTGATGACTATTGCCCCAAAAATAAAAGAATTGAACAAAATAAAAGTTCTACCCACTGAATTCAGAAACAAAATATTGTCAACCTGGGCTATCCGCATGATTATACAAACACTGCATTCCAATTAAAGCAAGTTTATCTTCACTATCTCACTTTTGAACCTTAAGATTCATTTTCATCCAATCTATCTAGCACAGAACCATTAACCATTATTCTCAAACTCTTCTCACATTCCAAAGGAAGAGTATGATTTGATTATTAATAACCTCCTTCATGATTGCTTATATCTCAAATTGTCATTTCTTAAACTCATATGATGCAACTAATATTACAACAATGAACATTTCATAGCAAGCAATTTAGTAATTGACAAGTGAAGACTTTGTCTGGCATATATCATTATTGGAGAAAATTTGTTTGCAGAAATAAATAACATAGGTAAATGAAGAGGTCACATTTTATGGGTCTGCAAGTTTGACAGAGGCACCATAGGAAGGTCACATTTTACAACCAGATTAGATAAGAAAGATACCAAATCTATTCCATATCTGGAACCAGGCCTGCAATGTCGAAGTTATTAGGCTATTACAAAATATATTTTATCTCTGACTGAAAAAGGAACATATGTGATAGAATTATTAGGGAAGGAAAAGAGAAAAACCTATTCTCTTCCAACATTTCCCCTTGAACCTCGCAACAGCTTTTCTTAACTTTTCATCCTGTTTCATATCATGTATGTTAGTAAACAAAATTTACAAGATTCTTGGAAGAAAAAATGAAAATATAAGCAGCCTACCCAATAAACCAGATGAACAACAATGGATGCAGCATAATTTTCCTAAACCAACATGAAATCAATAGTGATCATAGATCTCATACAATGAGGTATACTATCGTAACACTAGAGGCATCTAAAATGAAAATTTATGGTTCAAGTCTTTGCATAATTAATGAGTAATGAGAGATCAACTGATCCAGAAAGGCACTGTCTAGAACTGGGCTAAGAAGAAAGATATAGCCATTGAATACCAAATAGACTCTGTTATATATATATTTGGCATGCATCATGATAACTGCTAACCTCTTGCGGAGTCCAACCACCCTTTGCTCGCCTAATAGGCCCAGTAGTCCTCCTGAAAACATGTTAGGATGCCCTAGTTATGTATAACAATTAACACAAGCATAATCATAACAATATAATCTGTCAGAAAGAAAATTCCATCTCCAACCAGTAGTTCTATTATTAAATGGGAATAGTCGAATAGAAGAGGATGGGCTTCCTGCTCATGAGCAACATTGGGAAGAAATATGAACTTTTTGAGAATTCTAACTCACTGTTTTTCTCTTACTAACCTACTCTAAGGGATTACAGCTGCATTTGGTGTTTCTTAAGTACCTGTTACTGCTTTTTCAACTGGAGCTGCAACCAGTCTGTCATAAAAGCAGTAATAAGCACTTATTTAAGCTACACCAAGAGCAACCTGTTTGAACTTCGAATTTCATGCCATATGAATCATTTCAGAGAGACTAGTTAATTAAACCTGATCAGATTATTCACATGTCAGATGATACCAAAAACTGGAAAAAAGAAGAAGATAGAAAAGTTACCGGTGAGATGGAGACGTCGTAGGTGGGCTGCAATTCCCCGGAGACTTCAAAGCAACACTACAACTACCCTCGGAAACTGATGAGCTCGAAGCAGCGGCAGACTGTTTGTTCTCGAGACAACATTGGTCGACTTTGACCTCAGCCATCTCTTTCCACGCTTATGTGCAAGACCAAACATCCTAATGGAAATTCGGCCCAGAGAAAACCTATTTAGTATAAACATTAACGAAGCCTAAAACAGAACTTGGAAGACCAGTCCATAATCAACCGAAATTCCAGAAACCCTAGAAGCAGCAAAATACTTCTGAATCTCAACCGCCAAAGTAGAAACAGAACCAGATCTTGGAATTCAAAAGCAGATCAAACAAAAATATAGAAGCACAAAAAGATTAAAAACGCAGAAATCTAGGCTTCTTAATCAAGAAAGCAAAAAAAGATAAGATTAATTCCAAAAGAATCAGAACAGCACCTCGAATTCAAGAGAACATAGACACAACGATCAGAAACGATCAAACATTAAGACAATAAATTAGCAAAAGATACCAAGAAATCTAAGACTTAACTACCTCGCCTTCGAGAGTGATGGCGGGAATCGAAGCGGAGATCATCGAGAGAAAGTTCGAACCCTCGAAACCAAGAAAACTGAGAGAGAGCTTTCTTTCGAAAACAAAACCTCGCCCGTTGAAAGAGAGAGAAGGAGAGGAGAAACGAAAAAGGAATAACACAAGAGAGGCACCGACGTCTCCGTTTCCTACCGTTAGTGAAACCTCCTACGCGGTCCCCTTTTTCATCCCCGCGAATTAACGGCTACCAACGGTTCACGTCAACGTTGCGACCAAAAGTTTGAACCTCAAACGGCACTCTCCCCTTATAGCCATCCCACTTAAGTGTCGGGCATGTTAGCAGTGATCGATGCTTCCCGGGTAATTTCTAACCGTTGGATGGAAACGGTATAGTCGATCGTTAAGTTGAATTCAAGATAAAGACGTTTTAACGAATTAAAAGCGTTAAGGTATTTAGTGCAATGGAAATCAAATCTATACGATATCGACGATCCAGATCCTTTTAGAAGTCTACATCCTTCGCTTAATCTGGTGCGTCCATATATGAAGAGGGTGGATTGTTAACGTTATAATCAAGACCAGAAACATTTGGTACATCATCAAACCCTAAATTAAACAGTTCGGTTAAATGTTTAACCATATGAAAAGTTATGGGTAAGTGGTCCATGATAGGTTTCCCTCAACGCTTTAGGGCTTTTTACTTTGTTTCAATTTTTATGATCGCACGAGTTCAAAGAGTTTCTTTGGTGAAAGCACATTGAAAAGCTCTAATCATTGTATTTTGAAGATTGACGCATAATCGAATTGCATCGAGAACAATATTCTAGTTGGGTGAAATAGTCACGCGGTTAATTCTTCTGATTTATTATGTTTATTCTCTATTGTTATTCATGTTTTGCTATGCCATTCTTGATTATATGCATGTTAAATAGTGATTTGTTAATTTATTGAAAGTCCAAAAATTACTTATATTTCTCAATAATACTTACCAACATGACATGTATATATGTATGTATGTATGTATGCACCATCGGATCTTGTTTGTTTTAATTAATTTTAGAAGGTCTCGTGGTAGTCTTAGCCAAGACTTGGGTTCCACCCCTGTCTTCAACATCAACCAAGGGATATCGCTCGACATGATACCCTCCAATTGAGACAATCATTCGAGTTGAGTGTTCGTTGACATCAAGCTCCCCCATGGAAGTAAGTGGAATGTGTGTGTGCATGTGAGTCTCAAATATGCACCGAGCAAGCAGTGCTTTAGACATTTATGCTATATATATATTGGTTTTTGGTCCAATAAATGCTAAAATCCAAAGCTAAAATTAACTTATTTCAATTGAATTAGTATTTTTGAAATAAAACCAAGCCAAAATGTCTAAAAACATAATCCAAAACTAAAGTACGTCGATTTTTAGTTAAAACGACCGAAGTTACACACCTACAGATGAACTATTAATCTACCTTTGGTATTCTCTATATTGAACAGGAAAAAAACACCAAAAGAAAAAGAATATAATACTGCACATCCTCACCCTTAATTGTAGCATATAAGTATGGGTTTAAATTGGAATGTGTAAAGAATAATGGAGTGGTTATAGTTTTGAATTGTTTTAGTTGGGGAGGGCAATAGTTGTAAAAACAAAACAAAAAATGAAGGCGAAAATCTAAAAGGATAATTATGAGTGATGCATTGGATAATGTTTTTAAATTAATTTTCAAAAATAACAGTTTGAACGTCTCCTAATTTTGAGTGATTCAATTTATAAATAATGTTTAACAAAAACAATTCATGAGAAACTGAGGAAAGATTTGGTTAATCAAGGGTAGAACTGCCATTGTTCATCGAGGTGAATGACTAAGCTGGCAAAAGTTGTAAGTAGAGTAGATGATAGGAGCTAATCTTTGTCGTTTAGAATTATCTATGCTATGCAAGTTCACTCCCACAAGGTTGTATGGATCGGTACCAGTACAAAACGGATAGTACTGGCCGGTCCATGACGATCCAAAGAATGTGAAAAATATAAGGATTATTTGGACTTAGACCGGCCGATACCGAGATGGACCAGCCCGGTCTGGTCTGGTACGGCCAGTCCATGACCTGTACGGGTCAGTCCAATTGCAAAAATTTTAAAAAACCGAAAAAATGTTTAATAAATCAAATATTATACATCTAAATAATGATATTATACTATTAAAGTTAGAAAATCTCTTTTTTTTTTGTTGTAAGAATTAATGTTAGCAAATCCTTTTTTTTTTTTGGTAAGGATTAATGTTAGCAAATCAACCAACAAATTAAATCTTTTTTTCTTTTTTTTTTTTTTGGTAGAAAAAGATAAAATGAGATTACTTATGTATAGAGCGTACATTAGAGATGCCCCTAGCCTCATCCACAAGCAGTGTAGAGAGGAAGGCCGGTGGCTTCAAAATCCAAGTACAAGAAAAGTTGGATATAGCAAAATTAGCTAGCCTATCCGCTACCATATTTCCTTCCCGAAAAGTATGGATAATCCGAATAGAAGAAAACGAAGACATGATGTGAAAAATTTGATCCAACACCAGAGATATGCACCATGGAGGATTAGAATGCACTTTGTTGATGAAGTTAACCGTTAACAGTGAATCACCCTCTAGAATAATGGAAGAGTAGCCTCTAGCCTTGGCCATCCGTAGTGCCTGAAGGGCAGCCAACATCTCCGCCTGAAGAGAATTCATGGGGAAACATACACTTGCAGTTGCTGCAAGAAAAGCACCATAGGCATCACGAATAATCACTCCTATTCCCGCTGCTCTTGTAGACTTTTTAACTGCTCCATCAAAGTTGAGTTTAACAAAACCAGAAGGGGGACATTGCCAGATAACCGAAATATAAGTTGGGGATGAAATAAGCGGACCATCCATCTGCTGAATCGATGCCATTTCAGATGAATAACGATTAAAATTGCGAATGACCTGAAAGACGTCTGGACGTTCATTTTGGAATAGAACCAGGTTTCTATGAGTCCACAGTAACCATCCAAATAATGCAGCCTTCGACAATATCGAGGTTATATCAACGTTGGGAACAGAACACTTCAACTGCAGTATGCAACGAACCCAATCAGCAAAAGACGAGTGGGATCCAAATGAAGGAGTAGAGCCCCCTACCGTGTGCAACCAGACGGCCCTCGCAAATGGACACTCCAACCAAAGATGTTCAACGGTCTCATAAGCAGATTTACACAGTCCACACAAACCATCACCCTTCCGAAGTCTGTTAAGAATGAGATTTCCTGTTGGTAACTTCCCATGCATGCTCTTCCACATAAATAATCGACTCCTTGGTGGGGAATTGAGATGCCAGATACGAAGCCACAGAGTATCGTCATTAGGAATACGATTACCCAGCAGTAACCGATAAGCCGAAGAGACAGAGAAACGTCCTGAGGAGGTTAATCTCCATATCTGGGTATCTTCTTTGAGAGAAGGAGAAATGGGGGTAGAAACAATTTGGGCTACAATGGAGCTAGGCCAAAGGGAAGAGAGGAGATCCACATTCCAGTCCTTAGTAGATTGATCAATTTGATATGCTAACATTAATACTTACCAAGGAAAAAAGATTATGTTGCTTGATTTCTTTTGGTAAGTATTAATGTGTTTAAATTTTTTTTTTTTTTTACTTTAGACTGTGTAGTCCAGAGTGACACAACCCTATCCCAAACCGAACCAGGATAGGGCAATCCCGGTACGGATCGGCTGGTCCTGGAAACCATGCACTCCCATGGTAGAGTGTAATGTGGGTAAATGATTCATGAACCTTGAAGTGCTTTATCTTATTTGGGTAAAACTAGGGATAGGGATCCAAGAAAAAAAAAGTTTTGAACATTTTCTTTTGTTTTTTTTTTTAATCAAAACCTTTCTCTGATAAAAGTTAAGAGATTTTAAATGAAAAACGAAAAAGACAATGTAAGTCTTTTTAAAGCTCCTTCCTAAATCGCTTTTTATCTTTGAAAATCATCAAAATTACCTTTCTCAGAAGTTCTCATCTTATTCAAACATTTGAAACTAAACAAAGTCATTTAATTTAATTTCTATTATTTTCTTCCCAAATCCAGTGCTCCAAATATATCCTTAAAGTAATATTAGGTTAAGTCATAAAAAATGAGCTGTAATGGTGGTTTAGAAATTATATTCTAGCAAGTTAGAAGAACCTAGCCCGGAAAATTAATCAGCACAAAAACTTGCCTAGCTAAAAGTTTGATTGGTAGTTCCCATTCTCTAGCAAGTTTACGGAGAATTTGCACAACCAGTAAGATATCACATTGATTTTGAGCATTTTTTATTTCAAGATTCTGAAATCTTTGATGTCCTTTGGCAGCTCGAAATGCAATAATTTCAATTGGCTGTGTGCCCGATCAATCCACTAAAGAATGCCTCAATCTAAACTCCCTGATCATCCCGGAAGATTCCGTAATTCCTATCAATCCAGCGCTTCCATCAGTGAGTTTCATCCAACTGAGTCTTGATGGATTCAATCTAACGATCATCTGTTCCCTGTTGCAGACAAATCCATTAGTTTCAATGGACAAGAGCCAATCGGATGAATCTTTTTTACTCCCGTGACTGAGAATGTAGGTTCATATTTGTTCTTTACTGTTGAAGATTTGGATGCATTGAGTCATTGAGTTTAAGCTAATCTCCCCAGCATGTTTTAATTGCATTTAGACAGTGATTTCTGGGGAAAAGTGGTTGCTTGCAAATAAATAAGACATCAAACATGGATATAGTTCCAATTGAATGAGGGTAAGGAGATTTATGTCATCAGGACCAAAAGCTTTATATGCATTACTCAGTTCACCTGCCAATCTCAGTTCTTCAGTATTGGTTGAGATGCACGAGAATGTAATGCAACCTACACGGTAGCGTAAATCCATTGATTTTGCTGGTTTCTTGGGCCCTAGTGAATTCAACTGATGAACCATAAAATCACAGCATTCCATTTGATCCAAACCCTATTTTTAATATCAAGTGTCATAACGGTATCCAGAAAGCTTCCTTCTGTGTTCACCACTGAAGAACAAACGTACATCCTTCGTCTTGCCTGTAAAAATAAAGAAGCCCTACATACATAAAATAAAATAAAAAGCACTTCCCTGAGCAAAGGAAGTTTAAGCGAACACTGGCCCGTTCTGGGCAGTGAAGCGAGGGCGTTGTCTCCAAGACTATCAAGGAAGCGAGTTACTCCACTTAGAAAAGAAAGCAAGAAATAACGGTTGGATGGTCAACTCCGGAGGACACCTTTGTGCGCACGTCGGAACGTCGCATGGGCGAGGCGCGCGGGAGCGCGCGTGCCTCATAAAAGGGTAAAACGGAAAAAGGGAGTTGCCACCGCCTGATGGGGTGCAGGTGGACACCTGGGTGCCTAAGCTTGTCTAATTTGGTCTGCGGCTTGAAATTCTAAATAGGATCTCAGTTACGGTCTGGGAAGTCCTAAGACACCCCGGTCCGCCTTGTTGGTTGACGGGTCCCTCGGATCTCCTGGTTACGAGTCAACTCAATTCTCACTCACCTGATTTCTAAGCCAGCATGCACACTCATTTCAGGTCTAGGTGGGGACCACCAAAGTGGTGTGGGTCCCTTTCTTTTTATTTGATTTTATCTTTTTATCTAGATGATGTTGGTCTGATAGATGCCCCGTTGGAAGGCCCATGAGATGCCAAGTAGGGCTTAGGCTCAAAAGAAATAGAAATGAGGGTTTACTGGGCCTCTTGTGATGTTCCAGTAGCTTTGTGGGCCCACAATGGTTCAGGGAGGCGGGAAACCCCTCTTTTGGTTCCCCTTTTGAGCTTTAGTGTTCAAGGGAAAGGGGGAGAAGGCATGGGGGTTGCCTTTCCCACTTAACTCATTTTCCAGCAATGTAACAGGGACCTGAATGTCCCTGTTTAGGTTACCCAAAAAGCTGTTGTCAGCACCTCATTTTTGCGGGCTGAAAGTGCCGAAAATGAAAACAAAGTTAAACTCGGAATGGTCAAAAGTTGACTTTTTGATCCGGTGTGAATTAACCACCAAACTTCATACCATTGGAAAGAGAACTTCAAAACGATTCTAACGCAACTGAGCTTGCTCAAATCGGAGTCCAAATAAAAAAGTTATGGGCTGGTCAAATCTGGAAATAGCAGAAATCGACTTTCTGCAAAACTCCGAATTAGCTGCTCAATTTTATATCAACAAAAAGAGCATCTCAACACGATCTCGACGCAACTAAGTTTGCCGAAATCGGATTCCCGGATAAGGAGATATGAGCAAAATTGACTCCGAGACACGACTTTGCACTTTTGCTAAAAAAAACCCGAATTTACTGCTAAGCTCTAGCTCAGTGGATAGAGAATCTTAACTTGATTCCAACACCACTAAGTTTGTTGAAATCGGATATCAGATGAAACAGTTGTGAGCAATCAAAATTTCAATAAATCTGCACACGTAACAAGAATTAAAGAAAAGACAAAAGAATAAAAATCTAATAATAAAATAATAATATAATATAAATATCTAAGTAATTAAATTAAATAAAAAAATAAAAAGAAAATTAAAGACGCATGTGCGTCTAAATAAAAAAAATCAAGTGAATAAAATAATAATAAAATCTAATAATTAAAATAAACCAAAAAAAAAAAAAAGGTAAGAAAGTAAGAATGGACGAATTCTCCCATGTGGAAAATTCGTCCAACGCTTGCTTGGAGGATAAGAAAGAAATAATGTCATCATTGTTTTCTTTAAAAAAAAGACATGATATAACACATATTTGTATTTTGGTCACATTTTATTCACCATAAATAGAGAGGTCGGCCATTACATTTGGACTCCAACTTTCTTCCATCTTCTTGATCCCCTCCGTCCCCACTTCTTGGCTTGCAAAACAGTAACATCCCAACCCATTTCCTTCAACCAAAAACCCTTTTTAATCACCACTTTACCTTTGAGAAGACTCCGTCCATTCTTTTTCTTCCCTTTTTACACCATTGGAAATTTAAGTAAGATCATCTTTGGTAGTTAAAAGTGGACTAAAAGCTGCTGTTCTTTATCATCTAAGGATCATCACAAGTTCAAAGAGATGAGGTGACAAAAGGTTGAGTATATTTATTATACTTTTATTCATATAAATGAAAAGTAAAATAGTTTTACAAGATATATGATCTGTTCATTTTAAAGTATCTTTCTTATTGTATGTACTAACCTTCTCTCTTGTTTCTCTTTGATGTAATATGGGAGCCCCCTTGATGAAGGGGATCTCTCATACGAAGTAAAGGGGAGGAGAGCCCATTTTATAGCATAAGATGGAAGCTATGTAAACAAGTCTCTATTGGGTCCTTTTGTTAATGCTTTTCATCAAGAGGGGTTGTCCTCTTCATGTCTTTATTGTACCCCCAATTTCTTGCCCCTCTCTCCCTTCCTTTATCATGTACCTTCCGTTAATGTTTAATTTGTTTGTTAAGCTTTTCATAATCATATGCATGTATAGGAAAAATATTACACACACATCACACTCCCTTTTATTTTAGCTCTTGTTCATAATTTTTTTTACACCACTTTTACCCATATTTAACATATGCATGGGCACGTTTGAAGCCTATTTCTTTTGTTTATTTTAACTGGTTATAAATATAAATAAAAATGGATTTGCTTTCCAACTCAATCATCTTTAGTATTTCAAGTTTTCCTCTTTAAATACTCAAAGCCAGTTCATCGGATTCTTTTATTTGCTTCTTTTCTTATAACATACATGCTTTCACCTGTAGTGTTTCAAATTTGTTTTAATTAGTTCTTTCTCATTAGAAGTATATGTACAGGATTTCATCTTTGTTTAAAATTCCTTATAGTATTTTCAACTCACTCTTTTAAGTCATATTTTGATCATTTGATAGATTCCCTTCATCTACTGGTTCTAGATATTTCATATCCCCATTCTTATGCATGATTATGTGCATATTTAGTTGATGGATTGGTTTGCTAATTAGTTTAAGGCATGCGTGAATGGCTTGATGAAAATGGGAAGTTGAGCCAAAAATGAGCGTCTGGGTTACAGAGGAACCACTACGGAGCTTGCAGCAGTTCGCATAGAAGTTGGAAAAGTGGGCGAATCGAAACAGGTGGCCATTTCTTAATTTCTGGGTTTAAATTGCACCGGGTCTAAGGTTATGATCTAACTGTAGGGTATATGCGGTCGGTTGCTTTAATTCCTTAAAATCAATTCTCTTCGGCTCGGGCCAACCCAATCTGACCCGACCCTAATCTACTTGAACCATGTTGGGTTTTTGGATCATTCCAAGCCCATCTTTGTCACTTGAGCTCAAGTAAGCCCACCCAGACCTTGTGGGCCTTACAATGGGGCCCACATTTAGACTGACCACACTAGGATCCGTTTCATAGATGGATCTTGGGTCATTTGATTAAAAACCTATGGGCCAAGTCCAAGCCCAATGGGCCTTAAAACTTAAACCCACTCAATTAAATTGCATGTTTAATTAACTTCAAAATTAAATAGCCAAATCCAATAAGGGTTACCCAATAACCCTAATGGGCCATGGGCTTGACTTAAAGCCTAACTTGGCAACAAATGGGCCTTCCAACGAGGCCTATATCCGACTTACTTCACTTAAGTGACTAAAAAGATAAAAATGAATAAAAGGGACTTATACTTGCAAAAGTCCCTACCAAACTTAATCTGATACATGCTGGATTAAGACATGGTGAATATAGTTGACTCAAACTAGGGTAACCCAAGGGACCCGTTGAACCGGCGGGGCGGACCGAGGTGTCTTCGGACTTCCCCGGACCGTAACCGAGCACTTAGCCAGAATCTTAAGCCGCAGACCAAAACAAACCCGGTTAGGTTACCTTGTGTCCGCCTGCACCCTATCAGGCGGTGGCGACTCCGGTATTCAGTCTTTTAGGAGGCACGCACTCTTACGTGCGCCTCGCCATGCGATGTCACTGCGCACAGCTGTCTCCGTCTCTCCATGTAGAGAGAAGAAGAGAGAGGCCCCGTAGGCCAAGCTTAGCCCACTTTCGACCACACTGACTGTGCGCACCTAAACCTAACCTAGATCGCACACCGGGCGCACCTTTGGTGCGTGCCTCGGGACATTCGGAGTCGCCACTGCCTGAGAGTGCAGGCAGACACGGTTTTGCCCTAATCGGGTCTAAGTCTGGTCTGCGGCTTATTAGAGATCTAGTTAAGTCCTCGGTTACGTCCGGGAAAGTCCTAAAGACACCCCGGTCCGCCCCGTCGGTTTGACGGGTCCCTCGGGTCTCCCTGGTTTCTGAGTCAAGTTTACCCTTTTCCTAGGCCAGCATGCTGCTTTATTTGGTCGGATGGGACCCTCTGAAGGTGTGGGTCCCCTTTTATTTTGATTTTATCTTTTTTATTTATCTAAGTGAAATGGGTCGGACCCGGGTCCCGTTGGAAGACCCGTGGGCTGCCATGGTTGGGCCTTGGGCCCAGTTGGGTTATTGGGTAACCCATTTGGTTATTTTATTAAGTTTTATTTATTTACAATTTTAGTTTGGGCTTAGTGGGCTTAGAATGGGCCCATTAGCCAAAGTCCAGTGGCCTTGGCCTGTTTATTGAAAACAGGCCTGGTATGGGCCAGTCAAAAGTGGGCCCCACAAGTGGGCCAAAGGGGTCTTGATGGGCCCAAAGTCCAAAAATGGGCTTAAGATAGCCCAAATGGTTAAAGGGGGTGGTTCAAGCCGGCTTAGGCCGGATCAAGTCAAACCGGACCAAGAAATTACACTTTTTACATTATTTTTATGTCTGCCCGTGTTTTCTCTACGGTCCGCTTTGACCGTGAATTAATTACGGTCTCCCGTGTCCGTGAATCAAACACGGTCCAGGCTGGACCGACCTGAGTTTACGGGCACGACTTGGTTTGCATGTTTGCTGCCGATTTCAATCTGGATCAGTTCCGTGGCTTTCTTGGGACCTCCAATGGCTTCTGCTCTCCTCCCATGTTTTACATTTTCTTCATTTGGCTTATAAAGCCATTTCTTCTCTTTTCACTTTCTTTGGGGTCATGGGCTACCTTCTTCTTTTTGTTTGCTCAAGCAACCATAGCCATCATTAAGGGGGGAAAAGGGGAGATTACAGGGAATATTAGATGTTAAAAAAAAACCTTCAATCTTCTTCCCACAATGACGATCAAAAGGGATTAAGTTCACTTTTTGAGGCATTTTAGATAACCTTTTGTTATCAAGTCCCCTTTTTGCATGAGAAGGATTACTTTTGTATGCGATTCCTTATTACATACAACACTCAAAAACATGTTAGATGTAGCATATAATGACAAGAAGTAGTGAATAAGAGAAGAATGAAATCAAAATTCACTTTAATTCAAAAGAGGACATACTTACAATGTAGTTGATTGTTTGATTGATGTTTTGGTTCTCCGGAAATTTGAGCAGCGCTTCCGCGTCCTCCGGGAATTCTTAAAATGATGTGGAAAGGGTCTAGTTAAGTTCCTCAATCCAAGAAGTTGAGGAGTCAAAATTTAGACAAGGTTTTGGGTGTTTGAGCATGGTTTTGGGGTGACAAGGGTATTTTGGACATTATATTGGCTTGGGTAGGGTGGTGGCAATTGGGCAGGACTTGGCCGTGGGAAGCACCAAGGGGGAAAGGGGGTAGGCCAGAGGAGAGGGCTTGTCCAAATGAAGGGGGGTGGCCTCTCTATTTATAGGCAAAATTCCCGTGCCCGTATTTGAACTACGGGCGTGCCTTGCCCGTACTTCAAGTACGGGCGTGCCTTGCCCGTAATTCAAATACGGGCGAAAAACGAATATTTGCAATTATCGCAGATTCTTCCGTACGGGACGCGTGTCTCGCCGTACAGCGACGCGTGTTTCCTTCTAGAAGCGTGCCCGTACTTCAAATACGGGTATGCCTTGCCCGTAATACAAATACGGTCCAGCACGTTTTAAAAATGTTTGGATTTCAAATCTTTATTCAATTTGGTTTTTTGCAAGATTTACATTCGATTTTATGATTATTTTATTATATAAACGAGATTCCTTTATATTATTAAACACTTTTATCTTATTTATTTTATTGGTTTAGTCCATTTTTGCTGCCTTTTTGCCACATGGGCAGTTTTTCTGAAACTTCAACTGCTCGTGACTTCTTCATCCGGTGTCCGATTTCAACAAACTTAGTGTCGTTGGAATCAGCTCGGAACCACCTATCCATTGGGATCAAGTTTGGCAGTTGAATTGAGGTCGAGCAAAAAGTCAACTTTTTGCTCCCCAAAAGTTTGACCAGCTCATATCTTTTTCATCTGGACTCCGATTCCAGCAAATCCAGTTGCGTTGGAACCGTGTCGGAATGCTCTTTTCAATGAGATGAAGTTTGATGGCCAAATTCTCTTGAATCAATAAGTCAATTTTTGACCCCCTCAGGGTTTGACTTTTAGTTTGACTTTTCATTTTTCTTTATTTTGGGGGTGCAAAAATCAGGTGTCTACACTGACTACCTATTTGACAAAATAGCATGCAAATCACATTAAATAAGTCACAGAAGCCCAAAAATATGTAGATACAGTAGATGAACAAAAGGATGGATGTGTGTTTAAGTGGACATAAACAAGCCCCACAAAAGGGAGCTATCGTGATTCCCGTGCATGGTGATTATAAGCTGAACCTGGAGTATTTTGGGGGTGTGGGAGCATGCTCAATAGTAGATATTCATGGAGGGAAGGTGGCATGCTAAGGATACTAAACAACAACTAAGTGAATGGGGATGGGAAGCATGCATCAAGAAAAACATAGAAGCAAAGTAAAACCAGTGAAGGGGACATGGGGGGTTACATTAGGGATACATTGGAATGGCTGAGGAGGGAACATGCTCCCTCACTAGCAAAAGGCAAACAACAACTTAAAAGGCTTTAAAAATATGGGAAGAAGTCATCTCTCATCCTCCCTTTGAGTTGACGGAAACACCTCCCCTTACCATGGGAGCATATCACTTTGGTGGTGCCATGAGAAGGAGAAGAGGAGAGGGTGGAAACAAAAACATGCTCAAAAGCGAAGAGGGAGATAACACACAAGGCTTTGATGAGTCACATGCTCCAAATAATCTCATTCTCACATATATTAAACAAAATACCAAGAGAAACCTTACCTTGGGGTCCTAATCCTCCTTGGGTATGCTTGAGCTCCCTTGAAGCTAGAACAGTGGCTGGAGGGTCTCCACTTAGCACCAACAGCAAGTCTCCCCTTCTTCAAGCTTCTAGGTGGGGGATAGATGAAGGGTGGAGGGGTAAGATAGAGTTTGAAGGGAGTTTTTGTAGTTTAGGAGGCAAGGAGGGGCAAGTGTGGGGGGTTTCGTACCAAGGATGAAGGGGAAGAAGAGGTGAAAGCAGCTCAAAAGGAGCCAACCCCTGTCTACTGTTCGGATTTTCTATTTATAGAACACAGAGACAAAACCGCACATACAGTGCGGTTTGGTCGAAACCACACATGCAATGCGCTTTGGTCGAAACCGCACATGCAGTGCGGTTTGGCCACGTCTTTTCAGCATTAACTAGGGGACAAACTGCCGCAAGCGCAGACTGACAAAAAGTCAACCGCACTGTAAGTGCGGTTGCTTTTCGTCCACCGCGCGCTGCGATTGGCTCACGCAGACGGTGGCTGAAAAAATCAACCGCACATCATATGCGGTGCTTTTCTCCCCTCATTATGGTTGAGTTGACGGCTGAGGTGACTCAGCCGCCCACCCGGGCGAATCAAGCTTCTTCAATTTATGTATTTTTTATTCATCTTGATTAACTTAATGAAGACGTTGTGAACTCTGACTAATTTGCCTTTGGGACCACTTTGCTCATATCTTCTCCATCCAGGCCCCGATTCCTACAAACTTAATTGCGTTGGAATCGTGTCAGGATTCTCTACTCATTGGGATTGGGTATGTCAATCAATTTGGGCTCAGCCATAAAGTCACCTTTTGCTCCTTATGGTTTTGACCTGGCTTTTAGGGTTTTGCTTTTCTTTCTGCCTTTTTAAGAGGGGTGCAAAAATGAGGTGCTTACAACCTTCATCAAACTTAATTTCAATGGCGCATTCAAAAGTGGTGTGAGACGTGCGGCGGCTGGAGGAATATGCAAAGACAGCTGTGGACAATTTCATGGAGGCTTTGCATTGGAGCTAGGCTGTCAATCAACACTAGAAGCAGAGGCGCTTGCTGTGTTGCAAGGAATCAAACTGCTTAAATCCCATAACTTTGAGAATGTTCACATTGAAGGAGATTCGTCAGTTGTCATCCATCTTATTGCCAGAAAGTTTACAGATCCACCTTGGAGAATATTCGCTGTTGTTCACCAAATTCGTATTCTCTTGAACTCCTTCAACTATGTCAGGATAAACCATATATTCAGGGAAGCGAACCAGGCAGTAGACTCACTCGCAAATTTTGGCCTTGATCACTTTTCCTATACTTGGTGGCCGCCGCCGCCACATCCTGTTTGGCAGCAGACTTGAGTGGTCATTGTAATCCCCGTTCTATCCTTCAATAAAATTCTTCCATTTGACGATTAAAAAAAAAAAGAAAGCTAAAGTTGAGAAGATAGAAAGAAGATTTGAAGTATAGGTTAAAGAGTTAAAAGGGCGGTTACCGCACTTTCTCTCTCTCTATTTGAAGAAAGAGGTTTTACTTGCCCCGCTTTTTCATTCTGGGAGTAGTTCAAGAACCTCTAGAAAACTTGATTTGGTACAAATGTCCTACAGTTTCCCTTAAATTTTTGGTTGCAGATCTGCGTTTCCTAGATTGAGAGAGAGATATCTTTTGTCCATAATCCAGTCTTCTATTTCAACCAGAATGAAATCCCATGCTTAATTTTCTGCAGATATATCTTCTGCAAAATAATAGTCTAATTCGCATTTTTTCCCCTTCAAATCTTCAAAGTCTTAGGCGTCATTTGGTGGGGTTTCTAGTTTCTAGATTCTACCAAAAACCAAGATCCATTAAGTTGTTTGGTAGGATTTTTACAAGTATGATTTTAAAAGTAGATACTAAAATCTTCTCAAAAACCACAATCCTCATTTTATGGGTTTCTATAGATTTTGATACTTAAAAAGTGGTGGGTTCCACTTGAATACAAGTACTAAAAAGCTATTAATGATGGTGGGTCCCACTTGCACACAAGTAATAAAGAGCTATTAATGGTGGTGGGTCCCACTAAAACAAAGTGCTA
The DNA here is from genome assembly GCA_947561395.2 of Buxus sempervirens. Taxonomy (NCBI): domain Eukaryota; kingdom Viridiplantae; phylum Streptophyta; class Magnoliopsida; order Buxales; family Buxaceae; genus Buxus; species Buxus sempervirens. The sequence goes on along the minus strand of OX387183.1, from coordinate 57,331,031 downwards.
AAATCCTAAGTATCCAAACAAGATTTTGGATTCTAAAAATAAGCATTTACAATCTTGATTTTCAAAATCCAAATTATTATCCAGAAATCCACAATCCAGAAGCCATACCAAATGGCCCCTTAGACTCCATCTTCTCCTATCATCTAAAGCCACTCCCAAATGATTTTACCCTTAAAGCCAAACAATGGGCTGTATCATCTTCATCGCTGCCAATACTGGTGAAAAGATGAAACCGATTCCTGAACCCTCTTCCACCTTAGGCTATGTTTGGAGCCTTGGATTTGGGGAGAAAGAAAAGAAACCTCAAAAAGAAAAGAAAAGAAGAGAAAAGAAAAGAAAATTACTGATTTTCTTTTCTTTTTCAATGTTTGAATGAGATTAGAAATGGGAAGAAAACAAAAAGGTATTTTGATAAAATGATGGGTTGGGGTAGTGATGGTGGGTGAATGGGAGTAGGTGGGTGGCAGTAGCGGCGGCAGCGATGGGTAATTGTGGTGGGCGGTGGTGAGCGACGGTGGTAGGCGGTGGTGGTGGAGTGGTGGCGGTGGCTGGTGGGGATGGTGGCGGGTAGTGGTGATGGGCGGTGGTGGGTGGTGATGGGTGGTGGTGGGACGATGGTGGTGGGCGGTGGTGGTGGGCAGTGGTGGTGGTTGGTGGCAATGGAGGGACTGTAGGGGTAATGGTGGGTGGTGGGTTGTCGTGGTAGATGGTGGTAGTAGTGGGGTGGGTGGGTGGTGTGAGTAGTAGTAAGTAACGGTAAAATTTCTTTTCTTTCAAAATGATTACTTTTTTAGAGAGAATTATTTACATTGGAAAGAGAGAGAGAAAAAATTTTGAAAGAAAATCTAATTTTCCTTATTAAAACCAAACCAAATGAGAGGAAAGAAAATTTTAGCATTTTCTTTTCTTTCTTCTTCAGATCTAAGGTTCTAAACACAGCTTTACGAGAGCAAGAACCCGAAGCTGAATTTTAAAGCATTTTTTTTGGCAGATTCGTCCACACCGGCGTTAAGGTCGGGGTCAGTAGACTCTGTACATTAGTAAGCCCGTGATACGCAAGTGGGGGACGCGTCTTGTACATCCGATTGCGCTCAAACAGACATTCCAACTTTTTCCGGCTCCAGCATAAGCCATCGATGGTGACTTTCTTTTTGGTCTTTTGCTGATTCGTTTCTTTGATTTTTGGCTAAAGGCAATAGGAAGCGCTTGGTAGTGATGGACGGGATGAAATCTTCTGCACGGGCAAGCTACATTGGTTCCTGCTATTACGGTAGGATGCTGCCACGTGGTGATCCGGTACAGCAAGAGGAGGATATTTTGGTCATTTTGAAAAGCAATGGCTCAGTTACGATGGAACCTTCGTCTTCACAGTGTCACGTAAAAGACGTGTGTATCCATCCATCCGTAGTCCGTATTTACTTTTTGAACGTACGAAGATTACAGATGTCCAGCGACAGAGGGAAATTTCAGGACGCGTAAGGAAGTAGCCTAGCTAGTCGGCGTGCAGCGACGGGGAGCATTTTTTCAGAACGCTTAGTTCGCAAAACGCTTTTCCGAGACGCGTAGTGCACGCTCTGTGGGCGAATGAGTCGGCTGCCATCCAAACTATATTCGAACGACGAAGCTGCGGTCAAATTGACTAGATATATATTGGGATAAACACATTAAACCAAATGATTAAACACCCTCCATTTTAACCTGAAATCCACCCAGTTACCCACTTCCCCCCTTCTCTCGCTCCTCCATTACTCATTTACTCCTAAGAAGGCTCAAACAAACCAACCAAAACCCTTCCCTCTGAGCCCATATAAATCATATTATCGCAAAACCCTTGTTGCATCTCCCTCGCTTTCTTTCCCTCCGAAGAACTTTTCTTCTCTGGATATGGCGGAGTCTGTAAAATCTCCCTTAAGGGTATCTTTCTCTCTTCTCTTCTTCCTCATCTCTGGACTCCTCGTCGAAAATTCCCAAGTTGCTTACTCTATTGGTATTAACTACGGTACCTTAGGCAACAACCTTCCGCCTCCATCCCAGGTCGCCGCCTTCCTCAGAGATCGAACCACAATCGACAGAGTCAAGATCTTCGACACCAACCCAGACATCCTTCGAGCTTTTGCCAACACCGGAATTTTTGTTACCGTCACCGCCGGTAATGGTGACATACCTGCCCTAGCCAAGCTTCCCGCCGCTCGTGACTGGGTCGCCACTCACATCGCTCCGTTTCACCCACAAACGAAGATCAACCGCATCGCCGTCGGAAATGAGATCATGGCCACCGCTGATAAAAACCTCATAGCCCACCTGGTCCCGGCGATGAGATCTCTGCACACAGCCCTCGTACAAGCCGGGATCAGGGACGTTCAGGTCTCCACACCTCACTCTCTTGGTATTCTCTCCGTCTCGGAACCTCCGAGTTCCGCCCGATTCCGACGCGGGTACGACAAAGCTATCTTCGCTCCCATGCTACAATTCCATAGAGAAACCAGATCCCCGTTCATGATATGTCCATATCCCTACTTCGGTTTCTCTGCCAAGACTTTAAACTATGCTCTCTTCAAACCCAACGCCGGGGTTCACGATCCGGCCACAAGAATAACGTACACCAACATGTTCGACGCCCAGCTTGATGCCGTTCATTCGGCGATGAAGAAGCTGGGTTACGGCGACGTGGATATCGTAGTAGCAGAGACAGGTTGGCCTTCTCTTGGGGACGCCAACCAGCCCGACGTTAACCTGGCGAACGCCGTTTCCTTTAATGGCAACCTCGTGAAACACGTTACCTCCGGTATTGGAACGCCATTAATGCCTAAACGGAAGTTCGAGACATACATCTTCGCCTTGTTCAATGAGAATCTTAAACCAGGTCCAACCGCCGAGCGTAACTTCGGCCTGTTCCAGCCGGACTTCACTCCGGTTTACGATGTCGGGATTATGCGCGGTGCACAGGTGAGCTTGTGATTTTTTTATTTTATTTTTCTGTCTTCTCGTTTTGCTGTTTAAGCTCCTTAGTTTTGAGGGTAGGCGAAAGGGCATTTCTGTGTAATCTCCGGAAAGAAGGAAAGAAAGCTTAGGATTGCAGGGCTTGGTGCCTGATAGTGGTAAAGCAAAAGACAAAAAAATTTCCATTAATTAGACTCAGTGGCGGAACCACGTTCATTTAATTAAATTTTATGTTTTGCCCATTTCTGGTTCTTCCCCGGAGGACTCATTTAAATTTCTATATTTCACGATAACAGCTCTAAAATTTCTGTTTTGCCCCAATTTATTTGACGAGAAGCGTTAATCATTTCTGGTTTTTTCCCGCGGGACTTATTTAAATATCTATATTTCACGAGAACCCTCTAAAATTTATGTTTTGCCCCAACTTATTTGAAGTGTTAATTGAAATTTTTTTTTGCCATTTCGAGTCCTGCTTCCGCCGCTGATTAGACTGGGTCACCATTTGAGAAATTTTCAATTGACAAAACTTCCGATAATGGAGGTTGCTCATATGAAATGAATATTATATTGCAGGGCAAGGTTCCGGCGCCGGTAAGGCCTAAACCAACGCCAAGGACACCATCACCGAGTTCTGGAAAGAAGTGGTGCGTCCCGAAACCAGAAGCGAGCGATAAAGCGCTGCAGTCGAACATCGACTACGTTTGCAGCTTGGGAGTAGTGGATTGTAAGCCGATACAACAAGGTGGAAACTGCTTCGACCCAAACACGATCAGGTCGCATGCTTCATACGCCATGAATGCCTACTATCAGACTTCCGGTCGCCATGACTTCAACTGCGATTTCGCGAACACCGGTGTGCTAACGGACTCCGATCCCAGTAAGTTCCCAACTTCCCCGATATGCTTTGGTTTTCATTGCCAGCATCACGTGAGTATGCTCGTGATTGCTTAAAGCCTGAAAACACAGACACTTAAAATTTAAATTAAAGATTCGACTAGATCCATGGACCGATCTGGATCGACAACGTGCGCTCGGTTTTGTGTTCTGTAATTTCAACTCACACGCGTACATGCCCAACCATGAGAATGAGATCATCTACGGTTAGAACACATAAAAGGTTCAACGGTAACCAATCGGTGGCAACCAGCAGTCCTCAAAGCTTCTCTCAACTGTAGATGATCTCAAAATCCCCAACCATGTTGTGTGTTCTCCTCATCGTTAACAGGGATCTGGGGAAAATGTTAATTAACTTGCTATTACTTTTGTTTAATCTCGGCTCTTTTAATTTTGCATGTGTACAAGTGCTGATAATATCATATGCATGTGCAGGTCATGCTACATGTAGATACATGTCGTGAGAGAATTGGAGTACGAGTGTGGAAAGAAAGGGAGTATGGCGGGGAAACTTATTTTCCCAAGCTTTGGAAATGTTATTCTAATATTTTTTTTATTTGTGATTATGAATTACTAATTATTAGAAATCTTCTGGGAGGGTTTCTCTTCTCTCTGTCAAATCCTGTTTTCTGATTTTTTTTTTTTTTTTTTTAAATGCCTGCGTTCCTAATTTGCCAATAATTCGTTCCGGGCGTTGTTTGTCTAAAACGAAAAGCAAATTGAATCATACGAGTGTGCTCTATACTGTTTTTCTCATTCAACTCAATTCCAATCAAACAATCTATACTTATATACTATATTTAACGCGAGAAGACCCTTGGAAAGCGTGCCTAACATTGTTCACACCTTCCCCAGAAGAGAAAGCCCATACCCTACATTGTTTAAGTTTCATTAATGTAGGGTTTTATCAGTCAAAACGCAACATCTTCCTTCAAAACACACGCAGTTACAAAACTGCTCCAAGTGCACCCAACCCTTGCTAGTTTGATTAACACAAACTAACTTCATTACTCTCTAAACTTAAATTGGTTCTTTATTTTTCAACAGAACATCATAGCCTACATAACCTAAGAAGTAGTCGAGCATCTGCAACTGTCTAGAATTTTCTACTTCTCAAATTCTCAGGCATACATGTAGTCATATATATGTCTTATTGTGTAAAAATCCTTTATTTGAAGTGAAATTTTCCTCTTGCCAAGCTTCTTCTCCCATTTTCTCATTTTCCTCTTTTTTTTTCTTCTCAACTTAGCCCATCTATGGGTTATGAAAAAAGAAACTCTCAGTTGCCTGTTTCTTCTTTACATAATTTTTAAAATGCGATCCCCCACATCACTCACAGAATCGATTCCATATCCACTCAATTATACAATTTTTAAAGGCACCAAATGAAAATATAAATGTACCCGATCGTGATGCATACAAAAGTGAGGATATTACAAATAAGAAGTTGGGGGTCATTTTTTGGAAATAGAATATTTGCCTAGAATTTCTAGTTTTCTTTTTATATATTCCGATACATAATAGATAATTTTGTATTACTTAAGAAGATTAACTATGCAAGGGTCTTCAAACGAGGAAAAAGGAAAACAAATTACCAACAACAATCAAATATGTCAAAACCAACATAATTTGAAAGTAGCATGTTTACTTATGCTAAAAAAATGCTAAGTTGGTTTAAGCGATGCATTTTAGACATAATTCAGATTCAAAAATAGTGATACTTTTTTAAAATAATTGAGAATGAGTATTTCAGATTCAAAAATAGTGATACTTTTTTAAAATAATTGAGAATGAGTATTATTTTAGTGTATCTACAATCTTTTTCAAGAATTCCCTAAAAAGACTTCACTGGTAACAAAAAACAGTAACAAAATATTTACAAGTCTTTTGAGGTATGTCTTTTCTTTTGAGGGTATTTTTGGAAGAAAGTGTAAATGAATAGTAAAATGACATCTATTTTTAATTATTTTTACTAAAATGACTTTTTCATCATGCCTTTTTACATAATGACTATAGAGATACAGTATTTGCAAAATAATGACCAAATAGTATTACACGTCAGCATTTATTCTATTGTAAGTTGAAAAAGATGTTTCTACCCTTATTGGTACCGGTTCAACCATCGTTCAAGTTGGTCTGAGAAATTGAACCAAAAACTTGTTAGGCCCTCACCAAGTTTTCTTGAATTAAAAAACCTAAAACCCATTTCATCAAACGGAAGCCCTCCGTATCTCACCCTCTTCTTCTTCCATCACGCTTTATTTTTTAATTTCTGACTGTAAAATTTAGAAATTAAAAAATGTTGAAAACCATCGTTGAACACAACGAAGATGGGATGTGCTTCAACGGAGAGGATACAAATTCAAAATACATTTAGTTGTTGATACCAATTCAAAATACGTTTAGATAGTGGTTTGAACCAATTAAATGGGGGTAAAGATGTCTTTAAAAATGAATGGCACAAGAGTTGCTGACGTGTAGACTAATTGGTCCTCAACTTTTGAAAATGGCATAGCAATGGTCATTGTGTAAAAGGATAGAATGAAAGAGACATTTTGAGGAAAAAAACATACTGTACAGTAATTTTTTCCTTTTTTTTTTTGGGTAGCCTAATGGAATCCCGATTTGTTTTAAAATGGCATAGCAATGGTCATTGTGTAAAAGGATAGAACGAAAGAGACATTTTGAGGAAAAAAACATACTGTACGGTAATTTTTTCCTTTTTTTTTTTTGTGGGTAGCCTAATGGAATCCCGATTTGTTTTAGAAGTATCACTGAAAATTCATTAATTAATGTGTTAAGAACCTTTTTTTTTGGGGTAGTCGTGTTGAGAACTTGAGATTGCAAACGGTAAGGAGCTTTTAGAATATAGACGGAGCGGGGTCGGTCGAAGAGGAGGAAAGAACGATGGAAGTAAAAGAAGATTTCAAGCTCTTTCTCCGTTCTAATCAATTGTAAAACCCTAACCTAAACAGCACTTCGCGATATCGAAGATGTGAAATCGAAATGTGGAAAGGTCGGAGATTCCATTTCTCACCTTCTTTGTGGTTCGACCTTCGTCTATACTCAATATTCACAGAGTTTATGAGTTACGTATTAATCTTTTGGTTTTCTCTGTTAAATAAATTTCAGTGATAGGATAGCGGACTAGTGATTGAACTACTGATTCTATTGGAATTACTGAGACCAATAGTAGAGGTATGTATTCAAATTCCTTTATTTCCGTGCTCTTTTTTTTGCATCTTCGGTAGGGCTTCTTTTCGTTTTTCCAATCTTTTGAAATAATTTTTTCCCTGTTGGAGTCTGATTTATTCAATATTTTTGATTGCGATTGGAGGAGGTGGAGATCAAGATGGCCCAACCATCGGTGATCCTCGCAACTGCAGGCTATGATCATACAATCCGGTTTTGGGAGGCCAAGAGTGGCCGATGCTATCGGACAATCCAGTACCCAGAATCGGTGAGTTTCATACGTCGTCCTTAATTTTATTTGGTTCGAGATCCTTGGGTATGAAAATATGACTTGCTGTAATAATATTATCTGAAGAGAAAGTCGTGTATCAATCATTTTGATTTGCTTGTTTTGAGATCATGATTTGCTATAAATTACTTACGATGTTCTCTGAAATTGACCGATCAGAACTTTACTCAATATATACGAGATAATAGGTTAAGTACGATAAGTTAAGGAATCCTCATATGGTGCTCAATATTCAGATACTTTTGCTATGGTTTTAATTTCTGCATTTGGATAATGTAATGCGTGCAGCAAGTTAACAGGCTTGAGATAACCCCAGATAAGCATTTCCTGGCTGCGGCTGGAAATCCTCATATTCGATTGTTCGATGTCAACTCAAGCAGCACTCAACCTGTATGTTTGTAAATCTTTTCATTTATTACAGGTTTTATTTTGTTTAGTTTTTCTTTTTGTATATGATGAACATTGTTTCTTTATTCCAATTGCAGTTGATGAGCTATGATTCACATACCAACAATGTTATGGCAGTGGGGTTCCAATGTGACGGAAATTGGATGTATTCAGGTTCTGAAGACGGTACCGTAAAGATTTGGGACTTAAGGTAATGTATTCTAATTTTTTGCTGCTAATGATGTGTATTTTATGTTCTTGGTTCCAATTATGTGGGGCATCCATTTAAGCTTTTCCTGTGTTGTGGTTATTGTTCTGATTTTTCTTGTAATGGATATTCATGCTTGTTCTTTTCATTGGCTGCCAATTTATTTTTTTCTTTATATGTTCTCATTTAAATTCAATTTTAGGGCCCCAGGCTGCCAAAGGGAATATGAGAGCCGTGCAGCTGTTAACACTGTTGTTCTCCATCCAAACCAGGTTAAATATTATTATTTCCTTCCCTCATCTCAGACACATTCTGTGGTGAAGATTAAGTCTTTTATGATTAATTTGAAATGTTTGTTGATGACCTGTTTTATGTATTTCCATGGATTGTAATCCAAGACTACCTTAACATGCACTTGCTTTTGGTCAATATATTTGACATGTTCATGTTCATTTTGAGCCGTTCATCTTGATAGGTATGTACAAGATTGTAAAAACATGAGCTGAATTGAAGATTTTTAGGGGTCTCTTATAGTTGAATAATCATAGTTTTGAACTGTAGATCATAATGTTGTTAAAGGAGGTGGCTTACATTTGAGTAGTTTTTATTTTATTTTATTTTTTTTAAGGATGTGGGCAATACTTGTCTAGACGAACATCCCTAAAGAGACAATATAGTCATTTAGGCCAATTGCAATCAAGTGACTGCTTAGGCACGACTGGGCCAGACAGCCTCCTAGCCTAACTAGTTGCATAATTTTGGTTCTGTAGTCTTTTTAAAATTTTTTAAAGAGTTACGTATAAAGTTATAAGTAAGAAATTATTTCTTAATTTCTCAATAATAACTTATTACTCGCTAATAACTCTTAGTTTAATCATTTGGTTTCTGTGTAAAAACCTATTGTGGCATTGTTAAACTAGAAAAATAAGAATTGGTGCCTAGCAGATCAAGCAAATTCTTTTTCTATTTCTCTCTTCATGGTTCTAATATTGTTTGTTGTTGCCTAGAGTTTTAGAATTTTTTTTTTCTAACATGAAACATGCTTTGCATTCTACCTCTCTCTTTCTTTCTTTCTCCATGTCTATAGTATTTGACCTTTTTTTTTCCCTAAACAAGTACTTCCTACTTTCTCTCTCTTCCTTTCCTATTTGCACTCTATAAGTTTTTGTTGACTTTTTATTTTTATAATAACGTACCTAAGCTTCTATACTTTTTTTTTTTTGGGAAATATTGCATAATGTCGTTGTGAAACTTGTGTTGCAAGGCACCTAAGAACAAGGATATAAGTTTCATGCCGCTGGGTGTTTCTCTTAAGACATGAAACAAAATTTCGGCAGCACGCTTCGAAGATTCACCAGAAAAGCAAAAGCTGAATGAAGGCATGCCACCGAAATTTTTCCAAAAACACTTTTTCTTTTTCTTTTTTTATTTGGGGAACCTAGCTTATTTATAATATATATACTTCCATTTGTTTAGTTCGGGAACCTAGGATTTTAATTTTAGGATATGTGGGAGTTTATGTTGAATGAGGTTGTTTGACTTCATTTATTTAGTTATTTTCTGTTGTAACTTGTGTTGGAATGTGAGCACTTACAAGTGAGGTCGCATTTTGGTCCTATGCACCTACAATTGCAAGGTGTGTTTGTACCTGGGGCATGGCATGCATATTCAGTAATTTTCGAGTACCTACAAAAAGAATTAAACAAATAAATGAAACTTTCATTAGAAAAACAGTATTGGCATTCTTTTGAGTGTTCAAATATAAATTGATTTTTTTTCTTGTTTCACTCACCTGATGGTTGAATTGAATCAAATCATAAGATTCATGTAATGAATCATAAAAAATTTCTAATAGGGGATATTATAAATAAGCTATGATATTTCTTTTTTATTTTTCATTATTTTTTTTGGTGAGATATGGATAACATATATGCACATACACACACACACTGACACTTAAGCTGGTGATTGTAAAGAGAATTATAAATTCTTCCATGAAAGTGAAACGGATTGTACAATGAACAATTATGTATAAAGAAAATGAGTACTGTTTAACAAATCATAAACTATATTTCTACCTTGGTTATTACTTGTTTTTGTACCTGTTGTAATAGTTAAATAATCAATTTTGTCCTTTGGTTTCCATTTTTGTGATGGTTTGGATATTAAATTCTAATGACTCTTATTATTAGTCTGAGTAGTTATTCACTTCACAACCGTATGATCGTGCAGACAGAACTAATTTCCGGGGACCAAAACGGAAATATCCGTGTGTGGGACTTGACGGCAAATTCATGTAGTTGTGAGTTGGTAAGTGTTTGGTTTGTATAAATTGTGGTATATAATTTGAGTTCTTAGTTTATATCCTGATAATTAAAGAAAAAATCTATCTTGGTGTTTTCTTTTGTTTGGTGAATCCAATATGTTTGTACTTCTATAATGTCTTCACTCTTGGTCTTAACAACCTTCATTTGGTTTCCTAGGCAGTATAATCTAACAAATGGCAAGTGTATGGATTGATCAGGACCAACCAGTCAACGTCCTAGATAAGAATTTTTGTAGAACTTTTAACCATGATATGTGCAATTTTTGTAACATAATTTTTTACCTAACTTTTTCAATATATTAATGTCCAAAAGAACTTAGTGTAGTCAAATTGCTGAAGTCATTTGATCAAGTTGCTATTGGACATATGAGCCTTTTTAAAAGCATTACACATTAATGCTCCATTTGTTTTAAATTTTAATGTGAAACACTTTATGATGTAAAATGTTATATATTGAATTTGATTTCTTTCTAAATATAAATTTCCAAGCTATTATCATTTTTTTTTATCAAAACATGAAAAAGGGATGGGCATGTATGCATGGTTTGTAAACTCGCCCGGTATTGAGTGGTATTGAGCAAGTCAACTTGGTATCGAGTCTTGGCGAAATGATACTGAGTTCTGGGACAAGGGGTTTTGTCAAAAGCCCCGATGAAACCCCTCGTATTGGTCAAACTAGGTCATGAACGATACAACTCAGGCAATACCGTGATGGTATCGATCGTGTTGGTACTGCCCAAGTTGACTCAATTGTGAGCAGTACCAACTTGGTGCCACCTACAGAAGAGAGAATAAATCATAGAAAAGGAAGAAGAAGAAGAAGACAGAAAGCCCAAAAAAAGAGGAAAATTATAAGAAAGGCTTCCTTTTGGAGAGCCTTTTCTCTTTAGGCATATACTATAGAATATGAATCCATTTTCGGTCCATCGTATATGAGGTTTTAGCCATATTGGACTTTTTTTGGGTGAAATATAGGTTGAATTCGGATTTAAATTGATGCATCAACAGCCATAGCCTAGGGAACTATGGTTCAGTTTTGGTTTAGTCCCATTCATACTTGGGCCCTGTACCCTATTTAAAACACTGATTTGGTTTCCTGTTGGTTTTGTTCCAGATATGAGGGCTTTGGAACCATAATCAGCTCTATAAGTACCTGATAATCATTGAGCACCTAATTATACGATAAAAATTATAGTTCCTGGATGCAAATATCTATAATGAAATTCTACGATATCAAACATCAAAGGGAATTTCATTGTTACATAAAGGGATATGGAATTGGCTAGGAACTAGAAACATGAGTCAAATTATTTCTTAGTTGATATGTCAGGGTAATTCTTGATTGACTTAATGATATATGATATATATTTACTGTTGTTAACTATGTAATAATTACTATTTGTTAAAATACTAAAGTATGTTAAATGCATAACATCACTAGGTTACTATCTTTTAAATAGATAAATCTTAAGCACATAAACTGTATACTTGCTTACTAAATAATGGTTCTGTCAAGGGATTCCCAGCATTAAACTGAAAATTATTCAGTTCCATAGAACTGATTCATTCACTTTCAGTAAATCGGGTAATCTAATAAATGGCCATTGATTAACAACCTTAGTAGTGCTGGAGTCACCAATGGAGGTGAGACTGATGATAGTGTTGTCCTCATGGTGCTACTCTCATTAGAGGTGATGATCATGTTGTCAATTAGTGGTGCCTCTACTGAAATTGTTGGTGGCGGTGATGGTGATGTAGAGATGGGAGTCATGGGACCATTGGTGGATGAATGGCTATATCATAAGTGGTGGCAATGTGGCAGTAGTGTCATCATAGGTGGTGGTGGTGTATTATAGGTGTCAAAATTTGTGGTAACTGTGGTGATACTATTATTAGAGGTTATGTTTTTATTTATAATTTTTTTATGGTTAATTCAGAAATAGTATAAACAAAGATAAGTAAGAGTTACAAGAGGTACACAGGACCCATGAGGAAATATCAACAGCCGAAAAAGATCTGAAGTCCTCCTTGATGCAGACCCATGAGGAAGCCAAGACTTGTATATCTTCAAGAACCCTCTGTTTCTATAATGCTCCTCCCAAAAAATGCATTTTTTTCAAGTGATCCAGATCTTCCAAATCGTTGCAAAAAAGGCTGCATGGTACAATAACTTGCCTTTCATGTTATAGCTGGTTATACTGGTGATGCCAGTTTCAATGGTGATGGCGTTGTCATCAAAGGTGGTGATATGGTGAATTCGATGAAAAAAATAAAAAGAAAATACTCAAATGTGTTGACTCAATCTTGATCTTTTGAGATGTAGTATAAATTTTTTTGGAAATAATGGCCTTTTCTGAGTAAATGACTTGTATTTTTTAAAATTAAATGGGATAGATATAGTTTTTACATGAAAATAAACATGCTTAAAATTCCATTTTATGCTGAAAATAAAATCTTAGAATCTTATTTTATATCAACACAAATGGGGCCTAGAAGCTGCTTCCCAATATCCTTTTATGCATTCTTAAGCATGGCAAGATTCAGAAATAGATTTATAAAGCAAAAGCTTTCCTGTGATTAAGTTTTCGTCATATTCTAGATATGTTAGTTGATTTTCTCTCAGCTTTAAAGCATGCCATTGAGTTTCATGCAGTTATTGCAATTTTGAGGAAGGAAAATTCCATTATTTCATTACAATCTTCATCCTGATTTATTGGGTAAATTCAGGTGCCGGAGGTAGACACAGCTGTTAGGTCTCTAACAGTTATGTGGGATGGGAGCTTGGTTGTTGCTGCCAATAATCATGGAACATGTTATGTTTGGCGATTGTTGCGCGGTACACAGGTAGCTATGGTCTCAAACATCATATACATTGATGTACTCGAGTCTTGACTGTTCACTATATAACTAGTTACCTTATCTGCTGCAGACTATGACCAACTTTGAGCCGCTTCATAAGCTGGAAGCACATAATGGCTACATCCTAAAATGTCTCCTGTCACCTGAGTTCTGTGAACCCAACCGGTTTGACTCATTATAACTACTTTCATCTCTCTCTCTCTCTCTCTCCAATTCTTCCTTCCATCCCCAATCCCCCTACCACCCTAGAACACATGCAGGTACATGATATATAGATATATATATCTATATATGCACACACACTTCATAGACAATTTTCCACTTGTACATTTCTGGAATTGAATTTTACAGTAATTCATCATTGGAATTAATTTTGTAGATATTTAGCAACTGCATCGTCTGATCATACTGTCAAAATTTGGAATGTAGATGGTTTCACCTTAGAGAGAACTTTAATAGGTGATTCTTGGACCTGTGTACCTTTCTGCACACATTTCATTTTGGTCTATTATTTAATTGAATTTTCTTCGGCCAGATATTTCAACCTTTTTTTATGTAATTTCAGGCCATCAGCGCTGGGTATGGGATTGTGTTTTCTCTGTGGATGGTGCCTATCTTATCACAGGTAGCGGATGCATAATTAGTCATATACATTTTCTTCCTTTTCACATTTGAGTCTCAGTTTTTTGTGGGCCGTGCAGCTTCTTCTGACTCAACAGCAAGACTATGGACGATGTCAACAGGTGAAGACATCAGGGTGTACCAAGGGCATCACAAAGCAACTGTTTGCTGTGCACTTCATGATGGAGCTGATTCTTCTCCTTCTTAAACATGGAGTAGCTGTGTACCTTTCTTCGGTCACGTCTAAAACCTGGAAAGGTCTGTGCCTGTGCCTCTGACCTCAGTGTTTAGAAATGTTGAACAGTGAGTGCTAGTAGATTGGCATGTTTGTGAGGGAATAGTTTATTTAGGTCCTGGTTCTCCTCTCCCCATTTAGCGGAACAGAAATCGCCTGAACCCAATATCTCGTGTGCTGGTGTACCCCCAAAATGTGATTGGTGTATTCAGTTAAAAAAAAAAAAGGCATTTCTCTCTCTTCAAATGTGTTTTTAAAATGTGAATGCACCAATGATGATGAAAGGGTGCATGGGTGTACGAGATATGCGTCCATATGTGTAATTCTTTTTATGTAGGAACTGGTTTGGCTGCAGCCATGTACATAGATGTTAATAACAATACTCCGCCCTTTTCTTTTTCCTTTTCTTTTTGTGTGGGGGGGGGTTCATAAAAAGGAAAAATTTTCAAACGCGGTGGTCCTTTTATTTGATTTCCTTTTTGTCGTAGCAATATGCAATGACATTTGTTGTGCGCGAGATTCTTCTTAGATTGCAGGAGGGAGGTCAAATATTATTTCTTCAAGCTGCAGGGGGGGGGGGGGGGGGGGGTGGGTTCATAAAAAGGAAAAATTTTCAAACGCGGTGGTCCTTTTATTTGATTTCCTTTTTGTCGTAGCAATATGCAATGACATTTGTTGTGCGCGAGATTCTTCTTAGATTGCAGGAGGGAGGTCAAATTTGATGCATGAAAAGATAGGATTTAACAGTTCACATCAACCATACTGTCATCTAATGAGTGAAGACCGTTGTTGAAACAATCCTCTTGGTATAGAAAAATCACCAGTATAATTAGATAAAGTCTGACACTCTGTAGAACCAATAAACAGTAGACTGGGTAGTGGAAGGGCATTATTAAAGGGCCCATGCTGGTCCCTCATCTGCGTGAATGCTTTCAATTGGTTGCTCAGAATCACTGAAATTTCTTTTCCAAGAATTATTAAAAGGGTTTGTTTCCTTTAGAAGGAATCATCTTTTTAAGGAGGTAAGTGAACCTTACCCCTCTCAACTAAACAAAATCATTGAAGACAACTCATATTTTTCTTTTCCTGATAACCACTTCCACCAAAGTCTGGCTGTTAGACCAGTCTTCAACCACAACTGGTCCCATCCATCTCACTACTGTCCAAGTCTCGTTCATGATAAGCAGCATCCGTAAAAAGAATATCTGGGCATGGTGTCAAATACAGGATTGAGTTCAGTCTCAAAGGTATAACTATCTGAACTTTAGCAAGATCAACTAATCACTTGAAAGGATATAATAATGTCTTAGAGCATAGACATGATTCTAACTTAGCTTGCCTTTTGACTTAAGGAATTCTCAAATGGGATGCATTAGACGAAATCCAATCCTCTTTACCATTCAAACTCTGTACCTTCTAGCTGCAGTGATTAACATGCTTCTGAAATCTGCAAAATGACAGCAATAGTTGGGTAGTGCCCTCCACAAGTCTCTTCTCAGGCTCAAGATCTAATGGTTGGTGGTTCCCTTTGATCCCGAGGACTGAACTTCTTTCTTATAATGTAAAAAACATCTTATGATGTATGTGCATATGCAATTCATATGCGTATACATAGAAACATACATGTATAAAAAACGAAATTATGTATGCATGGATGCGTACATCACTGTTTTATGCAAATAAAAAAATGTGATCAAAGAAAGAGGATGGAAAGTAGAGGCAGCAGCATCATTAGGTACTTCATCAAAATATGCGAGTACTCATGAATGCCAGCCTATTCATTTCAAAGCACACTTTAATCACAGAACCAAGGCACATGAGAAATATTTAAAAACCATAATAAGCCGTATTAAATCGCCAAAACCCCATCAATCACACCAACCGTTTTATCACCTATGCAATTGAAGATAGATAGATTAATATAATAAATAGATCTACAAAAAAGTTGATAAGCCTTTTTCTTTTCTTTATTGACCAACTCCTGCACACTAGAAGGAAAGAAAGCAAAAACCTGGCAATCTAGACCCAAAAGCTTTAGATTGGTTGGTCACCTAAAAACAAAGAGGACACACGGTATTCCACACCATGGAAGAGAAGAAGAAGAAGAAGAAGCAGAAGCATCAACACTCAAATCAAGAGACCAACAAATCCACATCAGATCCTGCTTTTAAACCCAGCTCCGAAGTAAAGGGTATTCGGTTCGGCGGGCAATTCATCGTTAAATCATTCACCGTCCGGCGGGCGAGACCCCTGGAGCTGGTACGACTCCTCTCTCTCCCACCGACCAACCACCACCCAGGCCAACCTAACGCCGCCCACTCCTTCCCTTCAACCACAGCCTTCTTGCCTACCAACTTCACAATCCTAGCCCACCATGCCTGGCACACGCTTACTCTCGGCCTCGGCACGAAGAAGTCTAAAGTACTTCTCTTTGTCTTCGAATCGGAGAGCATGAAGTCAGCGGTGGACCGTATATGGCCGCCGGAGATTACACTCGGAGAAGTGAACAAGAAGCTGATACGAGGCCTGAATGGGTTTGAGATGGCTCGGTTCAAATTCAGGAAAGGCTGCATAACATTCTACATCTATGCAGTCCGCCGTTCAGGTAGCTCCGGCTTTGCTTGTGCCAATGATCTGAGAACGGTTCTACAGTCTGTGCTTGCACTCAATGATTTCTTGGATCATACTGCCATGCTTGCAATGCCACAACAAAGAAGCATTAGCTACGCTCCTCCGGTCGCCATGGCTCACTAGAAATTTCTCCTCCTCCTCCTCCCATATGATTTCTCTTTGTGAAGTTTCTTCCCTTTCAAGATGTTTGATTATGTTATGTGGGGGATTGCTTTATTATTATTTTTTTTTGGGTTCTCTCTCTGAGTAATTTAGTATTAAAATTGTTCTTACAGGGTTAAAGTGAATCTCTCTATCCCTATCGATCGCTATGTTAAAATCCGTTTCTAATTGCAGTGGATGGGCACCCTCCCGAGCCACAGCCAGATTCACTCCCGGCTGCAAGTCCAAGGCACGAGGCCGAGAACCCTCGTAAAAGGAAGGGGTGGAACTCTTATTTCCACATATCATGAAGGGTGTTCATGGGAAAGAGGAAATGGTTTTGACTTTCTCCCTTTCCATACTCCAAAGTCCCAAACAAGAGTCACGTGACACTCTTTACGTTTTATTTTATTTTATTGTAGCGGTGGGTGGGTGAATGCCTTAGGTGTGTTGATCGAATGATGGATGAATGTGATGACGGTGATCATTCATGACATGGTGGAGTGAAGAATGCAAGTCTAAAGGCTCCCGAATCCCCACCACCTGCTCCACCACCTGCTCCAATACTTTTTATGGGTCTACAAAAGCGAGAGAAACTACCTTTTTCAATTTTCCCTTTAATCATACCGTGACTTGCGTAAGGACCCCTCACAACTTCTTTTTTCACATGGATTATGGCCATGTATCATCTCTTTATTGCTCTACTTTCTCTAACTTTATTTTATGTTTTTTTTTTTGGCATTTAGGATTTTGTGTTATTGTATGTGTCAACGTCTATATATATATATATATATATTTAGTGCTGGTCAATCTCAAGCCTTTAAACGGGCACTTGTTAGCAGCTCAGCTGCCACTTAAATCCGATCACCGCCAACTAAAACATACCTAATTATTAGATTCATTAGCAAATTGTATGTGTAGTACTGTGCTTCTGTAGAAAACAAGGGAGAGAACAATCATAAAACCGTTCAAGTTTGGTTTTAAAGGAATTAGACAGTTATGACTATTATATCATTTTATTAAAGAATCTTAAGAATGATTTTTAAGGGTTTTTTTTGGAAAGGTGCACATTAACATTGGCACGATTCCCAAGGGCCCGCTTCTTATTATATATAGTATAGATTGGTAGAAAATTATATTTTATGCAATAATAGTTAGAATAGAGCACTACTAATCTATCTCCGCAATGCAATGCTTACGCTAGATTTGCGGCAGCTGGATAAAATTAATAGTAGAACATTATAACCACAGTGAGCTGTACAACAATATATAGAAGATAAAACCTTATGTCTCTCTTGAATATCTTAATTAAAGCAAGTATCAGTTTCTTGTTCTTATAGCATGTTTTTAAAATCTTAAGATGTAATTAAAGAAAGATGTTTTGAGTAGAACTGATCTATGCATCTAAAAGCATACGCTGTGCTTGTACCGATGCCATGATTGGTGCAATCACTTTAGAAACTATTTTATGAGAGAAATTTTCTTTTTCTTTATTTTTTTTTTAAAGTTTCAATGCATTAATAATAAAAAAGAGTAGGAAAGAGGGAAGAATATAAAGATGAGTAGGATGTGGCGGGGATATTCAAATATATAAAAAAAAAAGGGATAATTACATTAAGGTTTCCATTGAAAATTGAAAAAGTATTCAGAAGAGGAAATGGGAACTTGAAAACAAGATTGAGTATAAATAAATAAAAAAAAGGATAATTACAGTAAACCCTTGAGGTTTATTACCTACGCACATAGACTTCCGATATTTAGAATATGTCAAAAACCTCCCTGACATATGCACAAATGGTCATCTTTTTGTTAGTTTATAAATATTGAAAAAACCAAACTAGCCCTTGAGATTAAATTCATTTAAAAGCCACAATAACTCGCCAAAAAAAAAGATGTCAAAATAAAGTTAAAGAGTTAATACAACTAAATAATTCTTAACAAAAATAAACTTCCAACTTTTTTCCATTAAGCATTCTCCAAATTTTCCTTATAAATATATAGATAAGGGTAATTTTGTTATTTAGTAAAGTATTTTGTTCAAACTTAAAGGGCATGAAAGGTGCTTTGTGTGCATTTGTACATATGTCAAGGAAGGTAATTGCCATTTTTCATGTATGATAGGGTAGGGTTGCTTAACGGGCTGGCCTGGTACGTTTAGCCTGTGCCTGGCGGGCTACAAGCCAGGCATGGCATGACCACTTGGGAGACAGGTCGTGCCATGTCAGACCCGTAACCCAATACCCCAGGCATGGCCCAGCATGTGGCACAATTAAGGCTGGGTCGTGCTGTGCCGGGCCGTAGCACGCGAGCCACCCATGGGCCACATAATAAATGTATTAAAAATTTTCAGAAAATAGAAAAAAGAAAAAGAAAAAAAATAAATAATACAGAAAATTCTAAAAATATATTTATTATTCACACACATTTTTATATATATTGGGATACAATTTTTCCCAAAATTATAAAAAAAAAAAGGGTAAAAAAAACCCCAAAAAAGACAAAAACCCTATTCTTTTTAACGCAAGCTTGTAGGCCGCAACCCGTCAAGTCGTACCTTGAAGGGTTGCTTATCGGGTCGGGCTGGTATGGCACGACCCAGCACCTATTAGTAGGTCGTACCGTGCCTAGGGTACTGGGCACTAGGCACTTCAAGGTACGACTTGACGGGCTGTGGCCTGCAAGCTTGCGTTAAAAAGAATAGGGTTTTTGTCTTTTTTAGGGTTTTTTTTACCTTTTTTTTTTATACAATTTTGGGATGGCACGACCCAGAACCTATTAATAGGCCGTACCGTGCCTAGGGTACTGGGCACTAGGCCCTTCAAGGTACGACTTGACGGGTTGCGGCTGTACCGTGCTAGGGTACTGGGCACTAAGCCAATAAATCATAAAACTGCGATTTTGAATTCGCAGAACCGTTGTCTTCTTTTTTATGCTTTTACAGTGGAGTCCATGGAACATCAAAATGCCAACCATGAATGGATCTTGTAGGGAGGAATTAATGATCGACGGACATGATGTTATGGTGGGAGCTCTTCATTCGCATAGCCGCAACCATGCGAGCAATAGCGGTGTGGTGCGAGCGGAGGGTCTTTCAAGCTCTGTATGGAACAGTTGGAGTCTCTTCGGCTTTGAATCGAATTTCCTACTCCTCCACCTTCTGCAACCAAGCACCAGCTGTTTCATTTGAAAAAAATCCAAATCAAGCGGAACCCAAGTGCTTATCTTTGAGGGTTGAGAAGCTTTCAAGAGGAGAGTCATGCGCCTCTGCCTTCCAGAGCTGGATGGGGGAGGGCTTCCCCATTCACAGAGGCGATATCTTCCACACTATCAACAGATTGAGGAAGCTCAAGATGAACAAACGTGCGCTCCAGGTGAATCTCCATTGATTGGTGTAGTATTTACGGGTTTTGCGTATCCGATTTATTACTTTTTCTAATTGAGTATGCTGTATTTATTGGCTTTTTTCCCTTCCTTTTTTAACCCTCTTTCATTATCTGTGTTGTGATGGGTATTATAAATTGTTGTTGCATTTTAAGAACCTCAGATAGTTATGATTCTATTTGGAACCGTATAAAGATTTTTCATAGGCAATTCCATGTTTGTTTAAATGCTTACATGAACAATATCAGCTGGTTGGAAAAATTGGTGCCAGAATCCCATTAACATGACACCACAATCTCTGTGCCATTTGCATTATCTACTGTATGCAAACAAATTCAGCACAACGTCGTTGATCTATCCATCAATTCAAAGAGAACAAATGAACATGTTTTTACAACATTAGCACAGACAATATTTTGTGACACATAGCAGGTGACCACTTTATGAAGCTCAATGTAGGCACCATCCACACAACTAAGAGGAAAAACAAAGCTAACACATGTTGAGAAATAAAACAATGTGCATTTAGTGGTAACTCCAGGTATAATCCCATATTATGTTGAAAAACCTTTGAGAGGCAAGTTAGGGCATAGCCTAAGGTTTACTTGAACTTGATTATCTGTTACTTCTGATAGGTCATGGAATGGGTGATCAGGGAGAGGCCTTACAAGCCAAAAGAACTGGACTACTCTTTTCTGCTGGAGTTCACAACTAAGATTCACGGGATCTCGCAAGCTGAAAGCCTCTTTTCTCGTGTCCCTGATGAGTTCCAGAATGAGTTACTCTACAATAATCTTGTCATTGCCTGCTTGGATAAAGGTGCAATAAGGATTTCTTTGGCATATATGAAAAAGATGAGGGAACTTGGCCATTCCATCTCACACTTAGTTTTCAATCGCCTCATAATCCTTCACTCGTCTCCTAGCCGTAAGAAAGCCATCCCAAGAATCCTCACCCAGATGAAAGCTGATGGTGTGGCTCCACATGTTTCCACATATAACATCCTTCTGAAAATAGAAGCTTATCAACACAATATAGAAGGGCTAACAAAGGTTTTTGATGAGATGAAGCGGTCAAAAGTTGAGCCGAATGAGATAACATACTGTTTATTAGCTGTTGCACATGCCGTGGCAAGATTATACACTGTGTCTGAAGCCTATGTTGAAGCTGTGGAGAAGTCTAGAACAGGGAATAACTGGTCAACATTCGATGTTATAATTATATTGTATGGATATTTGGGAAAGGAGAAAGAGTTGGAGCGAACATGGGGTATTGTGCAAAAATTTCCTCATGTTAGGTATAAGAGTTTCGTGCTGGCTATTGAAGCATTTGGTAGGATTGGACGATTGAATCGAGCTGAAGAACTTTGGGTAGAAATGAAGTCAACAAAAGTTTTGAAATCAACTGAGCAGTTTAATTCAATGATCTCTGTATACTGCAAGCATGGAATCATTCGTAAAGCATCAGAGCTTTTCAAGGATATGAAAGTGAATGGGTGCCAACCAAATGCAATAACCTATAGACATCTTGCATTAGGTTGCTTGAAATCCAAGTTGATAGATGAAGCCTTGAAGACTCTAGAGGTGGGGATGGATAAGATAACAAGCACTGCAGTGAGGAGATCAACCCCATGGTTGGAGACCACTCTTTCAATGGTAGAGATTTTTGCAGATAAGGGTGATCTTGAGAATGCTAAGAAGTTGTTTGAAGAACTGAGGAAAGCAAGGTATACCAGGTATACCTTTGTCTACAACACCTTGATAAGGGCCCACGTTAAGGCCAGAGTTTATGATCCTAATCTGCTGAGAAGGATGATTCTGGGAGGGGCTAGGCCTGATGCTGAGACCTACAGTCTGATGAAACTTTCGGAGCAATTTCGGGCTTGATTTTGGTATCATTATCATGCACAGGTCTCTATTTATTTTCCCTAGGATCCACCGGAGCAAAAGCTGGACTCAAATCACAAATGTTAAAACTTAAAAGGAAAAAAACTTAACAGAAAACAAGGGATAGACATGGTTCAGGAGGATCAGACTGCAGAATACATGGAAAGGAGATGATTTCCTAGAACAAATTCCGCAAGACCATTTGTTGTTTAAGGGTTTATTATATTTGCTTTGAGCCGGAGCAGATCATTGGCATATTAGTGAAATAATCTCCACTGCGGAGGTCTGTATTCACCCTTCAAATTTCATGAAGATCTGGAAAATAAAAAATTATATATTTCTATAACTATTTATTTGACCTAGTTAAATGTTTGTGTCTTATTTCTTAATTTCTTAGCTGCAATCCATTGTTATCGGAAGAACACCTGATAAATTTCTAACCGCTTATGTGGGCTAAGAGAAATGAGAAAAGAAAAGATCTTTTCTAATAGACACTCTATTCGTTTTCTTGATTGTATATGTAGGTTTGGGATGTTTGAGAAACATATAGGCACTAGGCAGCAAGGATACGAATTTATCAAATTGGATGCTATCTTGTAAATTGGCAATCAGAAAAGCAGTTCCACCAATGATTAGCCCCTCTACCATTTAGGATCATTGGACCCTTTCAATATATTGTTACATTGTCACCTATAAGCTTGAAGGATTTAGAATCACTGGTGGTTTAACATGAGCAGTTACAATCATTCGGAATAACAAGAGGAATATAAAATTAACTCCATGAGTTAATATAAGACGCTTTAAAGCCCGGAAAGATCCATGCCCGTTGCTGGAATTTTCACTTCTAACATCTGCAGTGATTCAGTTTCATACTAAACTAGCGTATATAAACAACCATCAGTACGGTGGTTGCCCAATTCTTGAAGAAATTCACTTACCATGTCATTTCTCTGCCACCCTTGCTTGCCTTGAGGTCATTGCTCAACAACCAGAAGGCACCCTTCACTGAGTGACCGTTGATGACGCTCAGATACCAGGTCATTCCCCTACCGTTAGTGCTTGACTATACATTCACCTGAGTTCCTACACACCAATCACACTGGAAGACGATACAGACGAGAAGATCCAAACTTTCTGCTTATACATACCATCACGACGGCTGTTTGCCACTCCCCAATTACAAACTTAAAACCCACCTACATGTTTGTGCTTGGACGATACAGAGATCCAGTCTTAGCCAGTGCAAACTACTTCAAGTTAGTTCACATAGACCCACGCATGCGCTTAAAACACAAGAGGAAATGCTCAATAAGGAAAAAGATCTCTTTCCAACTAAGCCAGCCATAATAGCAATTTGAGTTCTGACATTATTACATTTAACAAGAAAATATCTTGAGAGAATGCTTCATCTCGACCTTATTCCTGATTGTGCTGCATGGCATAAAGATCCTTCTGACACTCTAATATTGTTGCTCTTCTAACAATTTGTAATCATGAAGGGCGACAACGATATGCAAAGTGTCTCCGTTCTCTTTTCTCAGGTAAGATAGTTAATGAACTCTGCAGCAGTCGCAATGGCACCGCCCGTGATGGCATCCACCACAATTTTGTCTGTATTACTTTTGGTGGCTGCAGATATTACAGCCCCAGTCAACGCACCTCCAAGCATTGCATTCTTCTGCAAACACATCCAAAGAAAGAAAGAAATGAGGATCATTGGCCTGGCTAAGGGGGTTAATTTCAAATAGATCAACATTCATATAAATATGGAGACTCTGAAAGTTGCCAACTTCATGACCAGCGACACTGGATCAAAAAATTCAAAACATCTGTAAGAGAGTAAATAAAATGCTAGAGTTATTAAGGGATACTATGGAATTAAAACATTTATCGAGCAAGTCAAACTTAGAACAAGCCTAACATAAATGGCTTAGGCACAGAGGCACTTCTAAAGTGCTATGTAAAGTGTTCTACTCAAAAGTAAAAGGTAAATTTTGCAAGTCAAAAACAAGATCTGCTACAATACATGGACCAGAATATTGGGCAACAAAATAGTATATGCATAAAATGAGCGTTGCCAATATGAGGATGTTGAGACGAACTTATGAGAAGTCTAGAAAGATAATTAAGAGATGGACACATTTGAGAGTATATAGGCTTTGCCGAACTAAAAGAAGGAAAATAATATACATTAAGAGAATTTGGACATATAAAACAAAGATATATAGAGGCAGATGTGAGAAGATACAAGGGAATACTTAGTGAAGAATATAAGAATCAGAGAAGAAGATGAAAAAGAACCTGATACGGTTAGTAAGAAAGGATTAACATACTCATAATCTAGCCAAAGATGTGGTATTTGATAGATTAGGTTGAAGAAAAAATATGACTCAGGTTGCCAGTATCAACTAGTTGGGATTAGGAACTTTGTTAGTATTATTGTTCCTGCTACTTTATTTCAGTATCAACACTTCTTTTAGGTCATAAAAAAGCTAAAAATACCTAGTAATTGCACTACTAATAATCATTAATAACAACAACAAGAATAATAGTAATATTAAATAACAGGATAATTGAAAAACTTAATGTCCATAACTTTGGATACATTCCACAAAATGACTGTTTTTCTACAAATTCCAGAGAGTAGATGCAGTTGGCACTGAATAAAAAAAAACACTTTATCTGGAAATATAAAACAGAAGACAAGAAATAGGACTAATGGTATCAGTCACTCCCACAGGTTTTGTTGCTCATGTTTGGGTTATAGGAATTATTAATTGATATAAAAACACTCTGGTGCAGAAATTACCCAGTCTCTTGTGCCACGGATCCTCTCCATCCCATACTCCATTCCCACATATACTCCAGCTATAGTTCCTATAAATGTGATACAAGCAATGAATTTCTACAGTACCCGTTTGCACTACGTGTTCAAAAAATTTTACAAATAAATGATGCCTAACAAATCAATGCATCTTCCATGCAAAATAATTTCTCAAAATAAATATCAGAATGACTTACCCCAATAAGCACCTTCTTTGCACATCTTCTTTAACTGCAACAAGTGTGGATCCAATCAGTATGAACAGAATTTTAACGTTCAAAAGAATTATTTCCCTCAAATAAATTAGTCTCACGAAACATTCGCAAAGCATCATACTCTGCATACTATGATCTAACTTTAGCCCTCAGATTTGAAGAAGAGAATGCCCCAGCAATGGAACTACAAAGCAACATATATCACACCAGTACATATTCATGTAGTGTTTTATACTTTTTGAGGTTTCGAAAGACGTACCATCGGCATTTGCAAATTTGAAGGTGCACAACATAAAAGGGGGCATTGGAGACCATATTTTGATGGATCCAACACTGTACATTCTCTTCATCAAAAGCCAAGACTATTATTATTATTATTACTATTACCATTATCTAAAACCATCTTGATGATAGACAATTGAATTATTACAGTCATCCCAGAATAATATTCATAAAAACTCTCATACAAACATGTGTATATCTGTACTTGATGTTTATTTGTATAAGGTTGTATGTGCCTCAAAACATGTTTCACCATATTAATTATCTCAAATCATGTGACCTTTTTTTTCTAAGAAAAGTTCCTTAATAATGAGACACAGCATAAGCCATTAATGAAGCCAAAGATGAGATAATTCACATGTTATTTAGGTAAATACTGTGTTAGGGCACAAGTTAATACAACCCATTATGTATGAGAATCTTATATGACAGCACATCAGATGTTACAATGACCCAAATACATTGATCTCAAAATGTGTAATCACCCAGGTTGTACAGAGCCCATTCTTAAACTGGCATGACCAGTCCATACTTAGATTTATGCAGATTAAATATGTATGAGCATTAATTCAGGTGTGACACTAGTAAGATAAAGTTCTTTCTGCTACCCATGTTCACATTGGGGGTCAAGGCTCGCTGTTAGACTGGTCACACCAAGGAGACTTCCTATGTTAAACTTTGGGGTTGGACCCCCTCCATCTAAAACGAGGTCACTTGTTCTAACAAACGGACAGGAAAAGAATCAGCAAAGACCAAAAAATCTCAAATACTTGGAAATAATATTACACGTGCACTGAATCAGGTCAATGAAAATCGAGGAAATCTTACTGATTGCTCAAGTTTGTGCTTTGAAACATTCCCTGCAAAAAGCATAGATAAATTGTCATCACAATAAGATTAACAAACAGAGATCATCATGCCACATAAGAGTAATATCCATGGGTAAATATTTCCAATTCATCATAAAGCACATATAATGAAACAAATTCTTCGGAGAGATGAGTGTTTTTGGTTAATAAATCTCATTCAATAAAAGATAACATTATTATAAAACTACAGTTTAAGAAAAAGAATATAGACAACGACTAAGGACGACCTCTTCGCACGCAGTGATAAGTTTCCTCTGCTGCCACTCTCGTCGCTGCGACCTGAAAAAATCAATCGTCGCGGAAAGACTTATTAGAATCCTGAGAGAAAGAGTTAGAGAAAGCAGACCAGAGGAGAAGGTATTATCACAGTTCCGATCTTTAAGAAGCCATCAAGGGTCAGATTGAGGAAAGGATTTCCCGTGTCGATAGTGACGTCGATTTTCGGAGACGATAAAGAACCAGAGATCCTGCTAGTCGGCATCCTCTTGATCTTCTTAGTCAACAATCAAAACCCTAATCCGTAATGATCGCTTCGTTACTCGCTCCACTACTTACAGCTTCGCCAGAGATGATAATCCGCAATGATTGGCTCCAGAGGAAATGCTTTCTCTTTCTTATTGGTCATTGAATTTGAAAAATAGATAATTTTTTTATTTTTTAAATAATTTTTAAAAAATTATTGCACATTCCCCCTGCTCTTGAAGATATAATTGCACAATCCTCGCTGTAAATGATATAAGCAACTTGAGGATATTGTTGCTCGTTATTTAGAATGCTATAAACCCTTTTAAAACTTACCATCTTCATTCTTGAACATTCCCCCTATTCTTGCTTGATCACTAATACGTCTGGTGCTCTATTGCTCCATCAAAATTTAGCTTATATAAAATCAATTAGTGGGACTCTACCATCATGCATAGATTGTGCTTCAATCTTTATTATCTACACCCAGGTTGTGTTTCAATCTTTATATCAACACTCATTTGGTGGTACATAAAATTTTCTAGAAGCATAGCCACACCTTATTGTCGTGTAAATGATTGTATCATCAAATATTGTTGGTCATCAATTTTATAATTTTTATTATTTAAAAACAGCATATGTTTTAACAAGGGATACGAATCGTTATTACAGGGGTATTAAAGTTATTTAAACTTTTAATTAATTTTACCCAGGATCAAAAAAATTGTTACTTTCATTCCCTGTTGTAATGATCTAGATGAGCTCAAATCACAGCCGTCGGCTTACGCGATAAATCACAGCATTAGGGTTTTGGAGGTGAGGTCCGTTGCGGAAGAAGGATTCTTGTCCGCGCAAAACCGAGATTCTGGCGGTTGAAAATGGACAAGAGTATGCTTGGAGATCTGGAATCTCTCCCTGAAGAAGATAAGATCAGAATGTCCACCATCATCGACCAGCTTCAGATACGTGACAGGTTCTCCTTCATTTCCTTATTTGAAAATTTTTTTTTTTTATTATTTATCCTATTCATTGCCCTTTCTGTACTTCATGTCACCACTCTTGAATGCCCTACTGAAATACAAAAGGATAGCGTACTGCTTGTGGAAACCTATATTTTGTTTTTATTTTTTGGGCTTTTTTAGCGTATTTTGGTACCATTCAATCGTAGCTTTTGGTACATGTGTCGATTCTGTTTTCTAATGAAGTGTTAAAGTGCTGAATTTATTATTTGATTCCTTGAAATGGAGTAGCGTGCAAGAGTCTATGAGCTTGAGACCTGTTGTTTGGGAGATGAGCAATGTTCTGATGTTTTCGAAATAGATGCTACACATCCCGTTTGCATATTCGCATGAAGGAGCAAACAATTTATTGAGAATCATGCAACATGAATAGTAAAAAGAACAGAGAAGAGGAAGAACAAGAACACATAAAATTTAAGTGGTTCGGCGATGTGTCAACGTCCACTGTGTACGGTAAAATTTTCCACTATGAAAAAATGTCAATTAGGGTTACATCAATGTATATATACCAACCCTAAACCTGGTATGGATAACTGAGAATAGGACTGTCTCTGTTTAGGTTCATTACTTAAGAAAAGATCTGATACTAAATGAGGAATTTGTTGCTTTGAAGGTCTGTTCTAGCTTGAACTTTGGATAGTGGGGTAAGGGGGTTTATGTGACATTGTTACTTGGATACCAGACACTGCTTGCTTACTTTTTTATTATACAGTGGAATGCAATGTTATGGCGTGCAAATTAAATCATTTTCTCTGAATTGATAACATTATGGAATCTTAGTGATCAGTGCCTTACCAGATTGTACATTGGAAGCGAAAGCAAGAGTAGGAGCAGGAATGTGAGATTTCAGCATTAAAAATAATTGAGTGAGTGCATCCCCATTTGCTTCCTATATAAATACATGTATGAGAGTTGAGTGAAGCATTGTTATAATTAAAATATTCTGTCATTCGAAGGTTTTGAACTCTGCTCTGGCCACCATATCCAGACCTGTCAATGGATAGCCAATACTCGACAAACCCAACAAGAGCGATCATATTTGATAAACTTTGGTTCCATGTTTAATGAGTTCAGCTTTATTCTGCTAAATAGCCCGTTAAAATTTGACGTCTATATCAAGCATAAGATCTATTAGCATGATGAAGTGGTTTATAAATTATCATTTATATCCTTGAAACAAGATGGCTTGGTAATAATACTATAACTCTGTTATTAACCTAATTAATAAGTTACATTTTCAACAGTCAATAATCATTACATTTATAATTTGCTTAATCAAAGTTAAGTGATAATTCGACTTACTAGTGCATAGTTTTACTTCAAACTTTTTTTGTTAAAGAATTTATTTATGTCATAGATGTTGTGATACCTGTTGTAAGCAAAAGTTCTACTTTCTTATGAAGTTTTAGGGATGCATTCCTTGGGATTCATACATGCTTGCCTCTTCACAATGATTTATTATGCGGTTTTTTAAGTAACTCTGAATCCTTTGCAATTGGCAAATACATTATGTAATAATTATTGGTTGGATAACTGTTGAAAACCAAGTATTTGCAGGTTGTTATGAGCTTGATTATGACATTTACAGACTGTAAAAACCCAAAATAGTTTAATCTGACAAACTTCATTTATGGGATTAGTTTGACTTGCTCTAAACCTAATCCGTGTATCCTTAATTTTGAGAATGAAAAAGGCTGAGTAGAAACCTTTGTTTCCCTATTAAGTACTAGTGGATGGCAAATGATCAGGCTTCTCTTGTGATCGACCATGGTTATATATGGGTAATACTGTAAGTACTAAGTACATAAAAAAGTCTCTCTATCTATATCAGGGATGCAAATCTTTTTCTCTTTCTGTGCTTTACATGGCTGCTGAAGCATTCCCTTTTCCTTATGGATGCTGTACATTTTTTGTTCTTTTTCATTGGTTTTACTCATTTGAAATTTTTTACTGTGTAGCGTTTATACAAAATTTTGTTTGTGATTTTGCCATTCACATTTTATAATTTGAGTCCATGAATGCAAGTTCACTTTTTAAGTGTCAGTGTAGCACCCTACTCATCGATTTTGTGCCTTAATTTTATGCATCGACTTTTCAAGTTTTTACATTTCTGTTGGATGGAATATACTAGCTGAAAGGAATCAGAGCTGTAAAACAAGCTTGTTTACCTATGCATTAGGTCATCGATTTTCACCCTAAATATGGTTTTATGTATTAATGCTGATTTATACTGGCTGTTGCATGCTGGAACTGGCTAAGACTGGCCCAGTATATAATTGGGATATGGGAAAAAGTTTAAAAGAAAATGAAAAAGTTTCCTCGTTGACTGGCACTGGTAAGGTTTGGACTGATGGGGCCAAGCTGCTATGAATTGCCATGTACTGTTGGGTCATTTTATTATTTTAAAAAGTTAAAAAAATAATAATAATAAAGAGAGGGAGAAAGAGCGAGAGATGAGATTGAGGCATAACAGTGGTGAAGTTCTGCTGTTGATTTTTATTCCCTTTATTCTCTTTTTCTTATTCATGTCCTGTATTTCTTATTTCTATTGTCTGCAGAATCAAGAGTAGAAACCATCAATTTTTACTCTTAAAACATATTTTGATTTACTGTTCGAACTTGGTCATACCAGCTGTTGCATAGTGCAAGTAGTCCATATTGCTCTTATATATATATATGTTATACATGAAGAATGAATAGAAAAAAAGAAATCAAAAAGGTCACTGTGCCAGCCGGTATTGGTACATATCCAGTGTAGACTGGCTGTTTCATATTGGTTCATTCCAATACGCATTGATTGGACTGGTAAATTTCATTTCTGTATTTTTTCAAAAGAAAAAAAGGGAAAAAAGGAAAAACCTCAGAGATATATATACAAGAGGGAGAGAGAGAGAGAGAGATGGACTGAGGAGAAAGATCAGAGATGGGCAAAGAGAGAGGAATAGAAGAGATTGAGAGAGAGGCATAACAGTGTCTAGTGCGCTGCTGCTTTACCTTATTCTTCCTCTTGTCCTGTATTTCTTATGCTCTCCTTATCTTCTATCTTTCTTCCGTTCTCTGAAAAATAAGGTAATGTATATCATTTGAAAAGAAAAAGGGGTATTGGTGCTGACTAGTCTAGTTTGGATGTACCTGATTGGACAAACCTGCACTAACCTCTATCAGTTCTCTGGACTGGTAGCAGTCATGTATGGTAAAGTTTGCCAAACCAATACATTCAACCATGTACTCTAAACTTACATTCTGGAACTAGCATTCCAGCGTATGGTTTATTGACACTTCTAAATAAATGAGAAGCTTGTATCCAGTATTCATCTGACTCTGACAGTTGAAGAGGTACTGGTATGTCTCTTATTACTGTCACTCGCTTTATTTTCCCTTCAGTTGGTAGCTTGTAACATAAAGCATTTTGTCCTGCAAAATTCCATTCAAAGTTGGTGATATGATGTTAATAGGCTCTTCAATCTCTCATTTCAACACATAACTTACAAGATATAATATTGTTTTATCAAATACATCCTGCGACTAATTATTTTCTCCCTCAATTTTCCAATTTTGAATCAAATGAGTCAGCAAGAACTGTCAAATGTTAAATACACATAAATACTTGCTTTCTGTATCCCTGTCAAATTTTTTCTCTATGTATGTAACATGGATGGGTGGGTGAGATGATAGGCAGAAAATGAGGGAAGACCTATTGACACTGGCCTACCGAACAAAAATAATCTTCCCAGACTTTTCTTCATTTTCGTTGCATTGTTGAGGTTCAAATACATGTATATATAAGTTCTGTTATGTACTGTTCATTAGCTGAGAGATGATTTTACATAATGAAGTCTGAATGGACTGCCTTTGAGATGCATATTTCCATCAGATTTTGATGCCATGAGAATTTTCAAGCGATCTATAACTTAAATATCAAATTTTTAACAAGCAAATGATATTCTTCATGACATTGTTATTGAATTATGATATATTTGGAGCCCCAGTATACGGAGTTGAGAAATATATGCTCAGTTAGCAAGAAAGTTAGCAATATTATTCCCCTCTTGGGTGATTCTGCATAACATTATCCTATAAATTCATCATCAAGGACCATGTTCCTTTTAAAGCATTATCGCAAAATAGTCACCTCAAAGGTATCTGTCTTGGCCAGCCTTATTAGCATTGGAAACAATGAATAGATTAGGCTTGGCTTTACCGGCTGTGATTATCATTATGACTGAGTTAGCCACCTCAAGCTTTAGCAGTGTCCCCACATGCACAACACCATGCATAATTATTCCTTTGTGTTGATGACCTGAAAAGGGTCTTTGATTTTGAGTTGCAACTGCAATGTTGCTTGCCCACTTGCACTATTGCATATACCTCCATCCGAGTTGAAATTCTTAACGCAATGAATCATCTCTTTTTACCAACCATCGGATATGTCTATGAATTGCCTGGACTTGCTGTGCACCTGGTTGTCCAATTTTCATTTATTATGCCATATATTTTTCTTTAGTTGGTGTCAAAGATTTTTGTTTGTTTGTTTGTTCGTTATTTTTTGCTTAGTCTTATCGATGTTTTTGGTAGATGTTAATGAATTTATTATGATATTGTTGTTTTTCGCTTAGTCTTATCATAATGAATTTATTGTGATATTATATAAGATGTTCTAATAGGCTTTGGTCTCCTCTGTGCTTTATGTTCTTAAAATCCATTCCAGTCTGAGGATGTACAACTCATTAGTGGAGAGATGCTTCACTGACTGCGTGGACACCTTTAGACGCAAATCCCTGGATAAGCAAGAGGAGACATGTGTCCGCCGATGTGCTGAGAAGTTTCTAAAACATTCAATGCGTGTTGGCATGAGATTTGCAGAGCTGAACCAAGGCGCAGCCACACCGGACTAAAGCCCTCGTGTAGTTCCATGTAGATCTTGGAAACAATATAAATGATTTGTCACCTGGAGATCAATTTTAGTTTTTGATCTACGGATGCAAGATCTTTTCTTAAACCTTGAGCTCGATGGGAGTTTGGTGAGTTTGTTACTTACTATGAGCATTGTTTACATTGATTTCATGGTAATCAGCGAAATTTCTATGTGGACCTTTTTGGCTCTGAGAGCATAGCATTTGTAATAATTTGGTCGTCGGTTCGATTCTAATAGCTGGCTTTTCCCTATTTGTTTTATATTGTATATTATTATATATTATTGATAATGTGTGAGAGGAGAAAGTAAAGGTTTATATATGTAGGATTGTAACTTTCTTAAGCAACAAGGCCTTAAGCGTGAGGCTCGTGTGGGCGGGTTCAAGTAGTTGGTTGGCAGGTTATTACACAGGGACGTGCAGCTATCGTAGAGGTGGATTGTAAAATCCTTTTAAGCTCACATTGTTCTGAGAGAAAGTGAATGTCTATGCATGTAGGCTTGTGACCTCTTCAAGAATGAGATAATATCATTATTGTATGT
This sequence comes from Buxus sempervirens, assembly GCA_947561395.2. Lineage (NCBI taxonomy): Eukaryota > Viridiplantae > Streptophyta > Magnoliopsida > Buxales > Buxaceae > Buxus > Buxus sempervirens. Next base: position 57,297,915 of record OX387183.1, on the reverse strand, counting down.
ATTGGGGTGTTACATAATATTTCCTTGAAATCAAAGAGTATTAATCTACCTAACGATTGTAATTAGGGAGAAGTGCGCAAATACTTATAGCTGAAGTACATTGTCTAAATCTGACCAAAAAAAGTAGTACATTGTCTAAAGCCAACAAAATACCACCGAAGGCTACATAAGAGGAAACGTCTCTGTAATGTAAGCAAAAGTAACTCGGCTACAATGCGAGCATTTTCGTACTACCTTCGTTGACCTTTACTACCAAATCTGTTCGTCCGGGTTATGTCTTGTCTGACATGTCACTGTCACGCACCAAATGAACAGCACAGATGGTCACACCCTCATTTCCAGGAACACAGCCCAAATAACAGATTTTGGGGAAAGCTCAACGGCCGTTGAGCTTGTTGGTTGAGGATGGAGTAACGGCTCTCTACATAAACAGCAAAATGAAATCTTCTTCTTAAGGCTTTTCCTTGTCGCCATTGTTACCGGTTCTCATCAGAACATCCTGCTTAAGGATCTGATTAGCAATTTGAGATTCCTTCTTGTAGTCTCATCACCCGTGAAACCCAAGATATCAGAACTAAACTTCTGCAAGAATGGGAACAAATGACTAAATAAATGGAAGCATTTAATTGAACCATTTATAGAGACTCCAAGTGAGCCCAGTGTATACTAAGATGCAAACTATAATCGCACCTCAATGTTCTTCAAAGTGAATACGAGGGTGTGAATAGACTTTTGCATCAGCTCAGTGTTCTCAGGAGTCATAACGGATGAATGCACCATTCTACAGAAAAAGGGAACCTGTCAACAAGATATTTGGCAGGGAAACAAGATAGTAGATATCTGAGGAATGTGCCCTAAAATTTGGCATCACCAAGATTCAAGAAGATGATCCTCATGCAACCAACATTAAATCATGAAACACCTATACGACATTTATCACTTTCTTCCATTTATTTTTTCTTTCCTTTTTTTTTTTTAACTTCATTCTCTGTTCTGCAGATAAATGCCAAATACAAAAATTAATACAGTTGCATAACACTTGGTTGAGAGAAAATTTTTTATTTAATCAGTTTTTATAATGTTTTCACAGAAATGTAATAGGAGTTCACTATGCTAAAAAGTATGTAGCAGAAGTAGAAAAAATATGCATTTAATGGAACTTTGATCATATAATTTGAAGGTTAGTGCATAAAATATTGACACTAGGGTGATCAGATTCTTAATACACCTCTAAAAAATATGATTGTGTGAAAAGTCCAAGGTAATACCTCAAATCCTCAGTTGCTTGTGTCAGGCTTTTAGTCAAATTTTCAAATTCCTTCAACAAACCACCATTACGAACCTCAGTAAGCAAAGGTTGAAAATCTTCAGCTATGGCTTCAATCTGAGACGTCACTACATCAAAGACAAATTTGTGTATGAGCATGCTCTAGATGTTGCCTCTTAATGCTCACTCGCTGAGCACATAAAAGTATTTGTAATCCATACTTGTATAATGCAACACAATGAATGGTGGAAAAAAGATATTAAAAAAAATGAAAAAAAGGGAAAAAAAAAAAGAAACAAACTTAGAAGGTTGCATTTTTCCATCTCATTTAACCCTTCTCACTCAACGCCTAGACTACCAAAACTGCTCCTAACATCAGTAGTATAAATAAGTAGGACACGCTGACATTACAATAATGTAAATAAAATTATTTATTCCTACTATTTATGGTTGGCAATATTAATATTCCTCTTCAGTGGGCACCATGGGGAGGAGTGGGGTCCTGTGGAAAGCACCCATGACTGGTATTATGAAGATTAATGTTGATGGTTGTTCCCTTAGTAACCCTGGACCGTCCAGCATTGGAAGAACTGTGAGGGATAGTGTGTGACAGATGTTAATCATTTTTATTGGTCCATTAGGTGATGGGGATTCCACACGGGTGAAGATGTTGGATCTTCTTTTCAGACTTTTAGAGGCTAAAAAGAAGGGCTTTAGAGAGTGCATTATTGAAGGTGGCTCCGCTACGGTCATGAGACGGATGCGCATGGGCATATCTGGGGCATGGAGATTATCGCATGTCATTAGCAAAGCCAAATTCCTGGCACATGAGATTACTGTCCTCTCTTATATCTTGAAACAAGAACCCCATCACCTTTTTATAGCTGCCTCCTTAGGCCGTTGGTTTATATTATCACCTATTTGGGCACAATTAAACTACTCTCGGATCTGTTGATTCTTAACTTGCCATTCTGAGTCTTCTCAAACATCCATCTTAACATCAACATCCCAACAATCCTCATCCAATGCATATGTTGCTTCTTTATTTCACAAACTGATCCATAAATCAGAAGTATAATGACTAGATAATTAAATTTTCCTTTTATTTTGCGTGGAATGTGTCGATAAAAAAAAATACCACAAAATCACCTCTCCACTGAAGCAACCTATATTTAATTTTATTAGCAACATCCTCATCAATATTCCCCTTCCTTATGGGTAATTGATCTAACATAATGAAATTGATTGCTTTTAGGAGTCTCTAAAATCTCAAGTTTTTATTGTTGCTTCGCCTTTACTATTATATGTGATGAAGTTACAATCTATAGAGTCTCAATTAAACTATTTTATAATCTTTTGATTCCAAGATACTCATATACAATTCTAATTTTGAATTTACTCCATCTCTAGTTTGGTATACCAAAACTATCCCATGTGCAAGTAGTACATGCCAAGGTACTTCCTCTTGAATGTCAATCGTTAATTTACTGATAGTTAAAGCAAAAAAGATAGGGACCAACGGTTGAAACCTAATATAAAACTATAATTACTGGAACTCAGTTGTCTCACTACCCATTAGATTAACCTTAATTGCTTCTCCCTCAAACATGAATTTAATAATAAGGTGGTCTGCCCTCTTCTTAGACCACCATATTGTGGTCTTTTTCTGCTCAAAACACCAGATTAACTCCCTTCAGACCCTATCACATGCCTTTTTCAATACCAGTGAAAATAATATGGTGGTCTGCCCTCTTCTCTGTAAAATTCTCAACTGATTGTCCAAGTAAATTAGTGGATGCAAAGAAATTGAAAAGAATCCCTAGCCCTTTCGAAACACATATATAAAGAATTGGTGATTTACTTACGGGGGTAATATGCAATTGCTAATTAGATAACAATATGTGCACACATCCAGCCATTCTATGTAAAATCATCCTTAACCACTAATTTATTCCTAACAATTTCATAGACCATATCATAGCCTCAGTCCTTAAATTATATAAATTCCTAATGCCGTTCCCAATTCCACCATCTCCACAAATGAACAAAAGCCTCTGAGCCTCTGTGTAGCTATGTTCACTTTTATCGAGTATCCCCAACTCTTTCAAGATCCTCCAGGGTCAACAGTAAAACTTATAATGGGGAACCCACATCCAACTTAAGATTATTAAAGCCAAAAATCCTACCATTTTGAGCCCATTTCTCTCTTTCAATTAATCAAATTATATTTTTATTATATTCCTTTCAAATTTAGTTTTACCCAACTGGCAACATATATGCAGTTGGCAGCAAGATAAAGACGCATAAAACAGCATAAGTAAATTAAAATATGTAGTAATCAGTACTGGAGACAGTAATTTCAATGATTTATGATTTGGATGAGATATATGAAGTCCATACAGACCTTAGCGAGCAGTGGTTTTGCCTCTTCTATGACAGATGCAACTTTTTCTGCCAATTTATAGCTTTCAGTAACACCAATTTCTTCCATATCACGTCCAAGACGGGTGAATATCCCAATCAGAGCGTTCATACTTACCCCCTCACATCCCTTTATCTTTTGCCTGTCACAAACAATAAGACCTTCTTTAATGCAGCCTACGTCAAGAGGTCCCACTCTAGGTTTTGGTAGTGGATCTCGAGGAGTAATGTCAATTATAGCCTCCATAAGAAGACCAGATTGATTCACCTCAACCAGTGAATTTTGGGGTATAATTATTTTGTCATCTTCGACCTGCATGAGAAAGTGATTGAAGGGTAGGTCATCAAGTATGATATATACTGATTACAAAAATATACGACATAGTAACTAAGTATCATCATGCAGATCTCTATCATATATGTCTCAGTCCTTAAAAGAAAAATAGTAGATAAATATTTATAGCAAAATTTTATCAATGGTGAAAATGAGTTTTAAACAGGATTTATAATTAGCATGTCATATATAGAATATATAATAAATACATAAATAAATAAATAAATAAATAAAAGAGAAATAATTATCAAATAAATAAATAAAAGAGAAATAGAGATTGGAATCGCATGATTTTAATTCATTTCACTTCCAATTCCAGTTCCCTACTATAAGCAAGATGTAAACATGCAAACTCTTATCAAGAGGGAAAAAATGAATTTTTTGTTCAGAAAATAAGAAAAGAAAAGGCAACTGACTTTGAGCTCAACACAACTACACAATTCATCATCCACCAGATACCGAGAACACAACATAGCCACTGTCAGCATTAATTCTACAAGACAGCATGGGTTGCAGCAAAAAATGAAATGACAGAAGTACGTCACAGGAATTAAATTAATATCATTGGGGCTAAAAATTTGAGCTGAAAAACAAACACTAAAACCTGAACTTCAGAAAACCCTTGAATGGTTTAAGATTAGTATGTTTCAACATCAACAAATTAATCACCTTTTAATAAGAAGTTTCTAGGATTTGTCCCATTTCCCTAAATTCTTCTTTGTACATATACAAAATTAATCAACATTAATTTTCTTATCTTAATATTATAAAATCATGAAGACGTAAATAAAAGAAGGAAACAAGCAACATTAATGTTAAGAAATTATAAATCATGAAGACGGAAATAAAAGAAGAAACAAACAACCACCTGTAGAATTGATATTTTATAATACAAAGAATCAGCTAGATCTCTCACAGAATAACACCAAAAATTACTGGTTGAATATCTTGGACAGTGCAAAAAAAGCCTAATTAATAAAGATCGGAAAATTCATGGCTTTAAATTTCCCCATGATATAGCAAAGTTTTCCCCAAAATTTATTTTCAAAGGGCACTACAATTGTTCCAGATGTCTGTAAGTTTTCATATAAATTTTTTTTTTATAGGAAATGTCACCAAGAAGTGATATTTCCCCATCACAAAGGTAAAGAATTTTCCTTGAAGTCAAAATATAGCATCCATTAAAAAAAAAAATCCTCAGCTCGGGGGAACAACATATATATATTTTTCCTATATGTGAATTGAGAATATCAAGCTAATTCACCAAGTCATAACAGTAAATTCTGTAAAAGAAAAACAAACCAAAATGGACTATAACCTAGTTTCCTATAAGGAGTCAACTTGAAATAGACAAACATTTTTATATAGCGTAGCTGTGGTCAGAATGCCTAAAATTGATTGTGCTAATACAATGAAGCCCCACAATTTCAGTATCCAAGTGAGGTTGATGCCCTTAAATTCATGAGGTTCTTAACAATTCTTCATAACCGTTCATGATATTCATCACGACTGCCCGACCATCATGAGAATTTTCCACCACATTATACTTGATTGCAGTAATATGCATAGTCATGATAGACTTTACTTGACATATTAGGACAATAAACTTCTTAATTTCCTGACATCAATGTTATAAGTTAGTTCGTATTGCCTAAAAATTTGGAGCAAGGGAGAGAAGACGATGATTACCATGAACATATCATTCAAGATACCTTTTTCATCCAACATAGACCTTATTCAAATTTCAAAGATTGCATCATCGATGCCATTCCACTACAAGGTCACAAGGTGTTGCCTTGAGAAAGCCCAAATTCCAGCCTATATTCATCATGTTGCAGGCACCAATTGTTACCTTTATCTACAAATTTGCATATATAAGTTTACTTAGAGATGAGAACATCTTCAACTCAAATTGTGCGATTCTCTGTGAACTATTGTTTGCCCTAGGCATGAATCTTACTGCTTTGGGTATAGCTTGCAATTAGGGTGCCCATGCCATTGAAGCTGTCAATTAAAGATCTTTGATTCAAAGAACATAACTATCCATTTTTACAGTATCCTCTCCATCCCCAAATCAAAGGAGTCTTCTAAACATTTTCAAGAACAGTTGTATATCTAATTGGGCATGACTCAGTCACCCATTTTAAAAGAGATGTTGAATTCATGAAGCTGAGGACTCATTACTTCATGTAATGGTGTATGACACACCAGAGAATACTACAACAATGATAATAATAATCATGATAATGATGATGATGACCATGGTGATGATAATGATAATAACTAGGTGCATTCTTCATTCAACAAATAAGGAATTGTTAGATTGATTTGCTAGTGTGTGTGACACACACCAAAGGAAAGAACATATTGGCGGAAAGAACATGTTGGCATGTCGGATGATAAAAAGGATTTAAGCTTTTGTTACAATTAAAACACCAACATTCACTAAGGTACAACAATCATGGCAACATAGAAGGAGGCTGAGAGAGAAAGAGAGAGAGAAAATCTAAAAAAGAAAAATGATTACTTAAAGCGGAAAATTCTTTTTTACTGATTCAAAGTATGCCCGACTTCCAATCATGGAAAGATAAACTTTTACTTGAATTGATCAACCAGATTAATTTAGTCACTCAAAAACGAACAAGATATGGGCCAACAAGTATGATGATAAATATCCAGAAGAAGCTGGAAATATTAAAAAAAGCCTTGGCTGCACGAAATAATTGAACCAGATAAAGAATCTCCAGATGGTGACGAAGTTACTTAAAGTAATGCAAGAGCGACCACAAAGCAAACCCAGAATCAAGGTGCAACACATTGAGGTCTAAGAAATAACACAACTCAGCATATATCACCTATTAGGTATAATGTTGAACATTGCACGTCAATTTTATAAAATGGATTGACATGAATATCATGGAGACCAATCAACGAAGTTTTAAAATCAATGTGCATTAAAAATTTAAAAGTTCTTGAATTCTTCATAAAATTAGATCGTCGTGCCTTTCAAAATTGGTTAATCACTCTTCAACACTATTTCAAGTGGTTTGAATTAGTCGAAGGTTTGACTTAGTCAAAGAGAGAAAATTCCCATTTTTTAAGATGAAGCTAAAATTTCAAGAAAGAATCCAGTGGCATAGTTTAAAAGAGCAACTTCATTGCAGAAGACAACCTTTAATAATCGATTGGTAAAAAAAGAAGCTCAAGTTAAAAGAAAAATACCTAGCCATATACTATGAGAAGTTAACCTTTGAAAACTGTTCTTCAAAATGTAACTCAATTGTGGAAGATTACAAAAGCAAATTTCATGAATTAGTAATTAGAAGTCAAGTCACTAAAACCAAAAGATCAGCTATTGCTCTCCACAAGACCTTGGAACCCCACGTGTTCTTTGACTTTGTTTCTACCTTAAGATTGCTCTTGCACTACCTTCAGGAACATTGTCACAATCAGAAGATTCTTTGGCTAGCCATTCATTTGCTCTATGGCCTCTTTAATATCTAAAGCTTCTGAACTTTGATCACTGCATACGTGAGCCTAGACGGCATTTAACACACACGAATTCAAGCAAGAGCCCATCTCATCATGAGTTCGAAATTTTTAGCATACTTTGGCCAGGTGCACAATACCTCCAACTTTGAATGTTGATATTCACGTCTGTTACAAAATCCAGGATCCTTTTTCTCATCCAACATGACAACATCTCTTGATACTTTGTTCGGTTGTGTAGCCTACACCCCAACAAAGCCTAAGGAAAAGATTCCTTATCAGTTGAATAAAGAATACCCCTCTTTTCTTAAAAATAAGAAAGAAGATTTGCTTTCTCTTTGGTGTGTGCTACAAACTTTAACAGGACCCAAAGTGATATTCTTCACAAATCTGACACCTGTTCTACTATGGGTGACAGTGCTATCAAACCCACTCCATTTTATGCTCAAGCCTTAAGGACTAAGGAGCTTCCTCTAAAAGGATGAATTCCATATAGATTAAATGAGAGGCCTTCAATAGTCAATGTCAGAAAAAATTAACTTTCAATGGGCTTCTTACCATCTTAAAATCCAGTCCAAAGGCACAGCCCAATAACAAGTCATCCTGAATGGACTAAATAAGGGCCTGTGACTGTGAATCTAAAATCAATTGAATTGTGAGCCCAATTCAAAAACACAACAATTTAATCATTTTTATCTGACAAATTAGAGACTGCCTAGAGTTCTTCTGATCATCATCATCAACTTCAAAATTCAACTGTTTATTTTCAGCATTAGAAACCATATCATCCATGTGTCGCATTATCTTTGGCACTTGGGCCCCATCATGAGCTCATTTGTCTTCAAACTCTAGCCTATTTTAAACCTGACGGGAGACTTCCCTGTCAGGAGACTGCCAGATCACCTCCAGTACTCTTGATGGAATTCCAAACTACAAGACAGCTTTGTATAGACAAGACTCCGTCCAAACCCAAAACTCCATCAGTGCACCTAACAAACCTCAATGATCAGTTTTAGGGAATTTAACACCTTTATCTGAAACTCAAACCTACTCTGCTCCTAAGTCAGTTCTATAATGACCTCTACAATGTTCAGCCAATGCTTGAGCAATGTATTGAACCAAGATGTAAGGACAAAGCAAATATGTGCATATATTTGAATCCATTGCCAGGAAAACCTTTAAGACACAAAGGAAGCATCCCAAAAAAACCTGAAGTAGAAAAATCGCTTGCAAAAACCATTCTGCCAGGACCATCAGTGCAGAGGAAAGCAGGGGAAGGGAGTAGATGATTTATCTCTGTACAAAACCCCACACCACACTCCACCTACAACTCCACGTAACCCAGCCATCATCACTTTTCACCATGGCACCTATTAGTATTTCCCAATCAGATAGTGTAAATCTACACCTGAAGGAAGGTTCTTGCCTCAAATTTCCTTTCCAAATGGACCTAGAGAAATGATTTCTGCCCTCTATGAAGTCCAAGAGTATTGGAACAAAAGGCTAAGCCTTTATCATGATTAGTGTTTTTCCAAGAAAATATTCATTAATCAACACTGCACACCAAATGAGCTGAAAGAGCCATAAGTTGAGCACAGCCAAGTCTGCAAATCACTAGACTGAAATCCAATTCAACTGATTTGTACCAAGATAAATTCAGCTGAACTGCACCTGATCCCGACCCTGACAAATTTTGGTTCAGATCATGCCCCAAATCTGCCAAACTATGCTATAAGGTACCTGTAACTACTCCAAGTTTATGACAAATTTGAGCCAAGGCAAATTATCCACACATTCTTAAAAATAAGTGTATGGATCAATCAAAACTATTGCCTTAATTAAGCCCAGTTATAACCACAAGCCCTTTTCCAATTCAGAAAGAAGTGAGAAGAAGATCCAAAATGAAATTGCATATTAATGAGTATATTAAAACAGCTTAAAAAATCAACATTCTCTCAAGGTTTGCCGTTTCGGCGGCACCTCGCGAGGTGCCGCCGAAATTTCGTATTTCGCTAGGTCAGCGGCACGAAAAATGACCTCGAAATGGTCCTGCCTACGTTTCGCTGGCTTTTCGCCGGCACGCCGCTAAATTTCGCCATTTCACCAACATTTCGCCAACAGTTCTCCAGAATTTTGCTAATTCTGGAGAAATTCTGGCACGCCGCTGGCACGCCGAAAATTTCGCTAATTGTTGTGTTTGCCTAACTTATTTATGTTTTTTTTTCAAAAATGGCATTTTGGCGGCACGCCGGCGGCACATCGCCGGCACGCCGCCAATTTCGCTAAAAACTTGTTTTGGGCCATTTCGGACCATTTCGACCGAATTTCTATGAAATTTCGCCCAAATTTCGTTTCGGCCGCCTAGCGGCGCACCACGAATCGCCGAAAAGTCGATCCTTGCATTCTCTACAGTTCACTAATTAAGAATAGCTGCATTAGAAAAACTAACCTCCATCTTCCCGTGGAGGATAGCATTCTGAAAAGTTTCAGATGGAATAAACTATCAAGTTCTTATACATCCCATGGATGTAAAATAAGGGTCATTTTAAGCCACTATCTACTTTTCCTACAAATCTTCTTCTTCGCTTCCAAGATTACATGAATTTCCACTTCCTAAACCCTCTCTAGGCACTGATGTTCCCATGTGCAAACTCCATCCAACCCTGAGCAATCAACTATTGAATTGAACTCAAGAGGGAAGCTGTTTAAAATTTTGAGACATGTTAAATTGTCTTTCCAATGAATACCAGATATCCTTGCACGAAGGAATTCAGAATAAAGATCGGGACCAAAGGAAAAGAGAGGGATCTTTATGTTTGTGGAAATCTCCAGAACCCAACACCATCCCCCCGGATCTTAGCTTTTGCATGGTTGGTCCTTATGAAAAAGATTAATACTCTAGACAATCTCCAGAAGAGATGGACTGATTTAGCTCTCTCAACGCAGGTGTGTTATCTGTGCCTAACGGATGGGGAGTCGATAGATCACTTATCCTTAAACTGTGAGTTTGTATCCCACATATGGAGGTCATTTCTTATGATGACAGGAGCTAGTTGGGAAATACCAAGAGATGTTTGCCAGCCTGCCTATCAATGGTGCTTCCCCTCTCTCACATGTTTAGGACGTGAGATGTTTATGGCGGTTTTCTTCTCCACTTTATGGGCTATATGGAAGTCTAGAAATAACAGAATTTTTTAGGATATCCATGTTCCTACTTAGGTAGAAAAAAAAGAATGTTTTATCTTGTTTTAATATGAAAAAGGAAACTGATCTTACAACCAAAATATTAGGGCTTAAGGATTCGCAGAGGTGGATTAATGCCCTTCCAACTGCATTGTTGGATTCAGTTGTTAGAAAATCTTTATCTCTCTTATCATGGACATCAGATGGAAATCAGAATCATATATGGACCAGAGGAAAGCTTGAAAACTCCCTGTGAATATCTCATAATTACATTATTTCAGTGTGTGTGTGTGTGTGAGAGAGAGAGAGAGGGCCAGCTTAAAATAATAGTTATTCTCTCTCTGATTTTGTGGTGTGTCCCCAGAAACAACCCCAACCCCTCACAAAAAAGGGGGTTAGCCCAGTGCACGAGGCTCTCGCCACTGTGCGGGCCTTGGGGAAGGTCTAATGTACATAGCTATCCCGCAAGCAGGGAGGCTGTTTCTTGTGACTCAAACCCACAATCTTTAAGCTGCAATGGAGCACCCTTACCGTTGCACCAAGGCCCACCCCTCACAAAAGAAAAAAAGAAGAGCAAAAAAAACATCTCAAACCTACACTGCCTATCTTCTTCCCTTTGGAACTTCAGACAGCTGCATCCAAGAGAAACCAAATGACAAAATTGGGCAAATGAAATACCATAATTTCCAAAACCGTATCATTGTAATCACAAAATCAATAACCATCACCATATCAAATCCAGTTAAACGCTAGATCTAACATTATGAACTGAATCTTGGAAATCATCGTGTTTGTACAACATACTTCACCAGTAGGTACAAGAAAAATAAATTTGCGCTGAAAAAAACATATTATGGCTCTCATCCACGATTGAACTAGTTTACCAGAAGTCCTGAAGAAAGTTATTATTTGCTTCACTAACCCAGAGAGATTAAGGCCGTATGATTTATATTATCACATAACTAGAGCACTAAGTCACAAACTGCAGTAGCATCATTAATTTCAGTGTCAATATGGAAAATCAATCACCCAAAGCTGGTCAGATCACATAGCTAGAGTGATCTAAAAGCAGTTTTTGTGAATCCTCCAGGAGCTAACCTATCAATTAGCTGGTGGACCATATTGAGGAGTATACGAAATTTTGCTGACCAGGAGATGAATTATAATGAGATGTTACCTAAGCAAGTTAAGCGGTTGCAGCCTTCTCATTTTTTATTTTCACTAATTACAAATGTCAAAATGGAAAATTTAGGTTTTTCTAGGATAAACAAGGAAATTACAGCAGGCAACGCACCTCAGCAATAGCCTCGACACACTTCAAAGCAGGTTTAATGCGAATGACATTCCCAACAGTTACTCCTCTGATCCTCACCGGCGTCCCCATGCAAATACCCGAAGCGTGAGCAAACTCAAACACTGCCTCATATTTCCTGGGTCCAGATCGCAGACGAAATCCTCTCAACCAAAACAAAGTAAGTGCAAGAATAACAGCCCCAGAAACAAAAAACAACCCAACACCGCCCTCCCAAATGTTTCCCCTACTAAACCCAAAATCGCTCAGAGGACGCAATGTGTGCCGCCAAATACTCTGGGGGACCTCCAAAATAACTGCAAGTGGATTCTTTGTCTCTGAAGAAGAAAGTTGTGGACTCTCCCCCGTCTTATCCGAATTAGCAAATACCCGAACAAGCCTTTTCGTTGATCTAGCCGGCAGACATGACCTGTAATTATGGGATCCTCTCGGGAGAGTGATCAGCGAGGGAGCTAACATTGTGGAGTCGCACATTGAGACCTGAACCCATGGACTCCCTACCATGTTTTGGACAAATCCCCAACTCACTGTCACCAGTACCTGCCTGAATGCTTAAGAAAGCCAATACGAATAGTCTCCCTCGAATTCATTTCAACTTTTCAATGCTCAAGAAAAATAACAATATGGGTTTTGCTTTTATCTGGAATATTCGAAGAGATGAATCCTATTCCCATGTCGGTGTAACTTTTCCTAGTAAGAATTGGAGGAAAAGAAATTCAAGAATATAAAAGAATCCCAGACAAGGAAACAATCTGTGACACATATAAAGGTTGAGGAGATATTTATTTCAGTGAACTCCAGACAAAGGAGCAGAATGTTGATTGTAGAAAAAGAAAAAGCCCCGAAACGAACACTAATCGGAAATCAAAATGTATTCAGCAAGATAATTCTTAAAAACTGGAAAGGGAACCCTGGATGAAGTCGTCGTACGCTTTTGATTCTAGTGAGGGTTCCAATGGTTGGAAAAATTAAAGACGCTTACTATAATTGAATTCCTCTCCCTCCCAAATGGCCGCTCCGCCATTTACGTGTGCCAGCTACTTGAGATATCATCGTTCGAGTCGCCGACCACTTTTCCGGTACCGTCGCGATAAACAATTATGGCGAGACGGTTCAGTCTAATCTCCCTAGCCAACCAGACTGACTCCCGGTTGACCGAATTTGATAGTTGTGATACTGAAATTATATAAAAAGCCCCTCAAAACGCTTCTATTTATTTTCATTTATCTCCCAATGAATTACTTATGCATTTTTTTTTGGAAAAATTAAAAAACGACCGTGTTTTTAAAAACTTAATACGAAAAGGAATATTGAAAAGTCTTTTCTATCAAACCCATCAACTTTTTAAAAGTATTTACAAAGTAATCCACGGATACAAATGTAATAATCGTAGGATGCCATCTTATGCTTTGTGATTGTTCAATGATAAACTATTAGTATCCCTCGATTAATAGAATTGTATCCCACACGAATATAAATTATATCCACTGATTCATAGGATTGTATCCCATGACATCGATTAATCGAAATTTAAAGCCTCGATGAACATTTCGATTTCAATAAAATTCATTGATTAATTAGAAATATTAACGATCTATGCATATGGTAGCGGTATACAGGTGATACCGGTATCAACAACTTTCGATTAATCACATACATCCCCATTAATCACAAGTAATTTGATTAATCGCACTTTCATCATTTGACTCACCTAGTGGCACAATTTTCGATGAAACATGGATCGTTGGTTGTTAATATTTCCGATTAATCAATGAAATATTATTAAAATCAAAATGTTCATCAAGACTTTAAATTTCGTTTAATTGATGTCATGGGATACAATCCTATGAATCAGTGGATACAATTTATATTTGTGTAGGATACAATTCTATTAATCGAGAGATACTAATAGTTTGTCGTTGAATAATCATGAAGCATAAGATGGTATCCTACGATTACTATAATTGTATCTCACACGAATATAAATTGTATCCATTGATTCATAGGATTGTATCCCATGATATCGATTAATCGAAATTTAAAGCCTCGATGAACATTTCGATTTCAATAAAATTCATCAATTAATCGGAAATATTAACGATCTATACACATGGTAGCAGTATACAGGTGATACCGGTATCTCCTGTATACCGGTATCAACAACTTTTGACTAATCGCATACATCCCCATTAATCACAAGTAATATGATTAATCGCACTTTCATCCTTTGACTCACCTAGTGGCACAATTTTTGATGAAATATAGACCGTTGATTGTTAATATTTCCGATTAATCGATGAATTTTATTGAAATTGAAATGTTCATCGAGGCTTTAAATTTCAATTAATCAATGTCATGAGATACAATCCTATGAATCAGTGGATACAATTTATATTTGTATGGGATACAATTTTATTAATCGAGGGATACTAATAGTTTATCATTGAACAATCACGAAGCATAAGATGGTATCTTACGATTACTACAATTGTATTCGTGGACCACTTTGTAAATACTTTTAAAAAGTTTGTGGGTTTGGTAGGAAAGACTTTTCACCGTTCCTTTTTGTATTAAGTTTCTAAAACGTTTCTTTTTGTATTAAGTTTTTAAAACACAGTCGTTTTTTAAATTTTCCCCTTTTTTTTTTGGTAATCAGAGGAGAATATATTAGATAACTCAATCATAAATTACACCTCTAGCCTTGCCAAACAACAGAGTAGAGAGAAAAGGAGGAGGGGAATTCCGCCAAAAGCAAGAACAATAATCCAAAGCATAATTAGCCAAAGCAAGAACAATAAATTACCTATGCACATCTATCTTAACGATGATGGAATATTTAATATACCTTTCATCCTTTTTTAAGACTAAAGATCCCCACATGTAACTCGGAGGACCATTGGGCTACCACTCCCGAGATGCATTTAATATACCTTTCACTTTTACTTAGATTTTTATATCAAACTTATTAACTGCATACAAGCTAATTAAGTAGTTTTAAATCTAAATTTAAACATTTTAAGGGATAAAAGGCACTACACTGTTTTTTTACTACATCATTTTGCTTTTTATTGTCTACACAAAATTTTGCAAATTCTCAAGTGACATTTGATGCCCAGAGAGCACTTTCCTTTTTTCATATTGACTTGTAACTTCTAATAGTCATTGCAGTGCTCTTTGCCACATATCTTTATCTTTGTACTGTTCATATAAAACCTTGCAAATTCTCAACTGAACATTTAATATCCAAGAACCCTTTCTTTTTGTTTATATTGACTTATAATACTTCAGAATTAGTTATAATTACTTACAAAATCAAGTAGTATAACTCATATTTACATCCACATACTTGCCGCACTTGCCACCCATTATTGCTTGCATAATTGCTGCTATGGAAATAACGAGCTCTCACAATCTTATGCTATGAATTATGTGTAGAAGTAATATAAAGGTCCATAAGGATCCTCACGTATAATCAAGGTTCATAGTTTCGGTGCCGATGGGCGGGCATGCCCATCGGCCAAAACGAAATTTCGCCGGCACATCTCGCTGAAACAACAGAAAAAATTAAAAAGGCAAAAAATGGGCAAAAATTGGGTTTTTTTTTCAGATTATGGGGAAATTTTGCCTGCACGCCGCTTCGTTTCGCCGGCACGCCGCTCCGTTTGGCCAAAAAATCACCAAATCACCAGCAATGCACAATGACGATTTCCCCCAGCGAAACACATTGTTGGGGGTAAAAAAAACGAAATTTTGGCGGCACGCCTCTGAAACTGTAAACCTTGCGTATAATGTCCTTTGATCATTAGTTCCTCTTTACAAAATTCAGCTGACAAATACGAACGGTTCGCATTTGATTTTGCACGGACCCCACTGTAATAACATACGAAAAGCACACAAGAGAAGGCAAGGTTCCCCCCAACGATTGAATTCAAAATGGCAATTTAAAACCGGCTCTGTCGTCGTCCAACGGTCGAAACCTGCAACACCCTCTTTACTTTCTCTTCTTTCATTCAAGGAAGCTCTACGATTTTTACTAGTTCGCTTGTAACTGTCAGTTTCTTCAAATCGAGTTCCCATTTCGTCATTTGAGTTCTTTTTCATGGAAACCCTCTCCGTCGGATCTTCGACTCCTGCAAAACAGTTGCAGTCGATTTCGATGTACAAAGTTAGGGTTATTGTAAGGGTTCGCCCCTTTCTTCCTCATGAGATCAATGCGAAGGGCGGAAACCCGAAAACTTGTGTCTCCATCCTCGATCGGGAATATGGATCCGGTGAAGAGGTTGCTGTTCATCTCAAAGATCATGAAACTAGGTGAGACAAATCTCCTGAATGTCTTCTTCTTAATTTTTTTTCTTTTTTCGATTTTCTTGGAGGATGAACTGAGTTTTTGCAGATCAACGGTTTTAGCGACTCGTGTGATGCCTTTTCTTTTATCGCAGCCGGAATGAGTGTTACAAGTTGGATTCCTTTTTTGGACAAGAAGAGGACAATGTCTCTCAGATCTTTCACAAAGAGGTTAGCCCTTTGATTCAAGGGATCTTTCATGGATGCAGTGCTACTGTATTTGCTTATGGGGCAACGGGTAGTGGGAAAACCCATACAATGCAGGTATGATCAACGGAGACCCTCTTCCTGCTGTATTAATATTTGGGGGGTTTTGTTTATTATATGTGTTGATCACAGATAGGATATTAGATGATAAGATCCTGGTTGTTGTTCTAGGGGACTGAAGAGCATCCAGGTCTCATGCCACTGGCCATGTCTACAATTATGTTGATGTGTAACAACACTCGAAGCACTATAGAGATTTCATACTATGAAGTCTATATGGACAGGTGTTACGATCTATTGGAACCCAAAGCAAAGGAAATATCCGTTTTAGAGGACAAAGACGGGCATATTCAGCTCAGAGGACTGTCTCGTGTCCCTGTAGACTCCATGTCAGAATTCCATCAAGTCTTTTCTTCTGGGATTCAAAGGAGGAAGGTTGCACATACAGGCCTTAACGACGTCTCCAGCAGAAGCCATGGGGTGCTTGTGATTGTTGTTTCAACTCCCTGCAGTGATGGTTCCGGGGCTGTCGTCACAGGGAAGATAAACCTCATTGATTTGGCAGGTGTCTGTATCTTTTAAGCAGATTCCACATTTTTATTAGGATTGAGTTCTTTGCAAGATTAAAACCTGATTCTCCATGTTTCTTTTACCCTAGGTAATGAGGACAATAGAAGAACCTGCAATGAAGGGATTCGTCTCCAAGAGAGTGCAAAAATTAATCAGTCTCTGTTTGCCTTGTCAAACGTGATCTATGCTCTCAACAACAACAAACCCCGAGTACCTTACAGAGAGAGCAAACTGACCCGGATATTGCAGGACTCTCTGGGAGGAACAAGTTGTTCTTTATTGGTTGCCTGCCTGGTAGGGAGCTTGAGAAGCTGACTTTTTTTTTTCTTTTAGGTTTTTGGGTTGGACAGTATCTATGTTGTTCTGAAATTTAATGGGTCCCTGCTTCCCTCCTTGTAATAGAATCCAGGCGAATACCAAGAATCTGTTAATACTCTCAGTTTAGCTGCTCGGTCAAGGCAGATTACAAATTATATTTCTTCAGCTCAAGAACAAGATACTCCTAAGGAAAAAGTTGACATGGAAGCAAAATTACATGCTTGGCTTGAATCAAAAGGCAAGACGAAAAGTATCCAGAAAATGGGAGCATTTGTCTCTCCAGTTTTTAGCAAAACTCCTACTTCCGTGCAGTCCATATCAAAACTCAATTTATATATGACTTCTGCCAAGGACAAGAGTGCTAAATACCCACGTTTTTCCATTGCAAAGGAAAGGTGAGAGCCTTTGAGATCATGTTTTTTACAGCAGAAGCTAATGCCTTTAGCTTTAGTTACTTTTTGTGTTTGATTGTATTCCTTTTTTTTTTCTGGCAGGAATAGATTGAATGCCGGAGGTCTCTGTGTTCCTTTCATGAATGTAAGAAATGATTTAGAAACATGTTAGTGCAATAATCTAAACAAAAATTATTACTAAAACTCCATGGAAAATGGCCTCACAAACAACAATCATGGAACATTTGTATCTGCAAGGAAGAAATGAAACATGCACCTACAAATTTTTTTTTCCACATTAAGTCCTATCATGAAATTATTCTATCACTTTCAGAATTCATTTTGTAGACCCCTGTGAAGATAAGTGCGATCTGTGGTCCTCTTTATGGGATAACTTTGTTGCAGGATACGTGCTTCAAGAAAGTTGAAGGCTCCAAATACTGCATTAGTTTCATGAAAGATGATGGTTCAACTAACTCAAACTATGAGAGCTTCGAGGACCATGCAACTGCACCACCTGATGATCATGATAATAATTCTCAGTTAAACCATGTTAGTAATTCTTTCATCAACATTGACACAGAAAACTATTTAGAAAATAATGGCTTTTTGTTCTAATTGAAGTTTCACTGCAGAGCATGAACTGTAGCACAGCAAAGAACAGTTCGGAAGAGAAGCCAGTTGCAACCAATGGGATCAGCATGTTAGAATTAATATCACATCCAAATGGTATCATTCTGTTTTCACTGAATCTATTTAAAGCTTTACATGTTTTTGATATCTTGAGGGGCTTAAATTGTCATTTTGAAATTAATCTTTGTGTTGCTATAGAAATCATGAAGTCAAGTTGAGGGTTTTAGACCTTGTATGTGGGGGACTTAAATTGTCATATTGAAATGAATCATTGTGTTGCTATAGAAATTATGAAGCCAAGTTGAGGTTCTCTACATTGTATGCAGGCAGACAACTGGATAACTCAGGCACAACAATGCAGTCAACCAATGTTGTAAAGTCACCATGCCTTACTGATCAGTTAAAAGCTCCGCAAAATTCTGTGAGAAAAGCTCTTTCTCCTATAAACTACAATATGAAAACCCTTAATGATCTCTCATCTGAGGACAAAAGCTGTCTAGCCTCTTTGGAGTTAAAGACTCCTGTGACACCATATGTTCTGAAATCTGAGAGCATCGACACCCAAACTGCCAACACCCCACTTGATACATTCAACACAAGGAGTTCCAATTTGAAGGTCCGTAGAATTATCTGGCATCACAAGATTCCAGTTTCCCATGTTCTTGCAGTTATGAGTTAAACGATAAATTTCCTTTTTTCTGTGATGATTTGGTTTGACAGAGCTCCCTTGTTCAAGAGTATCTTGCAGTCTTGAATTCCGCTAGCAAGTATGTCTGGTTCTACCACCTCTATCTCATTTCATTTTGACTAAACTTAAATTACTTAGCCTCGATGAACATTGTGTTTTGGAGCTTGACTGTCTCCATTCTTTCCATAACAGGGAGGAGCTGCTGGGATTGAAGGTATACTTCTTTACATAGATCAAAGGCTGTGAATTGCCTGCCTGTTTCTTCTTCATATAACTCATTTGCTACTTACTGTTATTATTATTTTTTCATTCCCAGGGGATTGGACAAAAAAGAGCAGAATATATATGTGAGCTGAGAGAAACAAGCCCATTAAAATCAGTAAGAAAAAATTTAGAAACTTGTGCAAAATAATAGTCAGGCATCTAAAATAAAAGAGGGTGAGTACTGACTTGAAAAACTTGTGTGGTTGCAGTTGTCAGATTTAGAAAAAGTTGGACTTTCTTCCAAACAGGTAAACAGCTAGTAGTAGTAGAGTTAATTTTCAAACCATACTGATAGTTATAACAATGGGGGTGGATGTGTAACTAATTAAATGAGCTGAAAGCCGCATCACAGGTTTATGGCATGTTTAGAAGAACAGCTAGAGGAATCTTTGATTGACCGCAACTGCAGCTGCTGGACCATTTGACCTCTATCTGCGTGGCTAAAAGACATTTGATTTGGCATCAATATCCCCTCGGTCATGCTGTTTCACTTAACCAATTGTCGGTCCAAAATGTTTAGGAAATTTGATTTGCTGTCTATATGTACCTTCTGGCTTCTGTAGTTTCATTGTTAGTTCTTTTCTATTTTATGGATTGTAACAGAAGCAGTTGATGAATCCCTACTCATTGGGTTGCTAACAGTCTAAATGCGTGATATGCTGTAATCCAGTTTTAGTTATTTATCTCATGGATCAGGTTCCATTTTCCGCAATCCATTCTCTGACTTGCAATCAAGTATTTTTTCTTTTATTTTTTGGAGATTATGTATGTATTTTACATATATAAAAAAAAAGGAGAATTTAAAAGTACATCTCAACTGTAGTGGCCTCATTACAATACGCTTCTCAATAAGAGAAAGAAACAGAAGAAGAAGCCCTACAATCTAATTAAATTATATTGAAAATGAAGGATGTGACCCAAGTTCTGCAAATATATCCCTTGCAAAACTGTGTCTTTAGTTGATTCATTCTGCCACCGCATTTCAATCTAGTAACCATGCAAATGCTCTCCATGATCTTCTCAGTTGGAAGGCACTTCTTAAGGAGGATTCTTTTATTTTTCTCTCCAAGGGTGATATACGGTTGCTACCATGGAAGCTTTCTTGATAGGAAAAAAAAAGCAGAAATCAGAACCAGACTACCTCTGAGTTAGCCGCTTTACTTCTTCCATCCATCCTGTAATTGAGGGTTTTAGACAATCCTTTCTTAGGATTTCTGTATTGGCATTTGAAAAGCAAGTGTTTCAAATCCTCAAGGTGAACTTGGCAAAAGACGCGCACTTAGAAGTCTAGAGGATGGTTTTGGGTGAGAAGTTTTTTCCTTGGCATTCAAACCCAAGTATAAAAGCATGCCTGGGAATATTTCAGGCAAACCATACTGCCTTGTGCCAGAAAACAGCTTCTTTAGACTGCCTAATACGAGTGTACTTCTCCTAAGAGTGTAAACACCATCCTCCGAAGCTAACCAAACAATGTTTTCCTCTTTTCTGGTATATGGAGAGGGTAGATTATCCAGTCGTCATGCCATACCTTGGTGCTCTTGATATTTAATGCCAAGCAATACTCCAAGTATCACGTATCTTCCTCCAACACCAGGTGCAGTTCTTTGGAGTTTTGATTGTCCAAATATTTCTGTTCCTCAGGAGGGTTGCTCATGTGCTCAGGAGGTACTCCAAAGAGATTGATTAGAGAAAAGCATATTGCAGACCAATTCACAAGTGCAATTTTCCTGTCAAATCAGGTCCTGCACACAAAAACTTCCTACACATTTGTTCAATCTTCAAAAATAATGAATTTGGGGAGTGCAAAGATTGAAAGCCAATGGATTGAAAGAGAGAATAGAACATTCCTGATTAATTGCGCTCTACCTGCATAAGATAAAAACTGTGTTTTCCATGATAATATTTTTGCCTTGATGTTGCATTTGGTAAGCTTTGAGGGATGAGAGGTAAACCCATCTATCTTACAGGAAGTTGCGCTACAATGAAAGGAAGAATTTGTAGAATGATTTCCTTAAGACACATCAGGAACTTCACAGAATAAAAGAAGGCTCTTCTTTGGCTTGGCCCTTAATCTGAAGAGCTTTTCCATCTTCCAAAGCTTTGGAAATGCAAATAACAGATTTGGTGTCCCCATGGGAGAAGACATACAGATTATTTGCAAAGCATAGGCTTTTGATGTTGAAAAACTTGCAGTTGGGGTGAGGCCTAAAATTCAGTTGAGATTGTTTGTCAATGATAGAAGAGCAATTCCGGGATCAAGGCAAAGATGTATGGAGACAGAGGACCACTTGTCTCAGCCCCTTGTCTCCTTGAAAGAATCCGGCCAAGTTCCCATTGATTACAAGAGATAATATTGAGAGGAGATGCAAGCATAACCCAATCTACACATTGTTTCAATGTTCTAATTGTATATAGCCCATCCAGTGTGCAGATGTGCCACGCAGTATAATCCAAGTTGTATGCCTTTTTATCATTTCCTTTAAAAAAAACTCAGATTTTGTTTCATTATTTTATAAATCTTTGTAGTTAATTATTAAATTGATTCATGAACTCAAAAGTGTAATCCAAAACAATTAACATATGACTTGGATTCTAAGCTCTTTGCTCTATCTTATGTATTCATGTGAACTACTTAAGGGATTGGACTGCATGTAAGTGATGATCCTTTAAATTTGTTGTGTATTATTAAAATTTTTTTTTTTTTGGGCAAAAGTGGGAATCTTTCTCTTGATAACATGTTTAAAGTATAGGAAAATGACCCAAACCGAACTGAATTTTGTAATTTGGTTCGGTTTGGGTTGGGTTATGGGTTTTCTTTAAATAATCGGTTCGGTTTTCGGTTTGGGTATTTCGGTTTTGAGGTCGGTTCGGTTTGGTTTTGGGCTGACCATCAGTAACCTTGGTTTGGTCTTGGGTTGAGGCCAACCCAAACCAAACCGCACCGAGTTGCAGCCCTACTACCACCTATAGTGGGAAAAATGAGACGATTCCCCTTTTTAGATGCACTCGCTAGTTTAGATTCTTAGAAGCTCTTGAGGTCCTAATTCACGCCATTTTTTTAAATTTAAAAAAAAAAAAAGATTACATTGAAGGTTTAATTTAATAAAGAAAATTTAAATTTTACTTTGAAGATTACGTTGATTGGAAGATTCATTAGCCTATAAAAAAAATAATATATAGAAAAAATGATGATCATGAGAACGACAAGAAATACCTATCAAACTAAAGATTTGACTTTGGGATAAACATGCGTAGAATATATTATGAGGATGACATGGATCATAATAAATATTTGAATTGAATTCGAATCATCTTGGATGTAATAAGATGAAATAGATTATTATTTTCACAGAAAACATAGAATTCCATGTCATAGCTAGGAACTTTGACTTTATGTGAAAAGAAATAAAATGCTAACGTAAATGTGGCATATAATATTTATTCTTTTAAAATAAACTTCATTCTTTTGGGTGAGGGTATAAATATTTATTCTTTTAATATTTTACAAACGTAAAAACAATAGGTGACATCCCGATTTCACATCAGAATCAGATGAAATCCTGGTAGGATATATGAGTCAGGAAGAACACCAATTGCTTAAGATCTTGAAAATCTTTATGATTTATGGTCGCAAGATTATGTCATCTTATTTAAATTACAACCTTGACGAGGGAGAAAGATGAGGTAGAACGTCTCGTTAACGTGCGGAAAGAAAGTTAAAAATGGCAGAACGCCTGAAGGTCTTCTTGGCATTTGTGGTGATTCTCCTCGTCTTTGAGAAAGGTTGGTACCTATTTCACTTCATGCAATTAGCTCTCTATCATCTTCTAACATGATAGAGACCTAAAAGCACAACTTTTGCCAAGAGTGGCATGCCTTATCAAGATTCCCTAATGGGACTCAAACCCACAAACTTTCCGGGGGGGTCCCTTGTAATACTTAATTGAACCTCCCTCAACCCAAAATCCCTATGCCATAGAGTAATTCGGGATCACAACACCAATTCAAACCATAGCATATGCTCTGGAGGATTTAAAACACGAGAACTAGGCTTTGGTACTAATTTATAGGATCTATAACATAACTTTAAGTGCTTATACAATTGCAACAATAATGCCACCAACAAATAGATTCTAGTATCTTTGTGCGTAGGACAAAATTTAATTTACCTTTGATGCACATAAAATGTTTAATGGGTGTAGGTTGCGGGGAGTGTGACCATAAGCCGTTTGACATCAAGGTGGAACAAACAAATACTGGACAAGGGCAACCAAAGTACAACGTGGTGGTCTCCAATCCCTGCTCTTGGGTTTTCATCGATGTGACACTGAAATGTGATGGATTTACAAGTGTGGAATCGGTGGATCCGCGTTGAAATCGTCTGCATATCGTAGGATGTTGCCTTTTTTACATTAAAAAATGTGAAATGTCATATATATCACTGACATTTCACATTTTTAAAGATGAATTTAATAACATTCGTGGGATGCTACATTTTTATATTAAAAAATGTGAAATGTCATATGAATTGACATTTCACATTTTTAAATGAGTTTAATAGCATTCTTGGGATGCTACATTCTTATATTAAAAAAATGTGAAATGTCACATGAACTGACATTTCACATTTTTAAATATGAGTTTAACTAAGAAAGCAAATCTTTTACTACGCACGTCTTTACTACGCTCGCTTGCATTTGACAAGTGACAGACTTTTAATAGGTTAACCATGGTTGGGTTAACCGCACACCCGACTCATAACCCGTCGGAAGCGACACTCGCCAAACAGATTTCAAAATTAAAATTTCGATACTCACCGAACAAATTTCAATGTAATACAGAGCATCATGTTAGACCTAATAATGCAATCAAAGAATGAATTTATTTTCCAGACGGTTCAATCGAACAGCCCTACTCTCAAATGAATATATTTCCAATTATTAAACAAGTCGATGGGGATATCTGCAATGAACCCAATAATGCAATCAAAGAATGAATTTCAAGTTTCAATTGCGTGTAGAGCGTGCAAAAAACCAATAACTTTAACAGCGAGGGGGACAACAGATACATCCATATAACAGGTTTCATATGTTACGATATGCCAAAACTTGAACATGCTAGAGTACAGTGCATCCATATAAGACGAACTTACCAAAGGTTTTGAAAAATTGGAAGAACACTGAATGTAGTGCCTTTAACATAGCACCCTATTAAAAATCTGAAGGTGCTTCTGGGTTTGGGCAATAACAAATAACAAAATGTAAAGTTCCTCTGCAAGGTGCGTTCCAAAGCAAGGTTCGATCGAAAATTTTCAGAATCGAAAATCTGAAGAAGCTTTTGGGTTTGGGAGATAACAAGGAACAAAATGTAAGGTTCCTTTGCAATGACAAAATGCAAGGTTCCTTTGCAAGGTGCGTTCCAAAGTTAGGTTCGCTTGAAAATTTTCAAGTATCAAAAATCTGAAGAAGCTTTTGGGTTTGGGAGATAACAAGGAACAAAGTTCCTCTACAAGAGTGCAAGGTGCGTTCCAAAGTAAGGTTCGACTGAAACTTTTCAAGTCTTGAAAATTTGAAGAAGCTTCTGGGTTTGGGAGATGACAAGGAACAAAATGCAGGGTTCCTCTACAATGTGCGTTCCAGAGCAAGGTTCGACAGAAGATTTTCGGATTTGGATGGGTTTGGCATAGCAAGAGTTGGAAGAGACAGGAAAGACGAAATGTTTCAATCAGGGTGAATCTGCTGGAAAAGTGTATTTTTTTGTTGGTAAGATGAATTGGTGGGTAGTAAACCTTGGTTAGTAGGGAAATGGGTAAAAGTATCTCTGGGTCTGAAACGGACCCGACCTGCCACTTGTTGAATGTAGACGAGCATAGTAAAGATGTGCGTAGTAGAGGATTTGCTTTCGTTTAACAGCATTCATGGGATGCTACACATGGCAGCATCGCACGGATATTGCAGGGTCTGCCGCAGACTGATGGATCTAGACCTCTTTAAGCCTTTGGGCGATGGAACATGCTTGCTCAATCGGGGTAGCTCCATATACAATAAACCTGTTAGTTTCAACTATGCATCATCAACGAAATGCAAGATGCTCAAATCGCCCGTATTGCAGTGCTTTATACCATAAATAAAACTCATAAATATAACGAAATATTCATTACGGAGATTAATAAATATGTTTTGACCATTTGATTCTGGTTATTTGCTGATTAATAAATATAATGAAATATCTGCTGATTACCAGCATGGGAGGCCGTGTTTGGATATAATTTCCACAATTAATTGCACATGTTGCTTCTGAACTTGAGAAAAATGATGACGAGGTACATTGAAAGCCTATACACACATAAGAGGAGGGATCTTAGCCTTAAAACCTAGGTTAGGAGATGAGGGAAGTTCAATAAAGGAAAGGAGATGTTCAGTTTTTCCGTTCGATAAACCTGTTAATACCTCAATATAAAGACCTCATCAAACATGCTGAGAAATGCTTGGTGATATGAGCTTACAACTCCATGTTTCCAGCTCACCAGATATCCAATTCATTGAATTTTGCGATGTGAAGCATTGCGTGACGAGTGACATTTTTTCAATCACTGATTCCTGCAATTACACAAGGGATACATGATATTGAAAGGAACTAGGTGAAAGGCATGTGCTATTCGCGTGGTAAAAGAAGTGCAAAGCTTTCTTCTTATCTACTTAAGCTAAGAGTAAATTGTTGGAGGTGTTGGGCCAAAGTCCAGCATCGTGCTAATGGTAAGAAGAAATAAAATTACCCTCTAATAAATTACTTAAGTTATTTGTTTAATGGTAAGCACTTGATCTTAACAAATTGGTATGGGTGTTATGGTACCCAGATTGTATGCGTCAGCCCCCAAAGAGTTTGCACCGCTCAAGACTGGCTGTTCTCATTGATGCATTCAACTTAAAAACTCATTTATCAGGTCCGTTCACAATTACAATCTAATTACATTACATTGAAAATGTACGATGTAGACCCAAAGTTCTGCAAATAATGTTATATCCCTTGCAAAACCGTGTCTTTAGTTGATTCATTTCTGCCACCATATTTCAATCTAATGACCATGCGAATGCTCTTCATGATCTTCTCAGTTGCAAGGCACTTCTTAAGGAGGATTCTTTTATTTCTCTCTCCAAGGGCGATGTATGGTTGCTACCATGGAAGCTTTCATGATAGAAAAAAAAAGCAGAAATCAGAACCAGACTACCTCTGAGTTAACCGCTTTACATCTTCCATCCATCCTGTAATTGAGGGTTTTAGACAATCCTTTCTTAGGATTTCTGAATGGGCATTTGAAAGCCAGTGTTCCAAATCCTCAAGGTGAACTTGGCAAAAGACGTGCACTTCAGAAGTCTAGAGGAGGTTATGCCGAGCCAGCATGTTTTGGGTGAGAAGGTTTTTTCCTTGGCATGCAAACCCAAGTATAAGAGCATGCCTAGGAATATTTCGGGCAAACCATACTGCCTTGTGCCAGAAAACAGCTTCTTTAGACGGCGTAATACGAGTGTATGTCTCTTTAAGTGCAATATCCTAGTATCACGTATCCTCCTCCAACGGAGGTGCAGTTCTTTGGAGTTTTGATTGTCCAAAGATTTCTGTTCCTCAGGCCAGGAGGTTTGCTCGCGCCCGGGAGGTACTCCAAAGAGATTGATTAAGAGGTCAGCAAATTTCAGACAAATTCACAAGTTCTTTTCCTGTCATGTCAGGTCCTGCCTACAAAAACTTCCTATACATTTGTTCAATATTCAAAATTATGGATTTGGGAGTGCAAAGATTGAAAGCCAATGGATACAAAGAAAGAATAGAACACTCCTGCTTAATTGCGTGCTACCTGCATAAGATAAAAACTGAGCTTTCCATGATAATATTTTTGCCTTGATGTTGCAAAGGAGCCGTTCGCAGTTGCAGTTGGTAAGCTTTGAGGGATGAGAGGTAGACCCATGTACCTTATAGGAAGAATTTGAAGAATACTTTCCTTAAGACACATCAGGAACTGCACAGAAGAAAAGAAGGCTCTTCTTTGGCTTGGCCCTAAATCTGAAGAGCTGTTCCATCTTCTAAAGCTTTGGAAATGCAAGTAACAGATTTGGTGTCCCCACGGAAGAAGATATACAGATAATCTGCAAAGCATAGGCTTTTGATGTTGAGAAACTTGCACTGGGGGTGATGCCGAAAAGTCAGTTGAGATTCTTTGTCAATGATAGAAAAGCAATTCCATGATCAAGACAAAGATGTGTGGAGACAGAGGACCCCTTGTCTCAGCCCCTTGTCTCGAAAGAATCTGGCTAAGCTTCCGTTGATTACAAGAGATAACACCGAGAGGAGATGCACGCATAACCCAATCTACACATTACCGAGAGGGCCCTCGGGTCCCTCCCCCCTTGGACTCAAGAGTATGAACCATTGTTTCCAACAAGAGTATTCTATTTGATGCTCTTCTAGCTTCCATGGCTTTAAAGAAGTATTGTCATCACCATGTTTCAGCCACTGGATTCTAGATTTCTGCCAAGCTTGGGATTCCTCAATTGAGGCCAATCTGGAGAGTGTGGCCACCGTTTGGTTCTCGGTTAAAAGGATCACTATGGAGTTGTTTTGGTACTTCAGCAAGCTGCTGCCATGAAGCTAGTGATATTGTAATTCAGTTCATAAACTTGTATTTGCTTCAAGCTTTAGTTTAGCTTTGATTTGTTTAAGCTTACTCAGCGCACTGAACATTTGAGTTCCATGAATTTGCTGCGACCAGGTATTGTGAATCAAAGGAAGGAATTCCTCATCTATTATCCAATGATTGAAGAACTTGAATGTACTTTTTTTTTTTTTTTTGTTGATAAGAACTCGAATGTACGATTGCCCATTTTCTCACCAGATCTTCTAAGACAATTGAAATCCCCTGCTAGCATACAGCAGGGGAGTTGCTTTATAAATCTTTCCACAACCGATGTCGCGCTCTGAAGCCATTATCACCATAGATGAACGAAAACATACGATGTTTCTGTATTTTCAGGAATTGGATGCAAGTATATAAATGAGTTGGTCACAAATGAATAAAGGGAGCAAGGAGATTTCAGTAGGATCCCGATATAACCACATCCTAGCGTTTAGAACATGATTGTAATTGAGTTCACATAAACGCTTGTCACTTTGGTTCCAACCAAACACACAAGAAAGACAAAGCTATGCTTACCAGTCAAATTCTTGGCTTCCTGTTATGTTCCATCTTGCCAGATATATCTTGAGAACAGGAGACGGGTTTGTTCCCCCTAGCCCTTGAGATGATTCCCCCAGAGAGGTTGCTGCAGTGAGATTTGGCTTCTCCCCTCGCAGCACCCTCAAAGGGAAGGAAATCTCAGAGGAAAGGACTTGGCAGGTATTCTGGTAAGGATCCTGGAGAGGATCAGAGTGGTCCTTCCCACTGAAAGGGATGTTAGTTTGCTGATCATGATGTTAAAGTTTCCCTTGATCTCAGCTTCTTCTTGGGTTGGCAAGATGATTGAATTCCCTTTTCTCTCTCTCATCAATCTCTTTTTGCCTTTCAATAATTCTCGTTTTCCCTTTTCATTTTAGATTAGATGGCATGAAAGCGCTGCGAGATACCATCAATCAAATCGCCAGAAAGATAAAAAGCAAATTCGAACACGAACCACAGACCATCGCCATCCAGCATCAATTTAGCTGCTTCGTTTCTCGTTTTGGAATCTTTTTGATAACGGTTTGTAAATTCAAACCACCGTTTTGATAATGATCATCACCAACAGCATAGAAACATGACCGATATTCGTCATGTAAAAGATGTTGCTCATGTTAATTTTTAATGGATATTTTAGCAAGCAGAAGGATCATAATAAAAAAACACAAAAGGAGTCATTCTTCCATATAAGATCAGTCACCCCTTCACAGCTAGAACCAGAAATAGCATACCCACACGGCACAGCATGGACAAACAAGTCACTAATATGCTTTTATACAGATATCAAACGAAACTAGAAACAGTAAACAAAGTAGCCATGAAACAACAACATATCCATGCAGAGAGAGGACTCCGTAGGACATGAAGCAGACATGACTACTTTTATTTTCTAGAGAAGCATGCAAGCTCGCTTCTTCTAGGACTCTCCTAATAACCATCTTATTAACAGCAAACAGAGCTATCCATGGACATGACCGTGCTCATAAGATCTGAATCTCTGCTTCGGCTGTCCATGTACATCGGCGTCTAAACGTCTCATTTACCACAGGTGCAAGGGTTGCAGGTGCAAGGGTTGCACTTGCAGCCACCATTCTCGGCTCCCACGCCCATCTCGGATCCCTCAACGTATCTGCAATCAACAATTTAACTTTATTTTTCCTTGAAGAAAACTTGATCACCCAAACAATAACAGAGAACTTCCCTACAACGAAAGCTAATAATTTAATCTATGATTGTCGGAGATGATGTTACGTACGACTTCTCCGGGGCAACTCCGACGACGATGGTCTCAGTGGTGCTCCTCTCCGCGAAATCAGGGTACATCTTGCATCTGCGACTCAAAACAAAAATCGTAAGCGAAATTCAGAAAGAAGGAAATAAACCCAAAGAAAATAATTACGAAAAAGAAAAGCTAGTGATCAATTATGTGGAAGAGGAATTTCAACTAAAAAAAAAAAACGATCCCCCGCCATTTACAACTGCAGAAGAAGTTCGAACAAAGGGAAAAAGAGCGACGGAGAATCAGAATCCTCTTACGAAAAAAAGAATAAAAAAATAAAGCTTCCGGGGTACAAAGAACGGAAAATGTCGATCTGTTTATCATGCATGGATGAAACAGTCAAAAGCCCAGACAAAATTCGAGATCACCAAAGAAAATAATCACAAGAAGACCACCATACTACTACGGAAATATACAGAAAAAAAAAAAAAAAAACAAAAATTCACCAAGATCAACTTGATCCGACAGCGGAAAGGGGTGAATCCCTATAATTTACAGGAAAACGCGAAACAGAGCAAGAAATGAGTGCATCGTGCAATCAGAAGAAGAAATTGAAGGAAAGAAGAGAAAATTATCAAAAGAAGAAGAGAAAAGCTAACCCTCCACTGCCGGAGTCGCACTTGCAGCCGGTGCCGCATCCACAGTTTCCTCCGCAGCAAGACATTTTGCTCACAAAAGACGATGAAATGAAATGAAATGAAATGAAACTCAACAATCCACAACACCAAAATCAAAACAACTTTGAACGAGTTTCGTGCTGCAATCCCCCCTCTCATTTATAGTGCAGTAGAGGGTCAGACTGATGGCCCTTCACCGTACACGTATTCCGATCAACGGTCATGTCAAACCTAGTCCCACCACACCTCAGAATGCGTGACGGATGGAACGACCTGACTTTCCAAATATCTATCCACTAAAAGCCATTAAATTATCACATCTATTTTCTTAATTCCTCTTTTACCCTTTTCTTTTACGCATAACCTGTCGTTGTAAGTTGTCGTTGTAAGTTGCAACAACTAACAAGACGGAATTGGGGGCTAAAAGAGTCAGATAAAATATAAAAAAAAACGGAGCGATCTATCGTGCCACTTGGGTCGGGAAAGATCGAGGTGGTGACAGTGACAAGTTTCATTTAAATTTGTATTTTTCGGCACAAAAAATCAAAACTTCGTATCCTTTTAACATCCTCATTAAAATAATAATAATAATAATATCCTCTAAACATTGGACACGTCACCCTCATGAAAGTGATTTTGTATTTTACCGCTCTCCACCTAGGCATGAGCAACGGGCCTAGCACGGCACGCCACGGGCCTGGCACGGCCCACCAGGGCCCGCGTGGCAGTCCGGGCCCGCGCATGCCCAGGCGGGCTGGCCCGTACGTCGGCCCCGCGCTCGGGCCGGCCCGCCCAGCGGCCCGCCTGGCCCGCCAAAGACGCTAGCTCTCTTTTCCCTCCATAAAAGTGGCTTTTAGTCACTTTTATGCCCATTTTACCCCCACAACAGCCATATAACAGCTATATTGGGGGGCTATAGTTGTAATTGATGATTAAAAGACCTTTTCTACCCTTCCAACTGCAAAATAACAGTCATATTGAAGGGTAGAGGTGGTAAAAAGCCACTTTTAATTTTCTATAAATAGCCACTCCCTTTCCCACTCCAAACCACACCACTTCTACAATCTCCTATTCTCTTCTAATTGATTATCAAATAGTTTCTTTGCTCTAATTGTTGTAATTGGAAATTGGTGATATACTCGATCTCTTCTAATTGTTCAAGCATCAAAAGTGAGAAATTGGACTCTGGAGGTTGAAGACTTCAATTGTAAAGTTCAAGATTCATTCTAAAGAGGTATTCTTCTATTTAATTTTCTGATTTTAAAATTAGTATAAATATTATTATTATAAGTAAGTCACTCCTTCTACCTTTCTTATAAATTAGTATCACCAAATATTTATTATAATATTATTTATTAAGAATTTTTTTTTTCCAAAAATTTGATAATGGACCCTAGGTATCCTATGTTTTTTGATACTGAAGAAAGGGAATATCTTAGACCCCTTTCTGACCCAGTATTTTCTGATGATATAACCCAACTCCAATATAATGACCCTCCCATCCAAGATCTTGAAACAGAATTACCTTCACAAGATATGGGATCGTCTTCCCTACCACCTAGGAGCACCAAGAGGAGTAGAACCTCCGGTGTTTGGCTCAATTTTACAATTGAAAGTGTAGGGAGTGAAGAGAAGGCAGTGTGCAACCATTGCAAAAAACATTTTAGTTGTAAAGGCAAATGTGGTACAAGCCACTTGAACCGGCATTTGCAGAAATGCCTTCCAAAACATGGCCAAATTGACTCTAGGCAAACCCAAATTTCTACTAGTAATGTTGCTATGAGTAATTTTATTTTTAATCAAGTAGAAACTAGGCTTGAAATAGTAAAGTGGGTAATTCAAGAAGAATTACCCTTTAGATTAATAGATTCTAAAAGATTTCACCGTTTAATAACTAAATATTTAGCACCACAATTTAAGAAAGGATGCAATAAAATTATATGGAAAATTGAAAACTGCATTAATAGAAACTTTGTCAAACAGTACTTTTAAGATAGCTTTAACCTCAGATATTTGGACAGGTAGACAACAAATAAGTTATTTAGCTATAACTGCACATTATATTGATGAAAATTGGAATATGGAAAAAAGAATAATAACTTTTGAACCACTAGATGCTAGCCATACTGGAATGAATATATCAAATGCTATAAGTAGAAATCTAAGAAATTATAAAATACACAATAAAATAATGGCTCTAGCACTTGATAATGCAAATGCTAATAATGTTTCAGTAGGAATATTAAGACAACAATTAAACTTAAATATAGATGGAAGTTTATTTCATTTTAGGTGTGCTTGTCATATCCTTAATTTAGTTGTGCAAGATGGATTAAAAATTGTTCAACATCATTTAATAAATATTAGAGATGCAGTGAGATTTATAAAACAATCTAGCACAACCGCTAGAGAATTTAAATATTATTGTGAAACTGTAGGAAAGCAATATAAAAAAAATTACCCTAGATGTTGAACATAGGTGGAACTCAACATATTTAATGCTTGAAGCTGCACTAGGATTAAAACAAGAAATTACAATATTTTATAAAAGTAAAATTCCTGAAAGTGACTTAGAGGATCTTGATTGGCAAATAGCCGAAATTTTAAGAGATTTTTTAAAAGTTTTATATGATGCAACAAGATATTTATCAGTAGTTTATTACCCAACATCCTCAAGTATTATAACTTGTTTATATCAAATAAGTATTTGTTTTAAACAATATAGAAATGTACACATTGCTAAGGAAATTATCCCTGCAATGGAAACTAAAATTTTAAAATATTGGCAAGAGATGCCTAATTTATATTGTTTAGCTACTACAATGGACCCTAGGGTTAAATTAGGAGTTGAAGACTTAATAGATGGAATAAATGAAAATATGAATTCTACTTTTCAAATAGATATACGTAAAATAAGAAATATATTAGAAAGACTTTTTTGTGAATACGATACTAGTAGTAGCATACAAAGTCATACGCGAACCCAACAAACACTACCAAATAATTCCCCTTGGAATTTTTTAAGTGGGAGAAGAAAGGGAAAACAACCAGTATCTAGTAGTGGGGGATCATCTGAATTAATGATTTTCTTAGAAAGCCCCCCAATGAGTTTCAATACTATAGAAGAGCATAATGCTTTTAACATTTTGACATGGTGGAAGCAAAATCAGGTTAATTATCCTGTGCTTTCTGCCATGGCACGTGATCTACTAACGGTTCCGGTGTCCACAGTTGCATCGGAATCAACTTTTGGTGCAGGTGGACGAACCGTGGATGATTACAGAAGCAGATTAACACCGGAGATGGTGCAAGCATGTGTCAGTCTTACAGATTGGTTAAGGGCAGAATTGAGAGAACAAGAATATGAAGATGATCAACTTGCTGGAGACTTTGATGATTTGAATATTGATTTTAGTCAACTAGAGTAGTCTAAGTTTTGTTATAATTTTTGTAATCAAAGTATAGGAATTGTACTTTCTCTTTTTTTTTTTTTCCTTTTAAACTGCAAATGATAGATAGATGAGTGGGTGCCAACCTAGTTGGGATGTGCTTATACTATAGTGATGTAGTATTATTTGTTCAAGTAATTATGTAATTTTTGCAAAGTTGTAAGTGCACTTGTGATAATTAATGAATTTATATTTTTTTGAGCAAAATTTATCTCAATATGTGTAATAAAATTTTGTGAATAATAAAAGTATTTTACAAAAAGTTTTTGGGATTTTTTGGGAATTTTTAAAGTTATTTTTTAAATTTAAATTAATTGGCCCGCCGGCCTGGCACGCCTGCTGGGGCGTGCCGTGCCGGGCTTGGGTATTGGGTAGCCTGCCAGGCCCGCGGCACGGCCGGCCCGCCGCTCATCCCTATATCCACCGCCTCTAATAAGTTTTGCTTACGCGAGTAAGTCTTTGGCCATTATGTTATCCACGTCTCTTTGTTTTTTTTGTTTTTTAAGAGTTAAAATAAAATGGTACAACGTAATTAAAACAAATTTTATCTTAGATAACTAAAATAATTTGGGGAAGTAATTTATGGTAAAAATATTTTTTGTGGATTAAGTAGGGTAGCTAGTTGAGATGCATTATTGATCTGGTTAAGTCCTAACCTGAGTTAGAATTCTAACTCTGTCAAAGTGGTACGTCACTAGTGTGTCTATTCTCATTTGTAACCACATGGGAAGCAAGTTAGAGTGAAAAATTTTACATCAGGTTAATATTTTTGTTGATTACTCATACCAACCAACTAAATTAAATCTTTTTCCTGCCAACCAACTAACGTTAAAACGAAGAGTCGAAAAGGTCATGGTTACATGCTATATTAAATGACTTCATTCGACATATAATTGATAATTCTCAATGTTTGCTCTTCAATCTCTTCTGTCGATTGATTTTATTTTAACTTTTACTTAGGCATGGATTACTTATAGCTTTGGAATATATTATTAAAGTTCCGCCACTAGTTATGATGGTATATTTAAAATAAACTAATGCTTTGCTATAGGGGTGCAACTTGCTTCGGTTTGGTCCGGTTGATATCAAGCTAATACCAAAATAAGGTTTGTGACTGTTAAATTAAAACCTAACCGAACCAGGTTAGAAACCGATCGCTCCAACTTGAAAATCCAAACTGAATATACATGTATACACAGGTTCAAAGTTTTAGTCCGATTTGGTTTAACCAAAATGAAATTAATTCGGCTTACAGATTTTAGAACCAAATCGAACCATCGGTTTTAAACATGGCTCAGTCGATTCTAGGTTTTAACCGAACCAAGTTGCACCTAGGGCTGGCAATGGCAATCGGTCTGCCGCAGACCGATGGATCTAGACCTCTTTAAGCCTTTGGGTGATGGAACGTGCTTGCTCAATAGGGGTAGCTCCATATACAATAAACCTGTTAGTTTCAACTATGCATCATCAACGAAATGCAAGATGCTCAAATCGCCCGTATTGCAGTGCTTTATGCCATAAATAAAACTCATAAATATAACGAAATATTCATTACGGAGATTAATAAATATTTTTTGACCATTTGATTCTGGTTATTCACTGATTAATAAATATAATGAAATATCTGTTGATTACCGGCACGGGAGGCCGTGTTTGGATATAATTTCCACAATTAATTGCACATGTTGCTTCTGAACTTGAGAAAAATGATGACGAGGTATATTGAAAGCCTATACAAAACATAAGATGAGGGATCTTAACCTTAAAACTTAGGCTAAAAGATGAGGGAAATTCATCTCTTATAAGGTGAGTGAAAGAATGATGAATTTCCCGTGTGGGACAAATTCCAACAAAGGAAAGGAGATGTTCAGTTTTTCCGTTCGATAAACCTGTTAATACCTCAATATAAAGACCTCATCAAACATGCTGAGAAATGCTTGGTGATATGAGCTTACAACTCCATGTTTCCAGCTCACCAGATATCCAATTCATTGAATTTTGCGATGTGAAGCATTGCGTGACGAGTGACATTTTTTCAATCACTGATTCCTGCAATTACACAAGGGATACATGATATTGAAAGGAACTAGGTGAAAGGCATGTGCTATTCGCGTGGTAAAAGAAGTGCAAAGCTTTCTTCTTATCTACTTAAGCTAAGAGTAAATTGTTGGAGGTGTTGGGCCAAAGTCCAGCATCGTGCTAATGGTAAGAAGAAATAAAATTACCCTCTAATAAATTACTTAAGTTATTTGTTTAATGGTAAGCACTTGATCTTAACAAATTGGTATGGGTGTTATGGTACCCAGATTGTATGCGTCAGCCCCCAAAGAGTTTGCACCGCTCAAGACTGGCTGTTCTCATTGATGCATTCAACTTAAAAACTCATTTATCAGGTCCGTTCACAATTACAATCTAATTACATTACATTGAAAATGTACGATGTAGACCCAAAGTTCTGCAAATAATGTTATATCCCTTGCAAAACCGTGTCTTTAGTTGATTCATTTCTGCCACCATATTTCAATCTAATGACCATGCGAATGCTCTTCATGATCTTCTCAGTTGCAAGGCACTTCTTAAGGAGGATTCTTTTATTTCTCTCTCCAAGGGCGATGTATGGTTGCTACCATGGAAGCTTTCATGATAGAAAAAAAAAGCAGAAATCAGAACCAGACTACCTCTGAGTTAACCGCTTTACATCTTCCATCCATCCTGTAATTGAGGGTTTTAGACAATCCTTTCTTAGGATTTCTGAATGGGCATTTGAAAGCCAGTGTTCCAAATCCTCAAGGTGAACTTGGCAAAAGACGTGCACTTCAGAAGTCTAGAGGAGGTTATGCCGAGCCAGCATGTTTTGGGTGAGAAGGTTTTTTCCTTGGCATGCAAACCCAAGTATAAGAGCATGCCTAGGAATATTTCGGGCAAACCATACTGCCTTGTGCCAGAAAACAGCTTCTTTAGACGGCGTAATACGAGTGTATGTCTCTTTAAGTGCAATATCCTAGTATCACGTATCCTCCTCCAACGGAGGTGCAGTTCTTTGGAGTTTTGATTGTCCAAAGATTTCTGTTCCTCAGGCCAGGAGGTTTGCTCGCGCCCGGGAGGTACTCCAAAGAGATTGATTAAGAGGTCAGCAAATTTCAGACAAATTCACAAGTTCTTTTCCTGTCATGTCAGGTCCTGCCTACAAAAACTTCCTATACATTTGTTCAATATTCAAAATTATGGATTTGGGAGTGCAAAGATTGAAAGCCAATGGATACAAAGAAAGAATAGAACACTCCTGCTTAATTGCGTGCTACCTGCATAAGATAAAAACTGAGCTTTCCATGATAATATTTTTGCCTTGATGTTGCAAAGGAGCCGTTCGCAGTTGCAGTTGGTAAGCTTTGAGGGATGAGAGGTAGACCCATGTACCTTATAGGAAGAATTTGAAGAATACTTTCCTTAAGACACATCAGGAACTGCACAGAAGAAAAGAAGGCTCTTCTTTGGCTTGGCCCTAAATCTGAAGAGCTGTTCCATCTTCTAAAGCTTTGGAAATGCAAGTAACAGATTTGGTGTCCCCACGGAAGAAGATATACAGATAATCTGCAAAGCATAGGCTTTTGATGTTGAGAAACTTGCACTGGGGGTGATGCCGAAAATTCAGTTGAGATTCTTTGTCAATGATAGAAAAGCAATTCCATGATCAAGACAAAGATGTGTGGAGACAGAGGACCCCTTGTCTCAGCCCCTTGTCTCGAAAGAATCTGGCTAAGCTTCCGTTGATTACAAGAGATAACACCGAGAGGAGATGCACGCATAACCCAATCTACACATTACCGAGAGGGCCCTCGGGTCCCTCCCCCCTTGGACTCAGAATATGAACCATTGTTTCCAACAAGAGTATTCTATTTGATGCTCTTCTAGCTTCCATGGCTTTAAAGAAGTATTGTCATCACCATGTTTCAGCCACTGGATTCTAGATTTCTGCCTAGCTTGGGATTCCTCAATTGAAGCCAATCTGGAGAGTGTGGCCACCGTTTGCTTCTTGGTTAAAAGGATCACTATGGAGTTGTTTTTGTACTTCAGCAAGCTGCTGCCATGAAGCTAGTGATATTGTAATTCAGTTCATAAACTTGTATTTGCTTCAAGCTTTAGTTTAGCTTTGATTTGTTTAAGCTTACTCAGCGCACTGAATATTTGAGTTCCATGAATTTGCTGTGACCAGGTATTGTGAATCAATGGAAGGAATTCCTCATCTATTATCCAATGATTGAAGAACTTGAATGTACTTTTTTTTTTTTTTGTTGATAAGAACTCGAATGTACGATTGCCCATTTTCTCACCAGATCTTCTAAGACAATTGAAATCCCCTGCTAGCATACAGCAGGGGAGTTGCTTTATAAATCTTAATTTCCACAACCGATGTCGCGCTCTGAAGCCATTATCACCATAGATGAACGAAAACATACGATGTTTCTGTATTTTCAGGAATTGGATGCAAGTATATAAATGAGTTGGTCACAAATGAATAAAGGGAGCAAGGAGATTTCAGTAGGATCCCGATATAACCACATCCTAGCGTTTAGAACATGATTGTAATTGAGTTCACATAAATGCTTGTCACTTTGGTTCCAACCAAACACACAAGAAAGACAAAGTTATGCTTACCAGTCAAATTCTTGGCTTCCTGTTATGTTCCATCTTGCCAGATATATCTTGAGGACAGGAGACGGGTTTGTTCCCCCTAGCCCTAGAGATGATTCCCCCAGAGAGGTTGCTGCAGTGAGATTTGGCTTCTCCCCTCGCAGCACCCTCAAAGGGAAGGAAATCTCAGAGGAAAGGACTTGGCAGGTATTCTGGTAAGGATCCTGGAGAGGATCAGAGTGGTCCTTCCCACTGAAAGGGATGTTAGTTTGCTGATCATGATGTTAAAGTTTCCCTTGATCTCAGCTTCTTCTTGGGTTGGCAAGATGATTGAATTCCCTTTTCTCTCTCTCATCAATCTCTTTTTGCCTTTCAATAATTCTCGTTTTCCCTTTTCATTTTAGATTAGATGGCATGAAAGCGCTGCGAGATACCATCAATCAAATCGCCAGAAAGATAAAAAGCAAATTCGAACACGAACCACAGACCATCGCCATCCAGCATCAATTTAGCTGCTTCGTTTCTCGTTTTGGAATCTTTTTGATAACGGTTTGTAAATTCAAACCACCGTTTTGATAATGATCATCACCAACAGCATAGAAACATGACCGATATTCGTCATGTAAAAGATGTTGCTCATGTTAATTTTTAATGGATATTTTAGCAAGCAGAAGGATCATAATAAAAAAACACAAAAGGAGTCATTCTTCCATATAAGATCAGTCACCCCTTCACAGCTAGAACCAGAAATAGCATACCCACACGGCACAGCATGGACAAACAAGTCACTAATATGCTTTTATACAGATATCAAACGAAACTAGAAACAGTAAACAAAGTAGCCATGAAACAACAACATATCCATGCAGAGAGAGGACTCCGTAGGACATGAAGCAGACATGACTACTTTTATTTTCTAGAGAAGCATGCAAGCTCGCTTCTTCTAGGACTCTCCTAATAACCATCTTATTAACAGCAAACAGAGCTATCCATGGACATGACCGTGCTCATAAGATCTGAATCTCTGCTTCGGCTGTCCATGTACATCGGCGTCTAAACGTCTCATTTACCACAGGTGCAAGGGTTGCAGGTGCAAGGGTTGCACTTGCAGCCACCATTCTCGGCTCCCACGCCCATCTCGGATCCCTCAACGTATCTGCAATCAACAATTTAACTTTATTTTTCCTTGAAGAAAACTTGATCACCCAAACAATAACAGAGAACTTCCCTACAACGAAAGCTAATAATTTAATCTATGATTGTCGGAGATGATGTTACGTACGACTTCTCCGGGGCAACTCCGACGACGATGGTCTCAGTGGTGCTCCTCTCCGCGAAATCAGGGTACATCTTGCATCTGCGACTCAAAACAAAAATCGTAAGCGAAATTCAGAAAGAAGGGAAAATAAACCCAAAGAAAATAATTACGAAAAAGAAAAGCTAGTGATCAATTATGTGGAAGAGGAATTTCAACTAAAAAAATCCACCGCCATTTACAACTGCAGAAGAAGTTTGAACAAAGGGAAAAAGAGCGACGGAGAATCAGAATCCTCTTTACGAAAAAAAAAATAAAAATATAAAACTTCCGGGGTACAAAGAACGGAAAATCTAGATCTGTTTATCATGCATGGATGAAACAGTCAAAAGCCCAGACAAAATTCGAGATCACCAAAGATCAACTTGATCCGACAGCGGAAAGGGGTGAATCCCTATAATTTACAGGAAAACGCGAAACAGAGCAAGAAATGAGTGCATCGTGCAATCAGAAGAAGAAATTGAAGGAAAGAAGAGAAAAGCTAACCCTCCACAGCCGGTGCCGCACTTGCAGCCGGTGCCGCATCCACAGTTTCCTCCGCAGCAAGACATTTTGCTCACAAAAGACGATGAAATGAAATGAAATGAAACTCAACTCAACAATCCACAACACCAAAATCAAAACAACCTTGAACGAGTTTAATGCTGCACTCCCCCCCTCCCATTTATAGTGCAGTAGAGGGTCAGACTGATGGCCCTTCACCGTACACGTGTTCCGATCAACGGTCATGTCGAACCTAGTCCCACCACACCTCAGAATGCGTGACGGATGGAACGACCTGACTCCACGTCTCTTTCCTTTCCAAATATCTATCCACTAAAAGCCATTAAATTATCACATCTATTTTCTTAATTCCTCTTTTACCCTTTGCTTTTACGCATAACCTGTCGTTGTAAGTTGTAACAAGACGGAATTGGGGGCTAAAAGAGTCAGATAAAATTATATTTGACCAAATAAAAAACGGAGCGATCTATCGTGCCGCTTGGGTCGGGAAAGATCGAGGCGGTGACCGTGACAAGTTTCATTTAAATTTGTATTTTTCGGCACAAAAAATCAAAACTTCGTATCCTTTTGACATCCTCATTAAAATAATAATAATAATAATATCCTCTAAACATTGGACACGTCACCCTCATGAAAGTGACTTTGTATTTTACCGCTCTCCCCCGCCTGTAATAAGTTTTGCATACGCGAATAAGTCTTTGGACATTATGTTATCCACGTCTCTTTGTTTTTTTTAAGAGTTAAAATAAAATGGTACAGTGTAATTTTTTACACCCTATGTGACCAACGAATAAGAAAAAGCTACGTGGCTGATTTAGGCCATGGCATCAAAACACGTAGGCCTTGTACAGTTGGGCAGACCACGTCAACATGCGCACAAAACTAAGAATACAGTTCGAGCCACGTAAGCCAATGCGACAAAACCACATTCACAACTATCAGAAGATTGTGCCATGGTCGGTCAAGAGTAACCTATTTTAAGATCGTGGCCGAGCGATTATCTTTCTAGAGCAGAAGACTGAAGACAGACAACCACCATGAAGATCGTGCAAGAGTAGGACGTTGAGCAACCGTCAAGGATCGACTATAAAAGGCACAACTTCGAAGAACTCGAGGACACAATCCATCCAACCGCAACCGGTTATTATATTATTTTGATCATCCGTGATCTTTTATCCCCTCTCTTACACTGTAGCCAGAAGGATAAACTAGGACTTCTCTCACTGCTCCCAGTCGCAGTGACATCTTAGACCTCTCTTTAGTCTGATTAACACCAAAATCCTGCCACCGGAGAGTAAGTTGAGGCCGCCCCTGACTCGCAGTTCTGTGTTCACAGAATCTTGAGCAACTGGTCCTGAGACTCGCTCTGATCAAGCCAGGCGATTTGTGTATTTTCGGGTAAGCAGCAATCCAAGGTAAACCCCCTGAATTGGTTTTGTTAGCAGCCGCCCCCTTCCTCCTGCGCTTATACCCGATTACGGCTATAAGACCAGGACAAGCCGGTCCTGCAAGCCCTGTCAATTTTCTTTTTACCTTTTTGTTTCCCTTTTGAGGATTATTTGTTGTCGCTTTCGGCCCGTCCGTCGATTTTATAATAAAGGATTTGTGTGTCATTAGTTGCCTTCGCTTTCAAACACTTACAAGAACCCAAACGAAGACCGAACCCCTAGTCTTCATATCATCGCCTGACCGATTTTATTACAGGTGACTTGCAGTACGACTGAACCGATCCCGGTTTAGATTCGAAACAGGTGCCCACGGTCAGGGCTCGACCCGAAATCATTGTATCAAACGATACTGGCACGCCCGCGTAGAGACACATCATCAACACCGACACGTGTACGCCCGCGTAGAGACACATCATCAACACCGACACGTGTCCACACCTGCCCAATTTCGGAGCAACAGTAATTCAAACAAATTTTATCTTAGATAACTAAAATAATTTTGGAAGTAATTTATGGTAAAAATATTTTTTGTGGATTAAGTGGGGTAGCTAGTTGAGAAATTAATGGAAGCCCAGATCACATTTATCGGTAGCACTTGCGAAATTTCTGGAATCTAAGAAAACAATTCTAGAATCAAAGAGAAATGCATTATTGATCTGGTTAAGTCCTAACCCGAGTTAGAATTCTAACTCTATCAAAGTGGTACGTCATTAGTGTGTCTATTCTCGTTTGTAACCACATGGGAAGAAAGTTAGAGTAAAAAAATTTACATTAGGTTAATGTTTTTGTTGATTACGGATATATACTACCTCAACGTCACACACAAATACTAAATTAAATCTTTTTCCTGCCAACCAACTAACGTTAAAACGAAGAGTCGAAAAGGTCATGGTTACATGCTATATTAAATGACTTCATTCGGCATATAATTGATAATTCTCAATCATGTCGATTGATTTTATTTTAACTTTTACTTAGGCATGGATTACTTATAGCTTTGGAATATATTATTAATGTTCCGCCACTAGTTATGATGGTATCTTTAAAATAAACTAATGCTTTGCCGTAGGGTTTTGCAACTTTTGCTTCGGTTTGGTCCGGTTGATATCAAGCTAAGACCAAAATAAGGTTTGTGACTATTACATTAAAACCTAACCGAACCAGAACCGATCGCTCCAACTTGAAAATCCAAACTGAATATACATGTATACACAGGTTCAAAGTTTCAGTTCGATTTGGTTTAACCAAAATGGAATTAATTCGGCTTACAGATTTTAGAACCAAACCGAACCATAGGTTTTAAACATGGCTCAGTCGATTCTAGGTTTTAACCGAACCAAGTTGCACTTAGGGCTGGCAATGGGTTGAATATGGTATGAACCTACCATGATTTGAATTCGAACAAAAAAAAAAAAAAACTGATTTCAGAATTCAACCTGAAATCCGATGGATCTTTTATACTTGAATTCGAATTCGAAACCGAAACCGAATTCATATATAGTATCCGAATTCGATATTTGAGCGAAAAAATAACAAAAATCTGAATTCGATCTGATTTGTACATAAAACTCAAAAATCAATTTTAATTGTTAAAACAAATTTTAGCTATCAATTTTAACATCAAAACTAATGAGCCATAAATATATGAAAGCAAGACATGAGTAAGGATGGTTCAACTATGGTTTATACAAAGTTTATAAACGGTTTAACGTGTCTCTAGCATGGGTTTGTGTAGTGTATATATTGATTTCCGAATTATTATCCGACCCATTGCTAGACCTAATTGCACCCCTACTAGTACGAACAACCTTAAATGTTTAATTTTGACACATTCTTAATTGATCATATATGTGTTGCTCCAAAATTGGGCCGGTGTGGACACGTGTCGAAGGTGGTGATGTGTCTCTACGCGGGCGTGCCAGTATCGTTTGATACAATGATTTTCGAGTCGATTCCTGACCCCGGGCACCTGTTCCGAATCTGAACCGGAATCGGTTCAGTCGTACTGCAAGTCACCTGTAATAAAATCGGTCAGGCGATGGTATGAAGACTAGGGGTTCGGTCTTCGTTTTGGGTTCTTGTAAGTGTTCGAAAGCAAAAGCAACTAATGGCACACAAATCCTTTATTATTAAATCGGCCGAATAGCCGAAAGCGACAACAGATAATCCTTAGAATGGAAACAAAAGTAAAAAAGAAAACTGACAGGGCTCGCAGGACCGGCCTGTCCTGGGCTTATAGTCGTAGTAGGGTATAAGCGCAGGAGGAAGGGGGCGGCTGCTAGCAAAGCCAGTTCAGGGGGTTCACCTTGGATTGCTGCTTATCCGAAAATACACAAGTCACCTGGCGTGAACAGAGCGAGTCTCGGGACCGGCTGCTCGGGATTCTGTAAAGACAGAACTGCGAGTCAGGGGCGGCCTCAACTTACTCTCCGGTGGCAGGATTCTGGTGTTAGTCGGAGTAAAGAGAGGTCGAAGATGTCACTGCGACTGGAAGCAGTGAGAGAAGTCCTAGTTTTATCCGTCTGTATTAGAGGGGATAAAGGATCACGGATGATCAAAATAATATAATAACCGGTTGCGGTTGGGTGGATTGTGTCCTCGAGTTCTTCAAAGTTTATGCCTTTTATAGCCGATCATTGACGGTTGCTCAACGTCCGACTCTTGCACGATCTTCATGATGGTTTGGTCTTCTTCAGTCTTCAGTTCCAAAACGATAACCACTCGGCCACGATCTTCAACTGGTTTATCCTTAAACGACCGATGACACGATCTCCTGATGTTCGTGGTTTTGTCGTGACTCGACTTGTATTCATGCTGACGTGGCGTAACCAACTATGCGAGGTCTGCATGCTCTGATGTCGTGGCCTAAATATGTCACATAGGCGCCACGTGTCTTCTTCTTATTCGTCGGTCATACAGGGTGTAAACAATATGCGAGAGCTTAAATTATATTGGAGTGCTTGTAAAGTTAGATTAGCTTACTCACATACCTTTAGTTTTAAAAGTTCGACCAAATTATTCCACTACCCA
Source organism: Buxus sempervirens (assembly GCA_947561395.2). Lineage (NCBI taxonomy): Eukaryota > Viridiplantae > Streptophyta > Magnoliopsida > Buxales > Buxaceae > Buxus > Buxus sempervirens. The sequence goes on along the minus strand of OX387183.1, from coordinate 57,253,011 downwards.
AAGAAAGAATGGTGAGAAAGAGAGGGACAGGGTCTTCCGTCCAAATTCTCATTTAAAATACAACTAAGATTGCGGTAGAGAGCCAACGAAGAGAGAAACACTGATGAGATTCAATGGAATCTTTGTGTACTTTACGCCAGCCTAAAGGGTGGTTTTCGTCCTCTCTTTTTTGCTTCACATCATTCCATTTTCTCTAGCTTTTAATCAGCAATAGTTGTCTGTGGTCCACAAAACTGAACGAATCCATCGTTGTAATTCTCAGTAACGGAACCAGGACTCCAAATCGGGGGGGGGGGGGAGAAAAATAAATTTTAATTAAAACATATAAAAAATATAAATATTTTTAATTAAAAAATAAAATAAAAGTCGGGGGGGGGGGGGGGGGGGGGGGGGGGGGGGAGAGAAAAATAAATTTTAATTAAAACATATAAAAAATATAAATATTTTTAATTAAAAAATAAAATAAAAGTTAGGGCCCCCTCTAACTCTAACGTGGTTCCGCCACTGGGAATTCTTAACTAAGAATTGTTTTTCAAGTGGTATCACACGGAGGATTTCATTGTTAGTATTTTTTATATTTTGAAAATATTTTATGTGGGGCCGATTTAGAAACACACTAACCGTGAGATGCTCCATTAAGGAAGCAATTCAGTGAATTGCAGATGATTTCATCCCCCAGACTATATTTGCTGTTTAAGCAACATATATAAAGTTTCAAGGTCAAATAAATTTTCATATGACATAATGTTCTTATTTAAAACTAAATTTATCCATATATATATATATATATAAGAATTTAAGAAACATTAGCAATAAGTTATTCTTCTAGATAATATATTAAATACCAATATAGAGAACACGCTATAAATGACCTCTGCGTGTGGATTTTCATTAATGTTTTAGACTTACGAGTTATACCAACCGAAGAATGGTTGGAAGGGATCTGATGTTTTAGACTTCTGCGTGTGGATTTTCCCCCTTGCGTGAATTATTAACTCTTAGACCTAATGGTTTCTCTTATCAATCTTTTTGCAGAAAACTTATAAGAGTCGAGTCAACAAGTGGTCCTTCCTGTGCAGTGGTAGGCTTTGCAACTGTTGAATGTGATAAGAGCACACATGGGAGAAGAAGGAAAAGTTGGGATGTGGGAACCACACCAACAGGACTCTTTCCTCAGTGGTAGGTCCGAAATGGTTTCAAACCCCTCTTTCTTGTTTAATAGCTTTTTGAGTTTTGATGCTCCATCAATCGCTCTATCCACTTCAACAAATGAAAGGCCAAGGGCCTGACATCCACTTTCAAGTTTCAACTTGCGTTGTTGCATCACCGGAAACATGTAGGTTTCTTTTTTTTTCATTTTCTCTTTCTTGTTTAATTGCTTTTTGAGTTTTGACGCTCCATCAATCGATCTATCCACTTCACAAATGAAAAGCCAAGGGCCTGACATCCACTTTCAAGTCTCAACTTGCGTTGTTGCATCACCGGAAACATGTTTTTTGACTTTTTTTTTCATTTTTTGACGTGTAGGATGCTTTCTGTCGAAGTAGCTTCTGCTTACTCCCTTTATTTACAGAAGTAACAAATGCTAATCGAAGATGTGCAAATTTGTCCATAGGGATCACTTAAGTGGTTTCTTCCACTTAATCTGGTTTGTTGTGCTTCTACGTTATAATAGTTTATCCCACCAATTAGCGAGTACTAGTTTGGTAGAGCTAACCGTTGAAATATCATATATTTGAGTCATCGCTTGAAAGTTAAAACCCTCCCGCACCTGAAAGGATTGAACAGAACACAGAGCAGCCACCAAATATTTGATCGCTCCTTCCCCAAGTGGTGTCAAAATTCTTGTTCTCTCAGACGTTGAAGGGGATTTATGTGCGATAACCTGCCATTGTCTCATAATTTTTGACATAGAGATACCATCAAACTCAGGACAACATGTTACCATTAGCATCACAGAATCAATGGCCACCTTGTGACCGGTTTTGACCCACTTCAAAGATGCACTTATTACTGTCTCTGTCATCTTCTTCTCTTTACCAACGCCTAAAACCTCAATTGGTCCATAAGCAACCAAATGGTAGATGGGAGCACCAAATCTACCCTCATTTGACATAAGAAGAAACACCACACCTCTCTTTCCACATGCCCTATGGTTAGTTAGAACCAAAAGATATTCTTCTGTATATGAACTACATGAATTAAAGTATATATTCCAGACCCAGATATAGGATTGTTTATCGGGTTGGGTCGGCACGGTCCAACATACTTAAAGTGTACTTGTGCCCAACACAACATGGTCCAGCACCTATTAGCGGGCTGTGTTGTGCCTAGGGTATTGGGCACTAGGCCCCTATCAAGGCATGGCTTGCTAGGCACAATGGCCCTGCGAGTTGTGGCCCGTGAAGCACGCAGGCGACACGCTTTAAGCGTGCCATACTATGCTGCCCGTGGGCTTGCATTAAAAATAATTGGGTTTTTTTTTATACCTTTTTTGAGGTTTTTTTACCTTCTTTTTTTATAATTTTGAGGAAAATTTTATCCCAATATATGTAAAAAATATATGTGAATAGTAAATATTTTTTTTTATAATTTTATGTATATTTATTTCCATTTTTTCTATTTTCTGAATTTTTTAATGCATTTATTATGTGGCCTATGGGCAGCCCGCTAACCCATGTGCCACAGCTTGGGCTGTGCTTGGGGTATTGGGTTATGGGCTAGGCATGACACGGCTCGTCTCTCAAGTGGGCTGCACCATGCCTGGCTTGCGACCTGCCAGGCATGGATTAAACGTTCCCGTGCCATGCCAGCCTGGCCCGTTAAGCAACCTTACCCAAATATCGATTGATTTATATTTGAATCCAGTGATTCATGTCATCAAGCACGCAACTTCCGAAAGAATGCAAATGTGAAGAGTTTCAAGCGCTGTTTTTTTTCTCTTTCAAATATCTTGAAGTCTTAACATTTTGCTGAACTAGAGTTTCCTAGTCCACGCTTCAACCACCATGACAGTCCACTCACTGTCTCTAATCAATTTCAGGGATATAAGTTCATGGTGGCTGCAGCAAAATTCAAACCTCCAGTGATTCTTAGTTAACTTTCCCAAAAACAAATTCTTAGTTTCTGTGCTTTCATCCTGCGAGTGGTGGCTGAGATTTAATTGTCACAACAAAAAGGCAAACAAAATGATCAGTTAGTTAGCCGGAGGTCTTCGTTCTATAGAGACGGACGCCTAAATAATAACAATTCACCTAATTCTACTAGCAGGAATGGCTGGCCGTTCTAATTCGTGTAAATGGGCTACAAGCATGGAAACGCCAACAGAACAGAATGTAGCTAACTTGAAACCGCTGCACGTAACTGCTACTAGATTAGAATAAATCAAGAAAATCTTCCCTGATCGTATCTAATTCACAACAAAGAATCTCAGACTGAACAAAACTTTCAAGAGGAGGATGAAACAAATGATCAGGGAAAACGAATCCAAAAAGATGAGAATCTGAAAATCTACATTTAAAAGCTTATTTGTTGGTTGCAACTTATTTCCAATACTTCGAAGACGGCCGCTGCGATTAACCCTAACATTGGAGTTGGATCCACGGAGAAGAGGAAAAAGACACGACATGATGGTCCATAGCCCCTAAAATTTAGAGGTGGCAATTGTGACCCGCCAACCCGCCCGGTCTTAAGTGGATTAGGGTTGATTGTTTCAACCCACGGGTTGGGTTTGGGTCATGAATCCTCAACCCGATTATAACGGGTTGGGTTAGGGTTTGACCTCTCAACCCGAAATGACCAAATTACAACTCGTTTATTTTTTTGTGTAATAAAAGTTTGGAATATTATAATAACAATACTTGTGACTACTCAACCTTTCTTCTTTTAATATAAATAATGACAAAGGATAAAGTGAAGAAAGACTTTTTACGTATAAATATTTCAAATTTCTTAGCATCTACTAATATAAATTGAGGCATTGATGACAAGTAAAGTATTTTAAGACTTTATTATTATGTTTTAGTTCTTTTCTTTATGTTATTTTAGTTCTATCTTAATGATTGTTGTGTTATTATGCTTGTTAAGTGTTCTTTGATATTAGAATGAATTAAAAAATAGAATTTGCATAGACTTTGATATTATAATGAATTAAAAATTTTAATTTTTAGTAGTAATTTAAATTATTTAAATGGGTTGGCGGGTTAGAGCGGGTTGGGTTAGGATTGAGATATTCCAACTCGTTTATTAAATGCGCAGGTTCAGGCTGAGCCTTGGCTTGTTAACCCCGTACATCAACTTGACTTGAACCCGCTCGAACCCAACCCATTGCCACCTCTACCCTAAATCTTCCACCAGTTTATAGTAACAAACTCAATATTTATCTCAATATAGTCAGAAGGCAACTTCTTACAACCAAACAAGCCCGTCTAGCTCAGTTGGTAGAGCGCAAGGCTCTTAACCTTGTGGTCGTGGGTTCGAGCCCCACGGTGGGCGACAGTATTTTGTATGATCCGTCATTGTTTTTAGAAAAACCCAAGAAGATAATTTGGAAACCAAGAACTCAAATATTATAAAAATGCAAAACTTTTTGTCTCCTTATTTTCAGAAGCATGATTCCAAAAGATCACATATTCATTTATAAACTGTACAGTATGTATGAATATATACAAAACTTGCAATTTTTTTTCTCTTTATCTTCTCCCTTATATTTTGTTTGGGTTTTACTAAGGACAAATTAATTACATAAAACAAATTAGAAGACAAAATTTTGTGTGAGGCTTAGAGACACCTTGGTAAGAAATCCAATCCAGCTGCAACAAGCTTAAGGGCAAATCACTTCCAATAGCAGATCGTCAAGTATCAAATCCTCCAGCTCAATTGCCACACACTCAATATCGAATTGGAGGTTCATCCAACCATCGCTTCTTGTAAAATCTCTATCCACAAGATAATTCATTGACTGATCAAGTTCTGGCCCCGAGCATAGATACCAGTTAATTCTTGCCCATACCTCCTCAAGAACATGGTGTTTCGTGGGCATTGGACGGATATGAGAACTGAAGGACAATGGTCTGGGCCAGTACATGAATGACATCTCATAGATTTCAATTAGGAGTTCATTGATTAGATCAAAGAGTAGCTGGTGATCAGAACTGAGAGCAGACTCAGTTTCAGAGCAATTGGGTTTGAGGGGTAAGCAGCTCTCCATTTCCTCAAAAACTGAAAGGTCCACTGGCTGATCTGGGGAATGCCATGTTCCAAGGTGTTCATTCCCACAGAACCCAGATAACTCCAGCACATCTCTCACATAATTGAATTCAGCTTCATCCTTTCTATCCACTTGAACATGCAGAAGGTTAAAATTAATATTTTTGCTTGAGATTTCTAAATGCTCGAGGTTCCTTGCACTTGCAGAACTTGTAGAAGGATCAATGCCCGCCTGATTGTGCAAGTTGACCATAGGATTCAACTCTTCAAAATGGATGCAACTAGGTTTCGTCTCTGCTCCTGCTTCCATAGTCACAAAATCCGTAAGTTTGCTACTTAAACTATATATATTGAAAAATCAATATAGAAGGAAACTATATATATTGAAAAATCAATATAGAAGGAAACAAGATATCATTGTAGAAATTTATACTATGTTAAAAGGAAATAAGATATCATTGTAAAAATATATACCATGCTATAGCAAAAGGAATCAAGTCGATGACAGTTCTCTATCCAAGACTTTTAGGCTAAAACAATGAACCAGTGTTAAATCTTTGATGCCACTAACCCAAAAATATTTTACAAAATTAATTGACAAAAATTTCAGGTTTCCGACGGCTTGATATTTTGGACCAGATAGATTGCACATTTAATTTATTTTGTAAAATAAAAGCAGGCTAAAGTTTGAAATTTGAAGGACTAACTCTAAGATTTACCATTCTATATAACTTTCAAAAGCAATGTAACTGCATTATTTCCTTGGAACAATGAAGTTTTCTTTCTCATAAATTACATATAAAAATGTGAATGTCTGTATGTATGTATGAGAGGGCTTGGGGGTGGTGGGGGGAGAGATATTCATCTATTTAGAATTCAAGCAATTATTTTGATTTTTTTTCCATTGCATTATTTCTTAGGGGCCATGGCGTGAGGAAGCATGCACTCAAAAGTCATGATTTGCATCACTATACAAGAAAAGAAAATAATTGGGTCATGAAAATTACCCGCAGAGACAGAAACTTGTGCAGGGATGGTTATATTCTCTAGGAAACAGGAATCTAGAACTGAGATTGGACTTGGTTGTGCGATCTTTATATCAGCCTTGCTTGTGAGCTCAATATCCCCTTCATGCTCGGGAGTACTTTCCCCTGTTATCAGGTCATGGAAATTGTCACTGGATCCACTAGCTTCAGCAATCCCCTCATCATTTGAATCTGGTAGTGAACTTGGTGATGCTAGGATTACTAGGATTATGTTTGCCTTGCATGTGAGCTCAATATCTTCTTCATGCTCCCCTGTTATCAGGTCATGGAAATTGTCACTAGGTCCAGCAGCTTCAGAGATCCCCTCATCATTTGAATCTGGTAGTGATACTAACTGATCTTTATTAAGTGGACTGCTTCCACTAGCTTTAGAAATTCCCTCATCATTTGAATCTGGTATTGAACTTGGTGATGCTAGGATTATGTTTGCCTTGCTTGTGAGCTCAATATCTTCTTCATGCTCCCCTGTTATCAGGTCACGGAAATTGTCACTAGGTTCAGCAGCTTCAGAGATCCCCTCATCATTTGAATCTGGTAGTGATACTAACTGATCTTTGATAAGTGGACTGCTTCCACTAGCTTTAGAAATTCCCTCATCATTTGAATCTGGTATTGAACTTGGTGACGGTAGTGCTATGTTTGCCTTGCTTGTGAGCTCAATATCTTCTTCATGCTCCTCTGTCATCAGGTTATGGAAATTGTCACTAGTTCCACCAGCTTTGGAGATCCCCTCATCATTTGAATCCGGTAGTGATACCAACTGATCTTTGATAAGTGGAATGCTTCCACTAGCTTCAGCAATCCCCTTATCATTTGAATCTGCTATTGAACTTGGTGATGCTAGCTTTATATTTACCTTGCTTGTGAGCTCAATATCTTCTTCATGCTCCCCTGTTATCTGGTAATGGAAATTGTCACTAGTTCCACCAGCTTCAGAGATCTGCTCATCATTTGAATCTGGTAGTGAAACCAACTGATCTTTGATAAGTGGACTGCTTTCAATTACTTCTACCAACTTTTCTGGAGTTTTACTTTCCACAAGCGCATCTATCTGTGTGCAATCCTCTGAACCCATAGGAAGATATGCTGCCTTCTCTTTACAAGAACTAGATCTTCCAATAGCAGTATTAATCTCTACAGAATTCCAAGGCATGCCAGAACAAAAAGCATCAGAAGGCAACTCTTTTTGAAGAGAATAATAAGAGTTGAGATCAGGTAAGGAGAGAATTCTTCCAAAAGATTTCAGATCAGTCCCACCATGTGAAACCCCATCTTCATTTGTCAACTTCAGCCTCTCAGAGAGATGCTGCTTGACTTCTGTGTTAAAACTAGACTCGAACAACTGAGCATATCTGTCTAGTGATGCATTGAAAGAGGATGCTCTTCTAATGCAGTAGAGTCCTCTTTTGCCATTGGCAGATCCAGAAGCATCACTCCAGTCACTACTTCTGGGACTCTCTTTACAATCTCTATTCATTGCCGGCTCTTTGCACTGGTCACCTATCTCCTTCACATCCTTGGAAAACCTATGGCCATAAGGAATTCTGTGAAGGATAGCATCCATGGAGATCCGGTGACTCTCTTTTCTACTCTCTCTGATGGCATGTTTTATTCGCCGCCTAATATCCTTAAAGCGATTTATTGCCACTTTGTTACTCAACTCACTGGATGAATCCAGAGAATCATTAACAATTTCAAGCATTTCTTGTTCTGTCTTTATAACACCACAGCAATTATTAGCATCAGCCAATGGCACAGATTGTACACCAATTTCCTCTGAAGATTGGAATGTTGGCAGCAACTTTGGTGCAGAATTTCCAGATTGCAACTGCCCTTTTGCAAAGGACCCAATTTCCTTCTTGTTTTTGAAAGTGCTAAGCCTAAAACTTCTTCTGTCAGAAGAATCAGCTGCAGGGAACGAAATCGACTTATTTAATGACATCTTTGCATTAGATACTTGCCAAGCACGGAAGTGATTAGCCAGAGTTGAGTCTGGATCTAAAAGTATCTTTGAGAATAAATCCTTGCTTATATTGAATATTTCCAGAACTTCCAAAAACTCTTTTGACTGGGTTAGTGGAACATTAAGATCCTTAGAATCATTGGACTTCTGCTTTACCAGAGCCTCCCTTGCTTTCTCCAATTTGTCCCGAAGAAAGGAGTGATTCTCAAGTAGCTTATTTCCAAGCTCATCAAGCTGATTCTGGTGCAAATAGTTAACTGTATTCATGGTAGCACATAGCTCACACGTTTTCATGCAGGCAATTGGCTCCTCAGTATTCTTTGCTTCAGGTGATTCCGAAGTGCTAGTGGCAGAACTAGTAGCATTGCTCAGAGATAAATCAACACTCTTACTCTTGCTCTTCATGAGTTTTCCACCAAGAAAATCATGATCTGTAGGCTCTAAATGATGGATGGAATAAGTTCGCAGCAACCGTGATCTTGCAGGATAGGCTGCTTTATGGACTTTGCGATTGTTTTCTTTGGACATCTCTTCAGAAATCAGAACTTTCATGGGGTATTTAGCAGAAATTTTGTTGTTTGGACTTGTTTCCATCATAATTTCTTCAACCTGATGGATTTTGGATTCAGATGTATGGAGGAAAATGTTAGAGCTCATGTAAAGCATTTCTAGTTACACTATAAGTGTAAAATTTAAGTTTGTACCAGTGAGAAAGTTCCGAAAATTAAACTTATGTTGTCATTTATTCTTCCGATAGTATGTCACATTTTTTTTTGTAATAGAATACCATTAAAAAAAATAATATTGTTGACAAACTTACAGAAAAAATATCAACTTTAGCATCCAAGAGTTCTTGTGCTTCTCCGGTGTCAGAGATACTTAGATTCAGCTCTGGACTTTTAGTGCCTATATGCATTTACACACAAAAGAATATATTATAAAGATTAGATAAAAGCCAACCAGAATATATTATAAAGATGTACATGACATGGATGGTATACAGTATGATGGTCAAGTGGTAGATATATACAAAGTAAAATATATATGCCTAGCTATGCAGCTAGAGGTTGATGGGCTTATTATTTTGATCACCAACAAACTAATGGGAAACCTCCTGCACGTTGCAAATCCAATCAACGCCAAAGTTCATTGACACACATCACCACAGCCGCCACCCGCCACCACCCCCCACCCAACCAAAAAAGAAAGCCTAAAGGCTAATTTGTATCAGCCCTTTTCCCTTGGTACATGAAAGCCTTAGAAAAGTTTGATGACAAATGCTTTCTTCAGTTTAAATGTTAAATAAACCATGATAAAAATAACTTGGGGGCAAACTCCAAGTTTATAGATTCTTCATGCATATATAATCAAGGGACACTGACAATGAAAAGATAAGCATCTTTTAGAGATACACAGAAATATCTAGTTGAGGATGCAAATAACAATCGGAAAATAGCAGATGCACCATGGTTCTCTGAAACAAAGGATTAGAAGCTGAAAATTTTGCAGGCAGACAGGGGGGGTAATTACAATAAAAGAATAAATCCAACAATGATCATCATTAGCTTCTCATCATATCATTTATGAATTATTTATCTTATCAACAGGCTATAAAAAGCAACAAACTGATCTGAGGAAGGCTTCAAATCACTAGGAAACATTATAAACCAAGCCTAAACAATCCAACCTACCGTATATATATTTAACATGAAATATGCAGATGAGAAAGAAAACAATATAAAGTGATTCGAGGATTACTTACACCCAGTATGTCTTCCCCCACCATGCCTTTTAAGTGGAAGCATCTTTTTGACATTATGCCACTGATGGTAATCAAGGATATGAAATAAGCCCCACATGCAACCTGGATGATTTCTCTTGAATGGAACACCCGAGTGTTTGTGCCGCAATTGCTTTCCCATAGTGAAACCCGCTTGAAAAAAGGACTTCAGCTGCTACCTTAATAAACCTGATCTAAAATATAAGAAGAAAGATCAATACACAATAGAAACAAAACAGTGACCCCCATTCATATTAAACTCTGGAATCCCCAATTACACATGTAAGCTTCCTTGTTGTTGGAATTTGTCCCACATTAGAAATTCACCATTGTTTTACCTACCATATAAGTGATGGACTTCCCTCACCTTAATGCCTAGGTTTTAAGGTTGAGGCCCCTCCTCTTATGTGTTGCTGGGCTTTCAACATGGTATCGGAGTCTAACCCATGTCCACACTGTGCTGCCCAGCGTGAGGGGGGTTGTTGGAATTTGTCCCACATTGGGAATTCACCATTGTTTCACCCACCATATAAGAGATGAACTTCCCTCACCTTAATGCCTAGGTTTTAAGGTTTCCCTCACCTTAATGCCTACGTTTTAAGGTTGAGGCCCCTCCTCTTATGTGTTGTTGGGCTTTCAACACTAATAGCATTGAATTTGAAAATTTCCCAATCCTACTTTTCATACTAGTCGTCATCTTTCTTTATTTTTACTTATTCTTATTCTTTTGTTCTTTTGGATGTGTGATGCAGGTGTTCTCGATCGATAACAGAGAAGTTCGATTATATAATTACGTTCAACAAAAAGGGATAAGACCACGACCGCTGTAAAGTAATGTAAAACGTTTGAAGATTAATCACTAAAGCGTTCAAACTGTTAAGAAGAAACGATCAACCACAAGTTTATCAATAAGATTGCAGTTTCAACCAGATAATCGGAACATAACTCGTCAAAAGATGGAGAGAGAGCGAGACGTTACCGGGAATAACAAAGGAAAATGAGTTTCACACTTTCGATTCGAATAATCAAAGATCTAAACAAACATAGCCATATCTCAATGACCAAACATAAAATATTCTCAGAAGATCAATCAGAACTCCCAAAAAAAAAAAAAGAAGGGAAGAAAACAGAGATAGGAGAGCCTTGACATACCGTTAGGTGGAAAACCGCAGGCTGAAACTAATCCAATAAGGAGAATATATTGTTGATCGACGACCTTTCTCAGCTCCGCAGCCATGATAATGGAGCTAGCACCAGAGTTACGATCAGAAATAGAAAGATGGAAGGAGGAAGAGGTCAAATCTTAACCTTTTACTGTTACAATAATAAAACTGGAATTAAATAAAAGAGACGTTGCTGAGACGTAAATGAGAAGAAGAAGAAGAAGAAGGAAGTAAAAGCAGAAGAAGAAAGCGACCCCGGTCGCGGTCGTCGTCGTCGTTCTAAACGATGGAAAAAGAGAAAGAAACGCCCAATCTCGGACGATGCTTTTTACATTTCTCTCTCCTCTTCGGTTTCTACTACTTTTGGCGCTATTAACCTCCCAACCGTTGTCAATCCTTGTCTCATCGTTGTGAACTGCGACGTACGCGCTTGGGGCCGCTGCTCAACGAGAAAGCTGCGTAACGGTAAAGAAAGCAGTGGCGGGGGGTTTTATCCTGTGTAGTCATGTCCAATTAAATGCGTATGTACGATTCAGTTGATGGGGCGTGGCCGTCGTGTGGAAAGCATTTCCCCACGAGTCAAAATCCGATGGTTGGAATGGAGTTTGAATGTGTGGGCTCTTTCTGACGTGTGCATCCATCCGCTCTCTCGCGCGAGCCCGTCGTGTGCGAAACGCTCTCGATTAGCTATTGCATAACATCTTAAGTCAAGTGATAACGACAATCCAAAATTTTTACTTTGGCCAATTTGAGCGACTAATTACTATCTAGCAAACGCAACGAAAGTAGGGGTGGCACTTGTGACCCGTGACCCACCAACCGCCCGAATCCGTCCGGTCTTAAGCGGGTTAGGGTTGACTGTTTCAATAAACGGGTTGGGTTAGGGTGAATTCTCAACCCGATCATAAACGGGTTGGATTAGGGTTTGACCCCTCAACCCGAAATGATCCGATTACAACCCGTTTATTTTTTTGTATAATAGAAGTTTGGAAAATTATAATAACAATACTTGTGGTTATTTAATCTTTCTTCTTTTAATATAAATAATCATAAAGAATGAAGTGAAGAAAGACTTTTTACGTATAAATATTTCAAATTTCTTAGCCTCTACTAATATATATTGACGCATTGATGACAAATAAAGTCTTTTAAAACTTTATTAGTATGTTTTAATTCTTTTCTTCATGTTATTTTAGTTATATTTTAATGATTGTTATGTTATTATGCTTGTTAGGTGTCCTTTAATATTAAAATGAATTAAAAAATAGAATTTGTATATACTTTGATATTAGAATGAATTAAAATTTTTAATTTTTAGTCGTAATTTAAATTATTTAAATGGGTTGGCAGGTTGAAGCGGGTTAGAGCGGGTTGGGTTAGAGTTGGGATATTCCAACCCGTTTATTAAACGGACGGGTTCGGGTTGAGCCTTGGCTCGTTAACCCCATACATCAATCCGACCCAAACCCGCCCGAACCCGACCCATTGCCACCTCTAAACAAAAGCAACTCGGTATCGTCGAGGAGTCGTGGACCGGCTTAAAAAGCTGACCGAGTCCTAAGAGATTTTTTTCAAAATAATTTAGATTTAGTCACAAAATTCTTTGTAATTATATATTGGTGATACTTTTTCAAAATAATTAAAAATCAATGTTATTTCATTATTATAAAGAATTTATTTTGAAAATGCCCTAAAAAAGACTTTAAAAACCTTTTCATTCATTTTGTGACAAGCAATTTTCGTAAATCTTTTGAGGGTATTTTCAGAAAAAATTCTGTATGAATAGAGGTGGCAATGGGTCGGGTTGATGTATGGGGTTAACAAGCCAAGGTTTAACCCGAACTTGCCCGGTTAATAAATGGGTTGAAATATCTTAACCCTAACCCAACTTGCTCTAACCCACTTCAACCCGCCAACCTGTTTAAATAATTTAAATTACTACTAAAAATTAAAAATTTTAATTCATTCTAATATTAAAATCTATGCAAATTATATATATATTTTTAATTCAAGTAAAGCACACCTAATAAGCATAATAACACAACAATCATTAAGATAGAACTAAAATAACATGAAGAAAAGAACTAAAACATAATAATAAAGTCTTAAAAGACTTTACTTGTCATCAATGCCCCAATTTATATTAGTAGATACTAAGAAATTTGAAATATTTATACGTAAAAAGTATTTCTTCACTTTATCCTTTACCATTATTTATATTAAAAAAAGAAAAGGTTGAGTATGCACAAATATTGTTATTATAATGTTCCAAACTTTTATTACACAAAAAAAAAAAAAAATCGGGTTGAAGAGTCAAACCCTAACCCAACTCGTTTATAATCGGGTTGAGAATTCATGACTCAAACCTAACCTACGGGTTGAAACAGTCAACCCAAATCCGCCTAAAACCGGGTGGGTTGGCGGCTCACAATTGCCACATCTATTAATGAACATTAAAATTACACTTATTGTTAATTGAAAATGAGTGTTGGTTTACTATTTACAAAAAACTTCTCTCAAGAGAATTGTAAATATTTTGTTTGTCCTTCTTTAATGAGGTTAATAAGTCCCTTGAAGGTGTTTCTAGAAAACCACTCCCTTGGCAATAAAATGACACTTATTCTTAATTATTTTAAAAATTAATTCCCCCTTCGGCCTTAGATGTGTTTACTAGTTTGGTTCGGTTTGGATCATTTTCACATATTAAAACTTGTTGATTTGGCTACACTATTGATTTGTGTGATTAAAGAACCTAAATCTCAAAGTGACTCAAAGATCCACACTAGATGAAAAGGGAAAAGACTTTCACCCTTGAAAAATTACACAAGTACATTTCTCCATTAAACTTATTTGTCTAGTATCCTTCCTCCTCTCTCCCTCTCTTGCTATTGATGAAGCCTAGACCATTACATCTTTAAGTAGCGGCTTTAGTGTTATACACATGTTACACATTGTACAAACTACAATGACTTATTAAATAATAACAATTATTCATTATTTTATAAGTTAAATTGTATTATTAAAGAACTCATGTCTATTATATGTTTTATATCTACTATTATATTTCGGTTCGATTCGGTTAAACCAAGCTTTTAACCCAAAACCAAAACCAAACATAAATCGGTTCTATAATTTTAGAACCAAAACCTACCCAAGGACTTAATAACTTAGACCCAACCGATCCAAAGTCAGTTTGGATTGATTCGGTTTTGGTTTTAACCAACCCAAGTTGCTGCCCTAGTCTTTACAAAAGGAAACCTCTTGTCACTTGCTAGCTAAAACTTAATTACATCATTCAAACTTATTTTTGTTTTACTTATTTTTAAGGTTTTTTTTTTCTTTCCCTTTTTTTTTGACTGGTTTAATTTAGCTAAAACCAATCCTACCAAAAGCTTTAGTTGAAAATGGGGAGAATATATTTAATTATATTCTTAACATTCCCCCTCACATGTGGCTGAATTCAAACCCATTTTAAGGAAGCCCTGTATGTGGAATATTTTTCAACAGGTACAGTGGAGGTTTGAACCCAGGACCTTCACTAATCCTACCAAAAGCTTAAAATAATAGGGTGAACTTTATATATTTAATTTTATTCCTAACAACTAGTATACTGTCCCCTACGCGTGTCTTGGTGGGTATAAAATACCTATTCCATAGATGACAAAGCCCAAAAAACTGTACCCTAAAATTGCTCCCTAGAACCAAGGATCTTGAAAGTTTGCTATAGTACATGGTTTACTGCGTTGGGACTGGAGACCGGACCGTCCGTGCCTAGGCCTTGGACAAACCGTATCAGACTTGTTGGGCTCATTACAAAAAAAAGAGACTTTTACTGATGGTAGAAAACTACCGGTAAAAGTGAGATTACCGTCGGTAAAGGTATTATTAGCAGTAGTATTAGTCGTATCAGACTTGTTGGGCTCATCACAAAATGACATGTCGGAAATCAT
Organism: Buxus sempervirens; assembly: GCA_947561395.2. NCBI lineage: Eukaryota > Viridiplantae > Streptophyta > Magnoliopsida > Buxales > Buxaceae > Buxus > Buxus sempervirens. The sequence continues at coordinate 57,237,901 of OX387183.1, read as the reverse complement.
TTTTCCGGTAGTAAAAAAGGACTTTACCGGTTGGAGGTTATCGCTAGTAAAGAGACTTGAAAATAAATTTATTTTCACTTTAATCACAACCATCGGTAAATCCTTTTAAAGTTATTGGCTTAATAAAAATATTAAAATATAGGTATAAAAAGATAAAAAGATAGAAACTGAGAGAGATAGAAAAGGATAGACAAAGCTAACAAGGAAATATATAATAGTTAGAGAGAGTAAAAGTGTAGAGATAAAGAACTAATAAGAGAGACAAAAACGTATACAAACATAAGATTAAAGAAATTAAAGAGGAAAAAGAAGAAGATAAACATACCTTAACACTGAGGAAAAGGAAGACCAAAAATAGAAGAAAAAGAACAAATGAAAGGGAGGAGGCTGGGGTGGAATATAAAGGGAATACTTTTACTGCGCCGCTAAATGGTGAATCCATATATTTTGCGCAATAACTTTTACTTTTATTGGTGGTAACTTTTTGCCGGTAAAAGTAAAATCAAATTGCTATTGCAACATAAAGTGACTTTTATCTTTTACTATTGCCGATAAATTTGAAATTAAAATTATGACAAATATAATTGAGCAGGAATTTTCGCGCTCCAATTTTTACCGGTGATTTTCGAAAACCGCCAGTAATTCCATAATAACATATCGTTGGTAATAACTATGTTTTTAAGGAATTACCAGTAAAGATTTTATTTTAAATTTCTCAAAAATAATTTTATTTTCATTTTTTGATTTTTACCAACAGTAAGTGCGTTATTGCTGATAAAAGTGTCATTACTGGTTGAAATTTACCGCTAGAAAAAATCTTAAATTTGGTAGGTTGTTCCTCCCAATGTTGTGCTGGCGTGAATATTGTCCCGTTGGTCTCAATATTTCGGGCAAAAAATGCTGCTAGTAAAGGTGAGGTTTTTACACGCGAAAAATTTTGCTGTCAACTTTTAGGGCGGGAAGCACTGTTACCATTGTAAAAGTGTCATTAGGAGCAGAAATTGCTTACCACCAGTAAAAGGTCGTCCTCTTAGTCCTCGCGTTTTGTAATGGCTGGCCAATCTCAACCAATCCCAAAAAAAAAAAAATCTTTCAATTTTGAAGGCCTTTAGAGTTTATATATTGTTCAATGTTCACCGTTAGCTGGACTCAAAGCTAGCAATGGGTTTTAAATTCGGATTCACATCATCTGCTGGGTGCCCAGCATCCAATGGGAATGAGACACATTAGCGGCAGCCCTGACACAAGCCACATTATTTTTAATGTGGTCGCTGATGTGGCCCATTCCCATTGGATGCTGGGCATCCAGCAGATGATGTGAATCCTTTAAATTCCACTAGAAAAGGAGCTAGAGAAACAGAGAAGAAGCCTTCTTATGATCCCCGAGTGACGACACAACCATGATTAGTTTCTCGCCCTTTTCGGTACGTTATTAATGTTGGTTTGAATTTTGTAAGCTAACACAAAATCAGAATACTTTTAATCATCTTCTCCACCACATCTAGCTAGAAAGGTATTTCTATATGATCATGTGGTAGATTTATCTTATCTATTACTGTAGTTGGTTTTGCACAACATCCAAAATAAAAAATAAAAGAAAGTAAGCCGTTTGAAACGCAAGATGAAATGCAGCACTTCAGTTCTGCTTAGTGAAGGATGCTTTAGGGGCCCTATAGTACCAATATAATCAGTATAAAGTAAGAACATATTTGAAACTTTAAATGCCTTATAACATACCTGGCAAAGATTTATTAAGCACCCTTCTTTGAACTATAATCCAAAACTCCAGCATTTCTCTTTGCCATGGAAAAATTGATTTCAAGTTATGCTTTATAAAAATAATTTGGATTCAATCACCTAATATTCAGTAATTTAAAAATATTAATTCCATAAATTACAAGTCATGTTACGTTGCTTGTAAGTCTTCAAACAAGGTTTAGAAGTCGGAAAATTGATTGTTACAAGTCTTTTAACAAGGTTTAAAGATTCATATAAGGGTTACTGCAAATTTCTTAACATATGTTCATAAGTTTGTAAATTGGCTGTTACATGCCTTGCGAGTTGCGACAAGGTTTACAAATAATTTCTGCAACTAAAATCCTTAGGTCTATAAACTGGAAAGTAATACTCATTTCCAAATAGTCTCAAAAGAATCACTATTTTTCAAATTATCAAGAATTGTGTGACAGGATCTGAATTATTTTCAAAATGCATCACAAAAAATCAATTTTCCCCAATTGGCTGCCTCTTCTTATTAATTTAAGATGGTGGACATCATCTTGTCTTGTATCTTAACACTCAACCACATTTTGCATATCTGTAACACACAAACTAAACTATTCGTACCAAGCTGGACTTGGGAGTTGGGACCCACTCCAAAAGAACTTCAGAAAAAAAGTGCGATACCCATTCACAATTATCAGTATCGCAGGCGTACCTTTTAGCCACGTGGCAAAACTTTGTACTCTAGGCCAAGAGATGAAGGGACGATGTTTTTCGTCGTTACTCGACTATTCCGCGCAGGTGCAGCCATGCTCTAATCAAAGCTGGTCCCATGCCAATCGAAAAGCAAACCATCAAAGACAGAAAGAAATACTTTCTAATTGTCCGTAATTAAATTTTGTAAAAAAAATGGGAATATTTCCATCATCGTCGTCGTCAGCAGCATCATCAATATCGCATCCAACATCCAATCCTCTGCTCTTCTCTCTCTCTCTCTCTCTCTCTCTCACAGACCACTCTCGGTGCAGAGTGCGAAAATGGCTACACTATCCAATTCCTATTTTGCCCCTATTATCCTCTCGTATTTGCTCTTCTTCTCATCTTCCTCCATTCTCGCTATCAACATCACTACGCTTCTCTCCTCCTACCCTGATCTCTCCGACTTCAATGACCTTCTCACAAAAACGTCAGTTGCTCAGGATCTGGCACAACGCTCTTCCCTCACTCTCCTCGCCGTACCCAACGACTTCCTCCGATCGTTCTCCGATCTGACCCACCGTTCGTCCACGGCCAACATTGCGGACGTCCTTCGCTACCACGTTCTTCTCCAGTTCTTCTCTTGGTCCGATCTTCGTCAGATTCCCTCCACCGGCAAACTCATCACTACCCTTTTCCAGACCACCGGCCGTGCGACGAGCGACCTCGGTGCCGTGAACATTACTCGCAACGTCATCGACGGCTCCGTCCATGTTCGTTCCCCTGTGGCTTACTCATTATCAAATGCCACCCTTTTGTCTATGATCAAAACCCTTCCGTACAATGTCAGCGTCTTCACCGTTAATTCCCTCCTTGTTCCTTACGGATTCGACTTGATGGCGTCGGAGAATAGTCCGCCGGCAGGTTTGAACATAACCAAGGCTTTAATTGACGGGCACAACTTCAATGTCGCGGCATCGATGTTATCGGCATCGGGGGTTGCGCAGGAATTCGAGCAGGATGAAGCTGGGGCCGGGATAACCATGTTTGTTCCGACTGATGAGGCGTTTGCGGATCTTCCGACGACGGAGAGGTTTCAGTCTTTACCGGCTGACAGGAAAGCCGTGGTCTTGAAGTTTCATGTTCTTCATTCTTACTATCCCTTGGGGTCTTTAGAGTCGATTGTGAATCCTGTGCAGCCGACACTGGCGACGGAAGACATGGGGGCCGGGAGATTCACTCTGAATATAACTAGGGTTAATGGGTCCATTGCAATTGATACCGGGATTATTCAGGCATCGATAACCCAAACGGTTTTCGACCAGAACCCACTTGCGATTTTTGCTGTTTCTAGGGTTTTATTGCCTAGAGAGATTTTTGGGAGGGAGCCGGCGAGGCCGGGTAATGGAGCCGTTGGTGCCCCACCTCCGGAAATTTCGATGTCGCCGGTGAATTCGCCTGGATTGGAGAGCCCAACCACACTTCTGACTTCTCCACCAGGTTTCCGCGAGGAGATCCGATCGAAAGCGGCCATTAATGGTGCATGCCGCACCGTCATTGCTATTGCCCCATTGTGTATAGGATTGCATTTTGTGGTATGAGATTGATTTCCCTTGAATTTCCATTGTTTTTGCGTGAATTTTGTTTTATTCATTCACGGGGGGATCCAATTTGGCTGCAAAGCAGCATATTTTTCCTCGAATTCCAAGGGTGGTATTATTATTATTTTTTTTGGAAATAACTGAGAACTAAAAGCGCTTTTTTTTTATACCTCTTTATGGATCTTGATCTGCATTTGTTTCTGTAAAGAGCATGAATTTTTGTTATTTCTTTCGAATTCCTTGTTTATCTTTTTCCCCAACTCCAATCTAATATTCTTATACTTTGCAAGTTTAACCTTTGAAAATGAAGATGAAGAAGACTAGAAATGGAGTTCCATGTTTCCGTTCCTGTTCTCTTCTGATCTCTCTGTCCTTTTCCTTCTTATTTCTGCCAAAAAGGACTATTTTTCCTCATTCCATTTTACAATTCAATCGCTGTGCAATCCACATAGAAAATCTCTTTAAATTTATTTTCGTAGTCAAGTCCGATATAACTTCTTTCTGTGAACCTCCAGACGGTACTTAGTTGAGCTTTTCCATTTTTTAACCTGTAGCGGACTTGTAATTTCCGTATTTCAGATTCTCCGAAAAACTTTATACGCTTTCCCAGCAAACCTACGAAATCCAAATTTGGTTTTAAATCATCCCTTTTTTTTTTTTTTGGTCTTTTTTGTTTTAAAAAAGATGCCGTTTCTATCCTTCTATTCCCTGCAATTGAAGAAACTCACTGTGAAACTCACTGTTCCCTGTAATTCAGATTCAGTCACTTAATTCTTGATAATTGAGAAATAGTGATACTATTTTTTAAAAAAATTATTTAAAATGAATGTCATTTTACTGTTCATGAAGAGTTTATTCCGAAATACCTTAAAAGACTTGTAAACCTTTAATAACAGAGTTTGTTACAATTGAGGTTTGCAAGTGTTTTAAGGGCATTGTTGGAAGAAACTATACATGAGGTTTATAAGTCTTTTATGGGCAATTTTCGTTAAATATTCAAAATTTATTAGTAGACATTAAAAATATGCAAAAAATATTTATATATCTGGATTTATTCAGATATTTGGTCGTATATGAAGAAATTCAAAGTATTCATATTCGAATTCGAACTATTTTCGGCAATGTTTAAAGTAAAAAAGAAGTGCTGTTTGGTTTGGTCCTCATTCGAACTACGTCTACAATATTTTATCCATGTATGGTCAGTGTCTAAAAACTCGTTCCAACCGGGAAAACGAGGACCAGTGATATTTTATCATGTATGGTCAGTGTCTAATTGAACAGAACCAATCGACCCACACGGACTTTGGGTCGGTTTTCAAAGCCTATGGTTCGATTTTGGTCAATCAGTTTCGGTTTGATTTATAAATTTGATAATTTTACTAAACCAAACCAGACTGGAAAATATGCTTAACCATACCAAATCAGTTCTCAATGTGTTTTGATTTGGTTTTGGGTTAACAGTCCCAAACCTCAGACTTAGAGGCTTAAGCTTGATTCATTTCAAGGCCCTAGGGCCTTTATCTATAACCTTATTTGCAGTTTTTCATAGGATTGCTTAAAACTTTACAATCATGCCATTTATTGTAGATAAAGGCCCTATAGGATCTCAATTGTCATTTCAAGGCCCTAGTCACTTATATCGGCCCATATTCTGGTTAAAGAAGTACCGAGTCTGTTATGTGGCACATCGATCATGATGGGCCTTTACAGATTGGTGTTCCATTAACTCCACAATATTTTGAATGATTTTCCTGGTGGGCACAAATCGTACAAAACAGAGAGACGTGATTCTCGGGTCCCCCAACTTTGCAAAGACGACAATGGGAATATGAAAAAAAAGTCTTCGCGTGATGGGGAACAGAAGAAACGTATAACTGGGATTTCTTCTTACCGGCTTGTAGCCAACAAGGGCCATATGTACTCGGTTGTCTGTGTATGAATAAGGAAATGATTTGAATCCAAATGAGAACAAGGACCAACCCAAAAGGTTGAAACCACCACCACTTCAAAGCCTCCCGTCAAAATTGCCCATATTAAGACGTGGATGGGCTGGTACTTGGTAGTGGCGCTGACGATTAATCAATGGTGACAGCAAGCAATGATGGTGCACATCCATCATTCCATTGCGCCAAAATATCCCTATCCGTGCCTGCTCAATGGCTGGCAAGTCGCGAGCTCTATTTTTCTTGATTCCGAGCTTGGCTTGACGACTTTATGTGTTCCCCAACATACAGCGATCTGTGTGAATTCCATTGTTTTGACTGACACCGTTGGTGCCAAGGAGCCGATGCTGTGTTTCTCTCGCGACCTTAATCGTCAGTTTTCAGTCAGATCGATGTGATGGTAGTGCTATATCCGGTGGGTTTTTTCTTTCAATTCGTCTTTGTTGAAATATCATATTTGGGTCCTCTTATATACATTGTTGCGTTGTTATGTGAATAAACACTTAAGATCTAGGACTGTAACATTCCACCACACTTTCACAGTCCCGATCGATGTGATATATCTCTTTTGGCAGCTCCACTCGTCTATCAGTATTTAATGATTTAGCACCACGTCCATACATAAACCGAGGCATTTTAATCCGGCCTATAGGTTGCTCCTTTTGTGACTCGAACCTTAGACGTTGTGGTTCGCTCTGATACCATTTGTTACATGTTTCACTATTGCTCCAAAAGCCCCAAGGCTTATGGAGACTTTGTTGGTTAAGCACTTAGCGTTTAGGACCGTAACATGGACCTTCATCTATTAGTTTAAGCTTTTGGGTGCAATGGTTGCTTAACAGTCTATAACATGTGAATCTTTTATTTGCCACCAATGCGTTTCATGTCTGGCAACTGGCAAGGCAGATAAAAGTCCCATCTCACAAACTAAGTGTTAAAAAACGAACACAAAAAACAAATAAGAAATCAAAATAACATAAACACATGATTTCTGTGGTTTGCCAAATGTGCCTAATACGTCTATGGATGATAGTAGTTTCTCTTAACTAAATTTGTGAAAATAGGGTTACAGAGTACAAACCGTCTCTTTGTCGCAAACTACAATCTCTTAAATATGACCATAAATCCTTAATTAAAGTACATAATAATGAATACCCAAATCACAGAAAATACCTCCCTCAAAAATTGGTTTTTTAGTAAAGTATTTTTCAAAATAATTTAGATTCAGTTGGCAAATTCTTGGTAATTGGTTTTTAGTGATACTTTTTTAACATAATTGACAATTGGTATCCTTTTACTGTTCATTAAGACTTTCTTCCTAAAATGCCCTTAAAAAAGCTTGTGAACTTCACTTGTAACAAAAATGAATAAAAAGGTTTTCAAAGTTTTTTGAGAGCATTTTTGGAAAAAAATCTTAATGAATAGTAAAATGACATTGATTTTCAATTATATTAAAAAAAGTATAACTAAAAACCAATTACTAAGAATTGGCCAACTGAATCTTAATTATTTTGAAAAATCATCACTAAAACCCAATTTCCCTCCCAAGGGAAGACATATATAGGAGAAATCAAAACTAAGAAAAAAAGAAGTGATAACCTACACTAAAAATCTATGTTGACTGAATACAAGGCACATACACACAAGAATAGAGATGATCGATGAAACTACCAAGTTGGTCTACGGTATAATCAAATGAAATATATATATATATATATATATATATATATATATGAGAAATCAAAACTAAGAAGTATTTTTTTACTAGAAATTTGAAAGTCAATGCCAAAGTCATGGAAAATAACTGAATAATGATAGATGTCCCTGATGTGCTTACTGGGGCCTCTAGAAGATGGGTGTGGGTGTTGTTGGGGTCATTATTCAAAAATTTAGGCTATGGAAACTTCTTAGGATTTGAGTCCAAGAAATGGAATTTTTTTTTTAATGGAGTGGTGTCATGGCTGTGCATTCAATATTTGAGAGAGGGGGGTGGGGTCAAGCAAAATAAGATAAGAGGAACAGTGGTTTAGGAAGGTCTGCTCCACTTGCCTTGTTGAATGATGGTAGCTTTGAATTCTCAAATGGGACTCGAGTTGCGTTGTTATTATGGCAGTGGAAATCAAAGCTTTTCTTTTGTGGTTTAGATTATTAAATTGAAACCCCAAGTCATTGTGCGACTCCCCCTTCATTAACACCTCTTTTTACCTGTGTCATTATCTTTCCTCCACTTCCTCTATTTTCATTTTTTTATTATTATTTTTAGGTGTTGGCTATAATCATGTCCCTAAGCACCATCACTCCTCTCTCTTTCCTTCCTAATTTACCACTCGGCCATATATACCTCAATTCCATGTGGCAAATATGAAAATCATCTGTCATGTTTGCTTGAACTGGTTCTGATATGACTGTGAAATGCTGTCATGTAGAGCATCTCACGATCATTTTTTTTTTAATTATTGTAAATATTTAAAGTGAAGTTCATATAAAAAACATTGACTATGAGATACTTCACAAAACATAAGGTTTCATTCCTCGCATAAGTAGTTTTGAGAATAGTTTTGGGTGGTTTTGGTGCTTGCTGACTATATATATATATATATACTGAGTTGTCTATGATCATCTGGTGATAGTCAGATGCGATCTAAGCCGTCCACTGAACAACAAAAACAAAACCAATTCAGGTCAAACTTTCAAGCAAAGATCTCCCACCGTCGCTTACAAAGTCACGTGTCATAAAGTCAACGTAACATCACGAGGAGGTACAATTACAGTAATATTACTGATCTGCTCTGCTCCCGCAACAACCCCACTATGCCTCAATAAATAAAATTTTGACCAAAAAACCAAAAGAAACGAAGAGTTTTCACGATTCACACCTGCCTTTTTAAGAGTCAGCGAAACGCGAGATGTACGCGGAAGGCGGAGGAGGCTCGGGTTAGCAGCAGCCAGCAAGTGCAAGACTTTCAAAAAGAGGCTACGGTGATCCGACACGTGTCGGTCAACGTTACGCCACAATCCACGGTGATCACGGCACGCTTCACAAAGCGGGGGTTTTGGATTTCGTCCATTGACCTTTGGATTTCATGGGCATTTATTACTTATGCTACATTTTTCCCCCTAAAGATCCTAAACCCTGAGTTTACTCAACCTAACCCTAGTCAACGCCTTTCAAAAATATAAAAATAGTAAATTTGGAAAAGCAACGAATGCCCCTAAAGTCAACGCCTCTCCTCCTCTTCTTCTATCTGTCGATTCATTCCTTCTATCTTTCATTTTCATTCTCAGGGAGGAAAAGACGGCAATGAAGTATTGGCTTTTGAGGTTGTGAGGGTCGAGTTCTCTTCGGGGGGGTTTTTTTTTTCTTCCTTCTTTTTTTGGGTTTGTGATGGGGAACGGAATTGGGAAGCTCGGCGTCTGCTTCACCGGCGGCGTGGGTGGGCTTCGTCCGAAACACGACATAGCGGTTGTGATTTCAGAGCCGCTTGATGAGGGATTGGGTCACTCGTTCTGTTATGTTCGGCCTGATCCGTCTCGGGCTTCGTTGTCCAAGGTTCATTCCGAGGAGACGACGACGTTCCGCTCGATCTCCGGTGCTTCTGTAAGTGCCAACACGTCTACTCCTCTCTCCACTGCTTTTGTGGATCTTTATTCGTATAATAGTCTTGATCGAGCTGCTGCTTTTGAGAGCTCTACTTCCTTTGCTTCCATTCCTCTGCAACCAGTTCCCCGGGGCTTGATGAATTCGGGTCCTTTGTCGGGGAATCTTGGAGGAATCATGGGTTCAGGGCCGCTGGAGAGGGGATTTTTGTCGGGACCAATTGAACGAGGATTTTTGTCGGGACCCCTTGATCGTGGAATTTTTTCGGGGCCACTTGATAAGGCGTCCGATCAGTTCCACAGGAGTTACTCTCATGGGGGTTTTGCGTTTAGACCCAGATCTAGAAAAGGGTCTTTGTTTCGTGTTCTTCGGAGAGCGATCGCCAAGACGATCTCTCGTGGGCAGAACTCAATCGTCGCACCCATTAAAGGGGTCGTTTCTGTCAGGGAATCCGATTGGGTTGTTGGTACAGAGAAGAACACAGAGCAACTTACAATAAGCAGTGTTAATCTGAGCAGCGATGGGAGCTTGGAAGATGATGATTCATTGGAAAGTCAGAATCTTCAGTGGGCCCAAGGGAAGGCCGGCGAGGATCGCGTTCATGTCGTGATTTCAGAGGAGCATGGATGGCTTTTCGTTGGGATTTATGATGGATTTAATGGCCCTGATGCTCCGGATTATCTCCTCTCCAATCTATACCCTGCTGTTCATAAAGAGCTCAAGGGGTTATTATGGGATGACAAGTGCGAATCCGCTACAAATACGGCATCAACCACCTGTCCTGTTCCATCCTCAGAATCTAATGTTGTTAAGGAGGCTTCAGTGCCGTGTAATGACTTCTTGGATCACCCCAGAATCAGGAACGAAACAGTTGATAATTGTTCCAATGTTGAGCAGGAGAATTATCCATGTGGAACTGGAGATGTAAATTTTTGTTCTAATAATTTGAAGAAGAAGAAGAGTAAGAATTCAAAGAGCAGGTTTAGAGGGGTGGCAAGGAAATGGGAGGAGAGTCAACTGCGGTGGAGGTGTCAATGGGACCGAGAAAGATTAGAGCTTGATCAAAGGTTGAAAGAGCAGTTGAGCCATTCTGGTCCAGATGGGGCTGCCGCTATTAATCACTCGGACGTATTGAAAGCTCTTTCTCAGGCGTTAAGAAAAACAGAGGAATCGTACTTGGACGTTGCAGATAAGATGGTCGTGGAAAATCCTGAATTGGCTTTGATGGGTTCGTGTGTTCTTGTGATGTTGATGAAGGGAGAAGATGTTTATTTGATGAATGTGGGTGATAGTCGATCTATCTTGGCTCAGAAAGCAGAGCCTGATCTTTGGCTTGGGAAGGCCCAACAGGATCTAGAAAAGATAAATGAGGAAACTTTGTATGATCTTGAAGCATCAGATGGTGATCAGTCCTACGGAGTACCTAACTTAGCTGCCCTTCAGCTAACCCTGGACCATAGTACTTCTGTTGAAGAGGTAAGAGTTTCATCACTCCTTGTCTGTTTACTGATTCAATGAGTCTCATCCTTTTTTGGGAATGGATGTTGAGTTTATGTGCTTCTTTCATCGATTAACGGTTGTAATGCAAATTTTCAGGAAGTTCAAAGAATTAAGAATGAACATCCCGACGATGCTTCTGCAGTCACAAATGATCGTGTGAAAGGTTCATTGAAGGTCACTCGAGCTTTTGGCGCCGGCTTTCTCAAACAGGTATCTCCACATTTTGGGCTTAAACGAGTGAATAAACTCAGCCATACACTGACCACTTTCTGTAAATATTAATGGACATGTGTGTGCATTTTATTGTAATTATCAGTGTGATTGCATTTTAGACATGCAGATTTATTCATAGTACAGCATAAATAATTACAGAATGCTGGTTAATTATGCTGCTTATTTCTATCTGCTGGCTGTTCTGAGCATCTTTCCTTGAAAAAAATCGATACATAATGAACCTTAGTAGCAGATCCAGGGGAGGATGGCTACAAATTACTTTATCTGCTGTACATGAACCAAAAACGTTTGAAAAGGCTAAGAATGATCAAATTGTGCTGCCTACATGGGAGATCTCCTGGGAAGATACATGTACCTCCTTTGAATAAAGTGCTTATCAGTTAAAACAGTTTTCCCCTTTTGGGATTGCAATAATGAGAGGCTTCACTTTAATGAGATAAAAAGATGCTTTGGCTAAATTGTTCACGGAGCTTCAATCTTTCCTTTTCAGAATTACACTTCCCTTTTCAGGATGTTTAAACCAGTGCAACTTTATGCTTGATTCATGTGTAAGCAACTTCTAATAGGGTTTTACTAGGAAAATTTCTGGGATCTTCCCTAACCAAAATTTTACATGAGATATCTTAATTGGGGACCAATTTAATGGCGTGTTCCAAAAAAATTTTAAATGTTTTCTTGCCTGCAAAATAGACTGGATGTTTGTTCACTTTCTGGTTTGAGTTAAATGCTCCACCTCAGAAACACTTCATAGAATATATCAATTATATTCTTACTTTAGTTTTGCTCTCAAATACTTCTCTGCAATTGATTAGAGTAATTCATTGAAATGTGCATTTCATTTTCAATTATAAAGGTCTATGTAGCATTTTTGTTGAAGTATGGGTCTCTACTCTTTTCTGCAGCCCAAATGGAATGATGCACTGCTAGAGATGTTCAGAATTGACTACGTGGGAGCCTCCCCGTACATCACCTGTTTACCATCTCTACACCACCACAGACTGGGACCGAAAGACAGATTTTTAATATTGTCATCCGATGGGCTCTACCAATACTTCACAAATGAAGAGGCAGTCTCAGAAGTTGAACTTTTCATTGCAACATCACCAGAGGGAGATCCTGCACAGCATCTTGTTGAGGAAGTGTTGTTCCGTGCAGCGAAAAAAGCTGGTAAGACTCAAAATTTTAGTTGGAACTGCACATAAATCTTCCAAAATTTCAAAGAAAAATACTTTTGACAACTGATTACATTGGATTTCCTTTTTGTCAAATTCCAGGTATGGACTTCCATGAACTGCTTGAAATTCCACAAGGGGATCGCCGAAGGTACCATGATGATGTATCTATTATAGTTATTTCTTTGGAAGGAAGGATATGGCGTTCAAGCGTGTAAATAGAGAAAATCGGGTGTAGTAGATAAGAGGTGCATCCACAAAATTTTCATGGAATTTCAGTTTTATATATATTTTTTTGTTACCCTTTCTTCCCCCTCTTGCCAATCACCTTTGTAATATACCAGTGAAGCCAAGGAAAAGACAGAAAAAAAGGAGTTGTGCTAGGTATGAGGTGGTGGGGACTGTAAAGATGTGGAAGCTGCTTCTTGTTTATTCTAAACTTTCATAGAGAAATTGTAATTTTCTAATAAATGGCACTCTTTAAGGGGTTCCATTACGCAAGTTAATAACCAAAAAGAGCGACCCATTGGTCCCAGAACCATTTTTTTTTTGTTTCTCTGTTTTTTCCTCTTTCCCTTGTAGAAAACCTAGTTTCCAGGTGTAATCAGCAGAATCAGACAACACTAAAAGAGGCCAAAATTTTGAATTTTTGGTCTTTAGACCTCATTTATTCGGGAAAGCGTTCAGTTGAATTTTGTGGACTTTGAATGCCATTTTCCCCATGGCAGTAGACGGAAGATCCGCGTAATCTAACCAACATATTTGCTAAATTCCTACTTGGGAAACAAAATTCAAAGTACAACTTCCAGATAGAACTTAACCGATTTTCCATTTCAAACTCAAAGATCCAGTCAACTGAAAACAACCTTTTTTGTTGGTATTCTTTCCTGTGACCATCGCCACTGTCAATTCTTCTGCCGTGAGATATTTCAAAATTAAAGAACAAAAAGTGCCAGTGCCGTGTATTTTCGGGAACAAAGCTCCGATTGCTCATCCCAAAAAACGCTGTTCGAAAACGAAAGAAGTGTTCAATTCTTTATGATCCCATCTGCCACAAAAGTTTCTTAATGGATCTAATTGCTTGGATATCTTCCGGAGAGAACATTCTAACTACTTCACAGGTATATTAAATGCGGTGCAGTTGGGGGTGAGGTTCGAATTGTCAAAACAACCCAGAAAATCTCCATTTGTCATCAATTTGAAAGGCGCTACTCTCGTTTGATCAGCCTATCCGAAGCAAGTATTCTTTCTTTGAGAAAACCTAAAGCGTGGACTTTTGGGAAAATTTTGAAACCCAGTTAGTCTCAGTCAATCATCATGGGGATCGTGTACCGTTTCAAACCAAAACCTGGACAACTGCAACTAAACAGAATCCGCGGATTTCTGAGCCGACTCCGCAAGTTTTCAAATGGATGCAGTGATGGGGTTCGATTTTACTTCATTAAATTTTGACTTATTTGGAGTTAGATACATGAACCGAACGTATACATCATACCGCTGACATTTGAGATTGATCGTTCGGTTCGGTGTTTCTTTATTTATTTCTTTCTTTCTACAACTGGCGATTTGTGAAGTTGCATAACGCGTCAAAGAACGTATAATCGAAGGATTTTTAGCTTTTGTTCACACAGTCGAAGAATTTTTTATCAGTCAACATCGTCTCGTGGTCTTGGTTTGAGACGGTCCTTGTCAAGGATTAATGGTTGGAAACAAAATCAGGTCATTAATGGTGACAGGTAGAGCTGGCAATGGGTTGTGTTTATGTGTGCTCAAAGTTGGGTTGATATGATTATCAGCCAACCATGTTGTTTTTTTTTATTTTTGGGAAAATTGGTTTTTTGTGATGCTTTTTAAACATAATCTTCATTCACTCACCAAATTCTTGTTAATTAAAAATTAGTGACACTTTTTTGAAAACAATTGTGAATTAGTATTGTTTTACTGTTCATAAAATATTTTTTCCCAAAAATGTCCTCAACATACTTGAAAAAAATTTGTTTGTTATCATATGCATTTTTGGACAAAGGCTTATGTGAACACTAAATTACATTCATTCTTAGTTATTTTTAAAAAGTAACACTAATTTTCAATGACCAAGAATTTGCATTTTACTGTTGAGGTTTCCAACAATCCCACTTTTACCATGATGTTTTTAAAATACTAGTTTATCTCATTGACGTTTTCAATATGTAATAATCTTCCCCTTTTAGATGTTGCCCGTTAAAATCATAACTGATAAAACATTAATCGACAAATATGCCTCCCTTATTTAAATTTAAAAGTAAAAAAAAAAGGTTTTATTTAGGCCTTGAGTACTAAAAAAGGCCCTTATTAGGGTAGATGTGAAACTGAGTTTGGTTTTTTTCATTTGAACCAACTCATTGAAGGGTAATGTTGGTATTTAGTTTTATATAATTAGAATAAGAGGGGCAAATTTGTCAATATATGTTTTATGACTCGCAATTTCATCAATGATATTAAATTCTAACGGTTGAGAGTGAGGATCTTTAAGATGATTTTGGGTGATCGAGAAATACGCATTTAGTATACAAGGAAAAACATGTAAGTAGGTTGAATTTGAAAAAGAGTATAAGTACGTTGAATCGGACTAGTAGAACGGTTTTGTGAGATTTTCGTACTTTTCTCTTTTGTCACTATTAGTCTATTAGAGATAGGTAAGGGAGCAGCAGGTAGAGGTTGATTGGGCCCTGTGATTATAAATGTTATTTCAATAGAAAATGTAGATAATTCAACGAAATATCTATAGATAAGAATTTTTTATTATTTATAAAAATTAAATAATATTTATAAGATATATTTTGAGTTGACGAAGCTGGGGTTCATGTGGCCCAGTAACTTTACTAGACCAAGCCAATGTTAGACCCACAAGGTGTCAACGGACTTGAATGGATTTCATCCTAAAACGTTTTAACAAGCATGGGCGGTTTGGGCTGTCCTTATCCAAATATTCATAATCCACTGACTATTCTGGAAGGCCCACTGGCACTTTGCCTGTGTGAGTTCTTTAAACCAAAGTCAATTTGTGACAGGTAACAGTCTAATACTGGAAGATTCAGATATAAGACGCAGAAAATATATCTTTGTAATGTCACTAGTTATATCATATATAGTATATCTTTTTGGGTTGAGGAACATTATTACCTACACTATCAATAGAAGTTAACAAGTAGTAGTGCAAAATTTCTGAGTCATAGTGTTCCTACGAAATTTGGCCGGTGTGGATACGTGGCGATGTTGCTGATGTGTCTCTGCGCAGACGTGCCAGTATCGATTGATACGAATATTTCGGGTCAGGTCCTGACCCCGGGCACCTGTTCCGAATCTAAACCGAAGTCGGTTTAGCCGTACTGCAAGTCACCTGTAATAAAGTCGGTCAGGAGATAGAATGAAGACTAGGGGTTCGGTCTTCGTTTGGGTTCTTATATGTGTTTAAAAGTCAAAGCAGTTGATGGCATGTCCCTTTATTATAAAATCGGTCGATGGCCGTAGGTTACAATAGATAATCCCCAAAAGGAAATAAAAACAAGAAGAAAACTGACAAGGCTTGCAGGACCGGCCTATCCTGATTTTATAGCTATAATCGGAGTATAAGAACAGGAGGAAAGGAGCGGCTGCTAACAAAGCCAATTTAGGGGTTCACCTAGGATTCCTAACAAAGCCAATTCTCAGGATCGGCTGCTCGAGATTTTGTAGCCGTGATTGGGGTACAGAACTATGAATCAGGGGCGGCCTCAACTTACTCTCCGGTGGCAGGGTTCTGGCGTTTATCGGAGTAAATAGGGGTCTAAGGTGTCACTGCGACTGGAAGTAGTGAGAGAAGTCCTAGTTTATCCTTCTAGTTACAGTGTATGAGACAGGATAAAGATCACGGGTGATCAAAATAACATTATGATAATCGGTTGCGGTTGGATGGATTGTGTCATCAAGCTCTTTGAGTTTGTGCCTTTTATAACCAACCTTTGACGGTGCTCAACGTCCCACTCTTGCACGATCTTCATGGAGGCTGGTCATCCGCAGTCTTTTGTTCATGAAAGATAACCGTCCAGCCACGATCTCAAAATAGTTATTTATTCTCTAACGACCGGTGATATGATCCTTTGAATCAACATGAAGATGGTTCATTGTATTGGCTTACGTGGCTTTAATTGAAATCTCGGCCTATATGTATGCTGATGTGGTCTATCCAAATGAATAAGGCCTATGTGTGCTTATGATATGGCCTTTTTGTTTGAAGTAGGCCATGTAGATACCACGTGGCATTCTCTTATTTGTTGGTCTGTATAGGGTTTAAACACATAGCAACCTCATGAACATCTAATCATGAGATCCTGTGGAGCTCTTATTTGCACTTTTATTTAGCGAAAGGGTTCTTTTATTTGAAGCATCCACACGATCGTGCCATGCCTAATAAAAAAACAAGAGTATGTACCTTTTCGTGGTTTAACTTGTTAAGGTTTGTGGAGCTTGATAATATTGGACACTTAGCCACAGCCTTCGCGGGTCGAGGCAAAAATTAGCGATGGGTATTCTTGGTATTTCGTTTTGTATTAGGGTATATCCCTGTTCTTGTAGTCATTCATTGTATTTTTCTATTCATGACATAGTAAAAATGGCGGCTGTAGATGTAGTCTTATTCTGGGGTGAACCACATAAAATCTGTGTTTTTCTGTTCGTTTTTCTTCATCATTACTCATAGCGATCTATAGGAATTAGGTTGGATTCTTTTCAAAACTGTCATTGTTTTAACTACAATTGGCACAATCCCGTAAAAGCTCCATAAAAGAGTTTGGGAAAAATTTTCTTCTTATAAACCATCTATGCTATTTTATAAAGCCAACCCTCACTTTCATGCTTGACCTTCTATACCAAAAACGCCCATCAAATTTTTTAAATTTATTCTAACATCCAGTTTGTTAACTTCTTGTGTATTATCATAACTAACTGCTTATTCCTCTATTTATTCTTTTGCTATGCGCATAGGGCATGCATTCCCCTAATGGTTATGATTAAAAATGTTACATTTTTCTGCCTACAAAAAAGTTAAGTTTGATTTTAACATCTCCTTGTCCTTTAATTGTTGATAAAATACCCCTTTCACCCTCAACTGCTACCCTAACCCATAGGTTTAACCTCTCATTTATTTTTCTCATCTTTTTTTTTTCATTATATTACTTTTTGAAAAAAAATTAATAATTTGAACAAACTATGATATTATATGTCATTGGCTTTCTCTCTACTTTGTGTTTTTTTTCTTATTTAATGTTATTTTTAACATTAAGGCTCCAAAGTCTTAAGAAACGAAAATAGTGAAATACAATATAAGTTGCCTATAAAAGTAATTACATTACACCGTCTGAGTTCACCAACTCCAATTCGGAGCTTGTATTCCACGTGGATATTGATACTCGTCACTTTGCTACGTCTCAAAAGGTGTCCCCTCTCAGGGATTAGTCGGTTGAGCGTAAATGAGCCTGAATACCCTGAGTTCCAAAAAAAAAAAAAAAAGGTGTCCCCTCTTAGATAAAAGAACGTCCATTTCAACCTACCATGGGGAATGAAATTGTCTACAATGTTTCCCTGATTTGTTCTTTGACGTGATCATGAGATGCTGCGACGGTCAATCTTAGGTGGGCCTTACATGGAAAAAACATTAGCCATGATGCTCCACACGGCAGCATGTCATGACCACATCAGATGGCAGCATGTCATGACCACATCAGGGAAGCATGGCTGACGAATTGCTTATCATGCTCGTTCTCTCTCGTTGACATTTCCGAGCTTCAGTCTGAAATTCCACCTTAATGCCACCTACACACTTGCAATCGTTCTCTCTCGTTGAAACTGCTCTTCCGCAATTCTTTTTCTTCTTTATAATTATTACTAATAACAAATTGTTATTTACATTTCTTCTTCGTGTAGTTACACCTGCGCATATTTCCTTTTGAAGGAGTGGGTAGAGTTTGTAATATTAATGGAGTAAGTTGGTTCTTGGATTACATACGAAAAAGCCAAAGCCGGTTAATCTTCTATTCCATGGCCTTGTCTTCCTTACAGACTTGCCCATTCTAGGAAATAACGATATGGGTACTCCAAGTTTCCGTGAGTTCAAGAAGCAAGCTTCTTTCTTCCTCAAAGAGAAGATCAAGAATGCTCGACTGGCTCTAACCGATGTAACGCCTGCAGAACTGTAAGGCTGTCTGTGTGCTGTGTGTTTCTTCGTCTCAATTGGATCTGTATTCTCAACTTTTGACTTTCTGTTTCATCTCCCAGTAAAAAGTCTTACGGTGTTCATTATGATCCGGGTTTTCTTTTTTGAAGTCTGACAGAAGAAGCTACGAATGGAAATCCATGGGCACCGGACACACGAACCATGGGCTTTATATCGCGTGCTGCGTTCGAAATCGACGATTATTGGAGAATTGTGGGAATTCTGCATAAGAGGTTCTTGTTTTGGAATTTGATCGATGTGAAGTTAAGAGAATTGTGGGAATTGTGATTTTACAGCTTTTACACATATATTAATTTATCGTTTGGTCTGGTTCAGATTGTTGAGATTTGATAGGAAGAGCTGGAGAACCTCTTACAACGCGCTGATTGTACTAGAACACCTCCTCACCCATGGACCGGAGAGTGTTGCAGATGAATTCCAGAGTGACAGAGATGTTATTCAGGAGATGGGAAGCTTTCAACATATCGACGAGAGAGGGTTTCTACTCTTAGCCTTCTTTTCGATTCTTCTGCTCTGTTACTAAACCACTATTAAACTGGGGAATGGGATCATCTACTGTTGAGCTCGTAAATGAGCTCAACCGTACCCAATGTTTGCTTGCCAAGTAGGCAAGCAAACACCCTCTCTCCTCTGTCTTCTGTATGGGGAAACGAAAAAATGGTTTTCGCTTTTTCAAACATTGGGTACGGTTGAGCTCAACCGTAGATGATCTAATTCCTAAACTGGTTGCTATAAGAAGGAAGTTTGTTCTGTGCAGATTCAACTGGGGCCTTAATGTTAAAAATAAAACCGACAAGATACTGAAGTTGCTCGAAAAGGGGCCACTTCTCAAAGAAGAGAGGGACCGAGCTCGTAAGCTATCACGCGGGATTGAGGGATTCGGGAGCTTCTCCCATCGGTCTTCTTCTGCTGATGGAGGTCTGAAGGAATCATCACTTGGTGGAGCATTCAGTAGGTGCACCTCGAGCTGCAACGATCATGGTGTTCAAGAAGATGAATTCTCATCTACGAAGCAGGGATGTGAGGAGTGTTCAACTGAGGTAGAACCTTTGGAAAACGTGAATTCAGGAAATAACAATCCAATAGAGGAGAATATAGTATCTGTGGGCAGTTTCTGTGACGATCAGATACTTGGGAATTACGAGAATTATTCAAGCCACAAAGAAAACATGGCGCCAACCCATGAACTTCCACCCGGAGATATCCCTGAAATGAGCTTCACAAGAGACACAGAAACTCCAATTTTCAGTGTTCAAAGAGATGATCACCCATTCAGTGGTGCAGAGCAGGAGAGTACTGCTTCTCTTCTTTCCACCAGAGATGAAATCCAGCATTGACTTCGAAGGCTACCATCAGGAGCGAGTACCAGTGAAGATGGCATTATATCTGCAAAACTGCCGCAGTTGATGCAGTAGTAGTGTTTTGTGTCTTTGCCCGTTTTTTTAAGAATAATAAACGGTAAGGCTATAAGCATTAAACATTCTGCTATATCTCCTACCTACCCAGAATTATTCATACGAATGAAGCAGCCATTCTATCTGAAAAAGCAGATTATTATAAGAGAAGATGATTTGTCACTTTGAAAGGAAGGATGCAAAAGGGAAATGAACCATTTATTTTTGAGAGAGTGACAAGAATACATCCGATATCAAACGTGAGTGTGCAAATATGGAATCATGATCCAACACTTAAGACATAATAGTCCTTTTCCCTCATTTCTTCGTCTTCTTTTTCTAAGCATATTGATATTCTTTATTGAGGACCAGTTTCTGTTAAATTCCAACCACATCATAATTATATAACGACAGTGAGAATGGACTACAAATGAGCCCCCATTTCTGAATGATCTTCAGCAGAAGAGATGCCTTTCTATACATGCGTCCTCCTATATACACGGCATCAACGATATATGCAAGGGATACTCAGAAAAACACATATACATGCACCTGCAATGCAAGGCTGCTCATAAAAATATGTATACATGGGATTTCAAGATTTGCAAAGCCACTCATCAATGGCATGTCGAAGGGCATGGTTAGGAGTAAGATGCAAGTGACTCAACTTCAAATTGGTCATCGGAGAAGTGTCCCGCCCATTTTCAAGCCATCCACGCAAGGCCTCGCCTTCGTAAGTGAACCCATCAGCTGCTACCTGAGGATCATGCATTATCTCCTGCAAGCATGCCCATTTGTTAAGATGGCAATTCGGATAAATCGGAGGGTTCAACTCATTTTTGTTGCCAATGAAAATGATCATAACTGTCCGATGCAAACAAAGCTGTTTTTTTTTTGTCCTCTCTATCCTCTACTTTTTCTTTTTAATTTTTCATTATTCCAATGCTTCAATGGATTTTAAGCTCAAAGACTCAGGTTTTCATTGTGGTTAAAATATCAAGGATATTAGTTCTTGACCTAACTCTAAAACCAAACAATTCAGATTGATGAGGGTTCAACTCATTTTTGTTGCCAATGAAAATGATCATAACTGTCCATGCAAACAAAGCTGTTTTTTTTCTGTCCCCTCTATCCTCTACTTTTTCTTTTTAATTTTTCATTATTCCAATGCTTCAATGGATTTTAAGCTCAAAGACTCAGGATTTCATTCTGTGGTTAAAATATCAAGGATATTAGTTCTTGAACTAACTCTAAAGCCAAATAAGGTTAAATTTAAACTCACCTGAAGGATTGGGCATAGGAAGAAAGATGGGATTGATTGCTCCTCTGTTATGTGCAACCGCTCCAGCTCTTGCACCACTGATAGGGTTAGATCTGGTCTATCACGACTATTTAATTCACAGCATTTCAAACCCAGATCCACTAAACGTCTTGCTACAAATGTAGGCCATTCTCCAGCTGATGCATCCAAAATTGATGCTAATTTCCCACACGAAACTGCACGACGCACCTCAGCTGCGAGCCCCAATGGAGGCTTCCCAGTAAGTAGCTGTAAAATAATGATTCCGAAGGCGTAGATGTCGGACTTAGGTGTTAGCCATCCAGTTTTATGAAATTCTGGATCTGAATATGGAAAGGCACCTTTTGGCTCAGAATTCTGGTGAAATTTTGGGGAATAAACTGTCTCCTCTGGCACTAGTCGACAAATCCCAAAATCACCAATCTTGCAGTTAAATTCTGAATCAAGCATAATGTTTTCAGGTTTGAGGTCTCCATGGATGATCTTTTCAGGCTTTGAAGAGTGCAAGAAGAGGATGGCACTGGAAATTTGAGCAGCGATCCGTGTTCGGGTCTTCCAGGTTAATGGAATGGTGTTGATTTTTGGGAAGAGATGATCTTGGAGACCCCCATTGGGCAAATACTCGTAAACAAGGCACCAAGCTTCAAGGCATGCACCCAACAAAGTCACCAGATGAGGGTGCTGAAGTTTGCTGAGAACTTGAACCTGCAACCACCAAAAAAAAAAGAAAGGCCTTTTGTCATGTAAAGTACTCGAGTGGGATTAAAGTGTCATCCTTTGACCTGATCAATAGTCCAATCATCTGATCTATTGCACTTTTTCCCCCCTTGAAGAACACTGAAAATGGTCCAGGAAAAGGGTTTGAAGATCCACACAATTTTTTATGTCTAAATATTTGATTTGATCTCTAATTAACAAGAATTCATGCAACTGGGTCGATGTTCAAATGATCTGATTCAATGTCTAAATAATATTATATAATTTATTCTTGGAGAGACCCTAATAGTTTAATTGATGGACCCAAAGCCTTACCATGTGTGTGGCCAGGTAGAGAAGAGAGAATGACTTCTTAGCTCGTTTCTTCATCAGGTTTTCATTAACTACAATGCTTCAAAATTTAAAAGAAAGATTTTGTGGTGGGGGAGAGATTGATTGACCTCTTGTTGAAACTCTGATCGTCCTTGTATGTTATGTGGATGCAGCTTCTTTATTGCAACACTTCTGTCAAAAATCTCTCCCTTGTACACACAGCCAAATCCTCCCTGACCAATCTTGAAGCACTCAGAAAAGTTGCAAGTTGCAGTCTGAAGATCTAACAGAGAGAATTCTTCACACTCAGGTGAATCACTAACAAACCCATTGCAGGTTGGACCTCCAGCATGCTCACGATTTTTCCACCTTTCAAGCCAACGAACTGCTTCTGCTTTCTGCTTCCGGATCTTCTTCCTTTCATGCCGAAGATTGGCAATGGACGCTTGGATAAGTCTCAATTCTCCAGCAGCTTCTTCCTGACGACTTCTAGCTTCCCGGGCATGGCTGTCAAGAACAGCTACATTTCTCATGGTTTTATGAAGCTTTCTTGTAACTTCTTCCCTCTGTTCCAGGAGCTTTTCCTGCTCATGTTTCGTAGTCCTTATCAAATCCTCAACTTCTTTTCGGAGCTTAACTTCATGTGCTATGGCAGCTTCAAAAGCTATGACCTGATACAAGCATGGACTATGATTGAATGAGATTTCACATGAATTTCAAGTTCATAATTCATAAATTAATTAGGCAATCAAATTTCTTAAAATAAAATAAAATCACTTTTCTATCTCCTTGGCAAGAACAAAGAAGAAGAAATTATACAATCTATAAAATACCTACTTTTCTGAAAGTTCTCAAGAATGTTGATGTAAATCATGAACAAGAATGGAGAACGAACTTTTCTATAATCATAATGTGAAAATTGAAGTCAATGATACCTTGTCAAAAGCTTCAACAGCTTCTGTTTCTAAATTTTTTCGTTTCAAAAGCTCTGCAAATGCTTCGTCCTTTGATTCCTCTGCTTCTATCCTTGCTTCTGTAAGCTGGTTATACAAGCTTTCTACATCTAAATTTGAATCAGAATCTGAGGATTCCTTTTTTTCAGCTGATGACGTATATCCTGAAGCCGAGCTAGTACTTTTTGAGCAAACTTGATTCTGGAAATGGTGTAAGTTAGATTTCTTGGTAGAACTCATTAAGCTGGCTTGTAAAGCCCCTTCTATTTTGTCTGGCCCTGTTTGAATCCTGTTTGCCACTCCTCCAAAGGATCTAGTGGAAGATCTGGATTGAAGGTCAAATTTGGGCACGTTCTCATGACATTGCAGCGATCTAGACCTTAATAAGCTGGCTTGTAAAGCCCCTTCTATTTTTTCTGGTTCCTTCTGAATCCAGTTTGTCACACCTCCAAAGGGTCTAGGTGTAGAACTGGATTGGAGGTCAAATTTGAGCTCATCCTCGTGACATCGCAGTGATTTAGACCTTAACCTTCCACTATGTAAGGTTTCAAATGGACTGAGATCCTCAGAAGCTTCCCTTGTCCAGACATGTTTTCCTTTGTTGACAAACCATATCTGACAGAATGCAGGGGCATTTCTAGCAGCATAATTTGCCTTGCTCGAGTTTTTCTTCACCTTCATGCAACTGTATTGCACCCACCAAGATTGTACACCAGTACGGAGAACATTTTTTAACTTTAAAGAATCAATTCCACAGACAAAGGGCATAATAAAGGAACCAATATGACAAAATCTGATCTTCAAGCATGGCACAATGATAGAAACAACAAATATAGTTGGAAAATGGGAGTTTAGCAGGACCAAAACCTAAACATAGATTATCCTAGTTCTAAAAATATGAACAAGCGCCAACATCCTCTAACATAATTTGATGATATGGTTTTGCAACACTCAAGGATAATGGATCTATTTTGGTGTAGTAAGGCTGAAAAGCTATTTTTTTTATACAATAAATGTCCCAGAAATGCATAGTGTAAATAGATTCCAGCCCTCACGAGGAGGTATTGACATCCCGTCAAACCATTCATTATATCATGAATGTCCCGATGATGCCATTGTGTTGACCATCACCATTATTATCAGATCCATTGTTACCACCAACACCTCTTTCAGTGGTGACACCACATTGCAAACTCCAATGACATCACTACTTTTGATAGAAATGTCACCACTACTAACATAATGAATGTCCTAATGATGTACCATGTTGATCACCACTACCACATTTATACCACCAGCATGGTGACACTGATATTCAGTCTCTAGCTGAATCACAACCTTCAATAGACTTACCACCACCATCTCCTCTCCTCAGACATCATTAATATCATAACACATGACATGACCGTCACATAAGAGACTATTACCAGTTACCACCCGAAACTGTAGCCATCAAAACCAGTCACTTCTTCCAATGGTGCACCACCTTCACCACTGCTGCCATAATCACCACCAAATTCATCACCACTATCCAACACCACCAAGGTTACCACTAGTACCATTACCTACAAAATACCACTACCTCTAATTATGGTCTAAAGGATACTCTAATCCAACTCAAGATTTTTCCCCAATGAGCCATGATCCAGATAGTCCAATCCAACTCGTGAGTCAAGAGAGCTCAATCAAACAGGTGATTTTCTTGGTAAAGCAGGTGAGATCATCAAACTCAGGATCAGCCCTAAATACAGGTTGGAGATCCAACTCAGTATTGGATTGTAATGTTACCTGATTTGACACTAAGTTCAAACAGAGGCTTTAATGGTAGCACCACTAACATCACCACTAGCCACGACCACTTTCCTCTGAACGATTTCAGCCACAAGCAACACTAACAGCCTTTCTGCCAGCACTATTATTGCTTACAAAAAGACCACCACTACCAGGTCTATTACAGGAGTCAAAATGTTCCAAGTTCAAGCAATCAAATTAAGTTTAAGCATGTGAGCCTTGCAAAATCTTCATATCCATTGATATTTCACATCTTTTTGGAGTGATCTATGAATGAAAAAGAGCAGAATAAGATGGCCAGACCAATGCGACACCATACCAGTCCGACTCTTTGACTAGTGAATGTACCTTCTTTATTAGAGATAGTGGTGTTTTGTAGGTATATGGTACACAAATACTATCTGAACATAAAAAAAAGTGAATAAAATAAAATGAAAATGAAGGAGACAGAAAACATATATAGTACATAAATACTATCTGTAGATGTTGTTAAGGAAAACTTTAAGTGTATTCACAGCTCTGAGTTTAAGTGACAAAGATATGTAGTAATCTGTTAATGTTTTCACCATTGATACACATTTTTCATTTATTCTGTAATATTGTATATGACCTGGTCCTGGAACTTACTACCCCAATTGCCTGGTCAAGAAAAAAGTTTAAAAGAAATAAAAGGAGCAGGACAAAGAAAGGAGCACAGAAAAAAGAGAAAATGAAAAGAAACCGAAAAGTAAAACCACAGCAACTTTTTTTAGGCCATTGCAGAAAATAACAGAAGAAGGTGCACAAAAGTAAGCCAAAAAAGAAAAAGAAGGAAAGAAAGAGAAAAGCACAACTACAAGCAACTACTTAGTTGAGTTGCATATTGCATAAACAATTAATATGCTAACACAGGGCTTCAAAAAAGAAAACAGAGATTCGCTTACCTTTCTGTCACCGCCCCCATGACAAGCTTCTTAATACCGTGTTTCTCCACCAGATCTACAATTCCTATATTAACTTGTCCAGCTTCATCAGTAATGATGTTTGCTTTCACCTGCACATTGATTGATTTCCCTTAGTAGCCTTCACAACTAAAAGAATAAAAATAACTTAGTCAATTCAAAGCTCTTTCTAGAGGCACTAGCACCTCCTCATGCCTGTCACTTGCTAATATTGAATGGCTGAATGCTCCTGAATCCTGAGAGCCAACACTCGATAATTATGAAAACCATTTTCTGCAGATTCCATTAAAACTGATTCCCTTATGGATACTGTCAATTTGTGTATGAATTCATTTTCCTGGACCAGTATCCCTCCATTACCCAATTCTGTCCCATCAAAGAAGAAAGTTCATCTATTTTAAATATGTTCCGCTGTGAGGGAAGATGCTTAAAGCAGAAAAAAATTTGAGAGTTGGAAAATCTTGGTAGTCTTATCCACCATCCAATAAAATCATCTATTATCATAATAAGAGATCAAAGCAAATATATCACAACATAGACAAAAACTGGGATAGTTTGAAACCTCCACAAATTATGAGGTTTACTTTCCCAAAGAAAATAAAGGTGAAAAGGGTTAAAAAAAAAAGAGAAATCACCTTGGCTCTGCCGCAAACATTCAAGTAATTCAGTAGAAGTTTCCTTGTCTGTTCCCTTTCCTCTCTCCGGTATGCAGACAATGATTCATTGTTTGCTTGACTTGCAGGAAGTTTTCCTACTGCAAAAATCAATACATTCTCTCACCAATGTAGATAAGGAAAACGCCTGATAACAAAATAAATACCAGGAACTAGTGTCCTGGAGAGACTTTTTTGAATCTAATTATTTCAAAATATGATGAACAGACAGAAAAAAATGGAACGAAGCTTCAGAACAAAACGCAAAAACAGTGATGAAGAAATAGCCGGCAAAGAGATCCTGAAATATGACCACATCAGGTACCCTGGACCGTGTAATTGTTAACTGGTGCATTTAAATCAAACACTGAAAATTTTTGTACGACTGCTGCAAGACTAACTTCAATTTTCAGAACAAACTATTTGGCAACTAAAGCAGCAACATATTCATAAAACATTATCCACTGGGATCATGAGATGGATGAGTGAAAAGACAAGGGACTGATATGGTTTTGGAATTTTGCATGACTACCAATGATGACAATACTGAAAATGTGACTTGCGTGCTAAAAAGGGTAATATTCGGTCTAAGCAGACATGGGCAATGCATGAAGAAGGATTTGAAAACCTGGTCTTAAGTAGAGAATGGCCATTGATAGGCCCCAAAGAGGAGCAGGGTCTGAGATTCCAGCCTGTGCTAAATGGGGAAAAGATGTTGTAAAATTAAATCGAGAGATTGATTAAAAATTGAGAACCATACCCGATGGAGTATACTTAAGTTGCAGAGATCTCAAAAGCGGGAAATTTTTTTTTGAGAAATGATTGCAGCACAAATTACGTTACATGAACCCAAATTCATACCCAAACGGAGATTTAAAAAGAAAGAAGCCCCTTTCAGGATCCAAGAAGAAACTCCATAAGAACAATAAAATAGTGAAGGAATATAAAACTTCTACAGGAAAGAAGAACTTATAACCAGAACATAAGAAGAAATGCTTACAGAGTGTTGGTATCAATGGGGAAGGTTGATGAACATGAATAATACCGATTTCTCCATGTCCGAACCGCTTGAAAGTCCAGCGAAGCAAACCAATGGATCTCTCCATCGATTTCCCGACCGCGACGTACACTCTATCACCATCGTCTTCGGTGATTTCAGGAAGCTGGGACGTCAAAGTTCGATTCTCTCGATCAAAGCGAGCGGGGAAATCCGCCGGGGTTGCGAAACCAGCGAAGTGATTTCCGGCTAAGCCAGGAGGGGGAGGAGTAGGGTTTAATAGCTCCATTATCAACGGCAATCTCACGAACACCGTCAAATCTCAGCTGGAGAAGCAATATTCCGGTAACGACTCTCGTTTGGCTTTGCTTGTGGTTTAAGAAGTTATGGAGTGAGATTCGCAGAATGATCTTGTCAATTCTTTATTCTTTCTTCTCTCGCCTTTTTGACCTTTCACTTATTTTCAAAAATGAATAATTGCATTTGACTTCACTGATTCACGAGGAGAAGGAAATCAAAAAAGGGGGAAAGGATTTCGTAGAGAAAACGACAAGCCATGGGAAACGAGGGAAGCAGCTCCTCCTACCCTGAGAAGAAGAAGAAGACGACGACGACGACTGCAGGCGACGCTATCGATCTAGAGTCTGGACCCCGCAATTAATGGGCCCAGACCCAGAGTTTGATCTTTCTTTCCACGGCTGAAATACAAGTTCAGTTGCTGAGATGGATAAGAAACGCCTATGGAATCATGATCGACGGTTGCCGCCTGGAACAAGTCGCCTGCTTTCTATAACGGTCAAATCATCAAGTCTAAAGCGTTTCCCTTGGGGTCACTGTCACTTTACAGAGTGGAATCCACCATGGAATCCACCATGGAACCTTGCCCCACACTCACCTGACGAATCTTCATTGATTACCCACTTGTCAGGACTCACGACCACACAAAATCCACTTAACAAAAATGATTTTGATTACCATCTTATCAGGACTCTGGACCACACAAAATCTACTTTTAGCGAAAAAGATTTCAAACCAACGAGAAGATGAATTGTCTGGCCAATTTTATACTTTCACACATGATATGTTCATTGGAACCGTCTGGATGTTAGGTCTCCATCTTTTGCAACAAGCCATGCGTCCAACAACTTGTTCTGCTACGATCATCATATGACTGCTTGAATGGAGAATCTAACATTTGGGGCTTTCGAACTCAAAAGGGTCCTTTAGTCTTATAGTCGTAAATGCGACTATCATAGGCTATCTATTGAATCTATTTCTGCCATTGACGATCCTTCCTATTGAGAAATCAATCGACATTCATAATCACATAGGAAACTCAAATTCAGCTTCACAAAATTACAATCAGATGTGGCATTGGATTCGTAAATCAAAATGGAGGAAGCTTAAATTAATCCGCCGATCGATCGGATCGTATCCTTCCATACAATAAAATTAAGCATCATGAAAGGAGAAAAAGCTTTAGAAGATCTAGGAGTTTTCCTTTTAGGATGTTTTGTTTGATGTTCTTAGATCTTATTATCAAAAGATGTCGCCCTAGTTGCAGACATCTCTTAGAAGCCACATGAACCTTTTAAAAAGTACTAAAGAAAGGTAAGAAGCTTTTAGAATGACAATTGAATGCTTCCGTGATCATAAAATGTCATGGACAACAGAATTATCTTTTGTGACGCAGTTTAGAATCGGATTAATTAGCAATATATTCACAAAGCATTATCGTCCTCATTTCACATAATCAATCTTTCTTATCAACAATGCGTCCCAATTAAAACGAGCTAGCATAAAAATCTTTTTTAATTTTTTAAACGTGGCAAATCTGAAGAAGTTAGGAAAAGTCGAACCTATCGGACCTTGTAAGAAGCAATGAAACAAAAGAAAAAAAAAAAGAGAGGAAGAAAGAAATATTGCTTTTCGTGTAAAAAATAAAATTTTTTTTTTTTCAAACTTCATTATAAGAAGCAAAAGCAGTAGCTGGCCAAACACCGATATTGCTTCAAATAATTACAAAATATCATAGCAAGCATTCATTTACAAGAGAGGTTTCTCTTCTTGTTGCAGTATAGCAGGTCTTGCACCACAATTATAAGTTAGAAGTTTGAATCATTTTATTCCATTCACGAGATTCAAGTATGAGATTTGTAAATCGTAGACCCTTTTCTCTATGAATCTTGAATACAATCACTTAACAAAGTAATAATGCAACATAAGAATTATACGAGGAAACCCTAGACTTCCATCTAGGTAAAACCTCGGGTTTTTTTAGGAAGACCAAGCCTAAGAAACCAAAATCCCTATGAAAAGATAAATACAAGAATGTCAGATTTAACAAGAAATCATTTCGAACATAAATCTGACTCTTAGTCGATTTCACGACACATCAATTCACATTTCTTGATTTCTCCAATTAGCTTGAAATCCTCTAAGACTCCTCTTCAACTTAGAATCCACCAAACACCCAAGCTTTGGAATCCATCAAAGTCTTCAACCTCTTTGGAATCCACCAAAGAAACTTCTAGATTTGAACCTTTCTTTGGAATCCACCAAGAGTTCTTCAAATCTCACAAAACCCTCAAGAGAGGAACTCTCAAGAATCTCTCAATAACCCAACAAGAGAAACTCACAAATTCTCTAGATTTTGTCTCTAAATTCCAAATTTGATTGATTCTTGATGAATCAATCTTGGTTTTCCTAGAAACCCGAACTCTTTCCTTCCTTCTTGTAGGTTTAAGTAGGCACAATTCTCAACAAGAAGATCTCCCACGGATGCTTTGAAATCTGGTGTATAACAGAGTAGTTATAGTTACTTTTCTGTTGGCTATGCAGGTGCAGTAGATTACAACTAAATCTGCCTGCATCTTGCACTAGGATACAATACATTCAGATTTTTCTTTTTACAATCAAGTCTTTTAATCTCACTTGTTTGCTACAAAACACTTCAAGAAAAATCATTAGTACCAAAAGTTTCTTGTCATTCAATTGTCACACAAGGAAGGTAATTTTCCCAACAAAGTAAATATAGGTCGAAGCTCATTCCACTCGGTTAACATCTTGTGGAGCCTCTATCTACACTCTTATTTGATCTTTTCATAGGATTGTGCAAAGTGTAATTAAAAATTTATAGTTATAGTTATACTAAGCGATTTTTTTTAATCTATACTATATATAATGAGAAGAAGTTCCTTGGGAATCGTATCAATCTTAATGTGCACTTTTCCTAAAAAAAACCCTTACAAATCATATTTAAGATTCTTAAATAAAGGGGTATAATAGTCATAACCATCTAATTCTTTTAAAACCAAATTTGAGCGGTTTTACAATTGTTCCCCTGCTTATTTTTTTTACATATGTGCATGTGCAATTTGTTAGTATATATGACATGATCCTACGAAGGTTTCAAATAAAAGTATCTCAAATGCATTCTACTTGCTAAACAATTTTTGCTAGCCAACTCGGTTATACGTCCTGTGTATGTTGCAGCAGATTGGGCACTTAAGAAATACGTAACTCGAACGTGTAGAATGAAAACTACGGAATAAAGCAAGGTTGATGGTGGGTCCTCCTCTTACCTTTCCTCGTTCGTTGGTTTCGCTTTACGTGCTTGCCACTTACTGATTTCATCATGACCCATGCACACCCACGCATCAGATGCCAACGCGAAAAAGAAGAAACACACCGAGTCGTATTATTCTTTCCAAGAATAATATAAAAAGAACTTTTAGTCATTCCGGTACATTGAAATTATTGAATTAAAAGAAAAGTTAAATTTTTTAATTCTTTTTTTTCATGCAGATGCTTTAAGAAAACGCAGCCGTAGATGACGCTTTTGTCGACTACCAGACTTTTTTGGATCCAGATTATTTATGAGTAAAAGGGTTGAATTGTAACCAATCAAATTTTGTCACTATAATCTTAAAAATTTATCTCTCATGCATTGAAAAATGAAAATTTTCTTTTCACTTTTTGAGGACTGTTGCAGGATTGAGGTGACAAAGTTTGATTAGTTACAGTTTAACTGTAGATGAAATGAATCCGACTTTACCAACCTCTAAGGTCACAACGTAAATGATGAAGTGTTAAGTACTTTGGGTTAAACCTAAAATGATTCAAGTGTCTAGTGCTTTGAAGATACTCATTTCATATGAGGCCGGCATTATGTTAATGCTTTGTCTGGTATTCATTTTGGAGACTCATTTCGCGTAGAGTAGGTACCTACAACAAATTTGATGTTTGGTTACATTTTGGGAATGAGCTTTCATTTCCTTAACGAGTTTTAAGAAATGAATTAAAAAGAGGAATCATCCCTAAACTCAAACTCATTTTTTGGATTTTGAAAACTCATTTTGTAAAAGAATAATAACAAATTTTAATATTTAAAAATTTTAAAGGATATGGGGATTCAATTTATTATAATGTAGACGTATGTATGTAAAAAGCTCAATATTTAAATAAAGCCTGTCTCAACTCGTGAAAATCATTTGAATGCCAAACGAGGTTTAATATTATTATTGGTAAAACTACTTATCCACGTGGATGATAGAATCACTAGCTCAGTTTCCACGTGTAGAAGAAATTCCGCAAGCAAATTCACCCCAAAAACATTTGGCAATTGGCAACAGTGGAGGGTAAATAGGTCATTCCGGCTTAAAAAGAGGACTAAGGAAGCGGCAACAGCTGTTACCACTGCGACCCCAGATCACCTTCGGGAGCCGCTGGGACCGTGATTCCAGAATATAAGGGGAGAACGGTCGGGAATAGACGGAGGTACTTCATTTAAGGCGAATTTCACTTGGGCGTGGTTTCAATTTCTATTTTGAACCCCAAGCGCGGGCAGCTGTGAAGATCGGAGCACCGTCGTTGTTTCGACTCTCCTACCTTCATAACGCAAAATCTTTAGGGTTTCCTAGGTAAATTCTGTTATTCGTTGATTCGATTGTCCATTTCATTGGTCTGACATTGCAATCAGATCGATCCTTTGTAGATCGCGGTGATCCATTGGGTAATCTCTCCTCGTTTGAGATTTGTAATTCTCATTCTCGTTTATTTGAATCGAATGTCGAAATTTTTATTGCAAAGTCCATTTGTTTTTCCATCTTCGAGACTTCGACTTATGAGATCTTAATTTTATTTGGATTTCTCCTCGATCGGTATTGATGATAGGTCTATAGGTTTATATTGATTCCCATTCTGATGTTTTTTGTTTCGATCTGTGAAATAGAATGATAAGAATGTTATGCGAAGGCTTTTTCTTTGATTTTCTGGTGATAATGTGTATCCCTGTTTGGTTTAAATTGTTTCTGGCAGTTTTCATTGCAATCCAGCTGTGAAGTAATGTTGGTTAATTGCCAGAAGGAAGGAGATACTTATCTTGGTTTTTTGAAATTCCGTGCCATAGTTGGATCTAGGGACAGTTCTATATATGAACGGTCTTTCCTCCTCCCCCGGTTCCCCTCTTCTTCCCTGATTGTAGTGAATAAATTCCGTTCGCTGCCAGAGGCCTTTGTTTCTTGCTTATTTAGTGAAATTCAAAGGTTTTAGAGCATCTTTTTTTTTTTAAATAGAAATTCTTTTTATTTTTATCTGTCTATCTATCCTATCGCGATTTAGATATTCTTTATGGTCATTTTCTCGCAATTGACTATTCCATTACTATTTTCCCAATTTCCTCCTTTGTCTATGGTATGGTATACATTCTGCGACTTGATCCACCCCCTCCCTTTGCGGGGGGGTTTTTTCTTTTTCTTTTTTTTTTTTTTCCATTTTCATCTTGTTGCTCCCTTTTAATTTGATTTTGGGAATCTTAATTCAGAGCATAAACACATTTTGCCTGACTGATCTACTGTGTGCTGATAGCTCATATCGGGATTTGAAATCAACCAAGTTCTGTAATTTGGTTTCAGTTGGATCCAAGAAATATTCTTGGTCAAGCGATTTATGTGATGGAATATCCATTTTAATAATATTCGTGGATTCTTTGTGCATCATTTTTCTTTATCAATGAAAAATTTCATGGTTATGCCACCATTTTTCTTTTTAACCTTTTTTTACCTTTCTTGATAGTTAGGTGACAGCTTTATTTTATTCTTCTTTTTCTCTGGTAGGTGGAATCAAAAGTTTTTTCTATAATTGTTCCTGTTTTTACCTTGATATTCCTTGTTTTTTGGTTGAAATTTCTCATGTTCTAGCTCTTGTACTGTCTGTTTTGAATTGTTGCATCTGGTGCACTGAAATCCTTTATAGCTTCTTCCTATAAATTAGCTGTCTTCTGATGAATAATTGCATGTATGTTTCCTATGTGAGTAGTTTTTTTTGTGGATATAGAAGAACATAATTTCATGATATTGAATAACCGAACAAACAGGGTCAATATCTGTACTAATACGGTATTGATAAAGTTGATTTTGTCATAATTCTATATTTTGAGCTTTTGTTTTGGGAAGAAAAAAGTTAACGTGACCGAGTGTAGAACTGAACCGTGCTATTAAAGCATATTACTTTTGACGATTGATTAAATATGCAACTTGCATATCCAGAATGAACTATATTACGTGTCTGCTCTTTCTTGTTATTGTTCCTCAGGCTATAGAAGATGGCAGAAACTGAGGATATTCAGCCACTCGTGTGTGATAATGGGACTGGAATGGTCAAGGTATCTAATCATGACTCATTTCCTGTCATAGTTATTAGCTTAATTCTAATAGCTTAACTACACATATACTGCCATTTTATGCAGATGTAAATGGTATTGATGGTTCATTCTTGATGATTTTAATAACCTTTTTCTAATGCAATTCAACTCTTAGGCGGGTTTTGCTGGAGATGATGCTCCAAGGGCTGTTTTTCCAAGCATTGTGGGCCGCCCGCGTCACACTGGTGTGATGGTTGGCATGGGCCAGAAAGATGCATATGTTGGGGATGAAGCTCAATCCAAGCGTGGCATTCTAACCTTGAAGTATCCAATTGAGCATGGCATTGTGAGCAACTGGGATGACATGGAGAAGATTTGGCATCACACTTTCTACAATGAGCTTCGTGTTGCCCCAGAAGAACACCCAGTTCTGCTCACTGAAGCGCCTCTCAACCCCAAGGCCAATCGTGAGAAGATGACCCAAATCATGTTTGAGACCTTTAACACTCCTGCTATGTATGTGGCTATCCAGGCTGTTCTTTCCCTCTATGCCAGCGGTCGTACCACTGGTAAGTGGATCTTCTAATTGAAAGATTTAATCATGTTTTCAAATTTCATCTTGGTTAGGAATCCGGTGTGAATTAAATGGCTCATCTTGGTCTTTTCATATGACTAAATGAAGTATACACCTGACTCAACACGAACTTGTAATGGTTTTATGGTTGAAGAAGTTGCATGTTCAAAACTCAAACTTCAACTCTTGCTAATGGAACTCGTAATTGGAGTTCTTCTGAGATGTGTGACTGATTTTCTGATGCAGTGGCAAATTAGTGATGTTTGGTTTGAGGAAATGATTTTTGCTGGGTTCTAAATCCTTTCATAATGACAATTTCTTTTATAGATGTGAAAGATGATGTTTGTATGCAATATATTCCCATTGTGATTCTCTGCTTGTTGTGCAGGAATTGTTCTGGACTCAGGGGATGGAGTCAGCCATACAGTGCCCATCTACGAAGGCTATGCCCTCCCACATGCAATCCTGCGTCTTGACCTCGCAGGTCGTGATCTTACTGATGCCCTAATGAAAATCCTGACTGAGCGTGGGTACTCCTTCACCACCACAGCTGAGCGTGAAATTGTCAGGGACATGAAGGAGAAGCTGGCATATATTGCCCTTGATTATGAGCAGGAGCTGGAAACTGGCAAGACCAGCTCCTCTGTTGAGAAGAGCTATGAACTGCCAGATGGGCAGGTTATAACCATTGGGGCTGAGCGTTTCCGATGCCCTGAGGTACTTTTCCAGCCGTCCATGATTGGAATGGAAGCTGCAGGTATACATGAGACCACATACAACTCCATCATGAAGTGTGATGTTGATATCAGGAAAGATCTGTATGGCAACATTGTTCTCAGTGGTGGGTCAACTATGTTTCCTGGCATTGCTGATAGAATGAGCAAGGAGATCACTGCTCTGGCCCCAAGCAGCATGAAGATCAAGGTGGTGGCTCCGCCTGAGAGAAAGTATAGTGTGTGGATTGGGGGCTCCATCTTGGCATCCCTTAGCACTTTCCAACAGGTATTTCCATAATGCATGCCTGTAAATACAAATAAAAGTAAAAATTTGCATTTTTCATGGCCCACTTGTTGCGAATCTTTTGATCTCTTATGTGATGACGCTCAATATTTTTTGACTGCAGATGTGGATTGCCAAGGCAGAATATGATGAGTCTGGGCCTTCCATTGTGCACAGGAAATGCTTCTAATCCTGCGGCACAAGAGGAGAAGCGTGCTTGGACGGGTTCCATCCTAATTTCAAGAAAGGAATGCAACTTGAATTTTTATGTTTATTGTTCTTTCCTTTTTTTATTTTTTCTCTTCCTTTTTTCCTTCAGTCTGATGTTTGGAGTTTTTGGACCTCAAAAGAGCAAGAAGTGTTTGCTTGAAAAATTCAATTATTTGATTATTCTTTCTTCTAGGCATTTGTGGAACCATTGCCATGAAATCAGTTGCCCCTGGTCCTGATACGGTTTAATATCAATATTGAAAAACACCCAGTGTAAAATCAGAAAATCATTCAAATATAAGCTAGTTGGGACTTGGGGAGGTATGAAGATTAGGAAATGTAAAGGATCTTGTGCTAATTTAGATTTGGAGAATCATTGTAAACGATTGAAACTCGCACCTTCCAAGGCCGGGTATCAACATTTGTGGGTGATTGTTGGCTTCGTAAAGTTCATTAATCTAATGACCTTTGCCAAGCGACTCCACCACATTTTCCCGATTATGGATATGATTTATGTTATGCTCCGTGAATTCTCTAAAATTGTTTAAAAATTTACAGATATGCCATTCATAATACACATGGGATGATCCCAATATAGGTTTCATATAAGGTTGTAGATAAAGATCTCACAGGATCTTAATTGCTAAAATTGTTTTCGAAAATCAGTAGTAAAAAATCATCTTACCCTGCTACTGTTTTGACATTGAATTTCTTTTAAGTGGTCACTTTTAAGGTGGCTTTTAATACATTGCCTTTCATATGTCAAATTATATATGCTCGCAGATTTGCACAACACAAGTCCCTAATCAGAGTGGTTCACATCCTGTGGAGCCTCTACCTACAACTTTATTTAGAGCTTTTCATAAGATTGTGCCAAGTGTAATTAAAATTTATAATTATACTATTCACGCGGGTGGTTTTTTAAAACACAGCATGATCCTATGGGGGGCTTCAAAGTGCTGATAGAGGCTCCACAGGATCTCAATTTTTTTCATTTTTCCAATTACAGTCGAACTTATTCTAAATATTCCTATGTATATATATATGGCAAACCATTTGAGCTTAAGATAAGATAAATAAGCCTGCTTACACACTTGCCATTTTCTTAGCCAACTGCTCATGTGAACTATAACTCAAAAAGCTTAGTAGCAGATCTTTCAATCTTTCGTCATACCGTAGTAGTTGGAGATTTAGGAGTAAAAGCGGCACCCATTAACAACCACTAATGTTGTTATCTGTTTGGTTTCTCTTCTATCTTTATAAAAAGGGCTGACAATATGGAAAAAAGGCCATCAATATATATGTATCCGTATGTACTGTATGATTGTCCTGTAACCATTGGCACATTACAACTACTTCGACCATTAGTTCATCATAAACAAATAAGATGAAATCCAAACTCTAATATAACCCAAGAGTAGATTGAGTGGGTTTGAAGGTTGTGGAAAGCAGCTCCACTTTTGTTTGTCACACTTGCTACTGTGAAAAAGTTCAAAGCTTTCAAACTTACAGTAAGGATGTGACTTACCCACATGGCTATATCAGTCCTTCAGTCGATCCAAAAGGAGGATCTTAAAAGATGCCCTAGCAAGAGCCTGTGCTCTCTCTTTCTCTCTCAATCTTCCTCACATAGCAACTAACAAGAATAGTAAGATATTGGAGGACCTGTCCTTCTAGTGCAACAAAGGCTGTTGAATAGAATTCCTTTAAGAAAAGGAGGGGGGACCATGCAATAGTACTAAACCCGGAGTCTTACTCATCATTAATCGGGTCTGGTGGTCCTTGGAGATCCATGACTAGCTTCTCATGCACAGATCCGGATAACATTCTCACTGAAAACCACAAGACTCAATAATTGCAAGAGTCCATGTATATCTTCATGATCGGGTCACAATGCTGGATCCGGGTCAAAATTGTGTCGGGTAAGAAGAAGAATGTGAACAGAGCTAATTAAATGGAAAGTTGTGTAAGATAAGGGGAATTGAAATTTGGAGAGATGATTGCTAGGCATGGGAGATGATGGTTGGAGATGGGAGCAAAATCATGAGGCATGCATGAGCATCAGATGCAATGATGCCCATTGAGAGGGGTGTAAGAGAATTTTTGTTTTTAAGTGTATGTTACCCCACATTATTATCTCAGTTTTAATTATTAATAAATAGATAACTGAATTATTAAATTCTATAACATAATTAAAGCTAAAAAAGCGTCCCTTTTCTTCTTCCTTTTTCGACTTTTAGACGATGAAAACCAAGCACTCCAAAAGTGGTCCCTCGCCTCCTAATCTAAAGTTCCTGAGAGCCAAATCCATCTATTTTCTCATTTCTCACCCCATGAGAAACAACAAGTTATACAATAGATCCTCATTTTCTTTTTCTTTTGCTAGAATAATATATAGGTCCTCATTATCAAGAAGCTAGAAACAAACTTACCAAATCTCAACTCCCTGCTTATTCAGTGGAGGAATCCTATGTTGCTAATCCCTTCAACAAAGATGTATACATAAGATTTAATGGAACCCATACAGCATTTTATAATGTGACTTCTTCTATTAGTCAGCCACTGTTGACATGGTTGAGATCATTTATTTCATGGGGTATACGTGGTTACGTAAAACATCATCTCTTGACCATGATCATGGTAGCCCAAGGTTCATTGGTGCACACAGGGGTGGTTAGGGTTAGGTACATGGTGCACACACCTGGACCATCTTTTTTTGAACCTAATGTGCATATTTTACTTTAATGAGGTTATGAGTCAAATGACAAACACCAAATGACAACAGCATGAAGAGAAATTTTTTTTCTCTTTTTATCAGAAAAATAATTCTTAGGGTTGCTTTTGAACGAAACAAACAAGTGGAGAAACTGGCTTAATATATCGCGAGAGAAAATGTAGTGTATGATCCACTGTAGCATACCACGTGCATTCTTGCATCAAAGTTCGTAGATTCTTACTTTCTTCCTTCGCTTTCCTTTTTCTTCTTTTTTTTTTAGTTAATGGAAGAGAGAGAATGGGAAGACAAGGTAGAGGCTTTCAAATCCACTCTCGGCGGGGGATCCAATGCACATAAACGCATTTCTTTCTCTTTCTTAGCTAAAACTAAAACCGTTCGTTCTCTCTCCTCAAGAGAGACGAGAGACTTTCCCCATGAAGAACGTCGATTCGATGGAAAAAAGATGGTGCTTTGATTATTATATACATCCCGTATAATACATCTATAAGAACCATCATTTCGCTTACGGCTTCTTAATCTTCTTCCCTCTTGCTGCTGTTCCTATTTTTTCCTTTTTGGGCTCTTGCTTTTCTTTTCCTGTTCGCAAGCTTCTTCTCTTCATTTACACTCAATTTCAGGTAATTATCTTTCTGGGTATGTCAACTTCGGAGCTGTTTCTTGTTGAGAACGATCCGAAACGGATCGAAATCGAGTTTTGCTTAGGACCCGTGTTGGAATTATCTGATGGGTCTCAAATTGCCATTTCTAAAGATGTCGAGCTCCACAGACACCAAGAAGAAGAAGAAGAAGAAGAACAATTGCTTCTAAAAGAGGAAGAAGAAAAGGAAGAGCGATGGAAGACCACGGAGACCTTTAAAAAGTTCGAAAAGCCTTCACTCGAAGAATTCAAGATCGAGGAAGATGATGATGGTTATCTAACTCCGACGTCTTTGGATCACAAAATCCCCGTGAACACACAATGCCCACCTGCACCAAGGAAACCCAAAGCACTTCCATGTTTAAAGAGAAAAGCATCATTACGTATAGGAAAATTAATCGTACTCGATGAGATTGAAGGGCTGCTTCCTCCATTTCCTCTTACAGAAATTAGCCGAAGGATCAAGAAAGCTCGAGAAGATGACACCAAATGGTAGAATCTATGTGTAATTTGGTAAGCTATATTATCAATGTTTCTTTATTTTTCTTTTCTTTATCTGGGGTTCCCATATTCATCGATCTTCATATTGGAATCGAAATTTATGTAAATCTAGACTTGTAAGTTGTAAAGGATCAAAGCTAGCTGAACTACGGATCATGAAAATGGTGGTGGAAACGGCAATCCTACTTGATCAAAGCTGAACTACGGATCATGAAGATGGAGGAAATGGCAATCCTACTTGAATTCACCATACATTAAATATTCTCTTCTGTGACTGTAATCCTGGTTGTATGTTAGTCTTCTTAAAAGAAGATCATGTTTTGTTTCTCAAAGATTGAATGAATGGAAGTTCT
This sequence comes from Buxus sempervirens, assembly GCA_947561395.2. NCBI lineage: Eukaryota > Viridiplantae > Streptophyta > Magnoliopsida > Buxales > Buxaceae > Buxus > Buxus sempervirens. The sequence continues at coordinate 57,197,473 of OX387183.1, read as the reverse complement.
GGCTAATTAGAAATATCATCAAGGGTTGTCAAGTCGTTTTATTCTTCCCTTCATCTTCTTTTCTTTAACACTTATTATCCTTAATTACATCAAATTGTCTTACAGATCACTTTAGATCCTCTCTTGCAGGACATTTGAAGCAAACCCAAAAGACAAAAAAAAAGGTAAAACGAAGGAAAAGAAATGGGAAAGTGTAAGGAATTTCAGTGATGGGTTTTGTGTTGGCATTTATGAGACTGAGTAGATGAACATGTTCTAGCTAGCTAGTTTCCCAAAAACGGCAAACATCCTCCATGGTTTTCATCACCAACCGACAAAACCTAAGCTATATTCTATTCCTAGCTAACTGGAAAAAAAATTACCAGACAGTGAAAGAAATCTGCTGTTACTTTTTTTTGTGTTCCATGGAAGGCTGCTTGGACGGTAGCCTAAATGGGCTTTTTTTGAGAATTGGATCTCATGCTTGCCAAAGGAGTTATTGCGTGCGTCTATTTGTTTCTATTATTTACTAACCGGTTGAACCATTTCATAGTTATTGTTAGGTTTTATATTTTAGTTTGGCTTAATTCAGTGTCAAAAAGTTGGTGCTTAAAGTGTTTTAAGTTGGTTGGAATTGGTTATAGGAGTCGTGGTTTAAACAGTGTCAAAGTTGGAGTCATGTTGAAGAAATTATGTTGATCGTTAGATAGTCGTTTGATGTGTCATTCGAACGATCAATGCAAAGTTCAAATACAGTCAAAGCCTAGGATAGCGTTCGACAGCGTTAGAGGAAACATTCGAACGTTCAGGAGTTTGTAGAAAAACCCGAGAGTTGCGTTCTAGAGCGTGCGATGTGGCGTTCGAACGATCAAGGCATACAGAAAAACCCGAGAGTAGCGTTTGCTATCGTTAAACTCGACGTTCGATCGTTTGTGTTATTTAAACCCAACTTGAGGCTTTCGTTTGAACGAGAAGAGGTGAAGTAGTCTTACGTATTGAACGTTAGAGCCGCGTTCGATGAACGTTCAATATGGAAAATCACTTATATAATTCCGAACTTTTCTGATTTGTTTCCTATTTCCTTTATACTTCTTCCTAGCCTATAAAAGGATTGTTTAGATGTTCCTTTAGGATTACCTAAGTCGTTTTTGGAATCCTAAATTGTTGTGTGTGAGGAAGAGAAACTTCTTTCCTTCTCTTTCTACCTTTGAGCTATCAAACCTTCTATTCTTCCTTGTTCAAAGCCTTGGAGTTCCGGGTTGGGAAGACTGATCGTGGGAGTTCCTACGGATACCAGGCGAGTTTGTTTAGGTGATTGTGTGAGAAGATCTTCAGAGTTTTGAGGTATTGCTGTGGAGCAAATCTGAGGAGTTCTTCAGATATTTTCAAGTCTGTGAGTTGCAGAGTCTAGCATAGGGATGCTAAGTCGTTTGAACTACATGTTATAAGTCTTCTTTTCATATTGGATCTTTTAGGTGGCATAGCCCTGAGGGGTTTTCTCTAGTGAGAGTTCTCATAGAGTTTTCCCTTCGTCACCAAATTGCTTGTCGTGTTTATTTCTTTACATGATTTATTTGTTTTGCAATTTGGGTGGCTTGATGGTTAGTAATTATTTTCTGGAATTATTTTGAGAATTTGTTCATGCTTATTAATTGAAGACTTGTCTTTAATTAATAGAAAATTTTATTCTGCTGTGCTTCATCTATTCACCCCCCTCTAGGTGTTGTTAGAGTCTAAACCGTGTTTTTCAGTTATAAATTTTAGAAATTTGGTGTTTTCTGGTACTTGATGAAAGAAAAACAAAGATGACATGAAACTGAGGTCTACCAACCTGAATGAATCTCATCTCCCCCACAAGCCAGTTCACATTATAAGCATAATTACCCACCAAGTCAAAATTCCACAACACTTCAAATATATCTTAAATGTGTCTTCTAATTACCTCTTTTCTTCATCAAGTCAGCCAATCTTTGGCTGCATATCATGAAATTGAGATTTTTTCCATCCCTTATTATCAGTTTATTATACATATCAAATGAAGAATAAGAGGAAAAAAAGGGTGGTAAAAAGGAAAAAGAAGTATGTAGCTTCTGGGATCCTTAGAAAGTAAAATGCTAGTTTAGAACTGTCTTTAGGTTTCTTGGGAATTGTGTTGAAATCCCACATAGCTTGAGGTATCATATAATGAAAGACTTGAAAGTTCCATGTTCTCAAGTCAACATGGTTCTGGGTAAAGCAATTATATAATGGAAAAGAGATTGGAACACTTTGCGAGAAGAATTTTTAAGGATGTCGTACATGTACAAGTGGCTCGTGGCTCACTGAGCGGTCATCAATTGCATTTGCAGCCATAGATGGTAAAGGAAAGTGTGGGTCACCTCGTGACGATGTGTAGCCCAAATCTAAGACATCAACTTGGGTGTTGGATCTGCGATCTTCTTTCAGTTCTTCCTCCACTTTTTTTTTTTGGGTAATGACAGTTCTTCCTCCACTACCTTATGTTCTTTTTTACTTGCTTATTATTCGGTGTCTGAGTTCGCTTGTAAGAGAAACAGATGAACTAGCCATCGTTACTTGTAAATATATTTCCTACTAGGTTTGGTGTTTCTCAAGCATACCCACAAGTAGAGTCGGCAAAATGCCACCCGACCCGACAGGTCAATCCGATTATAAACGGGTTGGGTTAACCCGTTTATTAATTGGGTTGGGGAAACCCCAACCCGCTACCTAACCGGCAACCCGATTAAAAAATAAAAAAAATTACGGCTAAAGTGTCATGTTTCGACCCGATTAACCCCAAAACCTGACTTGAACCCGGTACAATCCGATCCAATTAACCCCCAACCCTATTTTAATAATATTTTTTGAAAAATAAAAAATAAAAATAATAATAAACGGGTTGGCGGGTTGGGTTTGGGCTGGGGGTTTTTCAACCCGCCTTAATTTAGTCCAACCTGATCATGACCCGATTAACCCCAAACCTCGATTACGACCCGAACCCGACCTGTTGCCGGCCCTACCCACAAGTAGGAAATACACCATTATTCAGGCTGAAGCAGAAGATAAAAAAGGCAGCCCAGAACTGGTCCATTCAATTCATGGGCTGAATTTTCCAACCGTCTCCACTAACTAATAGATTTTTGTGGTCAGATTGAAAAACATGATCCTGACTGTTGCATTACAAGCCATGCAATTGGATTGTGAATTCTCGGAAGGAAGCTGGAATCGGCTTTGGAATCAGCAAAAATGGTTCCATCTCGTCTCTCTTTTCGAATAACAACCCTCTTGGCACTTTGTGATAAAGAACTTGAGGACATCATTGTGAATGGGTTCGACGAGGATGGAATGTGGAAGGGACTTCGAGAAGTGTGTTGGGCATTCCCCCCAGTGTTGTAAGAGCTTCCGATTCAGCGAGACAGGGAGACAGGCAGATCACCCAGTAACGGAACAGAGATCCACAATGAGTTATTCCTCGGAGTGGACCTAATTCAAAGAGCTCACCGGTCTATACATGCACCAAGAGATTCAAGCTCATCAGGGTTCAATGGTAAGCTGTACTGAGCAACAGCTTAAATCAATTCTTACAGTACAGTTTTTTTGTCATCAGGGTTTGTCATATAAGCAAGGATCTCATAAGAAGGGACAAGAAAAGAGTTCCTGGGCTCAACTTGTCTGTACAGATTTGATCGATCCGTTTGTTTTCAACCACTTGGTTGAGTTTCTCAGCTGTGTGGCATTCACTCGTATGCGAAACGTGGAGTGAAATTGTCCAATCTAAGCAAAGAAGTATGACTAACCTTGAAAATGCATGGTCTGCATGTCTGATGGCACATCAAATTTACCCAGAAACCACTTACAATCTACGATAAAATAAAACAACAAAGATTGGGATTACTCCCCAAATAATCGTTTAAAGAACACAAAAGTAAAATAAGGCCATCCCCAACGTCAAATTTCTGAAATGTTCCATGCAACTCAAGCTGTTTAAAAGGCTTGATTCAGATGGAAGGTTGACATATCAACGAAACACGCAAGAATACTTGGTGTTTTGTCAGCCAGCAATATTTGGCCTGCAGCCATCTTCTAGTCACAATACATTCAGAGCTTTGTACTGAAGGGATCAATTATGACGTTGAATCCGCTTTTACTTCTCATAATAATGGAGGCAATATCACCCAACGCCGTGGATACTTTGGTCTTCCTTCCTTCCCATCAAATAACTGCATACCAAGGAGCATATAAGCTAAGAAATTTGGTCTATGAAGCAGATTTAAGGGGGCCAAGAAAAAAAAAAACACCAAGATAAGCTCCTCTGGGTGCAGCTTATCTCGAAATGGCATAGATTTATGTGATGATGTTCATGGGAGTGGGATGCATTGAAGGGCACATTCTAAAACTACATCCCAAAGATAAAGATAAAAAAAAGAAAAAGAAAATAGGATAATTGCTTCAATCTGATTCATAAACTTCTTTTCATTGAAAGGTTTGGCATGAAGACATACATACTGATTCATGCCATTTCCATAGCATGGGGGTATCATTATGAATGCCACATGTACCATAAGATTTTTTATGTATTTAGGTCCACTTTCCATCAAATAAAAAACCCCAATCATCCTAATGAAAGATGACACATACATACAGATTCACATATGCACATACCTCCATCTGCTGACAGTATATGATGTGTTTATGTAAGAAAGATGATAAACATCAGTTACCTTCTTCAGACGTCGGTGCTTCGCAAGAGCCCAATTAGTCATTATAGAAGCGGCTACCACCAGGAAAATGTAACCTGCAATTGTCTGTGTTGCTATATTGAAACCCAGCCACTGATAGATCTCTGTTGTGTAATTTGCACAAGTCACTATATTAAACAAAAATCCACGTGGTATTTGGTAACCTCCATTGCTATTCGGGCTTCGAAGATTCCTCAGCAAGAGATGGCAATGGAAATTTAATACTTGACAGATCAATCCAAAGCCAAATCCAATTTTCATCTGGAGGTCACTAACAGGGGAATAGAGTGGGTGGTTCACATAGTATGCAACGTAAGAGCCAAAAGTCCAGTAATAAGCACAGTTCCGGAACACATTGGAGAGAGGAGAAGTTGCATGACTGAATCTATGCACAAAAAAGGTCTCCATAATACGCTTGAAGTAGTGGAAACACCAGTAGTACAGGGCATACGTCTGGACAGGGTGGATGACACGCTTCCCTGTGTAGCCAAAGTAATGGTACACAGGGAAATAGTAAAAGATGGGATAGATGATAAGAGGGCCGAGGTACTCCCAGAAGAAAAGTGTACGATAGGACACTTGTGGGCCTAGGTCCTTAAACACCACTGTTATATTCTGTGAGTTTCCATTACAATAATCCTGGAGACTTTTACCGGGGCTGAGGACAACCGGTTTATCCTTAGATCCCGGTTGGAGGGGAAGGGTGAGACGCTGTCTTGATGGATATAATTTCTTGGCTGTTGAATGAACATCCATATCAAGTTACTAAAATTATTTCAGAAATAAAATTTGCAAAAAAAAAAAAAAGAAGACAAATTATAGAATAAGTTAACAAGACTAAATGAATTAGCAGAACTAACAGTAACTTAAGGGAGAAAAATTAATCCAAAAACTAATAACTTCTAGTAGATGATTCTAGCAATGTAAATTTTCTTGTTCCACAAATGGCAAACATGGATAATTACCACAAGGAATTCAAGTACCAAGTACCAACACTATCAGAGCTCTACAAGTATCAGTGGAAATGTTTTATAATGCAAAAACACATTAGTATTCTAGAAGTTTCTGCATATGAAAAATGTATCATATGTTTTGTTAGAGAGTGCATGTCAAATAAAAGTTGTTTACTCGAACTTAACATGTTACTGCAGCAGACTCACATAATACTGATCCATTTACGGGAACAAGTAACTGAAATAAATAGAAATAATAATCCAAATATTCTGAAAATGCATTGAAAATTTCTTTAAAAAAGAGAAATATCAGAATAACATGCACAAATAGGTCATCCACTGGGGCAGGTTTTATAAGACAACAAATTGAGATTAGTTTTGACCCAACCAGGCGCCACCCTACCCTGATGCCATTCAAGGGGTTATATAAAATAATTTATTTTTATACGGGAAATCACATATACTCAATGTAAATTTTACTGTTAGTCATAATATATGTAAAAATACAATCATCCTGTCCCACCTTACTTGGGTTAGGAATGGATTTGATATCAGATAGAATCCTGTATGGTTAGGTTATGGTCTGCCAAAACTAGCCCCAGTTCCATCCTTGTAGGGTGTTTGGATGCATACTTCAACAAATATTTTACCAATATGAGATAACCTCCAAATATCTGTGTTGTTTTCTTTGTTTTTATGATGACATTTTTCCTTTCATCAATTCTAACTCTATTTATTTTTGTTATAATCATTCAGTTAACAATTCAACACTGAAATTCAGAAAGATTATTTTTGGAAAATATGTAATACTGGAAACATTCAAATGAAATTAATAAATTGTGCGATAACAGAGATGACCATATCAACCTGTCTCGTTCCTCAAAACTGCCCTTTAAGAAGATGCACGCAAAAGGGCAGAACCATGTTTTCAAGCTATGTTACACAGATATTCTGTTTGCCCAAAGTATTCAAGTTGATATGATATGACAGGCAAGGGTACAATATACAAAATGTGTTTTGAATACGTTTAAAATGAATCAACACTGTTTTTATGTCTTGCTTTTCAATTGATAATGGTGATATTCAACTTGATTATCAAGATTTCAATGTGTAAAAGCACTATATTATGGTTATATATCTTTTAAATGGATGGTACACTAGGACAAGTCCTTGTATCCTTAGATATGAAGAACAGACAAGTCTAACACCTAGATATATACCAACACCCGCACCTAATTTAATATAACATAAGTCACAAGACCCAAATAGAGGAATCTGCCAATACTAACTTAGTCTATTTCTTCATTATTTCGGCTGATATGTTATATGTATTGGGTGATTACAAACAAATATTAGAGATTTCGTCTAAGCTTGTAACCAGTACTTAAAACTGTAGATAAGATTCAGCAAGGATATGTTCATGGAAAGAACAAAAAAATCTAGTTATCTTAAGAAACTCAGTGAGTTATTGAACATGAGAACAGTTCTTGGAGGCTTGCTCAATTGGTTCACCTAGCTAGGTTGATGTCTTGTGGGATGAACCTCTTGCTCAACTAGGGTATCCTTGTAAATGGTTCTTCTTTCCCCACTATTATGCTCTGGTTGATCAACCACTGGTGAAAACCATGAACACAGGACATATTGGAAAACTTACTACTGAGTTGGTTTGTGTAGTAATGATGACGGTGATGTCACGGTCGCAGTTATCAGAAAAGGATTGTGTTGGAGCAATGGTTGCAAATTTCAAGCAGCAATCTCTGAGAGTTTTCTGGTGGGTTTTCGCTATTGACAGGCTATCACTGATTTATGGAGAGGTAAGATTTCTGCACATATTCAGCAATCCCTACCTAATAGTGGATGATTTCTCTTGCCAGACTATCCATGGAGGTGACCTTAGACTACCCATGCGGGTGAACCACTAAATTCTTGGTATCTTGAAAAAGACTGTTATATACATATTTTCTCCACTTGCCTTAGTGCATTTGCATATGATCCTAATTTCTAAGAAATATAAAAAAATTAGCAAACTAGAGTTAGAAATCTTTGATTTCAGATAACCAGATTCACTGCAGCTTGGCACTAGCCCCAAGACCATAAATATCTCTTATAACAAAATCATACACCTCCAAAACACATTTACAATGCACAAGGGAGAAAAAAGAAACGTTTGTCACACTGTTAAGGTTTTAGATCTCAGCATTGAGATTGGCCCTATCAAAACTCAGGAAGAAAAGTCATAATTTATTTATAGTCAAATTTTTTAAGACGTCAAGAATTTTGAAACTGCTTTAAGATTCTCCAGTACCTGTTGAAACTTAAATCAAACAGGAGCTACTGACACCATACCCATATAAAGAACAGCAAACTAGGTTTGAAGATTAAGACCATGGTTGCTCTTTATAATTTAACCACGCAAAACTTAAGTTCTAGTAACCCGAAAAAACTTAATCACCATCAGGAATAAAACAGAACCATAAGCATTCCCAGTACTTACAGCGACGATAAATAGCCTCCTGCATATCAATTACCGTAGCCTGCAAAATACACCGAAGAGGCAATATGATCACATTCAAAACCCAGGAAAAAAAATAGTAATTGAAAACCAAAAAAGAAAAAACTGAGAGGAACAGACAATTAGATTAGAAAGGAAAAACTATCAGAAAAGCCAAGGAATTTATCACGAAAAATGTGGAAGACGAATACCGAATCGTTGAGCACAAGCCCACCCTTGATAACTTCTCTCCCGCTCCGAGAAACAACAGTGACCTTCATCTTGGGATAAGAGATGTGTTTTCAAAACTCGAATAATAGAGAACCAACCTCCCCAAAAACCGTAAAAAAGGAAGACCCTTTAGTCCTGGATTCTTCAAATCTTTAAACGCGAATACAAACAGATCAACGAACACTGGAAGCACAAAGGAAGATCAATCATTCAAAGCATATCTTCCGAAATATCTTCGACAAAATTAGGTGAAAGTGCCGACTGCCGAGTTTCTAATTTCACATAAATAGAAGGCTTGAGGCGTTCGAAGTTTCAGAAGGCTCTCTTTCTCACTCCTAGAAACTGAAGGTTATGGTTGGGGTTGTAGAGCTACCCATGTGCGAACTGTGACGGACGCTAGTCTTTTAAGCCTTAACAGAGAGCTGCGAATGGACCCGGATCCTAACATGGTTAAATTTGAAGCGTACTCGTCGTTCATTGATTGCTTTAAATAAAAACCTGTAACAACATAAATTGGCCCAACGGTTTTCATCAAAAAACAAATAAATTGGCCCAACGGTCGCCGCTCACCGAATTGATATGAATACGAAAAAATGTACAGACAGCCAAACAGGCAAGCTTAAGCTGTGCGGTTTTAAAGCCTAAATGTCGATGTAACTTTTGGCATGATCCATGTCAATATTCATAGAGAAAATAGTTAGGTATGGTGGTTAGAGCTGTTAATCTACCGCCTGAGATCTCAAAGTAAGCATTTAATTTAGGTATAGATTGTGGTTAATTTAGGTATAGATTGTGGTTGGCTTCATTTATAGTCCAAAGTTGAGTTTGGAGTCGGTTTGGGCTTTTGTTATGTAATTCGAAAAGCCTCAGTTAAATTTATATATATTTTATATATATTATATTTCAACATTCACATTCATAGAAAAAAAAATTAAAAGAAATATTGGAACAATTACATTTTATTTGGCCCAACCTAAACCCAGCTTGGGTTTGGGTTAGGACGGAACAAGGGCCAACTTAAGTTACTATATTTAGATTAGGCTGACCCTGAACTCATTGCAACCTGACCCAACCAGCACTGCCTACAGTTAGGGTGGTTATTTGATTACAATGGTAAGGCAGGCTAAATCAAACCTCAGGCCTTGGCTTGGTGGGGCACCAACTCTATTATAATTTTCACTAGGTATGTTAAAATCCTGAAGTACCCAACTTTATGCTGAGCACATAGTTAAATTTTCAAGGGTTTTTTTATAGTAAAACCCCCTGAGGTTTGGCTAATGGGCATGCGGTACCCCTGTGATTCAAAAATGATCACTTACTACCCCCGAGTTTTGTAAAACAGGCGCGTACGACCCTTACCGTTACTTGGCGAGCAACGGTGTTAAGTCCTAATTTTTTAAAGACTAAACTACCCCTCCTCTCTTTAACAGTTGCTCGCCCCTTTCCTTTGTCTCACAGAACCCATTCCTCCCCATTTCGACGAACCCTTCTTCCTCCTTCTCTCGTAACAGTCACCGGCGAGTGGGGACGACTTACGGGAGACGAAACCAACACGCCTTGGAATTGTTGGTAAGTCGTTCGTCCTTCTTCAATTTTGTTCTAGAAGTAATTGAAGCCAGGGTTTTTTTTTATCAGTCCAAATGAATACCTGCAAGAACTTGCGTTGAGGAAGAGGTTGAAGACAATCGTCGAACACCTCAAAATGGCCTACGACAACCAGCGAACACTAAGGCTAGAAACAGTAGACACAAGTCACAAAAATCGATCAGAGCTTAGGGTTTTTCTGCTTTGAATCTTCTCCAAACTACCGAACTTGCAACGGAACGCCAACTCGCTTGTTTGTAAGCGATGGTTGATTCTGCAAGGTCGCCTTGTTCACTCCGTCAGGTTGCTTGACTGGGATTTCCTTCAATCCGGTCGGCTTGTTTCTTGGTTCCCCAATCTCACTGATGTTGATCTTGTGCGCGCCTGCATTGGTTAGCCGAGAGATTCTGGAAACTTGTTGATGCATAAATTGATATCGGTTCATCTTGACTTTGGTTTTTCCTCTGCGGGATTTATTCGTGACGAGAATTTACTATCGTCGGATTCGATTGATCGAGGGCTTCGAGTTCTTGCTCGTGGATGCCCTGACCTAATTTACGAAAACTTTCTCTCATTGGTGCGACTGGATCAGGTTTGTCGAGTGTGGCGGAGGAGTGTCCGACGCTGCAAGAATTGGAGCTGCATCGTTGCATAGATCTCTCCTTGCGCGGGATTGCTGCATGCGAGAACCTCCAAATCTTGAAATTGATTGGCACAGTGGATGGTTTTTATAGTTCTGTCATCTCTGATATTGGTTTGACAATCCTAGCTCAGGGTTGTAAACGGTTGGTGAAGCTTGAGCTGAATGGATGTGAGGGAAGCTATGATGGGATCAAAGCGATTGGACAATGCTGCCAAATGTTGGAGGAGCTCATGCTTTATGATCACAGGATGGATGATGGATGGATGGCAGGTCTTTCATTCTGCGGGAATTTGAAGACTTTGAAGCTTCAGTCGTGCAAGCGTATTGATCCAAGCCCAAGACCTGATGAGTATTTGGGTTCTTGCCCAACTCTTGAGCGCTTACATCTGTAGCAGTGCCAAATTAGGAACAAGATGAGTATGAAAGCATTGTTTCTAGTATGTGGGGCTTTCAGGGAGATTGTCTTTTAGGATTGTTGGGGATTGGACAACGATATGTTTAGTATTGCAAGTTCTTGCAGGTATTCGGTTCTTTTGTTCTGTCATTTTCAATTTATTGCCTGATGCTTCTTCGAAGTTCTCTTGTTTTCTTTGTTTCCTTTTTTTTTTTTTTTTGTAAAATAAAATAGGTTGGAGAAGGTTGAAGACGACCGTCAAACACCTCAAAATGGCCTATGACAACCGGCGAACACTAAGGCTAGAAACAGTAGACGCAAGTCACAAAAATCGATCGGAGCTTAGAGTTTTTAGCTTTTTGCAAAAGGGATGCGTTGAGGAAGAGGTTGGAGAAGGAGAACAATGCGTTGAGGAAGAAGTTGGAGAAGGAGAATGAAGTAAGGGTTTTTTGTTTTTTGGGTGGAGTTGCCTGCAATCCTGAAGAAAGAACGAAGATAAGGGTTTGAAGTGAAGGGCATTTCGGCCATTTAAACAAAAGTACTAACGGTGTTTGCGTGCAAAGTAACGGCAGGGGGTGTAGGCGACGCTTTTTGAAACTACGGGGATAGTAAGTGATCACTTTTGAACCACAGGGGTATCGCGTGCCCATTAGCCAAACCTCAGGGGGTGTTGCTGTAAAAAACCCAATTTTCAATTTGCATCCAAAACCTATATAAAAGTCTATTTCGTCGACAGAGCTCGCACATGGACGATCCGGCCATGTTATTTAGGCGTGGTGTTCCATTTGTAAAATGGGCCGATAGCCTCTTTAAGAGTGACTGAAACACAGAAAGGCCTAGGATACGATTTTCATGCCCAAGCCCATAAATCTAATAACCATCTCAGGCGGAGAAATGCTTGCGAGTAGCAGAGGCGAAGATTCGAGTCCTCCTGCAACTGTCGAAGAGATCCAAAGGCGTCTCGTTCGTCCTTCATCACAAAGCTCAACCACCGATTCTCGGTCTCTTCCTCTCTAGCAAATCGAATTTCCTCTCCAGCTAACCTCGTCTTTATTTAATTTGTTGAATTTGTTGGTTTAGTTTCAGGAATTCGTCCGATGAGGACGCTGGATATGGTGGTGGTTCTATATTTCAGGTAACTTCGGCGGAGATCGGAAGAGATGGAGAAACGAAAACGAGAGGAATGAATAAGGAGAAGAAGCTTGAAGATTACTTGGATCCGGTCCTTCTATCCGCAATTTCTTCGAAATTGAGGCGCCAAAGAGGAGATAAGGAAACGAAACCTGTGAGGGTTTGTGAGGATTTCAAGTGGCCGGTTGAAGAGCTGAAGGCTTTCACAGAAGTTTCCAGAAAGGAAAAGAGGAGCGAATGGAGTAGGGGAGCCGTCAATCTCAACGAGGATATCGACGGAGATGCTGTTCATGATGAAGACGATGGCTGTAACGCATTTGGGCAATTCGAAGAAATTGTTATGAAGCTTTCCAAGGAGTGAAGGACGAGGTCCTCAGAGGAAGGATAACGAGTTCGTATGAAACTCAGTCTCTTTGACTTTCATTTTCGCTTGGGTGGGGGTGGCGGGTTTGTTGAAACCGGACCGGGCATCCCAGGAAGTCGGTCCGGGTCATCCCAGACCTTCCTTCAATTTTGAAAAATTACAAATACCTCTCTATTCACACTTTCAAAATAACATTTACCTCACTTTAGATTTTGTTATTTATGATATTTATTATTTTTTTGATTTTTAAGTGATAACTAAAGGTTTTAATTAATTTTGTTGATTTTTCACTATGAAACTGTTTTATCTTTATTAATTAATAAATTCCACTTTTTAACTTGACAATATTTCTACATATCTCAATAAGTGTCAAACAAGATTAATGATTAGGTTAACATAGGATAAATTAAGAAATTTAAAAAGTTTATAATCAGATTAAAATATTATTTAACTAAACTATTAACTTTAAATCAAATATGTTTTTTCATAGAAGGGGATAGACAAAATTCATTTTGTCGACCAAAAATGTGGATTATGATGGTTAACTCTAAGTGATGAAATATCCAATAGTATGAAATTCAGCATATGCACTTAACAATTTTAATCAATTACCACTCCTTACAAAGGGTGGTAAATGTTATGACCAGCTAAATGTAAGCGGTGGTCAGTGCGTTTTTAAAAACGTCAGGGGAATATTTGTAAATTTCCCAAACTCGAGAGAAGTCGTTAAATTCGTTAACGACCGAAACGTTTACTTGCTCGACCAGGAACTAAGCCCAGTGGCAGAGTCGTAAAAAACCCTCCTTTTACGTCCCTTTTGTTCTGCTCCAAATTTGAATTCAGTCAGATGAAGGATCTTCCGTCAACAGACTCTCGGTGTCGGTGCAGCCAACGAGTGATGAGTGAATATCGCTCTACTAAGCAGTTAACACTGGTTCTGTAGCTACCCTTCGAGAGTTCATCGAAAGTTCGAAACCCTAGCCGGAGATAATGGCTTCGTCGGCGCGTTTCTCTGTTGAGGATAAGGATCTCGACGACGCTGAGCTTTGGGCCGTGATCGATTCCGCCGCAGCTTCGCATTCATCCTCTAAATCTCGAAGACCCCTTTCCCTGAAGTGCGCCAATCTTCAGACTCCCAGTCCGGTCTCGAATTCCTCCCCTATGACCAAGTTTTCCAAGAACACTAGGCACCGGTACACGGTAGAGAAAGATGTTAGGGTTTTGGCCGACGGTGAGGTTTTACAGGAGTCTTCGATCGATTACCGACCTCAGAAAATTGCAAGATCTTGCATTTCTGAATTGAATGAAGACAATCGGAATCGGATGGTTATCGTCAAAAATTTGCAGCCGACGCCGACGACGCCGTACTACTCGTATCAATCACCGGATACCAGAAGGCTTTCGGTGCAGGAAGTTAGTCCTGCTTCAGAAATCTCGCCTTTCAGCTTCCAGCAGAGCGATGATAAAGATAGCATGAGACATAGCTTATCCGGCCGATTTCCTTCCGTTTCACTCTTCAAGGAATACCAGAACGCGGCCATGGCGGTAATTGTTTCGTTTTCCTTGTTTTATTTATTTTTATCTTTCGTAATCTGATTGAATTTATATCCAAATCTTTGTAGTTCTTTCTTTGATCCTAATCTTTACTTTTCTTTCAAGTCTATCCGGCTTAACAGTCACCCTAGCAATTATGGGGAAGTATTATAGCGAAAGTAGAAAGAGAAATCTATACTATTAATGAATTAATGAAGAGAAGAGGGGGAATATTCCTTTTAGATTCTGGCCTTCCTTTCTTTTTCTAAAATTTGCCCTCCCCAAACAAAACAATCCCCGCTATTTTAAACTAACTACCTCGGGCTGTTTATCCAAGTAGGCCCACGTTTTCTACGCACGTAGCGTGTGCAGCCCCTAGTGTATAGAAAAGAAACAGCAAATGCCTCATTTCACCCTGAACAGGATCTCTCGTTGGGTGAAAATGACTAAAGAGAGCTTTCGCATTCATGAAGCTAAGACAAAAACAATGTTCTCAAACACAATAGCCAAAGAGAATAAAGCCCCATCCCATATCTGCAAGGATCATTCCTCAATTCGGGAAAGCTGACTCTACCAGAGGGCTGGCACAAGACAGACTCAATGAGAACTACACTCGCTATTTCGGGAGTGCAATTCTGTAAGAACCAAATAACAAGAGGCAACCATATTAAGATATTTTAATTTTCACCTGGAAACACTTGAATCCTTAAAAGTGAGCCTTCTCCCAATATCGATACACCCAAGATCCTTTCCATGGGATCCATCCTTCTGTCTAACATATATCTTCCTATTGCTTAATTCTTTGCTCCCATCACTTGCTTGCAAGATTCAATTAGCCAGGAAAGCATACCAACTAACTAGCTTTCATATTGCTTCGCTCTAAATATCTTGATCTCAGGAAGGTGTATTAGACTATTAGTCTTCATAAGCTATTGATTTACTATACAAAGCCGAAAAGGGCTTCTTACAGGATCATATCAAGGTAGTAGCTCAGAACACCAGGATGAGTTTGAGTTCGTCCACCTGATCAGCCTGTTCAACTTAAGAAATACTGAGTTGCAGTCCCTCTATCTCCCATAAAAGGCTCATTTGACCCCTCGGTGGCTCCAAGCTATGAAAGAAAAATAAAATGCCTTAGCAGCTAATTCTCTCGAAAAAGTGTATGTATAATGCACACAGGTATTCCCAGGATTCTTTCTTTTCATGTCTGGATCCACATTATACAAATCAATCTATCTTTTTCTTCTTTTCAAGCAAGCCAGTACACAATTAGCTAAACAACTTCCACTTTCAAATAGACATTGGCTACTATTTGTAGCTCCTTGTACAGCATTTCAAGTAGGCACTTGAGAAGTATTATATTTGGAAAGCTCATGATGGTAAAGATTTCAAGAATCCTACACTCCAAAGGCATCCTCCATCATCTTGAGATTTTCTCGGGATGATTAATAAATGCTTTCCACTGATGAAAATCTTCATAATTCATGTCCACTAGTGATATTTGTCCTAAGTAAACATCTCTTTCCTTAAGGGGTGAACACTTATTTTCAGAAAGGGAATGCCACCTAGCGTTTCTGGGTTTGGGTATTCAAGTATGTTAAGATTTAGAAATAATAATACATTAAGGTTTAATTATACGTATAATTAAAGATTCTGACGTTAGATATTATCATTTTCTAATCTTATTAAAAAAGGCAGTTTAAAAACAAACTACTTATTTTTGTTGTGGTAGAACTCCTGTTTTTCTATTAGATCTATTGTATTGATCAGGATGTGAAAAAGGGTTTGGATTATCACATTTTATGTTACAATAGGATAGAAAGACATCGTCCTGCTATATTTTCTCTTTTTGTTCCCAATAAAAGTACCTTTTAGTATCTGAAAGATTTTATGAGATTTAATGTGTCCCATATAAAATAAACATCTAAAATAAGGGGAAAGTCCAGTTTTGAGATGAGTTTGCTGCATCTACAACCTTTGTTTTTTTTTTTTAAATCCCATGGCTTTGTCTAGTTTTGCTAAACCTTTATATCACAATATCAAATTATAATCCCATGGCTTTGTCCAGTTATGAGATTTCCTTTGTATAATGCAGTTTTTTCCGTAGTCTAAAGGTTACACTTGCATCTTCCTGTGTATAATGAATTTTTTTCAATACTGAATGGCAGAACAAGATTTGTGCTTCTGATGTTAACTAGGAGAAAAGATATTGTTGATTTATTTTTGTTTGATTTGATGATTTATTTTTTGTATTCTCACTTCAATGAGCAGATTCTAGAGAGAAATGATTACACGATTATTAATGGAAGTCCATATATAAAGAAATCAGGTAACAAACTGGATTTAGAGTTCTGTTTTCATCATTTTGTCGTTACAAATGATGAGTGTCTTAAAGATTTAATTCCTTAATCTATTTTTATAGGTGAGGGTATCATTTAATTTACTAATCCGTTCTATAGGGTGGAGGAAGATATCATTTTACTTCAATCTGTCATTTGAAATCAAAGATAAATCCATAGAATTTGATGAGAACCGGAATGTGCAGCGTGCTGAATTTGTGGTTCGAGCATACATGCAGTAAGTCCATTGGCTATTCAACATAACATAGTCATGAAATAATTTAGTCTGGAATTCTTATTCTTGAATTTATTTTTTTGATTCTAATCATAATTCTCATATTCTGGTTTTGTGACTAGAGGTGGTAGGTTCTCAGATGGATGGGGCTCATGTGAGCGGCGTGAGAAAAGGTTTTTGAAACCAAATCATGATATCCCCAGCACAGCGGAAACCAGAGCCAAAAATAAAGCATGCCAAGTAGGTGCTTCAGTTTTGTTATTGCCATTTTTCTCTAACTTGTTTAAAGTTCTGCTGAGTAAAAATTTAAATTGATTCCCATCACACATTTCACGTCCTGTTCAATTCAAATGTAGTATTTTATTTATTTTTTGTGCTTAATATTGAACTATATTTATGAAGTCCTTAATTAGGTCGGTGTTTTGTGCTCAAAGCATAAGTTAAGTGAATAGGTCAGTTCCTTCTTATAATCATGAGCAATTGAGAACTTGTAGAATCGTGATATTTGAAGTGCTCTATGGTTTATGAAAATCTACTTTGTTGCATATACTGCATTGATGATGAGATTGAACCTTTTATTGATGTGGTTGGTGGTTAACTGGTTGTTAGCATAAAATTGTTATTAAATCTTGAGAATCATTTGCTGAAGTCTGGAGAATGGAATTTAAATTCTTTAATAAAGGTAAATTTACCTCTTTGCTCAGAAAACAACGGGGTAAGGAACTGCTTATGAGGCTCCAATAATAGGCTGTTTAGAAGCTGTCAAATTTTATTTTAGATGAAAATGTACAATGCACATCCTTTAGTCAATTTTGGAATGATGTTTTTCTTTGCTTTCATTTTTCCCCTTCCATATTAGGAAATTAGCATAAATTTATGACTGGGAAATTAATATTGTTTTCTGTATTGTACACATGTTGACGGGGAGGCTGAGACCTTGAAATCTAACCATTTATTTGGGGATAGAAAAAATGTAATTAAGATATATTTTGCTACCTACAAGTAACACTTATCCATGGGATGAATACTTATCACTAGATGAGTGCAGGAAGGAGGACAATTAACATAACTTTAGCAACCTGGAAGCTAACACAAGAGTATCCATACAAGATGAATGCTTCTGGTTTGGTGACAGACAGAGGGACATTGATGATTATTACTAGGTGTAGAAGGGGAGGTGATTAATGTAAATATACAGTGACAGAGAAGTCAATGCTAAGAGTATCAACATGAGAAGATTGCTTATCACTAGATTTGTGTGGTTGTCCTTGACTTTGGAAGACGATTATGTGTATCCTAGAATCCTTGGGGTTCAACGCTTATTGATAAATGTGAAATGAGGGTTTTGAATGCTCATCAGTAAAGATAATCATATGGCAGAAGTTAACACCGGAATATCTATGTGTGTTGTGAACTGTATCACATTTACTTGTGTACATGTGTAGGTTGTGAATGCTTATCAATAGATGCAAATGAGACTTGTTGCTGCTGAAAAATGATCAGATGTTTTGACCGTTTCTTTCTGTATAGTTGGCCTCCATTCTTTGAAGATAACAATTTTTATAACTCAATTAAATGCTGATTATATCAGAATTATTTTGATAGTGTGACAAAGGTGATTATAAAATTATATGAATTGCAAATTGGAGTTGTTTTAACTTGTTAGAAACTTGCAATTAAAAAAAATGCTTTATTTCCCTATACCAACTTATGTTTCAGCGGGAATGTTGACATAATTCCTTACCTGATTCGGGATTTGTTTTCCATTCAGAGATCAATTATTATAGTTGTCTTGGATGCTGCTGAAATAATAATGACCGTAAGGTGAATGAAATTTTTTCTTGGAGATTTAGTTCTATAAGAAGATACCTCTGCAAATACGCAATAGTGTTGCCTAACTTGTACATGGTCTACAATCAAGACTCACTCTGGTTGTTTGCCTAAAAATATGCAATCGAATTCCATCACATTTTATCGCACATGCTAAAATGCTTTAGAATTTGTTTACTCTTGCTCTCAAAAATATCTTTCCCATTTGGTTGTTGTATTTGTTTTGGCATCCTCATCTGCAATGTCTCATTCTAAAATTCAATTCTTACCATCTCAGTTATTTGAAGTCCTTGCTTTTTATTTTTTTGGATGTATTATGTGAATTTCTAGTGATACTTTCATGATTGTCCCCTGTACTGCATTTCCTTCCATTACCCTATGTAGATAATTCCTTGTCTGGCTGTGTACAGGACCTGTTAGGAATTGGGGAGTACCGACCAGGGACAAGCAACACTCGTTGATAAATCTGCAGTTCACTGACATACCGTCAATCCTTGATTCTAGAAGAGTTGAAGCGTTATATGGTTGAATGAAATTGTATGAACAGCTTCCTGGCCGATGCAGATCAAAGCCACAAATTTGGGATAATTAGGGAAGGAATGAGTGAAAATCAAAAAAATAAAATGAATATATAGGGAAGATAATTCTTTCCTGCAACACCAGGTCCAGTTTTCTTGTCAGACGGGGTTTTTTCTTGATCTGACTCAGGCTCCATTTGACTCCATAATATGTGAAGAGGGGTTAAATTTTGCCACCTCAAATTGCGCTAAATGCTTGATCGGATACTGGAAGGCCTCAATTGTGTCATCCGAACGATTGTTTCATATCCTTTTTGACTTTTTATTTGTTGCAAAGGTGGTAAAGAAACGTGGTCTGTGCGCTTTAAAGTACGTTTTGGTTGTTGATTCATGTGTTCGAAATGTTATTTGTATTTCAGAAGCAATTTCTGGAATTTTTTATTTGTTTCCTCGAAGGCAATACGTTTACCTGTTGCAATTGATCTTTCTAGGAATTAAAATTAAGAAGTTTTCCTTTTTTTTAAAAATTTTTTGTGTCCTAATTTTACTGGAGAAGGTTGAAGTGAATACGTTGCTGCCACTGTTATGGAACGTGTACTGCTCTACGTTTTATGTATATACCTTCTTAAGGATTTTTTTTAGAGAATTAATATTGTGCTCATGGGGAGCTCACGTTGTAGTCCATCACATACATTGCAAATCAGTGTAACAAGACAAATTAGAAAGATTTCATCTTTGCATCGTATTAGAGTTTTTTTTTTCTTTTAATCTATTTTTAGTTATCTAACACATCTACTTAATTTAGTAATTAATTTACCTATAACTAGCAAGAACAAGTCATCCTAGTATCTTTTGTTCAAAGCTCAATTTTCTTGATGTATGTAATGGATCATAAGCAAATCGTCTGCCATGCTTTCGTGATTTGCTCCTTGATGTGGCCATGAGATACTGCCATACGGAGCATCTCATGGCCAATGTTTTTTGCATATGGGGCCCACCTAAAACATTTACAACATTCAAAAAATTGACCGTGAGATGCTCTACATGACAACATCTCACGGTCACTTCATATACCAAAAAAAAAAAAAAAATCTTACGATCACTTTAGGGAGCAAAACAGGGAAACATGTCAGACGATTCATTCCTTCCGGATCATAAATGGATTGTTCCAGTAATTGACATTTGTTAAACTCTCGTATAGGGAATTGCGTTTTGTTTCCTTTGCCTTTGTGTGTGTATGCGAGCATCAATTGATGAACTGATTTCCTCTATGATGTCGGCATTTACGGCGCCTTTACTACGTCCGTTTCATGCCGACACATGGAGAGCAAATGGGGTGGGGTACAAACCAATGACCTTGACCCGGGTTCGTTTTATACTCTCTATCTCTCTCCACTTAATGAAATTTCTCAAATCCAAACTTACTTGACTTGGGTTGGAAACTCAATCGGCTTGATCACTTAGCTTGGGTCACCTTCAGCCCTTACTTGTAGCCATGCATGTGAGAATTTGTAACTAAGCATGCGTGGATTTATAACCAAACATGAGAGGACTTATAACCAAGCATGAGTATGGGTGGACTTGTAACCAAGCATGGGTGGACTTGTAATCATGCATGTGAGGACTTGTAACTAAGCATGTGTGGACTTGTAACCAAGAATCAGGGGCGGTTCAAACATTTTGGGGGCCTTAGGAAAGTTTATAAAAATGGGGCCTTTTAATTAAAAGGCGGCTCAAACTTGGTTCTTCACCAAATACCTTTTGATTTGAATTTTGTTCACTTTTATCAATAAGGTATTTGTTCAAGGCCCCTCTTTGAGATTCTACTAAACTTTCTTTCTTTTTCTTAAGTTTTTCATATCCAGATACGTATTTTTTACTTGTTATCTCAAATATTAAAAACAAATAGTAAATAGAAGAATATAAAGTATTTTCTATTGAGTGATGGAAATCAAATGATTAACTTCTGAATAGAACGTAACTTGAATATGAAAAATTTTCTAACAAGTAATTGGAAATTAAATGATTAGAAGAAGTAATTTCAAACAAGTGATGAGAACCTGAAATATCTGAATAAGGCTATGAAGAATATAACAAATTTTGGGGGGGCCTCCATAGATGGGGGCCTTAGGCGGTGGCCTTAGTGGCCTACCCCTTTGAGCCGCCCCTGCCAAGAATGAGAGAATTTGTAACCAAGCATGAGCATGACTTGTAACCAAGCATGGGTGGATTTGTAACCATGCATGTGAGGACTTATAACTAAGCATGCGTCGACTTGTAACCAGACATGAAAGGATTTGTAACCACGCATGAGTGAACTTGTAACCAAACATGAGCATGGGTGGACTTATAACTAAGCATGCGTGGACTTGTAACCCAGCATCAGTATTAGTTGACTTCTAACCAAGCATGTGAGGACTTGTTACCAAACATAAGGGTTGGGAATAAAGCCAGTTGGCCTTCATTGGTCGAGTTGGGGATAAAGCCGGGTCAAAACAATTGGGTGAGCCAGAAAGTTGTGAAAGAAGAGCCCGCACCATTTGCTCTCCACGTGTCGGCATGCAACGGACGCAGTAAAGGCGCCGTAAATGCCGATCCGGCAGAGGAGATGGATTCTCAATTGACCCACACTTCAATGAACCTTGGAACACCATTCATCCTTGAAATACCCATCTCTGGAGTGGCAAGGCAAGGCCGAGCTGCTAGACGTGTTGGAAAAGCCGAAGCTGGAGAGGTGAGTTGTATAATGTGGTCACGACCTAAGCTGTTAAGACAAGGACCGTCAACTGGTTTGGATTTCCACCAGCTTAACACATCGACCAGTTGAATCACAGGAAATGACCCTTTGAAGGCTCGGGAACACTTAATTTCGCACTCAATTCTGGTGAAGGGGTTGGGTCTCGTGATTGGGGGTTCTTGTCTCAGCAATGTTTTGTGACACATAAACGACTTTTACGTGACTCTTTCCACCGTTTGATTTGGACCCCGAATTCGAAATCAAGAAACCTGAACTTTAAATTTCTTTTGTGGGGTTTTTAAGCAAAATTACAGACTGAAATCTAGATTTCTCGTTGCTCCTAATGCCCATAAAAATCACCCCATCAAAACGTGCCGCAACCACGTATCCTCTCAATAACCATCCACCTACCTATCACTTGGTTCAAGCGTGTAAGTGCACGCTGGTGCCTCCCCAGTTTATATGAACACATTAATGGGTTGGTTGCTTGCACCCAAAGCAATATCCCATTTAAAAAATCATTTACAGTTCCTCTCTTAATTCGAATTACTCTTTTCAGTTTTGTCACTACGGTTATATCAAGCATCATGAAGGAGAGAAATAATAGAGAAAGATGGGCATCCACAGAAGCTAGAGAATAGACAGATCGGTCTGAACATGTCATAAAACAAACGGGTCCATCCATGTAGAAAACCTCACAAGAAAACAAGGCTACTTGACAAGTCTGACCCAACCTCAATTTTAGGTGGATTCCTATTTTTCTTTGAAAGATTCCCAACAAATAATACGTACCTTATCCTTACTTAGCCTTCTTGTCGTATAGTCATTTGGAAGACTCAACTGACATGCATAGGACACCCAGCACCAGTAATTAATCTGTGCCAGTGGTACCGTTGTCTGTTGATGTGGGACACCCAGTAATTAATGGAGGTCATCACAGTTCCCAAATAATGAAACCAATGGAGAGACATTATCACATGATTCACATCACATGACACCCAACCCCCAACGCTGGCTTTCTTTTCGACTTTACTGCACTGTCCTTCTTATTGGAATGTGAAACTACAAAAGTAGGAAAAATCGCTGTTACAGATGTACTAAACTCGCACCGTTTTTCTGGGACTTTTCCAAAGGTTGAAAACTGAAGGGTAAGTTTGAATTTCTTCCATAAAGAGCAAGATTTCTTTCTCTCCTTTTCCTTCTTTTCACTGTTCAGGTAACAGAATCCCCAAAAAGTACAATTGCCTCGCAGTAAATCAAGCTTACAAGAAGGATACCCACAAGACCAAATCCATCAAAACCTTCAAAACACCTCTCCTGCTTATTCTGATACTCTTCATTTGCTTTTTCAGAAAGCTCAAAAGTCTATATTGCAAATGGAGCTTTATATCTATAACCAACAGGACACCGCACCTATTGCAAATCCATGGTTGCTTTAGCATCAAGGCTTATCGTCCACTCGTTGCTTTCGGCGGCAATCCTTCCTGAGCTGCGACCAGCCATCCTCCCAAATGAACCCACAGCTGATAAGCCCTTGAAGCTGCTGCTGCCCTCACTCAAATTCTGCGATTTCCTTGACCTTCTTGGCTTTGAAAGGTTGATGTCTTTATCTGTATCATCATAGGTCTTGATCTCGGCAACCACGAGTCGAGCAATGTTGCTTCTGCAGAAGGGGCACACCGGGGCAGTTGGGCACACAGTCGAGGGATTAGGCTTGTTGTGGCAGCACAATGCGAGTGTGCAATGGGCACACATCTGGTGGCCGCATTCTTGCACCTCAATTGTGCAGACTTGCTCAAAGCAGATGCAGCAAAGCTCATTCTCGCTGGCCTACATGAGATCATAGTTTCTCAGTCAATACGGAAACCCAATTCACAGTGATAATTTTCTTTATTCTGTGTAAAGAATGGCTTCATCTCCATGACCATAGAAATGAAACAAGGCCTGAATTGGAAAGCAAAGCCTAAAAAGAGTATATGTTAAGAAGAACATTATTAATTGTGCAGAGTTCCTACAACAGCTAGAGTTATATGGAGAATTCACAATTCATGGTCTGTACAGTACTAGAATTTATATTTTCCAATGACTCATGGAAAAAATATGTTTACCTATAAGTACAAAGAACAAAATTTCAAGAGCGAATTTTCACATCTTCAAAATACACATTCACAGTAAATTTGACAGATAGTCTAAGTAATGGAGAGAGGGGGGAAGAAATTACCTCGGAAACATTGTCATCAACTCCGGCATCAGAATGTGATGGAGACGAAGGCATATATGCTGTGCCCTTCAATATTTTCTTCTCCCTCTCAATGTTTGCTTCCATTAGAGCCCTTTCTAGCAGTGCCTTTGCCTCGGGATCTAGCTCGCTGATAAACTTCAAAGGTGATGGCCAGACAAGAGGCTCTGCTGAGGAAGGATCCAGCAGAGCTGCACATGCTCCATGCTTGTACTTCAAAGCAACCGTGAATGGTATTCTCCTGCAGAGAACTCACCTTTCAGTAATAAGCGCACTTGCAGATGTTCATACAGAATCGCCAACAAGAGATCAAATATATCAATGCTGTCATTCCACTTATCAAACAAATGGAAACAGGGACTTCCACATAACAGGAATCCCTATCATCTCATTGCCTAATTTTGGTTTCAATCCACACCAAGCTATAACGAACATATTAATTTCCCGGTTCAACAGCAATCAGGAGATTAAATTAAATTGTCGAAGCTTACCCAGATGAATCCCTTTGAAGCCGATCTGCTCCCCAAGCAAGCAATTCCCGGATACAATCCATAGAACCCCCACGAGCTGCCAAATGAAGTGGAGTAGCTCCTGGGCAGCTGTAATTAAGACTTGTGTTAATCTAAAAGATTATAGACATGGCATCACTGATTGATAATACAGTTCGGAAAAGAGTTTTTTTAAGGCTATTACCCATATGCACCGGTTGAAGCACAGACAAGAGCCCCACTGCCCAACAAAATGTGAACGCACTCAGGCCGCCTTTGACGTGCCGCTAAGTGCAATGGCATGGCTCCATTGCCGTCTCTGGTATTCACAAATCGTGCAAATCCCCTGCAACCCAATCCAAGTCATATAATCAAAACGAATTAAGGTTTGAACTAGAGATAGAGAGACAAAGAAAGAAAGCCCACCAAGAATCTGCAACACGGGTGGAATGGGCAGCAGAAAGAATGGCTTGAAGACAATCCGAATGGCCGTAGTAAGCAGCATAGTGCAAGCAGGTTCTTCCGTGAAGGGAATCAAACATCAAAATCTAAAAAATTTTGACGATAACTCGGATCAATTTCTCCAATAAAGTTCAAAAGACAAGGAAAAAAAAAATCAACAGATGATTCCAAATGTGAGAGTAAAAGAGAGGATTTTTACATACATTTGCTCCTGCTTGTAGGAGCAATTGCACGCAGACGATCTTGCCGTGCATAGCAGCCAACATAAGTGGAGTCTATACCAATCAAGGAAAAATAAATTGTAAAATAGAGGAAAAGTATAAAGATAAAACGGAGGACCAAGCATTCCTTAATCGAAGCACAGAAGGTGAAACATCAGAAAGCAAATTCACCTGTTTATGACGATTCAAGATATCTGGATGAACAGATCGATCCAAAATCCGAGAAAGAACCTGGCCAACATTGAACCCACCAACTCGCAATCACAAACAAAATCAAGAAAACCCCACCAATAAAAATCCGGAAAATTCCAACGAAACCCAAAAACCCACCTGGATCTGGCCATTTGCAGCGGCTATATGAAGTGCAGAATGCCTATCATAAACAGTGGTCTGATGCAGAAGACTTGGGTCTCTCTGCAACAGAGTTTCAAACTGATCCAAGTCTCCAACTTGAGCAGCAGTGAAGAGTCCATGCCCATGGCTCGCTCTGCAACTCAGTCCTTGACCCATCCCTCTCCACCTTCTGTGTCCGCTCCCAACACCCGAAGAGGCGCTCCTCCTCCGCTCTCTCTCGCGCCACCTTCCACAACGGGTGGTGGCGTCGATCTTTAAAAGGTATTATCAACATTAAGTAGCATTAGAGAACGGAGAGAGACGGCGAGGTGGAGCTGCCCGTAGAGAGGGTGTGAAGCTGACCGAGAGAGTTTCGGGCAACAGTCGGATATTTTCGGGGCCGATAGATTTGAGTCAAATTTAATAAGAAATGAATACCCTTTGTCCAAATTTCACTTTCCACGCGTTATTACGTATGATTCAACGCTGCTGGTCAGGAAGAGATATCCTGACCGTTCAGATCCGCCTCTCTTCATTTTTGGTCGTCCGATTAGTGTAGACCGATATGGTCAATGAATTGTCGCATGGGATACAACTCAATGTTATTATTTGTTAAAATCAAGAAAAACTTCACCATGGTCTTATAATTTCAGATACAATCACTCGTTTGCCTGTCATATAGTCGATAACCACGCATCCACTTATGTACCTCTGTCAAGAAGCACGGCATGGCAGAGATACTTCTCTTTGATGAGGGTGGAGCAACTCAAACGATGACCGATATCTCAACTGGAGGTGGGGTTGTTGAACAGTATTTCCTTTTAATGAGCGTAGGAATGGAACTAGTAAATTTGATTATATTGCATTTCACGAGAAGTTTAATTTACATTTGAGGGAAATCTTCCACTACAAAGCAGGGGTCTAAAAATATGACATTTCACCGAAAGCAAGCAAATATTATTGACAAAAGTTGCCATTTCCAACGATCACTTATTTACCACCTATGATAGCTTTATGGAAGTGTTTAATTTTTGTCAAGACGATCCATCACTTCAACTAACTAAATAAATAATTATATCATCTACACAAATTTGACAATCTAAATTCGTGCGTAATATAATTATGTCTACTCAAGATGCAAATTCTGAGCTCTTTTTTTTTTTTTTTGGTAACGAAATTCCGAGCTCCTGGTGGATTTCAAATCGTCTACCGCCATTAACTGTAACCGTACACATATACCATCCAACAGTCGTAGAGCTTCTGATTTTGAAAATATAAAAAATCCTTTTCACGAAAAGAAACTTGACCGTGAGATACCCCATGTGGTAGCATCTCACTTACGCCGCAAGTATTGCAATAGTAAATGGCAGTAGATGATATCTTCCCCTATTGGTGTGCTTAAAATTTTTTTTTTCCTTTCAACCTGGTTCCCTAATTGAGAATTTAATAATAAGTTCAGCCTACCATAAATGTGCACCTTTAACTTAAAGGCCATCAAAATTGTTGTTTTTTTTTTTGGTAGAATAAAAGAGTGAGGAAGGGGGCTATGACCAACCCCTGGCCGTGACCATGGTGGCTTCCACCTCCACTATGGAATGTTCAGATTGAGCCAAAGTTAAAATGGCATCAAATTGACTTTTGTTATTTGTTTTATCAAACTAGACAACATATAAGATGTCTCAAATGCGCTTGCATATGTAGACATACACATGAACAAGAGGTATATAACACATTTGGGTAAGTAATATTCCTGCAAGCTCACTTTTGGCTTAGGTAAATTAGGTCACCGGAGAATCAACGTGGGGCACTGCAAAACCACCATGCAAGAGATTCACGCAAGCGTACTGATTATTGAACAACGAAGGAGCTAGCACAAAGATTAATACTGGGTAGACCATATATATATATATATATATATCTTATGATGAAATGTCCCATAGGACATGTTTGCCTGCAGGAATGAAGTAACGAAAAAGATGACTTAAGAGTGACGGAGTCTTCTTGTCACTTCTCAGAAACTCTGCCTTTTCCGAAAAGCCACACTTTACAAATTAAGGATTTGCGCCTGAAATTGAAGTCCTTCCTCTATTAATGTTAATTTTTTCTTTCGGTTTCTTTTAACTTCTCTAGAGCAAATCAGTCCTCTGATCAGTTATCTGTTCTGCCATTTTCTTTGTTAATTTCTTCATAAAGTTTTAAGACTCCATTCCAAGTTTGTCATTCTTAAATGATTGCATTTACAGCTAGGTTTTTGGGTACTTGTGTCGCTGGAAAGTGGAAATTACTCATATCGTATCCATAACTGGAACCAGTTGTCTCTCTATCTAAAATGAACTTGGCCCTTTTTTGTGGGGATGACATCGGAGCGGCCGGGGTTTGGTTTCAGTTATTTATGATCCAAGATTCACACTGTATGAAGCTTGCTTGCATTGTACCCAATTGAATATGTGTATTCTATTCTTCTTCTTCATGTACAATGTGAGAGTGTGAAGTCATCCAAAAGCTTTTCCGAGGATACAAGATGTCGGTGCTACCACTTGTACTTCAATTACAAATATTATTATATTTTACTTCAGCATTCATTTTTTTTCTTTTCCTCTTCGAGCGTTATTCGAAAGGAGCCTATTAAACGGAGGAATAAATCGTCAACCGCTTTTTGCTGATTTGGTCCCTATGCGGCCATAAGATGCTGTCACGTAGAGCATCCACGACCATTATTTTTTCATGTAACCCTACTTGGAAACATTTAAAACAATCAAAAAATATTGACTGTGAGATGCTCCACATGGAAGCATCTCACGGCCGCATGAGGGATCAATATAAGGAAGGGCCAATGATGATTTCGTTCCATTAAACAGTTAGGTTGTATGTAGTAGCTTCGCATGATCGATGTAATAAAGCGAATAGTGTAATAGGGACTTGGAATTACTTCAGCAATGCATTGCAGCTATCCTTGAGATGGTTATAATGGAATGTACCTAAAGATAGCATTTGGTGGGGTTGAAATCGAATGGATTGATGCTCTCGTTAATTTTTCCTTTTTAGAATCGAGAGCCTCTGGGGCATATTGAAATTCTATGATCATCCAACAGCAGCATCCCATGTGAAATGACGTTTTATATTAAAGTAGCAACTGTCGTTGGATGTTACACATGACAACATCTAACGGTGGCTGCATCGTCTGCCGCACCAATCCAGCGGCAAACAATTGCGCCCCGGATACAACGGTGATAACCCATATCGTCGACCGGTAAAACAAATAATGGCGGGAATTTGAGCTTTACCACGGATAGAAAGTGATTAATTAATTTGTAATCAAAATCCTAAATCTCAAAGAAAGATGCCCAAAACATGAACAGGGCACATTGCAAAGTCTCAAAAAAATATTTTCAAAGTAAGGAAATAAATGATCTATACCATTATAGGAAAGGTTAGAAGATGCCGGACAAATATTTGGTTTCTTGCAAATGCCGGTAAAAAATTGAAAAGACTTTGGTATCCCTAGAAAGTTAGGAATTTCTTGATGCATATGCCTGTCTCTTTAATTAATATAGTATGCCTCTAAAAAACATTTCAGAAGTCTATAGGAAGTGGTTTGCTATTGTATCCACCAACTAACTGTCCAAAACAATTTTTTATATATCGCGTAGACCTACTAGTCTAATCAAAGCTTGCAGTCTAATTAAAGCTTCCATAGTACATAAGACTCAGTACTCCTGTGAGCAGTGGAAGGACCCACATACTCTGTCGGTAGAATCTTGCAGAGAGCTGAGGTCAAGAATTGCAAAGCCTTAAAGCCTCGCCAGCCTTTGTCCGATTTGTACGTATATGTTCATACCCAACCCACATCTACCTCTAGATCCGAGCATTGGCTCATGCCATACACATTCGAAGTCGAAATTTGGCTTTACAAAAAATTAACTTCGTATTCAATCACAATCCAAATAAGTGAACAACTGATATTTTCATGAATGTCTCTGCCAGGGACAAAGGCAGCTTGCTGGGGATAGATAAGATTATATTATAAGTGAACAAGTATTTTGCAGATTATATTATACCCAAAGCATCATGGAAATTAAGGAAGCAACTGTCCAGAACATCTAGACCTTGATCAATTGGTCGGTTGATAGGCCACGTCGTACACCTCATCCTAATCCCAAGCATTTTGCAGGACATGTAAGTAAGTGGCAAGGAAATGGGTGACTAAGGGACCCGTGTTGGAATAGTTATCTTGTGTTTAGTTAGACTAAAGAATCTGTTTTGTGATTTGTCTTGTTGTTACCTATTTAAACTAGACTAGGGGTCTTTGGGTAGTGTTTGAGAAATCTTGAGTTGTACTGTGGATCTGGCTCCCTCCCTAATCAGAACTATTTGTTTTATTATAATTTGCCTATCTGGGACCTATCATTGGTCTAGAATGTTCAAAGGGAAATCTTGATCACCCTGTTGCAGGAATGAAAGTGGAAGAACACACAGGCTGTGCAGCTGAATTGTTTGCTATCTATGTATAAGATAAGGATTAAGCAGAGTTAACTGTTACTGGAGGTGGATGCTCAAAGTGATTTGGAAATCCCCTACTGAGCTTCCATTTTAATTAAGTGTCCATAAGGGTGCTCTTGAGAGACCCGCCATGGGAAGCCTGGATAATACATATTTTGGGAAATAAGTGGATTTTCTGGTTGATCACAGGCAAACAAAGGCTTCTGTGCGATAATCGGTTTAAAAGGGAAATTAACACACACACGTGTGTATATATATATATCTAGGAAGATCGCCACCATTAATTATTAATACCATAATTGCATACAAGAAATGTCAATAAGTTGCTTTCCAACTTACGGTGATCCTGGTGGTTTGTTCCGGCAGCCATACCTGCTTTGACAACCTCGATCAGTCTGGGCATTTGGACCGGGGAGACAATCACGATTCGGGCGGCCGTTTTCAGCTTTACAAACTGGTCTGTCACCCTGATTAATAACAGGGTATGTAATGGTCTTTCCTGCAGACTGTAGAATGCGCCTATTCACTTCGGAGTCCATGGCAAACTCCTCATCCTCCTCGATGCTTTCCACAATACTCAGGTAGGAACCACCTGAAGTGTTCATCTTCTGCTCATGATGAGCTTCACAAAACCTTATCCTCGGCAGCGTTAATGCAATGAATGCAATCAGAAACAAGAAAAACCCCATCCTCATCTGGGCTCCCATCTTCTTAATTTCTCCTCCCTTCTTTCCTCTTCCCCAATCTGTCTATATATTTGTATTATGCCATTTAAACAAATAGATGATTCCTTTTTTTCTTCCCCTGTTGGGGTCTGCAGTGGTTTAATGAAGTAAACCAATAATTAAGGGTTTCAATAAAGTATCTCCATAGTCAAGCTTTCTTGAGTGATGAATGTGTGGCCTCTTGATTCCCTTCTCATCTGGAAACAGATCATTAGGACAAAGATAAACATTTAAAAAGGTGAAAGGCTGAGTTATGGTAATTGGAGAAGCCCATTCCAGTCATCGATACCATCTAGAGTCCTTACTTTTTGCTCAGCAAATTTGTGCCAGTAGCCGGTACTCTTTATATCAGCGATAAAAGAATCTGGAATTAATTCCACTCTCCTCCGCAGTGGACCGGTCACAGTGTCCCTAGAAAATTGGGAAAATTAGGTTTTTGTGATATTTTTTCAAAATAATTCAGATTTAGTAGGCCAATTCTTGAAAATTGAGAATTAGTAGTACTTTTTTAAAATAATTGGAGTTCAGTGCTGATTTCACATTTTTCCAACGGCAGCATCCCATGTAAAATGATGTTTCACATGGAAGTAGGAGCTGCCATTAAATGCTACATGTGACAGTAGCCAACGGTGGCTACATTGTCTGCCGCACTAACCTAGCGGCAGACGATTATCAAGGGTGATAACCCATATCGTCAATCGGTAAAACAAATAATGGCGAGAATTTGAGCTTTACCACGGATAGAAAGTGATTAATTAATTTGTACTGCTTGAACGATCAAAATCCTAAATCTGAAACAAAGATGCCCAAAACATGAACAGGGCACATTGCAAAGTCTCAAAAAAATATTTTCAAAGTAAGGAAATAAATGATCTATACCATTATAGAAAAGGTTAGAAGATGCCGGACAAATATTTGGTTTCTTCCAAATGCCGGTAAAAAATTGAAAAGACCTTTAGTATCCCTAGAAAGTTAGTAACTTCTTGATGTATATGCCTGTATCTTTAATTAATATAATATGCCTCTGAAAAATTTTAGAAGTCTATTGTATCCACCAACTAACTGTCCAAAACAAATTTTTATATCGCGTAGACCCACTAGTCTAATCAAATCTTGCAGTCTAATTAAAGCTTCCATAGTACATAAGATAGAAGGTTTTGTGGCTCAGATAAAGGAGTTGGTCGTTCAGTTCCCGGCGTTTCTATTATCTCATGTTCCCAGGGAGGGCAATCGAGTGGCAGACCATCTTGCAAACTTTTCAATTGATAGATTTTCTTGTATTTGGGTATCTTCCCCTCCCCATGTATTTCTCCCCTGCTGATGGATGATATGCGGGGCTTTTGTATGTTACGCAGATAATATAATTCCATCTTTGTTACCAAAAAAAAAAAAGTCCAAAAAGAAAAAGTCCTATGAGCAGTGGAAGGACCCACATACTATCAGTAGAATCTTGCAGAGAGAGCTGAGGTCAACAATTGCAAGGGCAGATAAACGTTAAAGCCTCGCCCGCCTTTGTCCGATTTGTACGTTTATGTTCATACCCAACCCAACCCAACCCATATCTACCTCTAGATCCGAGCATGGGCGCATGCCGTACACATTCAAAGTCGAAATTTGGGTCTACATAAAATTAACTTCATATTCAATCACAATCCAAATAAGTGAACAACTTGATCGATCAGTCAACAGATTATGTTATACCTAAAGCATCATGGAAATTAAGGAAGCAACTGTCCGGAACAACTGGGCCTTCATCAATTGGTCGGTCTAGAATTTTCAAAGGGAAAATCTGGGTCAGATCATGCCGTTGCAGGAATGAAAGTGGAAGAGCACACAGGCTGTGCATGTAGCTGAATTTTTTGCTATGTATATATATATAAGATAAGGATTAAGCAGAGTTAACTGTTACTGGAGGTGGATGCTCAAAGTGATTTGGAAATCCCCTACTGAGCTTCCATTTTAATTAAGTGTCCATAAGGGTGCTCTTGAGAGACCCGCCATGGGAAGCCTGGATAATACATATTTTGGGAAATAAGTGGATTTTCTGGTTGATCACAGGCAAACAAAGGCTTCTGTGCGATAATCGGTTTAAAAGGGAAATTAACACACACACGTGTGTATATATATATATCTAGGAAGATCGCCACCATTAATTATTAATACCATAATTGCATACAAGAAATGTCAATAAGTTGCTTTCCAACTTACGGTGATCCTGGTGGTTTGTTCCGGCAGCCATACCTGCTTTGACAACCTCGATCAGTCTGGGCATTTGGACCGGGGAGACAATCACGATAAGGCTTGCCATCTGGACCTTTACAAACTGGTTCGTCACCCCGCTTAGTAACAGGGATTGTAATGGGCGTCTTTCCTGACTGTAGAATGCGCCTATTCACTTCGGAGTCCATGGCAAACTCCTCATCCTCCTCGATGCTTTCCGCAATACTCAGGTAGGAACCACCTGAAGTGTTCATCTTCTGCTCATGATGAGCTTCACAAAACCTTGTCCTCGGCAGCGTTAATGCAATGAATGCAATCAGAAACAAGAAAAACCCCATCCTCATCTGGACTCCCATCTTCTAGCTTTATTTCTCCTCCCTTCTTTCCTCTTCCCCAATCTCTCTATATATATGAATTATACCATTTAAACAAATAAATGAGATGATTCCTTTTTTTTCCTCCCTATTGGAGTCTGAAGTGGTTTAATTAAGTAAACCAATAATTAAGGGTTTGAATGAAGTATCTCCACAGTGAACCTCTTGAGTGATGAATGGGTGGCCCCTCGATTCCCTTCTTATCAGGAAACAGAGCAATGCATGGCCTCTGATTCCCTTCTTATCTGGAAACAAGCAATGTGTGATCATTGGGAAGGCACTCCCAATGGCAACAACACAACACTATCGTTTCTGCCGGCAACATGCTTTTGGCCGATGGCAAGTGCAAGAATCATGAGGAAAAAGTGTTAAAAGCTTAACAATACATAAGAGGAGGGACCTCAACATTAAAACCTATATATTAAGGTAAGTGAAGTCTATCTCTTATATGGTGGGTGAAACAATGGTAAATTCCTAATGTGGGACAAATTCCAACAAAAAAAGTGATTCCAATTCTGGTATATTCCTTGTCTCGTGAACATAAAATTCTTCATGAGTAGGGTGTAGCGCAAAAAGTAATAGCTATAATGGCATTCTCCACCAAAGATTAAGAAAGGAAACTAAAAAATTATGTTGTAATGCCCATATACCGCTCAATGATATGACTTATATAAGTTAATAAAATAGATAAAATAGCTTGTCGTGCGATTAGTACGCATGAAGAATTTTTAGTGATATTTTACGTGATATTTTTTGTAAAATATCACTAAAAATTAATTTTTCTAATACTTTCCCGCATACGATCAAATTCAAAACGCCTACACTATTTTTTTTTTATATTAAATTTATTGTTTAGAAAAACAAAAAGGGTACGCCAGTCGTGCGACTAATACGCACCTTGTCAAGTACCAATTGATCGTCATTTAATTGGTATTAAAATGGGTTATTTATCAAATGAAGCAAAAGTTTTCGAATTTTAACTTTTTCACGGTTATAAGATACTCGGTACTATTTATCAAAGTCCGATTTGTGAATCATTTTTGGATTTGCAACTATTTCGGTACAGTGAAATTCTTCCCTTTTGTGTTTTGGGTTTTTTTTTTTTTTTTTTTGGTGGAGGAAATTCTTCCCTCTCGGACACGTCGGTACGTACGTCCTTTCAATCAATGAGTTGTCCTCAGGCAACACTTGAACGTAAGCAGTGACATAATCCCTCCTTACACGTTTCAATTTATCATTCCTCGAGAGCCTTGTCCTTGTTAAGAAAATAAAGAAAAACGAAATCAAAACCCCACCCACGTTGTATGTAAACCTATTAGAAAACAACTAAATAGAATCAAATACCAAGAAAAACGTGGAAAATCTACTTAAGAACCTAACTTTGTTGAGGTGGATATTACAACTTGTTCTCTCTCGTTAAAATTAGATTCATACCTCAACACAAATCCTCAAGAATTATAATCTATCATTATTCAATGACTTTAGTATCATACCCATGCATAATACCGAGGCATTTTAATCTGGCCTATCAATCGCCGCTTCCATGACTCAAACAAGGGACATGGTGCCTGCTATGATACTATTTGTTATAGCTTTATGGAGACTGGGTTCTTTTAAGTACTTAATTTTAGGATCGTATAGAAGAGACTTTGCTAGAGGACTCTAAATTTGAAAAGCCATGTGTCATGAACTTCGGTCTATATTTGAGTTCGATCGGACCATCAGTAATATATATTATATATAAAGCGAGATGCCCCCTTAGGAAGCGTGTCAAACAAAATGTGCAGTTTTAGTCTTTGCAAAACAATGCCAAGATTCATTAATAAAAGGATAAAAGGGTCAAAACTCCCTCAAATCTTTTGTAAATTGCAACTGTTCCCTCTTACTATGTGCAGTACTACACGTACACTTTTGCTAGTAGTATATAAAAGAAACGACTATATAAGCTTATAGAATCTTCCCACGTTCGTAGATAATTCCTTGAGTACCAGCGCCGATGAGGACAATTATTTTGTAGTGGATCTACTGTCAATTACTGACGTAGACCTCCCCAACTTCATTCTGTTCTCAAAATTAAAGACACTAGCATTTTAATAAGAGTCCATCGTCGTGCATCAAACTCACTCCTATTGAGTAGTGGAACTACCCACACACTCCGTCTGTAGAATCTTGCAGAGAGGTGAGGTCAAGAATTTGACGGCAGATAAACCTTAAAGCCTCCCCTGCCTTTTTCCGATTTGTATATATGTTAACGCCCGGTCCAACCCATAGGTAGCTCTAATCTAGATCCAAGCATGGGCTCATACCAGTCATATTCAAAGTTGAAAGTTGGCTCTACATAAAATAATTTCATATTTTATTATACCCAAAGCGTCATGGAAACGAAGCAACTGTCCAGAAGAACTGGGCCTTGATCAATTGATCTAAAATATTCAAAGTGATATCCGTGTCATGCTGTTGCAGCAATGAAAGTGCAACACACACATTCCCACACACAAACACAAAATCTGCATACCAGAAACGGCAACAAGTTGCTTTACTTCAAACTTACGGTTATCCTAGTGGTTTGTTCCGGCAACCAAATCTTCTTTGAAAACCTCGATCGAGATTTGGGCATTTGGACCGGGGCCGGAAACAATCACAATATGGGCGGCCCCCAGAAGTTTTACAAAGGTCGTTTGTCACCCTGATAAGTAACATCATATGCTACAGTGTTTCGTGACTCTAGGATCGATGCGCTTATTTACTTGAGAGTCCATGTGGCAAATTGATTTTTGTATTTTGTTTTATCAAAGTAGAGAATAAGATCGACCATGTACACCTCTGGGGAAGTAATATTCCTGCAAGCACACTTTTAATCTCGGATGAACCAGGTCACCGAAGAATCAACGTGGGGCACTGCAAAACCAACATGCAAGGGATTCACGCAAGCTTACTGAACAAAGGAACTCAAAGATTAATACTGGGTAGACTATATATCTTATGATAGAAAAGTTCCACAGGACATATTTGCTCGATCGGAGGAATGAAGTAACAAAAGATGACATGGAGTGATGGCGTCTTCTTCTTACTTCTCAGAAACTGCTTTTTCCAAAAAGTGAAACTTTACAAATTAAGCTTCTTGGTATGTGAGTAAAGATTTGTGCCTAAAATTAATTGAAGTCCTTCCTCTATTCTTAATTTTTTTCTTTTGGTTTCTTTTAACTTCTCCAGATCGATCGAGAAAACTCTGTCCTCTCAGTTATCCGTTCTGCCATTTTCTTTGTTATTCATGAAGTTTTAACTCCAATATTAATTCCAAGTTTGTCATTCTTAATTAAATGGTTAAATTTACAGCTAAGTTTTTTGGGTACTTGTGTATCTGTGGAAAGTGGGAATTACTCAGCTCGTATCTATACAATAGCGTATCTGTAACTGGGGCACCGGTTGTTTCTCTATCTGAAATGATCAACTTGGCCTTTTTGTGGGGATGACGTGGGAGCGGGGTTTGGTTTCAGTTATTTATGATCCAAGATCCACACTGTATGAAGCTTGCTTCCATTGTACCCCAATTGAGTACTCTGTGAAGTCATCCAACAGCTTTTTCCAGGGAGACAAGACGTCGGTGCTACCATTTGTACTTCAATTAGAAATATTATAGCTTACTTCAGCATCCATTTTTCAAGATGGAAAGAGTATTTTTTCCCCCTCCTCGATCGTGAACTGAAGGGGCCGGTGCTTTTACTGGTGTTGGAAACAAGCCAATTAAACGGTTAGGTTGTTTGAAGTAGCTTCTGCGTGATCGATGCAATTAGAGCTGTAAGTTTGGCCCGGACCGCTTGAAGCCCGCCCAACCCAGCCCGAATAACAGCCCGATTTAAGAAATAAGTTTGGGTTTGGGTTTGGGTTTGGGCCGGGCTCAATCTTGAGCCCGAAGTTGAGTTCGGGTTGGGCTCGGGCTCACAAAGTACAACCCGAAAAAACCCGAATAACCCGAAATATATATACTACTAAAACCCTCTCCTACAAACCTCCATACGATTGTCTCCTGCAAACCTAAAAGTTTCTTGTCTTCTCCTATATCTCTACCACGGAAGTTGGAATTGCTCGCCCCTCTCAATGACTTACTGTCCATCTCTTCTATTATCAATACCTCACATCTCAAAGACAAGCTAGCTAGACAAACCCCTAACAAATGAGCTCGATCGGCAGGAGCTAGCAATACAGTTGCCGTCGGCGTTGCTGTCAATATAGTGGGGTACAGTTGCAGCAGCAAGGGATTTGTGATACAGTTCCATCGCTCACAAGGGATTTGCGATTGCTATTTTTGTCAAATCTGGCATCTCTCTTTAAATTGGGCATCTCATCTTTCCCCATTTGTTCACTGCTTTCAGGTACTGTTTAATTCCTCTCTTTTCTAGTACTTGATCTGGATGAGATCCATTAATGTGTGCTTGGGAGGGTTTGTTTCTTTTCCTCAGCTATGCACCATATAATCTAAAATTATCTACCTCTTTGACTACAAAGTTAGTTCAGATATTTCAATCCCCAATCTTTTTACTGCTAGATGCAAAATTTCATTAAAATTTGATTTCTGATAATGTAGCGAAACAGAAAATCTTGTTACTTTAGTAGTATTTTATTTTATGTTATTTTTAACATCAATATATATCCCCTAAAATCTTGATTTATTGTTCTTGTTTGGTCATATGAAAATGAGTTATGTGTTTCTTACATAATTTCGTGGTTCTAATATTTGAAACGTAGTCTAACTCAGCCAAAAAAAAAAAAAACGTAGATTCTGAAGTAATTGGAAGAGATAGGAAACATGAATATTAAGTTTATTTAAAATTACAAAAGTTGATTGATTTTGTAAAATGTATTATTTTTAGATTAAGGTTTGAATACTTAAACAATGTGAAAATGCAATGAAACTAATTTTGGAATTTCAAATGGGGTAGGTCCTGTATGCAACATTGCAATTTTCATGAAACAGTGATTGAGTGGGAAATGTAGCGATGCCTTGCTAATCAAGTCATCATTTTCTATCTATTGTTTCTTTGAGAGTAGAGGATGCATTGTTAGGATTAATTTTGCTACTGTATTTGTTGTATTGCTGTTAATTCCATGCGTTATGATGGATGGTTGCATCAGATTGGAAGACATGTGAAACTCATAAATATCTTAGTGAATATTTTGTTCTAAGGCTCTTTACACACATAAAAAGTATGGTGGACTTATAGAGATCATTTTTTAACCTAATTCACAAACAAATCAATGTATGCCAATAAACTTTATTATATATATCGAAATATTGTAGTCTTATATATGTGAATGTATCATTGTATCAAGTAGAAAAAAAAGTTTGGGCTGGCCTGAACCCAACCCGAACTCAAGAAATAATTTTAGGGTTGGGTTTGGGCTCAAAGAGTTTGGGTTAGGGCGGGCCGAGGAGAGTTTGGGTTCACCAATTTTAGTTAGGGTTGAGCCCGAACTCAATGAAACCCAGCCCAGCCCGCCCTACTTACATCTCTAGATGCAATAAAGCGAGTAGTGTACTAGAGAGTTGGAATTACTTCAGCAATGCAATGCAGCTATTCTAAGCTGCTTTTACAATTTCATAAGCTAAAGCATGTGTGAGATGGTTATAATGGAATTTACCTTTTTCTTATAATGGAATGTACCTAAAGAGAGCATTTGGTGGGGTTGAAATCAAATGGATTGATGGTCTCATTAATTTTTTCCCTTTCAGGCGACAGCCTTTGGAGGCAAAATTGGTTTTTAGGATGATTTTTTAAAATAATCCTGATTCAGTCACCAAATTCTTAGTAATTGAAAATTAGTGATACTTCTTGGAAGTAATTGCAAACCAGTTTTGTTTAACTGTTCTTGGAAGTAATTGTGAACCAGATTTTTAAAAACAATTTGCTTGTTATCATGGTTTAAAAAGGTGTTTTGAAGGTAGTTTTAGAATAAGTCTTAAGTGAACAATAAAATGACATTTATTCTCTTTTATTTTTATAAAGTATCGTTAATTCCAAATTACCTATAATTTGGTGGATGAATCAGGTTTACTTTTAGAAAGTAACACTGAAAAATCCTTTGGAAAATTGGATTTTAATGATATTATTTTAAAATGATTCAGATTCAACCGTCAAATTCTTAGTAATTGAGAAATAGTAATACTTTTTAAATATAATTGAGAACGAGTGTCATATAAAAAGTTTATTCCATAAATGCCCTCAACTTGCAAACTTTTTTTTAACAAACCAAATAACTAAAGTTTTTTATGGTATTTTTGAAAGAAATTTTTTATGAACATTAAAATAACACTCTTTCTTAATTATTTTAGAAAATTATCACTGTTTCTCATTTACCAAGAATTGAAAGGCTGAACCTAAATTATTTTGAAAAAGTATCACTTAAAACCAATTTTCCCTATTAGAATTCTATGGTCATCCAATCCAATCAAATCAAATCAACGGGACATATTCAAAGCCCCATTTTGGGAAACGTGCCAAACAAAATGTACAGCTTTCCACAAGAGCCCTTACACAACAATTCCAAGATTCATTAATAAAAGGATAAAATGGTCAAAACTCCCTTAAATCTTTTAAAACCTGATGCAAATTTCAACTATTCCTTCCCATTACATGCAATATTGCACGTGCACCCTTGCTAGTATATACCTAAGAGAAGACAAAATTCTGGTACCTTAACCTGTAACAAATACTTAATATGTCCCAATTAGCAATTTCTTTGACCACGTACATGCAACCATTGGCATCAAATTTACCAACGAGGTATACAAGGACGATAACCCATATCGCCTGTAATGGCGAGAATTTGAGCTTTACCACGGATAGAAAGTGATAAATTTGTACTGCTTGAACCATCAAAATCCTAAATCTAAAAGAAAAATAGCCAAAAACATGAACAAGGCTGTTACATTGCAAAGTCTCAAAAATATTTTTGGAGTAAGGGAATAAATAATCTATACCATTACAAAAAGGGATAGAAGATGCCGGACAAAATAAAATTTTTTTTTGGTGGAGAAGAAATTTATACATTAACATAACGACCATGTGGCCTACTCCTTGCATCATCCAGGAAGGATAACACTATTACATGAGGTGGTTTTTTCATCCAAAGACACAAGAAACAATCAAGAGCATGATTGGCAAGCAAATCAGCCACTTTGTTTGCCTCTCTAAAACTGTGAGAGCATGATACCAACTGGAATGACAACCGTAGCTTCTTAGATTCCATCAACAAACATGCTCCAAGGAAACTCTAATGCATCTTTATTAAAAAGTTGTATAATAATCTAAGAATCACTTTCAATCTGCACTTGAGATGGATTCAAGAATTTAGCCAACTTTAAACTTTCTAAAGCAGCCTGTGCTTCGGTTTGTATTGCTGATTTTTCTCCTATCTCCATCAAAAACCCAGCCACAAACCTCCCCAAGTAATAGTCTCTGTAAACACCCCCAATTGCTGCTCTATTGGTGCCATGTCTTGCCGCCCCATCAATCTAAGGAACTCCAATATTTTGTCCTGCGGGACAAAATATTTGGTTTCTTGCAAATGCTGGTAAAAAATTGAAAAGCTTGGTGTCCCTAGGAAGTTAGAAACTTCTAGATTTATATGCCTATATCTTTAATATGCCTGTTAAAAATTTTAGAAGAGCACTGTATCCCCCACCTAACTATCCAAAACAAATTTTTATATCTCGTCCATCCGCTAGTCTAATCAAAGCTTGCCGTCTAATTAAACCTTCCTTAGCACAAGGCACTCACTCTTACGAGTAGAAGTACCCTGAGAGCAGGGGCATCGGGCTGGAAAAGGGCAAGCTGATGCCTGTCGAAAGCCCTATAAAAAAAACAGAAAACTAGTATTACCGTCATTTTCCCCTTACGCTGTGTTTGTTTAAGCGCAATACGACGGAAAGAAAGTTTTTCCGGAATTTTAAAATTTTTTGTTTTAGGGGAAAACTGAAACTAACGGAAAAGATTTTTCCGATCGACTTAAAAAGGAGGGAAAATAACTTCCGGTCCGGTAAAATCGAGCGGAAGTTATTTTCCTCCGTTTTTTTCCTTATCAGGCCTGACGGCTGTCTTCTTTGAATCGAGGGTCGTTGAACAGTAGGTAACTCGTTTAAGGTGTAGCTGTACAATTTTGATGAAAACAGGAACTCCCGTTGAATTCGGGAATGAACAATGATGCCGGAAACAACGAACAATCAGGTGTGGAGATAATCTGAGAACAGATGATTGTTTCGGATGAAAGGTAGGCCA
This sequence comes from Buxus sempervirens, assembly GCA_947561395.2. Classification (NCBI taxonomy): domain Eukaryota; kingdom Viridiplantae; phylum Streptophyta; class Magnoliopsida; order Buxales; family Buxaceae; genus Buxus; species Buxus sempervirens. The sequence continues at coordinate 57,155,934 of OX387183.1, read as the reverse complement.
CCGAAGTTGTTTCTCGCATGGAGATGCAAGACTATTTTCGGAGATGATATCACATTTAAAATTTGGAGAGTTGTCAAACGGCCAAGTATTGAGGAAGCCCTTCCTGAGAAAATTGGAACCCACATAATGACGTTTTCCGACGGTTGGTTCTGGTTGGAATCGCCTCAGATCAGTCAGATGGATGATCGAAGTCAGGAGAACGTTTGGGACGACTCATTGGAGGTTTGGTAATGAACACCAGTGGCTAAAGCTACTCAGAATCACCGCTATTCAGAGGATGGATCACGGACAGAGAGCAAACGAAACGTGAAGCGCGTGCAAATCTGAGAAATGTGTAAATCCCTTCACCGACCTATCTCCAAAAATATGATCAGTTTGAGGTGCAGCTGATGTCATCAGAATCCCATGAATATGATCATTTGATATTTGTGTAAGAAAAGACGAAGAAAAATTTCTAGAAAATAACCAGGTACCCCGTTATAGTCCAACAGAGCCAGGGATCGACAGTTGAAAATTTGATTAAGTTCTGTGCCATTGGTGGTATATTAAAAACTTCAGGGTTTAAAACAGAATATTCAATTTTCACTTTTCCTAGTTTTTTTTTAACTTTAATTTCAATTTCCCCTTCAGGCCTATGTACGGAAACAAAAAATTTTTTTACTGAAAACATTTTTTTCTGAAAATATTTTCTGTTGAAACATAAAGAGCCTTATTAAGAGCATTTCACCTGGTGCCGCCAGCGTGAAACTCACAAATGAATGCACGTGTCAGGAGGGGGCCCACACATCCAAACTCCACGAAACCACCGGATTTTTGGTCCAGAGGACTTTTCCTTATTATATATATATATATATAGTTCTCCCGTCATTTTGGTCACTGCGATTAACCTTCATCGTTTGGTTATCGAAATTTACGTTCGACACCCACAGAGAGCTGATGTCAAGAATTGCAGGGGCAGATAAACCTTAAAGCCTTGCCTGCCTTTATTCGATTTGTGTATGTTGACGCCCAACCTTAACATATTCTAGTTGAAATTTGGTTCTACATAAAATTAACTTCATATTCAATGACAATCCAAATAAGTGAACAACTCGATCGGTCAACAGATTATATCATACCCAAAGCATCGTGGAAATTAACGAAGCAACTGTCCGGAGAACAACTGGGCCTTGATCAATTGGTCGGTCTAGAATGTTCAAAGGGAAATCTGGGTCATGCTGTTGCAGCAATGAAAGTGGAAGGGCACACAGTCACTGCATGAAGCTAGGAAGAGAGAGTGATTAAAAACATAATCCATATATAATTGCATGTAGCTAGGAAGATCGCCATCATTATTAATACCACACTTGCATACGAGAAAACACACAGCAAGTTGCTCTCCAACTTACGGTGATCCTGGTGGTTTGTTCCGGCAACCATACCTGCTTTTACAACCTCGATCGGTTTTGGCATTTGGACCGGGGAGACATTCACGATAAGGCTTGCCATCTGGACCTTTACAAACTGGTTCGTCACCCCGCTTAGTAACAGGGATTGTAATGGTCGTCTTTCCTGACTGTAGAATGCGCCTATTCACTTCGGAGTCCATGGCAAACTCCTCATCCTCCTCGATGCTTTCCGCAATAGCCAGGTAGGAACCACCTGAAGCGTTCATCTTCTGCTCATGACCTTCACAAAACCTTGTCCTCGGCAGCGTTAATGCAATGAATGCAATCAGAAACAAGAAAAACCCCATCCTCATCTGGACTCCCTTCTTCTAGCTGAATTTCTCCTCCCTTCTTTCATCTTCCCCAATCTCTCTATATATATGAATTATGCCATTTAAACAAATAAATGATTAGTTATTTTTTTTCCTCCCTATTGGGGTCTGGGTGGGTTGGTTTAATTAAGTAAACCAATAATGAAGGATTTGAATAAAGTGTTCTCCACAGTGAACCTTTCTTGAGTTGTGAAGGTGTGGCCTCTGATTCCATTCTTATATATGTGAAAACAGATCAATAATATAGGACTAAGATAAACATTTGAAAAGGTAAAAGGCTGAGTTATGGTAATTTGGTGCCCATTACAGTGATGGATTTACCATCTAGCTAGAGTCCTTACTGTTTGCTCAGCAAATTTGTGCTCAGTAGCCGGTCCTTTTTATCGCGGGTAAAAGAATCTGGAATTAATTCCACTCTCCTCCGCAGGGGCCAGCCTATTTGATCCCATGTCATTGACATTATAATTGAGAAGGTGGGTAGTGTTGGTGCTAATTAATTTGTCAGTTAATTTTTATCATAGAACAGAGGTAGTTGTGGTCCATTATATATATGATCAATATTACGACATATGAGCGTCACGGCAGGCACTCGCATTTTAATTTGCTCTCTCCTTTAATTAATATTCTAACATGCAGCATTATCAGATACACTAAGGGTGGACTTCCAACTCAAATGGAAACTTCTGTCATATGTGCGTTTCCTATGCAAATAATACAGAGCACTAATCTGTCCCATAATTAGAGTTGGGCTTTGGAAATTTTCAAGATACATATAAAAAGCCGAAACAAAGCAGTTTATATGGTTGTATAAGCATGGAAAACTAAGTACGAAGACATTGCTGTATATAAAGCAAATAAGCAACATGTGACTACTTCTATATTAATTATAAGCGCCCCGTTGGGAAGCGTGCCAAAAATCATATCATTTTTGTTCATAATATGCTTAGTTATAAATCATTGTTGAAGTTTATTTATATAGCCATACAACTGCCTTTTTCTCTCTAATATATTTCAAGTTTCCCTAAATCATAATAATTACAAAACAGTTTGAACCTCTCCAGCTAGCCACTTGTCTAACCCTCTTCTCTTTTATCTGTACACAAGTGCAATACTGCACGTGCATCCCACAAGTAAGGAAGAACGTGAACATACTTTTGTTGCTCTGAAATTGGGCCGGTGTGGACACTTGTCGGTGTTGATGATGTGTCTCTACGCGGGCGTGCCAGTATCGTTTGATACAAATGATTTCGGGTCAAGCCCTGACCCCGAGCACCTGTTCCGAATCTAAACCGGGATCGGTTCAGTCGTACTGCAAGTCACCTGTAATAAAATCGGTCAGGCGGTGATATGAAGACTAGGGGTTCGGTCTTCGTTTGGGTTCTTGTAAGTGTTTGAAAGCGAAAGCAACTAATGGCACAAAAATCCTTTATTATAAAATCGGCCAACAGGCCGAAAGCGACAACAGATAATCCTCAAAAGGGAAACAAAAAGTAAAAAGAAAACTGACAGGGCTTGTAGGACCGGCTTGTCCTGGTCTTATAGCCGTAATCAGGTATAAGCACAGGAGGAAGGGGGCGGCTGCTAGCAAAGCCAATTCAGGGGGTTCACCTTGGATTGCTACTTACCCGAAAATACACAAGTCACCTGGCTTGATCAGAGTGAGTCTCGGGACCGGCTGCTCGGGATTCTGTAAACACAGAACTGCGAGTCAGGGGCGGCCTCAACTTACTCTCCGGTGGCAGGATTCTGGTGTTAATCGGAGTAAAGAGGGGTCTAAGATGTCACTGCGACTGGAAGCAGTGAGAGAGGTCCTAGTTTATCCTTTTGACTACAGTGTAGGAGAGGAGATAAAGATCACGGATGATCAAAATAATATTATAACCGGTTGCGGTTGGATGGATTGTATCCTCGAGTTCTTCGAAGTTTATGCCTTTTATAACTGATCCTTGACGGTTGCTCAACGTCTCATTCTTGCACGATCTTTGAGGAACCCCTTTTCCATGTCTGTAGGTCCGTTTTGCTTTACCAAAAAGTCTCTCAACGACCAACTTTTAGGAAGTTGAACCCACCTTATATAACCACTCCACGTTTTTAGAAAGTGGGGGACCCCACTCTCCACGTCTTTAGAAAATTACAGGACTATCTTCAATGAGCCGTAATCAGCCAAAAGGCATAATTGGTCAAATGCACCTTTTCATAAATAAAAGGCAACTGAACATACCTTTTATCAAATAAAAATATCATGGGGTTGATCAAGCGTCCAGCAATTTTCCTCAAACCCAATAAAGTATCACATGCCATGATAATTCCTTTAATGGCTTTAATGGCAAAATCATTCACCACCGTTTACCCAATAAACATATATATATATTATACTTAGACCCCTGTTTACTCCGATTTCACCGGGTTACGGCGAGTGTAAACATGGGTTTCACTTGACCCGTATGTGGTAGGACACAAGATATACGTAACCGTAAAACACTACCGTCGGGCTACGGCGGGTGTAAACAACTTTATACATATTAAGGAAGAAGGTGAAGATAATTTAATTAAGTCGGTATTCTCGTTGCATTGTTTTCATCTATGATGTGTTTTCTACGTTCTTTGAATCAACACTTGTGTTTATCATGGATATGATTTTGTCATCACACTAGGAATGATAAATCCAAAATTTGAATGAATATGTAATCACAACATATCATCACGCAATAACATATATAATATACTAAGACAAATGGGTTTATTGATTGAATTAATAGAAGACAAACATTTTAGAATTTTCAAGATTTGACAAATCAGGGTTCCCCTCGGTTGAAGTTGGGACTTGAAATCGTCTACCGCCATTAATTGTAGCTGTCATTGCTGTTTCATTTAGATTTTGACACATATAACATCCAATGGTCGCAGCTTTCCCTTTTTTAAAAATTTTTTAAAAAAAATTTTTGATGAAAAAATCCAACCGTGAGATGCTACACATGGCAGCACCTCACCGTTACTGCATGAGTGGCAGCACTAAGTAGCGGTAGACGATCCAACTCAACATCAACTAAAGCATATAGCTACGTAGTGGTTAGGGACAAATGGAGTTGCAAGAGTGTAGTAGGTGGGTGTACCACTTTTGTAAAAGTACATGTAAGATCCCATTACCGAATCGTGCCGCACCATCATGTTTGGGAATTGAAAGCACCAGTTTGGGTTGCAGAGGGCTCTATATACCTTTTTCTTATTCATCCATTTTCTTGTCTACCATTAGACCAAGAAAATCTCACGACTCTCATGGGAATTTCCATTAAATTACATGCATCCATAAATTAAATAATGTTTTGAATTTTCTATACATTTATTGGATTTCCACCTCTAATTTCTTGTTAAGAAGGAGCAACATTGTAAGTCCCTCTTAGTGCCAGCCATGATGCGTCCCTTGGCATAGATACAGCTTAATTTGAGTTCTTTCCATTTCCCAGCTTAATTATGTTTGAATGCGCAGGAAGTAACATATTGATAACCTGATTTTTATGGTGGTTTGGTGGAGCATTTGGCTTTTTATATTTTGCTACTCTTGTTGGCGTCTGATTTGCCCAAACTAAATTGCCACCTAACACCAAATAAAATAATCTTGAAATTGTAGATAGTCACATAAATTAGAAAGAGCTGCTATACATATGCGACTATCCCAACTCTATAAGAGTCCATCGTTCATCAAACTCACTCTGTTAATAAGGTGGAGCCTGAACAGCTCAATCAAACACTTTATACTACTGCATCACGCATGCATTATGAAATTGTTGAACGTCAATAAAACGGGTACGGATCGGGTTAAAGCGAATCAAATTCTTACCCCCTTGGGGGCATGAGATCGATGCCTGTAAATTTAAATCTCCTACATCCGTAGCTGCATTTTGTAAGCCATGTAGCCATGTTGAGCATCCAACGGGTAAGAATTATTTTTTCTTATAAATGTAATCATCTACGGTTGGACCTGTAAAATGGGTCCAACCGTAGCCAATGCGATGCAACCACATGTGGTTGCATGGCAGGTACAAACCTAACACACTGACATTTGTTAACCATCCAGCCACATGGACTACATGGCATTGGCTACGGTTAGACCCATTTTACAAGATGATTCAATTCATAAATGTTCTAGCTTGTTGAAAAACTTCGACCACGATCCAATGTAAGAAAAATAGTACAGAGGATGTCAACCCGCTGAAGGATCTACCTATCGGCACACGAGAAACGGAGGCCATTAAAGATACTTGACTCATTCCTCTGCCTGGTCGACCTTTAAGATTGTATCTTAATCAAAGCTCTTTTTACACTGTGCATATAAAAAGAAGTTAAAATAATAAGCATCGCAGAGGCTTTCTTTGCTTTAAATAGTTATAATGGGACACACACATTATCCATTAGACATGGAAGGAAGAAAGTTACTGAAGAAAACATAATATATATAAAAACGGTAGCTAGGAAGATCTCGCCACCATTATCACTTAATACCACACTCGCATACGAGAAAACACACAGTAAGTTGCTCTCCAACTTACGGTTTGCTCCGGCACTGATATCTGCTTTGACAACCGCGATTGGCGTTGGGATTTTGGCCGGGGAGAGATCCATGATACTGTCTGCCCTGTGGACCATGGACTACCGGTTTGTCACCATTAAGAGGCTTATATCCTATATGCTTTTGTCCTGACTGTAGAATGCGCCTATTCACTTCGGAGTCCATGGCAAACTCCTCATATTCCTCGATGCTTTCCGAAATAGTAAGGTTGGAACCATCAGTGAACATGATCATCTGCACATGATGAGCTTCACAAAACCTTGTCCTCGGCAGCGTTAATGCAAGGAATGCTATCATCAGAGACAAGAAAAAACCCATCCTCATCCGGACTCCCATCTTCTACCTTAATTTCTCCTCCCTTCTTTCCTCTTCCCCAATCTGTGCGTCTATATGAATTAATCATGTCATATATATAAACTAATAAATCCTTCCTGCGGTCTGGGGGCTGGCCGGGTGCTTTAAAAAAGTAAACCAATAATATTTAAGGCTTTCAATAAAGTATCTCCACAGTGAACCCTTTCAACTAAATAATCCCGTCTCGGCTTCCCTTCTTATCTGGAAAGAGATCCAAAGGACAATTCAAAAGATAAAGGGTTGAGTTATATATGATGATGGGTTACTCATTCCAATGATTGATACCATCACTTGGAAAGGCACTCCCAATTAATGGCAACAACACTGTCGGTGCTGCATGCGTACAACTTGCTAATACCAAACCCTAACCATTAGGGGCTTGGCGGTGCCACTGCCATCCCTCTCTGAAACCAAGCATGGGAATATAGCTTTCTGTTATGTCCTCCGGATAAAGTGTAAGAGACGGGCAGATGTGTGCTGGAAGAAGAGCTACTTTGGTACAATTATAGACCCAGTGAGTGCCGAATCTGAGAAAGTAAGAATGTTGGGCCCCGACCCAAATCTTTGCCCAAGAAAGTGCCCTAGAAACTGCTTTCACAGTCAGCATGACTGACATCTGTGAGACCCGCTTGTAAAAAAAGACCCTAGTATATGTCAGGTCCAGGGCCTTTTTTTTAGTCATTGTTTCAAGTGGCCCAAAACTCCTCTGAGACATCACTTAACAGATCGGCATTATTATCTATTATCCTTGTAAACGTACGAATCGCACCAGGCAAAATGTTTGATTTTTGCCCTTTTAGTCGATTATAAAATATATTATAAATTTCTTTCTTTACAAAAAGCAATTGTTCAAACGTTTTAATATTAGTATTATAGTCGAAAGAGAGAAACGCATTTGGGACCATTGTTTTTAGTGATTTTTTTTCTAAAATAATATAGATTTAATATTAAGTCTTGGTAATTTAGAAATAGTGATAATTTAAAGAAATAATTAAGAACAAGTGTTTATTCCATAAATCGCCTTGCATTCATTTTTTATTTTTTTAACAAACGAGAAACAAAAGTTTTACAAGTTTTTTTAAGGATATTTTGGGAAGAAATTTTTGTGCACATTAAAATATGAAGAATTGTTTCTATCTTACCCAAATATCTTAGACGTTGTCATTCTTAAGCTATAAATTCTTTTTTGGAGAAAGTTTTATATGTTTCACCTAAATAATGATAAAATATTTAAGAATAATTAGCTTGAAGTTATTCCACTATCATGCGCTTAAGTAGAAATAAAAAATAACATTTATGAATAAATACTTCCAACTTAATTATTCCATTAAAAGTTATCACCATATTATTATGCCATATGAAAAACCACAAATCCAAAAAGACACAATAGAAACTAACCAAATCCAATTATTCAAATCACTAAAACTTGTCTAATGGTTATATATTGTCCTTATTTCCTTCGTTTTTGTCTAACATTTTTTTCATATTAAATAAGCCAATATTACAACGTGAGCACGTGCCTCCCCACCTAGTATCATTAAATCATCCAAAACCTTAACAATATCCTCAAGATGATGAATATTAATATTTAATAAAGTCTTTACTTTGTTAGTTAAATACCGGAGGAATAATTTATGAAGCAACGATTGATTCCTTTCAGCATTAAAGAATCACTACTATTGATTTCCATTTTTTCCTATAATTCATTGATATTAAATAAAAAAGGATCTTTTGCCTTCCGGCACAAAAGATATGCCTCATGAGCTTGAATCATCTTTTCTCACTAGTTTTTCATTTGAACATAAGCTTGGAAGCTTGGCATGAAATTCTCATTGGGAAATTATTTTTATCAAATCCCAAGATAGTAATAAATTAATAAATAAAAGAAAAAGCCGGAATTATTGAATTAATACATATTATATATATCCCTTTTTATAAAACTGATGATCATAAATTTGGGCCTCCCAAAAATACAATCGCCAATAGGGACACTAGCGCAATACATGTAAAAGTTTTAGGTCTTTCACTAGCGTGATGATATTGTCTGCGAGCTTGCAGCAGATGGTGTCGCCATGGTGAGATGTTGTCACATGCATCATCTCATAGCTCATGTCTTTTCACACCTTTCAGAAAAAGACATTTTTGATTAGAAAAATGTGAGCCTTGTGGTAGCATCTCACTTATGCGGCAGATGATTTCAATCCTTCACTAGCATATTTTATATGGGTGCAATGGGATCGGTAGGGTAATAGTCTAAGCCAAGTGCTAACCCCTAAATTAATCAATTGTCCAACTTGAAATGCGAGGTTAACACATGGTTGGATTTTGTACCTTATATTGATAAATTCAAAGACATTTGCCTTACAATCGCAAGAACCAAATGGCGGATTGTGGAGCCTCTATCTAGGTTTGCTTATCAGGCTGGACCGGCACGGGCACAGCATAGTCCAGACATTATTATCAGGCCATGCCGTGCCTATGGTACTGGGCCCTAGGCCCGTTAAGGCACGGCCCACGTGCCTGGGCGCTTTCTCAGCCTCCGGACTCCCATCATCTCCGGCCACCTTATCATCACCAGACGCTTCCCAAACAACCGTGAAGCCATATCCGGACCTAGCGAGCCTTCTTACAACCAGGCTTCAGCCTTTTCCTCTTTAACGGAAGTACCCTTTTCCTGCAAATAAACGGCGTAGCTCCGGTAATCCAAACCTCACCCTCCGACGTCATCATTTGCACAAGTGTTGCCGAACATTATTCAGCCTTTTTGATGAACAAGAGATCCCATGAAGTGGCAAGTGTTTCACAAATAAATCAGTGTCTTTGAATGAATAATAGCCAATCAATTCGTCGAACCACAATTATATACATGTTTTGAAGTGTTGTATCGCGAGACTATGACTTAGATGCGCGTTTGTGCTAAGTTGCTTTTGAATAACAACTATTGTCACCCTCTCTCTCTCCCGGATTAGTGTCATAAGTGATAAATAATTCACCCGGAGTATGCCATCATTGGTCAGTAGGTGGAACACCGGCGACGAACTCAAGCTGTCATCTATTCTCTCTGTCGTGAGTTGTAGAGTTATGGGTGGAGGGTTGTGACCAACCAGAGATCAAAATCATGAAGGATGGTGGGTTGTATTTTGCCGGCCCAACCGACTACTAATGGTTGACTCACGCTTCCTACTGAGTTTCACGATAGAGAAAATAAAATCTACATTGTTCTTCATGTAGCCAAATGCTACTTTCCTTCATCGTCACACTTTCTGTCATTTGTAATTTGTTGGTTGTGTGAAAAATTTTTTTTTAATGTTAATGCAATTTTTCTGGTAACTTTGGCCAATGGTACCATAATCGTTACGCACTTGCTTTCAGTACAGAACGTGTCACCTGTTTGACAAAAATCTTGAGTGAGAACAGAATGTGAAAAATAAGTTAACTTGTGCATGTTTTATGCATAGCATGTGCATCTAGGCTTGTATGCTCTTAACTTAGATTTGTTGCTGGGTTCTCTGTTTTACTCTGTTTGTGTTGAAGGGCAAACAATGAAGAGGAGTATGGAATCATCTGCTAATAGCCTTGTGAATTCATTGAAAACTAGTTCGGAGAGTTTAGTCAATTTCTCATCACATGGCCATGCCATAAATCAATTTACATGTCTAACGTTTGGGTTTTGGGTTTGTTAGATTTAACAATTAACCTTTGATTTAATTGGAGATAATCCTCATATCTTACATTATCATTGTAAATTTGTTGTACTATCCATCTCAAAAGAATGTCTATGAGATCCAACTAGCTCCTAGTCATGCTTAAAACTTGTATAACTAAATGTAAATAATCACTTAGAGAAAGGTTGAGCCCGCTCAACAATAAGGCTAAGGGAGTATCCAGGAAGCTTCGTAGGCCATAATACTATAACAAATATATATTATTTGTTGAAACCACTTTACGCTATGTTGAGATGAACTTATTTCATGAAATTGGTTTTCTCATTTGAAGAATGAAAATGATAAGTCTTCGTCAATACAAAGTTTGCAGAGCATAATGCCCATGGGAACATTGGGAAGTACTTAAAATGGCTTGCCAATTGCAATACAGGTCAATGTATATGTCGTAAGTTGAGAGCTGGATCTAAAGACTCACTAAAGATAAAACTAATCAACGATGAAAGATTCAAATATCCTTCCAGACGACTTAAACATAACAAAAGTTCCCTCCTTTATTGATTAAGGATTTTTGTCATCTAACATTTAATTCCCGCAAACTATAGGAGCAAAGGAGCTAGGTGATAAAGTAAAGTTGTTGGTCACTGCCCTCTTAGCTGCAAGTAGCTAAATCAAGCCCCATTTGATGCTTTTCATCCCTACCCCATCTCGAAGTACAAAAAATTATTTTAGATGGATGTGCCATCATCAATTGCTGCATTCTTCAGCATGCGGTTAATCCTAGATCTGATGTAATATCCATTGGTTTGCGTCTGCTTCTTCAATATCATAAGAAATCGAAGCATTGAGATGGGTGTGGGTTAACGGAGTATGCACATAATCTATAATCTCCATCTTCTCCTTCATTGACAGCTTGTGGCCTCTTGTTGACATTGCACGCTCAAACAGAGCGTCTATCAATGTTTGCATGGCTTGAAACGGACCAGGAGCAGGGAGCTCAGATTGGCTTGATTCGGCAGAGGCAATGCGGGTTGCTTTTTTGGGATTGCTTCTGCAACTCCCTATTTCACTTCCTTGTGTTCCCTTTTTCTCTATTCTTGATGGATAGATGGTGTTTACCGGCCAGTTTTATAGGTACAACGTACAAGAACGCTGATTTGTTTGTTAAATGCTTGCCACTTCATGGCTTCCCTTGTTCATCAGAAAATCTGAATAATGTTCGTCAATACTTGTGCGAATGATGACATCCGAGGGTGAGGTTTGGATTGCCGGAGTTACGCCGGTTGATTAAAGGACAAAGGTACTGCCGTTGAGGAGGAAGAGGCTGAAGCCTGGTTGTAAGAAGGCTCGCTAGGTCCGGATTCGGCTTCACGGTTGTTTGGGAATCATCTGATGATGATAAGGTGGCCGGAGATGATGGGAATCGTCGGAGGCTGAGGGATCACCCAATAAACAATAAACACACTTAGGGAAGCCTTCTCTTGGACTGAAACTTGAAGAAGAAAATTAATTGAAACTTGAAAAAGGAAAAAAGAAAAGGAGGAAGTACAAATGCAAATTGATATCTTCTGGATCTCCCTCTTTTTTTTTATTATTCATTTTGAATAGAGTTGGCAATGGGTCGGGTTGTGTTGGGTTTGGGCGGGTCATAATTGGGTTGTGTCGGGTTGAACCCAATTAGTGGCGGGTTGGAAAAACTCCAAACCGAACCCAACCCGCCACTAATCGGATTCAACCTGCCAACTCAATTTTTTTTTTTTTGCAAAAACCAAATGTACACTTTTACTTCTGGATCTCCCTCTTTTTTTTTTATTATTCATTTTGAATAGAGCTGGCAATGGGTCGGGTTGTGTTGGGTTTGGGCGCGTCATAATTGGGTTGTGTTGGGTTGAACCCAATTAGTGGCGGATTGGAAAAACTCCAAACCGAACCCAACCCGCCACTAATCGGGTTCAACCTGCCAACTCGATTTTTTTTTTTTGCAAAAACCAATTATACACTTTTACTTCTACTGATTTACATCTTCGGACAAAAATGTTGTAGATGATGCAGCAAGCACATGGAGAATCAATCATGTTCCAAACTTCCAATCGGTCAACATGAAACCTAAATCTCAGATTAGCTCCCTAACTCCTTTTTTGAAGTAGTCGAGATGGAGAGAGAGAGACACAGAGAGAGAGAGAGAGAGAGAGAGAGAGAGAGAGAGAGGAAATCCAGGCAAATTGAAAGAGATCTCTCGCTCATAGAGATAGGCAGTGAAGATGATTCTTTGCTGCAATAGATCTGTAACGCCCTGGATCCGTGTTGTTCAATAAAGGTATAACACGTCTCACGGAGTGTTAGGTAAGGATCTAAAATAATTGTGATCGCTGGATAATCACCTAAACTAAACCATATCAGAGTGCACAAATATTTATTCAAAATTCAGCTTTATTAAAATCAAATGGTTCAACCTCAAACTACTTTATTACACTTTCAACATTAAATAAATCAAAAGTCTAATCCAAAATAACCTACAAGTCTATGGAATATAATAGTAATCTTCCTCTCTATACGTCTCAGTCGGATCTACCCCAGTAGTTGCCTCACCATGAGTATCTGAAAACAAAACAAAAACAAAAGAGTGAGATACAAATATCTTAGCGAGTAACATATGCATACAGAAATAGTTAACAACAGTTCAAATTATGCATCGATAAATAGCCAGTACGATTAAAGCAACCAAGACAATTTCCAATTTTAAAATCCAAAACTAATAATAGTTTCCAATTATATTTCAATACAACACATCGAAAGGTCAATGTCATGACTATTGTTAAATTGATTAATTGACACGCCAAGGAGACATCCACACCTCCATGTACACAGTTCCGGCCTACTCAAGCTTTCGGAACTCTGAAATGACGGCCTACTCAGGGTTTCATCATCCAATGCTGGCCTACTGATTGCCAATTTGGACACTACAACAAGTATATGGGTTGTGACAAGTAGAATAAGGCAAACAAGGAGTATATGGGTTGTGACAAGTAGAATAGGGCAAACAAGGTATCGTATCCATAAGGAGGAGATTCAAATACCAAGTAATCAAATTTCCTATATTATTTAGACAACTCCAAATTTAAGTGACAAATTACCTAAATGTTAAACAAAAATGAATTACTAAATTCAAAAGTGATAAATCAAATATGAACGAGTTTTAGGATTTGGGTTTCATCAATTGGATTCTTTCAATGAATTTACATATGATTGCTTGCATCCATTCCTTGTTAATTAAAATGACCGAATTCCCATGTGCATGTGCTATCCTCTTTTAAGGTATAACAACCATAAAAATATTAATCCTACGTCTACTTTCGTGATCACAGGAGTTAAAATAAGTTTATTAAGATCAGAGGAAATCTTAAATGAGAGTCACAAGAGTGTGTGATTATTTCTAAACTATACTACCCAGGTTTGATGAATTCACCAACTAATATTGAATTTCCACATTCGCTCCATCATTCAACATCTTAGGAATGCAAGTAATGTCCAATTAATTGCAAGAATAAAATCCGAATCCATCAAATTAATTAACAAAGAATGTATCACAATTTTATATACAAAGTCAAATCCGAAATCCAATGATTACATCCAAACCCTAGAATAAGAAAACTAGCCACTCATGTCTAACAAAATGATCCAATAACCATTAAAATACGAATCCAACATCAAAGTTCTACAATCCAAATATAAAAACAATAAAAATAGAAGAATAAGAAAGAGATGAAGAACTCTTTTTTGTAGAAGCCGATCCTTGCTGCAGAAATCGTCCTCCTTCTTCCTCCTCTTCCAATTCCTTGTGCTCCAGTCTCTCCCTCTTCAAAGTCCAATCCCCTTAGCCAAAAACGTGCCTCCTCCCTTTTTACTTCTTTCCATAAGGCTAAATCCTCAAATCAAGGCACTTTCTATTTTTGAGATCCACTAAATTAGCAACTTTCTTCATGCAATTTGTAACTGAATTTAAAGCATATAAACAAACTCAATTTAAGTGAGGCCCTTCATGAAAGTTTTAGGAAAACTTCTTAACTTTCCAAAGCACATAAGTTTGCCATTTTTCGAGCTCTACAACTCCAGAAGCGGGTCAAATACCAAAACGGGTCTGGGTCAAAACCGTTTTCTGAACAGATTCAAACCTCTCTATTCTTACTAATTTTTGGCACGCAAGATGGCAGAACTGGGTCTTGGGCTCTCATGAAAGTTGTAGGTCTTTGTCTTATATTTCCAACAAGATAAAGAGCATCAGAAACCGAGGTCTGTAGCTCTAGTTATAGCCTAAACACTGAGCAGTACTCTATGTTGATTAGGTCAACCCAGCTGAGTTTTTGCTTATGGCACTAGCTCGAATTTACCCTTTTTCCTCAGCCCAAATTTAGCTTGAATCATTAGTTAAAGACCTGTAAAATACCAAGAATTCCCAGAAATTAAATAAATGTAAAAGACACACAAAATTCTAATTTAGTGTCCTAATAAACCTACAAAATACTCTAAAATCACAAAATATGACTAAGAAGATGTGTTTAATAATTTCCCACATCACCTACTCCCCGGGTTTCGGCATTGACAACCAGGCCTACTCAAGGTTTCTGGCTGCTCTACACCGGTCGTGGCAACACACAAGGCCATGCAATTACACCAATCAACAATACCATCACATTACTAAGCTTAAGCATGGATCCAGGACAAGCTAAACCAAAACGTAAAAACCATCGCATAAACTCAACACTGACAACACAGTAAACCAAACCTTTCCATCATCATGTATAACACAATACAGCTCAACACAGGTCACTCCGGACCAGAACAATACCTCATGTACTTTCAGTAATTACTCAAATCCCAAAACACAAGACTACTGGTAATAAAACCCATTTTCTATTTGCACAAAGATATTGTGGCACATACGGCTCAACACTTGAAAATCACGCAAATCCCGATTAGAACGAGTTCATAAACTGGAAACAAATATAAAACATAATTTAAAACTAAGTCCTTAACTCATGGCATTTAGAACAGTAATTTACCCCAATAGTTTTCCCAAAATTGCCTTGTAAAACCCACAATTCATGTACTCATATCTACGAAGGTTTTTGATTAACTTAAGATACCTCTAGTATCCTAATCTAGGTTTTGGCAAAAAGGTTTAATCCCTAAAATACCAAAAATAGACTCAATCTGATAAGCCGCAACTCACTGTGTAAATTAGTGGGTGCGCTGACCTCGGCGCAGTTGGCACTAGGTCGACGTGAACTTAGCGATACCAAAAAAACCACTTCGCGCTAACTAAAACTCTTGGTGCAAGATGAGCGCGAACTCGGCGAGAACAAAAAACCATATCTCGCGCTGACTCTACCACTTGGCGCTAGGTAGGCGCCAAGTCGGTGAACACCACCTTCAACTCGCAACTCTCTGTAACTCCCAGAACTCTATGACTGTCCCATTTTCTCACCTCTGTAACGACTTTTCTATACTCCTACCATCTTCCAAAGACTATTAGACACGATTCAAAATTAATCTAACAACATGTATTTTTTGCCTCTAAAAATAATCCAAAAACATGTGCAAATCATTATTTTTCTGAGATCATGCATACTGTTAAATCCAATAGACAAAACCCAAAAACATCAGATTAAAACGATGTTACTCACCTCTTGCACGCTCAAATCCCTGCACTGCAACTTCTATGACAACAAGGGCCAACAGTCGATCCTCTGTTTCGCAAGGTGATCTTCTGAACTCTCTTTGCAAGGTGATCTTCTAAACTCTCCAAGTGACAAAGAATCCCACAAGTCTACTCCTCTCCAAACCCTAGAACACCAGCTGTAATCTCCTTCCACTCAAGATATGCGAAACCTACGGATCTAAATACTTTACGTATTTATACTTACCATATACACTTTGCCGCTCGATGAATTTTCAAAACTCATGATTCAGTGCACACTCGCCCATGTTTCTCCCTACATGTGCAGCTTCCCAGCCGTTTGATTTGATGAAACTATTCCCTACATAATCACCCACATAAGTACATTTATTTAACGACTGAGCACAGCAGCATAATAACTCTAATTAAAACTGCACCTTACTGACCTTGTTTATATTGCTTCACGCCTAATGCCTCGAGCCCTAATACATCCTTGTTTCACGATTTCTGAAATTTCACCACACGGACTCGTTAATTCTCATAAAATAATTGGACAGAAATTCGGGGTTTTACAAGATCACCAACGATAAGCGTCGAGATGTTGATTTTAGTGTCGTCGCTGTTGATTTCTCTTGCTCGCCAATTCAAACCCTTGGATCTGTTAACCATTCTTCTATTTCTACTCAGATCCCTCCAGCCGGTTAGGGATGGGGAAAAATAGAGAGAGGGTGATGGAGAAGACGGGGGTAAGAGATCAGAGATAGAGAGAGAAAGAGGGAAATGAGATGAGCTGATTAAGGACAAGAAGAGGACTTTTAGCAACGGTCACCAAGAGACCGCTGCTAAAGGGCTTCTAAAGCCAGCCGCTAATTCCTCTTTTTTTGTAGTGGCTATTTCCTGAAGAACACAACAAATTCCAGGCTTCGGTCCCTGTTTACAAATCATTAAATCAAACGAAAATCGTTAATCCAAGCACTAGCGTACATGAGAAGAATCCAAAATCCAAACCAACCTCTTGTAATTTATGGTCCATGAGAGATGAAAATAAAAAAAATTCAAACAAATAATAGGTCTGTTATATACAACCATTCCAAAATTCTTCAATAATTGGAAGTGTTGCTCAAATCAACCCGCAACCAGACCTTAAAAGTAGCTAGCTCAATTAACTAAAAAGACTACCAAAAAAAGATCTCGTGCATTTTAGAAACCTTCAATTCAAAATTGACCAAGAGTGCTCATTGCTCCCTGTGTTCTCCTGCGTCAAAAGAGGGAAAACGAACATAAAACAAAAAACAAAAAACAAAAAACAAAAAAAAATCGCGAAATGGAAGAGGAAGAAGAGGGCGACTGGGTCGCTGGAGCTGAATGGAGAGAACTCTTTCATCATGAACTTGGGTCGCTCAAGCTGAATGGAAGAGGAAGAAGAGGGCGATTGGCGACTGCGAGAGGCGAGGAAAAAAGTCACAAAACGAAATAGACAAAGCCCCAAAGCGGAAGAAAAGTTAGAAACCCTAATGATTAGTTTAAATGTTTAATCGGGTAACCCGTCGAGTGGATGGGTTATAGTCGGGTTGACCCGATTACGGGCGGGTTGGGAAAACCCCAACCCAATTAATAAACGGGTCAACCCAACCCGTTTATAATTAGGTTAATAGGGTTGACCTGTCGGTTCGGTTCACTTTTTGACGGCTCTAATTTTGAAGGGTGTCTGTCCGTTAATGTTTGACATTTCAACGTGAGGAGTTAGTGGACAGGTGTTTCAATCCTGTGAAAGCTCTAATTAAAAGTTTAGATAGAGGCTCCACAGTTCGTCATCCGCGCAGGTAGGGATGCTTAACGGGCGGCCTAGCCTGGCCCGTCACCGAAAACCCAGACACAGCCCAGCTAGGGTTGGGCCATGCCATGCCTAGTAGGCCGCCGGCGAGCCTAGGGTAGTTTTCTGCAAAAAAAAAAATGATAAAAATAGTAAAAAAACATAAAAAATTTTGAAATGCAGTTAAATTAGTCTCGCAAACCATGACAATCAAGAGGCTGGACTAGAGTACAAAACCCCTAAATCAGGACAAACAGGCTGAGATCTCAACTTTTTTGTCTTGTTTTAAGGCTTTTGTACACTACTGCAGCCTCTTGACTATCATGGTTTTTCTTGTCGAGCTTGTTTCAAGGAGGTTCTTCAAAGAATGGTAAACAGTTCTTTCTTCATTTCTGCCTCTTGAACCGTACCGAGACGAGGAGTTGTAAAGGTTTTACTTGCGTCAAGTACTGCTTGACTGTCCAAGCAATAATTGATGCAAGTAAAACCTTGCAACTCCTATGTAGAAGTGAAAAGGTAGAAATGAAGAAAGAAAGAAAAATCGTTGAACATGACTCTAAGAAGAAAATGAAGAAAGCAAAAAAAAAAAAAAAAAATTCATAACTTTCTTAGAGTCCTATTAAGAGATTTGCCAATGGTCGGCATAGGGACGCCCCCATGTGAACACTATGCCGAGTCTGCCGGCTATTGGCCAAATCTCTAAATAGGATTCTAAGAAAGTAAGAAGAGAAGAGGTGTAGTTTGGAGTGCGAAGAGTTAGGCCTATTTATAGAAAACCAAAAGTGGTTTTTTACGACCTTTACCCTCAAATATGCATGACTGTTATTTGGCTGTTGGAAGGATAGAAATGGTCATTTACAGTCAATTACAAGTATATCCTAATATGGTTGTTGGGGTGGGTGGGGTGGGGTGGGGGGGGGGGGGGGGGGGGTAAAATTGTAAAAAAATGACTTAAAAGCACTTTTGTGGAGGGGGGAACAGCTAGCTGTTTTTGAGTGCTAGAGGGCCAGCACACGGGCATAGCTCGAATGGCCTGCATGAAGCAGGTCGTGCCACTCGCATGCCTATCGGGCCACGACCTGTTGGGTTGGGCACGAGCACGCTTTAAGCGTGCTGGGCGGTGCATGCCCGGCCCAATAAGCAACCGTACGCCCAGGAACATGAAGTAAAACACACAGACGTACGTTCACACATCACCCACCCTACGAGATGCCAGCCAACTATTGACCGGGTTTTCTATTTAAAACACAACTTTTAAAAAAAACACAAATTAAAATTAGACTAGTTGTAGAAATGTGACCATTGTCTACCTACTTGACGAAAATCTATCTATATATATATTAAGCGAAGCGGGGGTGGCTGCTGACGTGTCACCCCCGCGTCGCTTCGGAGGCTCGGGACAGCCTCGGGCAGGTTCGAAGTTCGAACCTGCCGCAACTTTTGACTTTTTTTTTTTTCGGTTTTTAAAAATAATTTAGATTTAGTCATTTACTTTTTATAATAATTCCTAATAAGGTATAAAGAAAAACAATTCTCTACTCATTTAGGTTTCATTTTTAAAGTAATTTAGATTTAATTATTTAATAATAATAAAAAAAACCGGCCGCAACTTTTGACTTTTTGCCCTTCGGCTTTTAAAGTAATTTAGGTTTAGTTATTTAATTTTCATAATAATTCCAAATCAGGTAAAATTAAAACAATTATTTAATCCTTCCGGTTTTCAAATTTAAAGTAATTTAGATTTAATCATTTGATAAAAAAAAAAAGAACAAAGAAAAAGCTATTCTGGAGTTTGAGAACCCTCTTGAATCGTCCCTCTCCACCTTCTCTTTATCAGATAGTCTCTCTACTGTCGAGGGGGTTCGAGAACCCTCCTGAATCATCCCTCTCTGCTTTCTCTTTCTAACAATCCCTCAGTCCTGTTCACCCTCCCCTTCTCTCCCTTTCTTTTCTCTCTCCCATTGAAAACCCTAAAATCAAATCGATCCCTCCCCTTCTCCCTTTCTTTCCTCCCACTCTCATCTTTTCTCTCTCATCAACCCCTCCAGTTTTGGTTGCTCAACCTGATTTTTTGAAAACCCAAATCGTTGTCCCTCGCAAAACCTCGGAGGATCAGCACGTGAACGTGAACGGCTGTGGCTATACATTATAAAATCTCATTCTTTATTTGTCGGTAGATTCTTGCTTTTAAATTTTTTTAATTTGCAACTGATTATGGTTTTTTCAAACCTACTGCCCATGCAACGCACGAACCACATTACTATAAAACAAAGTTACAAATTAGAATAGATGAAATTTCAATTGATGCCTTTTTTATATATCTTTTGATTAAGAGCCTTTTTGACAATTCCTCAGGAAACTCTGATGGTTATTCCCTTTATTAGTGTTTTCTAGAAGACTTTCTACTTCTTGCTTTTGTATTCTTTGTTCTTTTCCCTCATTTCTTTTAACCATTTAATCTTCTTTTTAAATATAAATATTTAAAACTGTTTGATGATATTTGGATTATGCATTTTGTTTTGAATAGAAAACATTTTGTAACCTCGATGGTTTATCTTTTATATGTGCATCCATTTTAAGTTCTCTTTTTTTGTTTTGTTTTGATTTTTTTTTTAATAAACCCTTTGCAGGTATTGTTCAGTATAGCCATACATTATAAAATTTCATTCTTTGTTTGTCTACAAATTCTTGCTTTAAAATTTTTTAATTTGCAACTAATTCTGTTATATGTTGTTAATATATTAACTTTCAAGACTTCCACCAAAAAAAAATATTAACTTCAAGACAATATATAAAATAATTTATTTTTTAATAATTTTTTTGATCCTATTTGCCCGTGCAATGCACGGGCCAGAATGCTAGTTAATGTTTAACCGAAGAGAGAGCAAAAAAAAATTGAATAAATAAGACGACCGCGGAGAACTTAAGCGCTAAGAAATGAAAGTATCAGCTGGTATGACCGACATTTGATCCTTCCGCTATCACCTCATCCGTGTTGTGAGGCAAATTGCCAATCAAAATGAGTTGAAGCTTTCCACAAACCCCATCTAAGTTGTAGATTGAGATTGAAATGGTCATCACTAATAAAATAATAATTAAAACTTGACTAGATAACCGACAGAAAGTCATTTTAATTAGTAAATGTTGTGGTTATCGTTGATTATAAAAATTAATATTAAGAAGACCACAAACGGTGCCGCACATTTTTGCTATATTGTTTTCTGCTGTTCCACGTGGCAACGTCTCAATACAACAGCAGAA
The DNA here is from genome assembly GCA_947561395.2 of Buxus sempervirens. NCBI lineage: Eukaryota > Viridiplantae > Streptophyta > Magnoliopsida > Buxales > Buxaceae > Buxus > Buxus sempervirens. The sequence continues at coordinate 57,134,841 of OX387183.1, read as the reverse complement.
ATCTATGCCAGTAGTAGAGCACAGCAAGATGTCCCACCCACGACAAGTGATCTCATTGTGCTTCATCATAGATGACGCAATATTATGCAAGAACTTTCTTGGAAGTAGCTTTTTGCTTGCAAGACTAGATGATTAATAGAATAAACAAGGAAGCTTCAAGAAGCTCTTCTCCTTAACTATTATAAATATCTCATGAATTGAAATAGTTCCATTACTATCTCTGTGCAAATACATTCTCGTTTATTCCCGATCTCCAAGAACCAAGAAGTTCCAGTTTTTTTTTTTTGTTCTTCTACCACTGTTCAACATGATTTCTGTTGAGAGGTCTGAGATATCTCATAGTAGCCACCTAGAACACAACCTCAAGTGGCTGCCAAATAAAACATCTTATAAGTGCGACGGGTGCAAGGAGCCAGGGTCGGGACCAAGATTCGGGTGTGAGACTTGTGGTTTCAACCTCCATGATTGTTGTATCTCTCCTTCACCCTACAAGTCCCATGATTTCTTCAAAGATTGTGTCCTCAAGTTCTTCGATCACCCACAAGGGAATATTCAGCGATACTGTGATGCATGTGTGAGTGACATTAAAGGATTCGCCTATCACTGCGAAGTAGGCCGAAACTCCCACACTTGCTGTAAAACCGGTCGAGACTTGCACCCACGCTGTTCCAATTTACCAAAAGTTGCAGAAGTCGGAGGAGTAATACTTCACCTGAAAGAGAAGATTTCAAGCAAGTGTTGCTTGTGTGGATTAAGAAAGCTCGGTCAAGACGTGACTGGCTGGTCGTATGTATCGACCTGCAAGACTCACCACTTTCATGTGGCCTGTGTGAGCATGCACGTACAGAGCTGGAACGAGAGTGCTCTCTTCCATGGCAATAAGAATCAGTTGGATCTACTGGCCTTGAAGACCAGGGCTCCCAGCCAGCTTGCTGTTCAGACTAAATATGGTGGAAGAGGTAGCAAGCTCGGGAGGATTCTGAAGTTAATCCTCAAGTTTATCATATCTGTCCTTTGTGGAGATCCAACGGCAATTGTTCTTGGCCTCGTTGAATCTCTATGTCTCTAAGCTCGACGTGATAGCGTACTGCAGATCCCCAATCCTAATTTACGTGTGCTGTAAGGATTGGGAATAGAGGATTTCTAGTTGCTTTCTTATGTTATCTATCTATCCATGGACTTGTCAGGCACGGGTAAGTGGGTTTGTTGCAGTTGGGAAAAGCAGGGAAGAATGAGTTTGCCAATATTGTAATAGGGTTTTTTGTTACAAATTATTTAAGCATGCAGCGAAGAATGAGTTTTGCCTATACTTAATTATATGGTGTTTTGTATTACAAATGAATTTGTTTATCTTATAATCAATATAGTCTGTAATCAAGTATTTTGTGTATATTCCATGTATTCTACCGACCAAGTTCCTTTTGTATATATACTAGCAAGGTGTGCACCTGGAGTACTGCATTAATGAAGAGAAAAAGGTCATGACATATATGTAAGGGATTAGAAATTGTCAAAAGATCTGTTTTCAAAAGTGAAAAATAAAAAAAAGACAAAGTTATCCGTATAAAATACTAATTGGGTGAACGTGTGGTACCACACATATGCAAATAAAAAAGAAGGGAGTTCGACAACTCGCTAGAGAAATGAGAACCATTTTGTATCTGTTCAGATTTAGGAAAGTTTCAAATGTATTAGAAAAAAAAAAACAACCATATTTTTATATTAATGCACTTTAACAATGATTTATAAGGACATTATAGATAAATAGATATGATTTTTTTTGGCACACTTCCCAAGGGGACCTTCCTTTTATATGTAGTATAGATATAAGACAAAAAGACATTAGAAGGCTATTTTCGAGAAAAAAGGTATATTTGTTGCCATGCTGCCCAAAGGGATTGTTCATATGTATATATATATTCTTCAATTGACGTTATAAAATTTTGATATCCTTGCCTTTATTTTTTACTTGTTAAGAATAAAAAAACAAAGAAATGCTTACAAAATTGAAAGATATGTAACAAGGAACTATATAAGTCAAGTTTGTATAATAAAAGCATAGCCTAGAGGATCATATGAAACGGTTAAAGTTCTCAGCGCATTAACACTACACGTACAATAAGGGGTGTAGCAAAAGGATTCTGTTGGGGTCCCTGGATTGGGATGGCAATGGGAAACCTTGCCGGTCAATGTATATATAGTAAGTTGGGAGCTGGATCTAAAAACTCACTAACGATAAAACTAATCAAAGTTGAAAGATTCAAATATCCTACAAGACGACTTAAACAAAACAAAAGTTCGCTCCTTTATTGATTAAGGATTTTTGTCATCTATTAATCTCTCACAAGCGTTTAATTCCTGTAAACTATAGGAACAAAGGAGTTAGATGATTCCCACTATTGTGAATGAACAAAGTAAAGTTTCTGGTCACCGCCCTCTTAGCTGCAAGTAGCTACTTGCAAGCCCCATTTGATGCTTTTCATCCCTATACCATCTCGAGGTACAAAATATTATTTTAGATGGATGTGCCATCATCAATTGCTGCATTCTTCAGCATGCGATTAATCCTATATCTGTTGTAATATCCATTGGTTGGCATTTTTCCTTCTTCAATATCATAAGAAATTGAAGCATTGAGATGGGTGTGGGTTAATGGAGTATGCACATAATCAACAATCTCCATCTCCGCATTCATTGACAGCTTGTGGCCCCTTGTCGACCTTACACGCTCAAACAGACCGTCTATCAATGTTTGCATGGATTGAGATAGACCAAACGCAGGGAGCTCGGATGGCTGAATTCGGCAGAGGCAATGCGGGTTACTTTTTTGGGATTGCTTCTGCAACTCCCTATTTCACTTCCTTGTGTTCCCTTTTTCTCCATTCTTGATGGATAGATGGTGTTTACGGGCTAGTTTTATATAGAGCTGGCAATGGGTCGGGTTCGGGTTGACCCAGTTGCTGTCGGGTTGGGAAAATCCCAAACTGAACCCAACCCGCCAATAAATGGATTCAACCAGCCAACCCAATTATATATATATATATTTCAAAAAGTATGCTTAGAATAGGATGTAGGGGTAATTGGGTCGGATTGTGTTGGGTTCGGGTAAAGTTTGTGGTTAATTGGGCCGATTCATGCCACTTTTTTTTAATGGGGTTGGCATGTCATAATCAGTTTGTCCCGATTACAAGCGGGTTGGGAAAACCCTAACCCAATTAATAAACAGGTCAACCCAACCCATTTGTAATCCGGTTGACCTGTCGGATCGGTTCGATTTTTGCCGGCTCTAGTTTTATAGGTACAACGTACAAGAACGCTAATTTGTTTGTGAAATGCTTGCCACTTCATGGCTTCCCTTGTTCATCAGAAAGGCTAAATAATGTTCGTCAATACTTGTGCGAATGATGACATCCGAGGGTGAGATTTGGATTTCCGGAGTTATGCCGGTTGTTTATAGGAAAAAGGTACTGCCTTTGAAGAGGAAGAGGCTGAAGCCTGGTTGTAAGAAGGCTCGCTAGGTCCGGATTCGGCCTCACTATTGTCTGGGAAGCATCTGATGATCATAAGGTGGCCGAAAATGATGGGAGTCGCCGGAGGCTAAGGGATCACCCAATAAACAGTAAACACACAAATTTAGGGAAGCCTTCTCCTAGACTGAAACTTGAAGAAGATTAGGAGGAAGTACAAATTCAAATTGAAATCTTTTGGATCTCCCTCCTTTTTATTTTTTTATTATTCTTTTTGAAGGCTGCCTATCCATTCACGTTAATGTTTGACATTTCAACGTGAGGAGTCTTAAAGTGGACAGGTGTTGCAATCCTGTGAAAGTTCTAATTAAAAGTTTAGATAGAGGCTCCACAGTCCGCCATCCATGCAGGTAGGGATCCTTAACGGGCTGGCCCAGCCCGGCCCATCACTGAAAACCCAGGCACGGCCCAACCCGTGGCATGGTTAGGGCTTGACCATGCCGTGCCTAGCAGGCATCTCGTGGGCCTGGGGTAGTTTTCTGCTAAAAAAGTAAATAAATAAAAATAGACAAAAAAAACATAAAATTTTTTGAAATGCAATTAAATCAGTCTCACAAACCATGACAGTCTAGAGGTTGGACTAGAATACAAAAACCCTAAATCAGGACAAACAGGATGAGATCTCAGCCTATTTGTCCTTTTTTAGGGCTTTTGTATGCTACTACAGCCTCTTGATTGTCATGATTTTTGTTGTCGAGCTTGTTTCAAGGGGGTTCTTCAAAGCATGGTAAACAGTTCTTTCTTCATTTCTACCTCTTGAACCGTGCTGAGACGAAGAGTTGCAAAGGTTTTACTTGCGTCAAGTACTGCTTGACTGTCCAAGCAATAATTGATGCAATTAAAATATTGCAACTCCAATGTAAAAGTGAGGAGGTAGAAATGAAAAAAAGAAAAAAAGAATTCATTAGCAAAATCATTGAACATGACTCTAAGAAGAAAATGAAGAAAGCTAAAAAGAAAAAAAATTCATAACTTTCTTAGAGTCCTATTAAGATATTTGCCAATGGTTGGCCTAGGGACGCCCCCATGTTAGCACGTTGCCAAGTCTACCAGCTATTGGCCAAATCTCTAAATAGAACTCTAAGAAAGTAAGAGGAAAAGAGATGAGAAGAGGTGTGGTTTGGAGTGCGAAGGGTTAAGCCTATTTATAGAAAACCAAAAGTAGCTTTTTACCACCTTTGCCCTCAAGTATGACTGTTATTTAGCTGTTAGAAGGATATAAATGGTCATTTACGGTCAATTATAAGTACATCCTAATATAGTTATGGGGGGATGAAATTGTAAATAAAAAAAAAGACTTAAGGCTAGTAGTTTTTGCGTTCTAGGGGACACAGTCCGAATGGCCTGCATGACGCGGGCTATTTCACCTGCGTGCCTGTGGGGTTGCTTTGCCGAGCCGTATACCGGCCCACTAGCAAGCTGGGTTGGGCACAGGCACCCTTTAAGCGTGCCGGGGCGGCATAAGCAACTGTACGCGCAGGAACATGAAGTAAAACACACCGACATACGTCCACACATCATCTACCCTATGAGATGCCAGCCAACTATTGAGTGGGTTTTCTATTTAAAACAACTGTTAAAAAAGCACAAATTAAAATTAGATTAGTTGTAGAAATATGACCATTGTCTACCTACTTGACGAAAATTAATGTTAAACCGAAGGGAGAGGAAAAAAAATTGAATAAATAAGACGACTGCGGAGAACTTAAGCGATAAGAAATGAAAGTATAACCTAGTATGACCGACATTTGATCCTTTCGCTATCACCTCACCATGTTATGTGGCAAAATTGCCAATCAAAATGAATTGAAGCTTCCCACAAACCCCATCTAAGTTCTAGATTGTGATTGAAATGGTCATCACTAATAAAATAATAATTAGAACTTGACTAGATAAGTGACAGAAATTTATTTTCATTTGTAAATGTTGTGTTTACCGTTGATTACAAAAATTAATATCAAGAAGACAAGAAATGGTGCCGCACATTTTGCTACATTGTTTTCTGCTGTTGGGGTAAGATGTTGCTATTTGATGAATAGCGTTCCTCAAGTAGAGACATGTAAAACATTTACACGAAGAAAATAGGAAAAATTATAAAAAAGGGTTACTTTTAGTTGATATTTATAAAAATAGTCCATTAAGATGTAGAATTGCAGAAAAGGCCACTTTTTAAAAATAATTAACTTGAAAGGTCACTTCTCAAAAATAATTAAAAATAATGTCATTTTATTATAGACAAACTGTGCTTGAGACCACGTGTGATGCGCTCGCATCCCATGTAAGATGAGCTCTTGTCCCATATAAAAAGCTTGAGTTCTATGTATAATGAGCTTGTGTACTAAAAAATGATCCTCAAATTTAATTATTTTTGAAAAGTGATTTTATAATTTAATTTCGACGGACATTTTTATAAATATCAACAAAAAGTGGTCCTTTTCTGTAATTTGGGATCTTAGTGGACTGTTTTAATAAATAGAGGCCAAAAGTGACCATTTTTTCATATTTTTTTCAAGAAAGTATATTAATTATTACATGTTCCACATGACAACATCTCAATCAATACAACGGCAGAAAACTAATGTAGTAAAACACAACAGATGTCCACCCCGACAAGTGATCTCATTGTGCTTAATCATAGATTACACAATGTTATGCATGAAATTTCCTAGAAGTAGCTTTTTGCTTGCAAAACTAAATGATTAATGGAATAAACTAGGAATCCTCAAGAAGCCCTTCTCCTTAACTATTGTAAATATCTAAGTTTTTTATTTAATTTTTTTATCTTTTTTTGGTATTTATAATTTTTTTACTTATTATTATTTTTGTTTATCTTATTTCCTTTTCTTTTTTTTTTCGTTAATCTCACTTACCATTTTTTTTTTATCGTCTTCCCCACCCTGTGAAGAGGATCAGTGGTGCTGGCTACGTTGCCAGTTTCGTCTTGCCACGCGCCAGCACCACATTTGTGGTGTTGGCTACGTTGTCGGCTAAGGTTGCCGACGATACTAGTCATGTCTCCGGCATTTCCTGGAAAAAAGAGCCTAGTACGTGTCCCAACTATATATTGACTAGGTTTTCTATGTAAGAAAGACCGGATTTCAAGTGGCCCAAAACTCCCCAGAGACATTCATTACTTATTAACGCATCTGTTCCAACACATGTACGTCTACACGGCATCAGAATCACCGCGAGATGCCGACCAACTATATATTGACTGGGTTTTCTATTTAAAACACAAATATTTTAGTGACTTTGACTGATTGTTAAAAAAAAAAAAACCACAAATTAAAATTAATTAGATTAGTTGTAGAAATGTCACACCTTCCTGACCATTGCCTACTACTAGACGAAAAACAATTTTAAACCGAAGAGAGAAAAAAAAATTGAATAAATAAGACGACTGCAGAGACCTTGAGCGAGAAGAAATGGAACTATAAACCAGTATGACCCACGTTTGATCCTTTCGCTATTATCTCATCTATGATATGGTGCTAAATTATCAATCAAATTAAATGAATTGAAGCTTCCCATAAAACTTGAGCGAGAAGAAATGGAATTATAAACCGGTATGACCGACATTCGATCCTTTCGCTACCATCTCATCTATGTTACGGTGCCAAATTACCAATCAAATTAAATGAATTGAAGCTTCCCATAAAACTTTAGCGAGAAGAAATGGAACTATAAACCGGTATGACTGACATTTGATCCTTTCGTTATCATGTCAAAACTTGAGCGAGAAGAAATGGAACTATAAACCGGTATGACCGACATTTGATCCTTTCGCTATCATCTCATCTATGTTATGGTGCCAAATTACCAATCAAGCTTCCCATAAAACCTATCCAAGTTCTAGATTGAGATGGAAATGGTCATCACTAATAAAATAATAATTAAAACTTGACTAGATAACCGATAAAAAGTCATTTTAATTAGTAAGAGTGTGTTTGGTAATCTGTTGGAACACCGTTTTCGGTTTTTTAAAACAGAAAACTGAAAGCTTGTTTGGTCGAGAGGGTTTTGAAATCGTTTCTTAGAAAAACGGTTGAAAAAGAACCCGGGTTTTAGAAACCGAAATTTTCGGTTTTTAAAAATGATAAATCGTTTTTCAATGACGGCATTTTTATAATACCTTATTTTTTTTCCTCTTCTTCGATACTTTACCTTTGGGATTTGTAACGTTTGTATGGACGATCCAGACGGAACCATCGTGGGCAATCCAGAAGGAGATTTCTTCGAGATGCGTCCGCACGGTCCCGGCGTGGGTCAAATTCCAGTTATATCTGGAAATCTGACCAGTGAGCGATTCAGACGGAATCTTTTTTTCAATTCGCTGGCAACAGCTGTGAAGACGGTCGAAATGCCATCGGCGGTGCGTCAGATTGTGGAAATGAGTGTGGCATCAATTCCTGAGAGTGGAGGTAGTAACATTGCCGACTTCAGAGAGGACTCTTCATCGTGAAGTTACTAATTGGAGAACTGGCTTGCCATAGAAGGAAGTCAATTGGAACAAAGGAGAGAGAGGAGAATGCAGAAGATTTCAGACCCCGATCTATGAAGACCGGGTTTTGACCATCGAGTGCTTGAATCGAGAGAACGGCAAGGAGCGAATCTGGACCCTTGCTTGGACCGTCAGATCACGATCTGTTGTATAACAATTTATTTTTAAAAGGGAAAAATTAAGATAAAGAGTTACGATTCGTCAATAAAAAACAATACCTCATAATTGGGAATTACACAAAATGGTCACTTTTTTTAGAAATAATTAAATTACATGATCACTTTTTCAAAATAATTAAATTTGAGAATCACTTTACTTAGGACACAAGCACCTTATTTATACGTAGACACAAGCACCTTATTTATAGGATACAAGCTCATTATACGTGGACATAAGCGCGTTTTACCTACAAATAGGGGACTGCACCGCTACACACATAGCAATCACGTGGGGCCCATTGGTTCGGTTATGCGTAACAAATCGGTAAAGTGTGTCGAAATTTGTACATGGGAAGAATAAGGTGGGGTCGTTATAGGAGATTGTTTTGTTTGTAAAGGACAATGTTTGGAAGAAAAAAAAAAAAGGAAGTCCAGAATCAAAGAATATTCTCCTATCTTCTTTTTCCTAATAGTATAGAATATAAATAAAGTAACAATATTTCTTAAAAAGTGACCCTGTAGATCAATTATGTTTGAAAAGTGGCCTTTTTTATAAAATGAGATCTTTATGGACTGATTTTATAAATACAAGTCAAAAAGTGATTTTTTTTTTCATAATTTTCTCTTTTAAAAACTCTAATCAAACTTTAATCGGGTTTTAGTTACTGAACGATTATTGTCACCTATTTTTTAAAATAATAATTGTTGCCAAACAGGTTTCTTGTTATTTGTTTTCAAAAACTCAAAAATAGTTAGCACTGTTTTTAATTTTTCAAACTATTCTTTAAAAAAAAACGTTACCAAATAATCTCTAAGTATTGTGGTTACCTCGATCACAAAAATTAAAATTAAGAAGACAACAAACGGTGCCGCACGTTTTGCTACATCGTTTTTTTGCTGGTGGGGGTAATGATACCGCGATGAGGAGCACGGAGTTCATGTAGGAACGTATGTCGTAAACCCCAATTGGTAGGTGTTCCACGTGGTAACATCTCAAACCAACAGTAGGAACGTATGCGGTACCAGAGCCCGGAAAGTGATGTCATTGTGCTTAATCACAGATTGAAATGGCCATCAATAATAAAATAATAATTAAAACTTGACTAGATAACCGACAGAAATTCATTTTCATTTGTAAAAGTTGTGGTTACCGTTGAGTATAAAAATCAATGTTAAGAAGACCAGGAAAGGCAATGAACGAACGGGGAAGGAAGGTGATCACTCACGACCTTCATGCGGAGGCCATTAATTGCTTGTAGACCGTGTTTACTTACTCCCGTGCAAACAAACGGATGACCGTGCCTCACCCGTCCGGTGCCGTCAGTGAATGAGTCAAGTCCGCTAACCGTGCCAAACCTATGCAATGTGACCCACACGGAAACTGTTCGGATGACCGTGACTCACCCGTCCGTTGCCGTCAGTGAATGAGTCAAGTCCGCTAACCGTGCCAAACCTATGCAATGTGACCCACACGGAAACTGTCAAATCATTTGGGAAATTGATGGATCCGGCTTGCTACCTATCAGTGACTCAATCCCTAATTTTGACAGATTGGTTTCGAGGCTCTATCTGTATTTTGGAATAAAACCTTTATTGGATGGTAACATCTATTCTACTTAAATCACTATTTCACTTAAAGTGGTAACATCTATTTCACTTAAAGTGGAATGGAATAGAAATTTAAGTAGTCCAACAAAATTTTTGTTACTGTAAGTAGTTTAAATGTGGCATATATCACTATCTTTTAGAGGCTCTGTTCCAAACTGTAGATAGAATCTCTATAGGAACCGATTTGTAATTTTAAATAAGGATTCCTTAAGTCATAAAGCGAAATTACATCACGGCAAGTGATGTCATTGTGCCTAATCACGGATGACGCAATATTATGCATGAACTTTCCTGGAAGTAGCGTTTTGCTTGCAAGACTAATTAATAGAATCTATATATTAAGCGAAAGGGGGGTGGCGCTTGACGTGTCACCATCCGTTGCTTCGGAGGCTCGGGACAGCCTCGCGTGATTCGGCGTTCCCGAGCCTCGCAAGAAATCAGAAAAAAAGCGGCCGTAATTTTTTATTTTGGTTTAAAACGACAAAAATAATTCACATTCAGTGTTTAAGTTTTTTTGTAATTTCAAATCAGGCATATCTTCTTATAAAACGACAATACTTGCCGCAATTTTTGACTTTTGGGTTTTTTAAAATAATTTAGATTTAGTGATTTAAACTTTTATATTTCTAGATCAGGTATAACCAATTCGTAACTTTTGACTTTTTTTTTTCTTCCGTTTATAACAACAAACATAATTCACATTCAATGTTTAATTTTTCCGTAATTGCAAAACAGTCATAACTTCTTCGTAAACGACCAGACTTACGAGCCTTCGGTTTTTGAAAATAATTTAGATTTAGTCATTTAAGTTTTTATATTTCCAGATCAGATATAAACAATTCTTTACTCCTCTCACTTTCTCTCTCTCGATCCTCTCTCTCTCTCTCCGTTTTCTTGCAGCCTTGGGGCTCTTCTCGAGTGTTCCAGCCTCTCCGTTTTCTTGCAACCCAAGGCTCTTCTCGACTGTTCCAGAACCCCTCTTCTTTATTCCTCTCGGTTCTCTCTCTCTCTCTCTCTCTCTCTCTCTCTCTCTCTCTCTCTCTCTCTCTCTCCGTTTTCTTGCAGCCTCTAGGCTCTTCTCGAATGTTAAAGCCTCTTTCTTTTCGTGCAGCCCAAGGCTCTTCTTGACTGTTCAAGAACCCCTCTTTGTTCTCTTACATAAAACAAATGGGTTGAGAGCAATGGTTGGACTGAATATAAGGATATCAGCTGAATCGGTTGCATCAGTTTTGGCTCCCTACTTTCTTCAGGTGCAATTTTTATTCTTTTTCTGTTGATTCAGCAGTAATAGTTCCAGTTACTGTTCTAATGGTCGATCAAGTTCTTAGCTTTCAATTCAATTTCAGAGCTTATTTTCCATATGCCGTTCTTTATTTTTTTGTTTATTTTATTTTTTCTTCTCATTTTTTAATGTTTTTACGTTGTTCTGTATTTGGATTTTACCTTCTATGCAAGTGGGGTTGATTGATAAAAAAAATTTCATCCTATTATTAGGTCTTTTAGAGAAATTGGTTCATTTGGTGTTAATAATGTATTTGTCTGAATCTTCATTCCCTATATTTCATGATATATTAATGAGATTGACCCTCCTGATACCATGTGAACTCGAGGTTATCAGTCCTTCCTAGGAAGTTTGACCTAATTTTGATTCTTTTTGACAAAATGGGGCATGACCTACTTTCGTCTATCTTCCCTTCAACTAAAGATAATATACATGTGGTGTCATGCATTCTTAGAGTACTGTCTCTGACTCAAGCTTGAATTCCCAGATAATTTTTTCTTCTTTGTTTCGTGCCAAATAGAGTCTTATAATATTTTATCTAAATGTTATCCACCATCAAATAATTAATTGTGGTTTGAGCATTGAATTCGCTCAAACAAATTCGAAATAGTTACCTGCTTAAAGCTTAAGCATAAAAATTTTCCATAATGTGATCGGTTACTTCTTTTTTTTCCTTTTATAATATGCAGAAGGATGTTGTGAGATCGCAGCACATCCTGATGTTCCAGTGGCAAAAGGCAGCCATGAGCCAGTGAAGGTAGAAATTTTTACATCTAAACGCCTGTACTCCAATATTAATTACTTACACCCATTTATTTGATTCATACGTTCTATTAACTGATAGCAGACATCTTTTTTATTCATACGTTCTATTACAAGTTTTTCTCTATCTTATTTTTTCAAACAAATATAGTAAGTTATGTTAAAGAAGTAAAATGCCAACATTGTGCTCTTTTGACATTGTACGCTTTGATCCTACAAAATGTCTCAATCTTATTTGGTCTTTGAAGGAGAAAGTTTCATGTTGCTAAATTCAGTTTGTAATGTACTCTACAGATCTCTAGCCTTGGTAAGTCTATCCGAATACACAAAGCATGAGTGAACCTCTCTTCTATATCATCTGAAACAGCTATTTTTGAAGAATTTAGAACCACCCCCATGACTTGACGTATTGCTTCCTAGCAAATACCACAAAATTCAACGTTTACAATTTATGAAATTATGAGATCTTTTAATAAACAACATTTTTAATGCTTAGTAGTAGTCACATATCTTTTGGTTTTACTTTATTCTTATTCTATTTCATTTTCGTTTCAGGACCTCACAACTGTTTCATGGAGCTTGCAATGTTTTTATAAGAAGGGAATTCTTAGATCCACTCACACTTTTGAAGTTTCCTGTACATAGTACATACTACTAATGCATGTATTTATATATCCATTTTTACATTCATGTATATGTTGTTAATATATTAACTTTCAAGACTTCTAAGACAATATATAAAATAATTTATTCTTTAATAATTTTTTTGAACCTATTTGCCCGTGCAACGCACGGGCAGAATGCTAGTAAACTAGGAAGCATCAAGAAGCCCTTCCCCTCAACAGTTATAAATTATCTTATGAAATAGTTCCACTACTATCTGTGCAAATACATCCTCATTTATTCCCGGCCGGTCTTCAAGCACCAAGAAGTTCCAGCCTTTCTGTTCTTCAACATGATTTCTGTTGAGAGGTCTGAGATATCTCATAGTAGCCACCCAGAACATAACCTCAAGTGGCTGCCAGATAAAACATCTTATAAGTGCGACGGGTGCAAGGAGCCAGGTTCGGGACCAAGATTCGGGTGTGAGACTTGTGGTTTCAATCTCCATGATGATTGCCTCTCTCCCTCACCCTACAAGTTCCATGATTTCTACAAAGATTGTGTCCTCAAGTTCTTCGATCGCCCACAACTACAAGGGAATATGGGGCGATACTGTGATGCATGTTTGAGTGACATTAAAGGATTCGTCTATCACTGCGAAGTAGGCCGAAACTCCCACACTTGCTGTACCGGTCGAGACTTGCACCCACGCTGTTCCAATTTACCAAAAGTTGCAGAAGTCGGAGGAGTAATACTTCACCTGAAAGAGAAGATTTCAAGCAAGTGTTGCTTGTGTGGATTAAGAAAGCAGCTCGGTCAAGACGTGACTGGCTGGTCGTATGTATCGACCTGCAAGACTCACCACTTTCATGTGGCCTGTGTGAACATGCACGTACAGAGCTGGAACGAGAGTGCTCTCTTCCATGGCAATAAGGATCAGTTGGATCTACTGGCCTTGAAGGCCAGGGCTCCCAGCCAGCTTGCTGTTCAGACTAAATATGGTGGAAGAGGTAGCAAGCTCGGGAGGATTCTGAAGTTAATCCTCAAGTTTATCATATCTGTCCTTTGTGGAGATCCAACGGCAATTGTTCTTGGCCTCGTTGAATCTCTATGTCTCTAAGCTCGACGTGATAGCGTACTGCAGATCCCCAATCCTAATTTACGTGTGCTGTAAGGATTGGGAATAGAGGATTTCTAGTTGCTTTCTTATGTTATCTATCTATCCATGGACTTGTCAGGCACGGGTAAGTGGGTTTGTTGCAGTTGGGAAAAGCAGGGAAGAATGAGTTTGCCAATATTTAGTAATAGGGTTTTTTGTTACAAATTAAGCATGCAGCAACGAATGAGTTTCGCCTATACTTAATCATATGGTGTTTAATTTGTATTACAATATAGTCTGTAATCAAGTATTTTGTGTATATTCCATGTATTCCACCGACCAAGTTCCCTTTAGTATATATACTAGCAAGCTGTGCACTTGCAATATTGCATGTATGAAGAGAAAAAGGTCATGACATGAAGGGATTAGAAATTGTCCAAAGATATGTTTTCAAAAGTGAAAAATAAAAAAAGACAGTCATCCGTATAAAATACTAATGAGGCGCTTGTGTGGTATCGCACATATACAAAAAAAAAAAAAGGAAAAAGAAGGGAGCTAGACAACTTGCTTGAGAAGTGGGAACCATATTGTAACTCGCTCAAGAAGTGGATGAGGTACCTGCGGACTGGACCTCTTCCACACAAGGAGACGTAGAACATGGTGGTTGAGCACGGCAACTCTGCACCAAGAGTCTCCAACCACAAAAAGAAACAAAAACCCAACATAACACCCATGAACAACAACCAAAACACATTGTAAAATACCACTGGCAGGCCCAAACACAAGAGAAACAAAGGGTAATATATACATTAACAACCAAAAATAAAACCAGAGCGAAGAAGGGGGGTGAACGAATCCAGCTTTCCAACCAAAGAAAGCCAGTGGTAACCCTCCACCGTCATCCTCGTCTGAATCTTCAGAGTGTTCATCAACGGTGTCCATTATCTTCCAAAGAAAACTCGAGAGGTTGATGCAGATGCCACAAAGAGACAGGAGCTAGGAAGAGAGCAACAAGGAGAAAATGAGAGGAAGACTTGGACAGAATCAGCAAATTTCAAAGTCAAAATTTGGCTCTACATAAAATTAACTTCATATTCAATGACAATCAATATAAGTGAACAACTCGATCGATCAGTCAACAGATTATATTGTACCCAAAGCATCATGAAAATTAAGGAAGCAACTGTCCAGAACAACTGGGCCTTCATCAATTGGTCGGTCTAGAATGTTCAAAGGGAAGTCTGGATTTGCAGCAATGAAAGTGGAAGGGCACATAGGCTGTGCAGCTGAATTGTTTCCTATCTATGAATAAGACAAGGATTAAGCAGTGTTGATTGTTACTGGAGGTGGATGCTCAAAGTGACTTGGAAATCCCTAGTGAACTTTTATTTTAAGTGTTCATAAGGGTGCTCTTGAGAGACCCGCCATGGGAATCCTGGATAATACATATTTTGGAAAATAAGTGGATTTTCATCGCTTTAAAGGGAAATTAACACATACATACATATATATATCCAAAGAGAGAGAGAGAGTGATTAAAAACATAATATATATGATTGTGGCTAGGAAGATCGCCACCATTAATTATTAATACCACAATTGCATACAAGAAATGTCAATAAGTTGCTTTCCAACTTACGGTGATCCTGGTCGGCAACCATACCTGGGTCGACAACCTCGATCAATCTTTTGGCATTTGGACCGGGGAGACATTCACGATAAGGGCGACCATTAGGAACTTTACAAACTGGTTTGTCAGCCAGCTTAGCAACATCAATTGTTATAGGATCTTTTCCTGCAGCTGTAGAATGCGCCTATTCACTTCGGAGTCCATGGCAAACTCCTCATCCTCCTCGGTGCTTTCCGCAATAGTCAGGTTGGAACCACCTGAAGAGTCCATCTTTTGCACATGACCTTCACAAAACCTTGTCCTTGGCAGCATTAATGAAATGAATGCAATCAGAAACAAGAAAAGCCCCATCCTCATCTGGACTCCCATCTTCTAGCTTAAGTTCTCCTCCCTTCTTCCCTCTTCCCCAATCTCTCTATATATATATGAATTATGCCATTTAAACAAATACATGATTAGTTCTTTTTTTTCCTCCCTATTGGGATCTGAAGTGGTTTAATTAAGTAAACCAATAATTAATGGTTTCAATAAAGTATTTCCATAGTGGCCCTTTCTTGAGTGATGAATGTGTGGCCTCTGATTCCCTTCTTATCTAGAAACAGATAATTGGAAAGGCACTCCGAATGGCAACAACACAACACTGCCACTTCTGCCCGCAACATGCTTTTGGCCGATGGCAAGTGCAAGAATCATGAGGAAAAAGCCTGAAAACACATAAGAGATGGGCCTCAACCTTAAAACCTAGGCATTAAGGTGAGGGATCCACACAAAAAAAGTGATGTCGATTCTGGCATATTCCTTGTCTCGTGAACATAAAATTCTTCATGTGTAGGGTGTAGTGGAAAACGTAATAGCTATAATCACATTCTCCACCAAAGATTAAAAATGGAGACTAAAAGATTATGTTATATTGCCCATATACCACTCAATGATATGACTTATATAAGTTAATAAAATAGCTTGTACAAGTTAATGAAATGATTTGTACATACCTTCTATCAACACTATATATGTACTAACTTTCACTACAAAATAGGACACTTTTACTGGCAGTAGCTTACCGCCGGTAAATGCCATTTAACTACTGCTAAATCAAATAGCGGCGATACGATTGACGGCCACTGAAAGCCTCGACGCTAAAGGAATTACTAGCGCAAATAGCAGCGGTAAACGTCTACCGCTTCTAAATAGGGTAGAAATGATGACCCATGTAGTTTCAGCTGTGAATATCGCTACTCATGACTATTAGTGGTGGAACGCTACCGCCACTAATAAATGGAATGAGCGGCGGTAAATTACCGCTGGATGTTATATACAATTACTGGCAGTATCTTTCCACCGTTAATGACCTTAATGAGCGGCGGTAAATTACCTCTGGATGTTATCAACAATTAGCAGCGGGAAGCTACCGCCGCTAATAACTTTAAAGTCTAACTACAGCCCCTAAAACTCTGATTAGCGGCGAATATTACCACCACTAATAAGTTCATTGGCCTTTCCTGTGGTCTAACAGCGGCGGTAGCTTACTACCACTGTTGATTATTAGCGGCAGCATTAGCTTTACCGCCGCTGATGCTCTTACCTACAAAAACAAAAGCTCTATTAGTTTTATGGATTCTGAACCTGTTTAAAAAGTACTTGTGACAAATATTACAAAAACTAAGTAATTCAAATCTAATATAACTTTTCTACCTAGTACATGCACCATATAACAAATAATACAAAAACTAAGTAACTAATATCTAATATAACCCTTCTACCTCTACAAGCACCATATTAACAATGAAATCAATACAAAGAAAATATTAACCAACAAATGAAATTGAAATATAAACAATTAAATCCATCTAGTATCAAAATGTCATAATGCATAGCATCCACAATGCAAGTAACTATTGCGCCTGGCTTTCCTACATGAAAAAAAAAACAATTCATTAGTAGATATAGGATATGTTGAAATATATACTATATCTAAAAAAGATAAATAAGTTAGTAAAAATCTTATATAATATGATACAAACCTTAAACATTACATCTAAGCGGGATTTGAAGGACTCTCAGGTTCAAATGATTGCCCAAATGATTGTCCACCCAGAGAAGCATGATGATGAGGATTGCTTAATTAAATATACATATTTAAAATATAATCAATAATGTGTTCTACTATTTCTATTATTGGATGCAAAATACTTGTTTTGCAATTGATAGGATTAAGCATCGAAGTTCTGCCATCTCTCGTCGGCGCCTCTCCTCATCTAACTGTTCTTTCATTTGATTAAATTCATGCATGTCTACAAAATGGTTGGAGGTTGGGTCCCATATTTTGCTTGGAGTCAACCCCATCCCACAGCATCTATCTCGCCCATGGGTGTCAAGTCCCATGACCTGAGTGTAGACATCATCGCGCGCCGTACCATCTTGCATGCCTCCGACCATAATATTTCTCATCTGTTCTTGAAATAAAGAAAAGTATTTAGGAACCATAAGAACAACATGAATTTTATGAAATTCAAAATAAAGGTTAATTCTTAATTACATTCAACTTACAATCTTATCTGCTGCATCATCGCTTACTGGGGTGCCATCCTTTCGAGTATGTGTTTCAATGAAAGTCTCTGCTCGGCCAGCCAATTGCTATGTGGCACATGAATTTGGAGAGAAAAATGAGAAAGAAGATAAAATGAATAATAACCATTAAAATAGAGAAACAATATAACTTTATTTGAAAGAAAGTAATATAAGAACGATAAAAGAAGAAGCACATGTGAAATAGCTAACAGAGACTGTGAACTAGATAATATATCCGTGTACTAACATGAGACAAACAATTGACTTGTTTATTCAAGGACAAAATTAGCACATGAATCCCAAATTACCACTACAAAATAAAGAGGAATAGAAGGCGACCTTTTACCGGCGGTATGCGTATTCTGCCCCTAAAAACGCTTTTACCAGCGATACAGACTCTTTCCGCCCCTAAAAGTCAACATATCATTTTTTCCGTGCAAAAAACCTATGGCGCGAGTTTTTTACGTGCGAAATAGCCTTTAGAGGCGGTAGTTCCCGTCGGAATATTGGGTTTTTGTAAACACCCCAAATTGCACTACAAAATGAGAAAATAATTGAAAACTTGTAATTGGGGCTTAAAACAGGTCAAAAATGCATAAAATATGATCAAGCATGCTTTGCCCGTATTTTAATTACTGGCTGGTCGCGCCCGAAATTCTTATATGGACAGGTCGCGCCCGTATTGAAAATACGGGCACCACTTGCCTGCAATATATTTACGGGCGCGATGTTTTTGTGCGAATTTTATCCTTTCTCGATTTCTGAGCTTTATCTTTAAGCTAATATCTCTCTAGATGAGCGAATTATCTTTTTTATTCGCTCAAATTATCTTTGTTGGTCATGGATGGGCGTTATCCATATTTTCAACTCTATCTTAAGGATCAGGGTATATCCTTCTGGACCAACCATACCCCTGGGCTTGCTTATAAATAGAGGTGAGATTCTTAAGCAAAAGGCCACGAAAATTTGAAGTCTAAGGAGCTCCAAGTGAAGAGAGGAATCCCTGCTGCTCTGCTTGCTCAATCCAGGTAAGTCCCTTTTCCCTTTTATTTACTTTTATTTTCTGTCTTCAATTCTAGAATTAATCTATTCTTCTCCATTGCTGTAGAATAAGGCCTTCTTTTATTATGTATTCCTAAACTTGTCTCTAAGTACCTCAAGAGTCTCTCTAGCCGTAAAACGTGAAGAGAGAGCTAGGGGAAAGGGGAACAGGTGGATCCCTAGAATAGAACCCCATAATCTGTTTTCTCTTTTCTTTTAGAATAAGGCCTTTGATTGTGTTGTGTACCCAAACCTATCTCCAAGTACCTCAAGAGTCTTATTTTGAATCTAGATTAATCCTATGAGTTCATGATGTTTATAGCATGAAATCCTCTTTTTCTCCTAAAATTGGGATTTTCACTACTTTTGCACCTACAGCACTGTTTTCGTGATTTTTGTGATATTAGGCTAAGATCCTGGATGTATCATCATCTATATGATAGATCTGGATTCAGAAGCCTGAAAGTAATTTCTAGGGTTTCATGATGTGGTTTTTGAGTCATTTTTCACTTTTGAGAGAAGACCCTACGGTCTAAGTTCTCCCCTTTTGATGTTCTTCATCAACGTGGGTATTTTTGGGTTTTGATTTCTTGATTTAATGTGAAATTTAGGCTATATCTATGTCATGGACTATTCAGGTTCAATTTTGCAATATTTCATAAAAATCATATTTTTCTAGATTTCTAGAATTTAACTTGAAGCCAGATTTTTGAAGTTTTCACTTTATTTTGGTTTTATTTGATTTTATCTCAATTTTATTTTAATCATGAAACCCTAGGAATGGTATGATCATATTTGAAAGTTCTTGATCAATCAGGCTATTCATATGAAAAAACCATACACTTTTGTCCTTTTTTATGATTTTTGTAGCAAGCCCTTTTTCCTTTGAAAAACATGAACAATACTTGGCAACCACCTTGTGTGGATGAATAGGGGTGCCTAACACCTTCCCCTGTTCATAACCTAATCCCCTTACAAATCTCTGGTTGTTTTTTTTATAGGGTTATTTTTACCCTAAATTTGCCTTTTTGTGCTTATTTGATATTTTGGCGTCCATTCACACCTAAAAAGAATGGTGGCGACTCTTTGTTTTTAATGAATCTCGCGTAATGATCAGGAAGTCATTAAATTGATTTTTCCATGTCTCACAGTTTTACCGGCGGTAGGATAACTACCACTGATAAAAAGTTGGCGGGAGCAACCCGCAAAATAAAAAATTGTTTCCGGCGGTAAAGAGCCGTCAAAAATAATACTTTTAGCGATGATAGGATTTTTACCGCCACTAAAAGGTAGAAAATAAAAATAATTTATATTTTAGGTAATTCCAACAAAAAAAGTACATTTTTACCGGTGGTTTCCTGAACCGCTAGTAATAATCAAATAATTCAATTTTTACTGGCAGCTAAACCGCCTGTAAAGATCTTCTTTGTTTTTTAAAAAAACAATTATTTTACTAGAAAAAATGGTTAGAAGAAAAAAATTAAAAAAAGAAAACTTGACTTTTAGGAGCAGTAAGCTACCGCCACTAAAAGTAAAAGCACATTTTCAAATTAGTACTACTTTTAGGGGCAGCAGCCTCCCACTGGTAAAAGTGAAAGCAAGAATTTTCCTGCATGCCTAATGGATTGAATTTTGACTTGACTTTTAGGGGCGGTATGCTATCGCCACTAAAAGTAAAAGCGCGAATTTTCAAATTAAATTTGACTTTTAGGGGCGGTAATCTACCATCGGTAAAAGTCTCTTTTACTTATACCAGCCGAATCTCTTCTTCTTCAACTTATCTCTTCTTTCTCTCTTGATAAACAATCTTCTTCAACTTGTCTTTTTCTCTTTGCAATCTAACTAAAGGTATGTTTTGTTTTACTCTATCTTTGCATTTCTTTTTCCCCCCATCATCTCTATCTTCTTTTCTTCTTTAAAACTTTACTCTCTCACTAATATTTTGATCTTTCCCTCTCTACAGATTTCTTCCCTCATATTTCTTTTGTCTCAAGCTTTTGGCAAAGAGAATAGCCTCCAAGGTGGTAGGAGTAATGGATGTGAACTTGTTCACTCACTCTCTCTCTCTTTCTCTCTCTCCCTCTCTCTCCCTCTCTCTCTATAAATCTTTGTTTGTATGCTGCCGTCCAGCAACTACCCAACAACGGCAACAAATTTTTTTTATTTTTTTAATATTACTTTTAGTGGCGATAATTCCCGCCGGTAAAAGCCATTTTGTTATTTTTTAAAAGCATATTTACCGGTAGTTATTACTGTCAGTAAAAATGAGAAGGACTTAATTGAAAATAATTTTTAGTGGCGATAAGCTTTCGTTGATAATGATTAAGCAATAGTGGCGGTAGCTTCTTCTACTGTTGCTATAACCTTTAGTGACAACTGTGATGCCCCGGACCCGGACATGTTCATTAAAGGTATATGCCGGTTCCTTGACATCAGGTGAGGTCCCAGAAACGCATTCCTAAGTTTAAAAACTAACCAAAGCAGGTATATTCAATTAAGTCCCCAATACCTGATAAACACAAGAAAAACATATAAACAATATACATCATTCCAAAAACTAAAGCATCCAACATCAACAAATTTAAAATAAAATTCACTAAGGTTTTCACTCTCTTTCTCATTTACAATTTATACAAGATCCAAAAAAAAAAAATAGAAAACTACAAAAATATACTGCCCAACCCTATCCAAGATAATAATAATCCTCAGGGTGATAGTCGTCATCAGGTTCGTTATTTCTGCCTACCCCAATTTGTGCTTGCTCTGCAGGTCTATTTGAAAACAAAACCGTTAAAACGAAACGCGTGAGACTAATGTCTCAGTAAGCAGCATAATGCATGATAAGAACATTTTATGTAGTTTCAAACATTAAAGTAGCATGATAATGTAATATACAATCAAACTCTGGCAACTCATGCTAAAACCATATCAATATCATGTAATAACATTACTTTGAATTCTGTGGAATCATAAAACAAATAAAATCAGATTAATCCAAACCACGATCTCAGCAAAATCTCATGTAATAACAATGATTTAATTCACTTGTCCAATTCGCCACCTCATGACTTACAACGGAAAGATCTAGCTATGATCGCTCTTCCAAAGCGGAGCACTCAAGCATGAGACATGCATGAGCTGACAAGTACAACCCAGTCCAACCATAGCAAGTTAGTGATCTCTTCAGACCATCGAGTTAGTGATCTCACTAAGACCATCTAGTTGACTTTATGGGTTGCTGTGGCACATTCTGAGGAGGATGCAAGTTCACAACCCCCGGCCCCTCATGAGCTAGGGTGAACTACCATCCTCAACCCCCAGAATCCATGTCTGTGGTGGATACAAGTTCACTACCCCCAACTCTCAATAGCTAGGGTGAACGGAAATCCACTACCCACAGATATAATAATGCCATATCATGGCTATTTAAATACCGTAGGCTAACTGCCTTACTTAAGTATGCCTTATGTTACACACTTTAACAATGTAACCACCTTCGACTTAACCCACACATGAGAAGCCACTTCTCGTACACAAGTTAGAAATAAATAATTTCTGTAGCACCCCATAGTTACTCCACTCCTGTTTGGTTGTCTCTAACTAACCCTCTAAGTGATTTCTCAAGTTCAGGTTGCATGGCAAAAAGTATATGTGCTGGAGAAATTTACAACACCTAGGAATTTCCTATAACACTTCTCTAACAGGTTTCAGATTTTGACACTTGGCATAACCTTAGCTTCCCAACACTTATATATATCCTTCAAGACACCTTACCTACATATATTTAAATTATCTAAAAGTTAAGTCTTTAATTGGAATTAATAACCCCCATACAATCTAAAATAAAATAGTGCTGCGAAAATTTCAGCAATCAAAGAAGTCGGATATCATGTCATAACAGAATTCTTTTTGTACATTATTTGGAAACCCAGCATGTTCCTTCATACTCCTTATATAACCCCAATTATTACTAAGTTAATCTCTTACATGAATTCCCCAATTAGATTTTAGAATACTTTAAGTATACTAATGGAACAGGCTGGTGCCAACTCCTGAGAAAATAGGCCTACCTAGCTACACCCAGCAGCACCAACCATTCACCTATTAAGCTTAGATAAATTTGCTGCTTTGTCAATCTTAGCACCTGCAAAGTATTCACCAAATCTGACCTCTCTTCTTTACTAGTATTCCTTAATACTCTAGGCTAACTCCTAGGTTACTCCCACACCATTTAAACATCCAACAATTTAAAACGTAATGAGCAGGAGCTGGGTGCCAACCTCTGGAAAGGTAAGCAGCACCCAGTGCATGCTCCACATCTCCCATAACACAACCATTTTAATTAACCATCTTTCCACTGTATAACCAGCACTTAATTCGTTAATACAAACCACTATTATAGAATTTAACATGTACTAAATAATCTACTCAACAACAGCAGCTAAACTTCTAAATAGGAACTGGCGCTGACCTCTACAGAGGTAGGCGCCAGGTAGCCATACTCAGCGCTAGGTCCTATTTCCAAGTTTTACATTTGCAACTGAACCCAAACACCCAAACAGAATTGATTCTTTGGTTTCGAACCTTTTCTAAGGTAATCTAGGCTTTTCTAGCAGCCTATATAACATGCTTCGAATTTAATTAAACTACTAACTATTTCAGCAACAAGGTAGCCGTCCATGCCCTTCTTCAAAACGTAAATTAGCAACCACAAATTTAACCATTGCATATATATATATCTATTCTGCTCAATTTTCTTTACTATTTTATCTCCAACAGATCAAATCATGCTAAATTAAACAACAGCATACTGGTGACTCTTAATTGAATCAATTATAACCACTGCTCAAGATTAGACGCTAGAAAGTTGTAGAAACAGGGTTCGACTGATTCCTAATTCAAGATTGACTCTAA
This sequence comes from Buxus sempervirens, assembly GCA_947561395.2. Lineage (NCBI taxonomy): Eukaryota > Viridiplantae > Streptophyta > Magnoliopsida > Buxales > Buxaceae > Buxus > Buxus sempervirens. The sequence goes on along the minus strand of OX387183.1, from coordinate 57,111,148 downwards.
AATCAAATTAAAACATCCAATAGGAATCAATCAAAACAGAAACAGAAACCCAACGGAAATCAATCGAAACAGAAACCCAAATGATTGAAACAAAAACCCAACAGTAATTAACAGGAAATTTATCAAAACAGAATTCCATCGAAACCCCAACAGTTGTCGATTGAGCAAACAGAAATCAGAAAAAAAACCCAAACGAGAATTGATTGTACAAGAAAACTATGCTACTTACTTGATTTCGCCAAAATCCACGCCCAAACCCTCATTTTCTCTTCTTCCCTTCTTCTTCTTCTCTTCTGCGGCTAAACCCCCAAACTAACACCCCTTCTCTTCTTCCTCTTCTTCTTTCCCCCACATTTTTCCCCTTTTTGTGTTAACCCCCAACAGCAACTAGGATGGACGAACCAGAACCCCTTCCCTCTCCTTCTCCTCTTCTTTTCTTCTTCTTCCTTGTCTCCTTTCCTCTTCTCCTTCTCTTCCTTCACTGCGATTTTCTCTTGTTTCGTTTTCTTCTTCTAACCCTAATGACCCAAGCACCAAAAACCCCCAAATGCCAAATCGTCCATTGCTTGAGTTTTTTTTTTCTTTTAGTTTAAACCATTGAACCAATTGAACCCTTGAACCATTTGAACCGGTTCAATTAAACTAAACCAAACCCCATTGAACCACTAAACTAATCAACACCTTTAAACCACTAAACTAAATGAACCAATTCAACCAAATGAAATTTTTTTTATTTCTCTATTTGTTCTTATTTAAAAATTTTAAATCTTGATTCCAATTTCTCAAAATTCTGGGGTTTTACAACAACATCTTTTGGGGCGAGAGGTCTTACCGCTGGTAAAAGTATTACCAGCGGTAATTGTGTTTTTACCGGTGGTAGCAGGTTTTTTTTTCCTCTCCCGGGATGCCCGAAGACCTACACCTCCGCCGGAGCACAGGGAGGAAAGAGCATAATTGACCAACAACAGAAGGTTCACCGGTTCTGGCAGGGAGACATTATCGTGGTTCCCGCCGGCGCAGCCTATTGGTGCTACAACGACGGTGATGAAGAAGTTGTCACCTTCGAGGTGACTGACCTCAACAACGAAGCCAATCAGCTTGACCAGCAACAAAGGGTAAAAAAGTTCAGTTCCTTGTGTCCATTATAACTGGTTAGCACTTCATGCATGATCAAACCAGCTTCTCTGTTCTTGTTCTAAACAACACTTCTACCTCGCCAGAGGCTATCCAACTCATTGCTGAGGATGAGTTGAGTTTTTTTTCCTTTATTAAGTTTTTCTTTTCCATTAAAAAACATGGAAAAACGTTAGTGTGGGTTGACGGTGCCGTTTGTTTAAAAACAAATTGTGGGACCTACAGCACACATGGCAGCCTCTCCTCAATGCAGTAAAAATGGAGGAGAGGGGGCGTAGGAGAAGATGCGGGCTCTGAAAGTATAAGCTGGTATGACCGACATTTGATCCTTTCGCTATCACATCATTAATGTGGTGAGGCTAATTAAAAGTCCAATCAAAATGAATTGAAGCATCGTATGTACCCATCTAAGTTGCGGGTTCAGTCCACCCAAAAAAAAAAAAAAAGTTGCGGGTTCAGATTGAAATGGTCATCAAAAATAAAATAATAATTAAACTTGACTAAATAACCGACAGAAATTCATTTTCATTTGTAAATGTTGTGATTACCGTTGATTATAAAAATTAATGTTAAGAAGACCAGGAAAGGTGCTGCGCATTTTGCGACATTGTTTTTTGCTGTTGGGATAAGATATTGCTATTTGACAATAGTGTTCCTCAAGTAGACGCCAAGTAAAACATTTACAACAAGAAAATATATCAATTGTTAGATGTTCCACATGACAATATCTCAATCAAGCACAATATTATTATGATGTCATTGGGCTTAAGCACAATATTATATAATATTGATGTCATTGGGCTTAATCACAGATGACGCAATATTATGCATGAACTTTCCTGGAAGTAGCTTTTTGCTTGCAAGACTAAGGCTATGTTTGGATAGCCGGATTAAGTTGGAAAGTCAATTGGGAAAGTAATATGCTAGAAAGTAATATTCCGGAAATTGAAAGTTAACTTTCTTGAAAGGTGTTTGGATGCATCCGGAAAATTTATGAAAACTGGTCGAAAATCCTATTGTGTTTTACATTTTCCTATTTTACCCTTTAATTTTGTCCATATAAAATTGAAAACAAAAATACAGTAAACACTAACTCTTTTTATGAATAAACTTAATCTTTTTAATATATATAATATATTAGTAATCCCATATATATATCCTTTTTTTTTATAAGGGACACGCAACCTAATTCCCTAATTTTTTACTTAAAATTTTTTTAATAGGAAACAAGCAACAACCCAACCCAACCCCTATTTATTTTACTTAATTTTTTTAAATAAAGTACATGCAACACTTCACCCCTTTTTTTTACTTTTATTTATTTATTTTAAATGAAGAACACACAACACCCCTATCCTTATTTATTTTTTATTTTTTACTTAAATATAAAACACTAAAGAAAGAGGGTTTTAAAAAAAAATGGGGGCAAATGGGTAAAAACACAAGTCATATTTTGTTTTCCTACAAAATCCGACCATTTTGGTCGGAAAATGAAACCAAGCAAAAAAGACGCACACATCTTGGCGGAAAGTTCATTTTCTTGCAAATTCCGGATTATTCCGGCTATCCAAACGCAGCCTAAATGATTAATAGAATAAACCAGGAAGCCTCAAGAAGCCCTCCACCTTAACTATCATAAATATCTCATGAAGTAGTTCCACTACTATCTGTGCAAATACATCCTCATTTATTCCCCGGTCTTCAAGCACCAAGAAGTTCCGGTTTCTTTTTCTGTTCTTCTTCAACATGATTTCTGTTGAGAGGTCTGAGATATCTCATAGTAGCCACCCAGAACATAACCTCAAGTGGCTGCCAGATAAAACATCTTATAAGTGCGCCGGGTGCAAGGAGCCAGGTTCGGGACCAAGATTCGGGTGTGAGACTTGTGGTTTCAATCTCCACGATGATTGCCTCTCTCCCTCACCCTACAAGTCCCATGAATTCTACAAAGATTGTGTCCTCAAGTTCTTCGATCACCCACAAGGGAATATTCAGCGATACTGTGATGCATGTGTGAGTGACATTAAAGGATTCGCCTATCACTGCGAAGTAGGCCGAAACTCCCATACTTGCTGTAAAACCGGTCGAGACTTGCACCCACGCTGCTCCAATTTACAAAAAGTTGCAGAAGTCGGAGGAATAATACTTCACCTGAAAGAGAAGATTTCAAGCAAGTGTTGCTTGTGTGGATTAAGAAAGCTTGGTGAAGACGTGACTGGCTGGTCGTATCAATCGACCTGCAAGACTTACCACTTTCATGTGGCCTGTGTGAGCATGCACGTACAGAGCTGGAATGAGAGTGCTCTCTTCCATGGCAATAAGGATCAGTTGGATCTACTGGCCTTGAAGACCAGGGCTCCCAGCCAGCTTGCTGTTCAGACTAAGTATGGTGGAAGAGGTAGCAAGCTCGGGAGGATTCTGAAGTTAATCCTCAAGTTTATCATATCTGTCCTTTGTGGAGATCCAACGGCAATTGTTCTTGGCCTCGTTGAATCTCTCCGTCTCTAAGCTCGACGGAAAGCAAATCTTCTGCTACGCTCGGCTTTACTGCGCACGTTACTACGTCGCCTTCCAATCGACGTGTGGCAGGTTGGATCGGTTTCAAAACCGACAGAAACAGTCGCCCCGAAATCCTATTTACCATGGTTTAGTTGTTGCCGACGAACAGTGATGTATCTCACCGGCAAGTGTATGCATCTTTCCGACTGGATCCCGCACAAAGAGGAGCTGAAACAAAGGGATTTCTCCGAATTTGACAGTACGTCACTTAGGCTTCTTCGACGCCGACGAAGCCCGCACTAAGAGAATCAGAGGAGATTACCGGTGACAGTTACTTGCAGTGAGAGAGAAACAATGTGTTCTTCTGGCAAGTCTTGACGATTCTGGCACCCATCTTCTCCACAACTTTAACAATAGAAGCTTGCAGAAATTCCTCCTTCACACGTTTTCTTCTTCTTTTAATCCTTTTTTTTAAGAAACCCATTTGCAGGGTCAACTCCACTCTTCTCTTACTCTTTTCCTGCTTCCTCTTCCTTCGCCTCTCTCTTGCTCATCTTCCTCTCGGTATTTTTCTTTATCTTTGGTCCGGTTCATTGAATTGATTGGAGGAAGAAGAAAGTCTAACATAGTTACACACTCTTCCTCTCTCTGGTTTTTAAATGGATAAAGAGACGAGTGGTTACAAATTTAAAAAATATAAAACAAAAAAAATCAAACGCCATTAAGGCTTTCAACACTATGTATGGAGGAGCTGCTCTTCTCCTCCACCTTCTTTAGGATCGGGTTGGTCGCAAGCAACTGGTCTTCTTTCTGTAACATCTAATAATCAAATCCAGAAGCCTTATCTCCTCTCCGCTTCAGCGCTCTTCATTACACTTGCCACAGAATCTCTATAATCCCCTGAAATAATAGAACTTCCACCAAGAAGGTGCCAGAGAAATACCAGAAAACACTACAAAAAATTAGATTTTTTGCGGGGTTCATAAGAATGCCGCAAAATCTAAAATTAATGTCGTTATAGCTATTCGCGACGAACATTGCGGTGAACTCACTTTTATCGTTAGGCCGTGTCGCAAATAATTTACCGACGTTCTTTGAGTTCGTCGCCATAGCTAAACATTTGCGACATTCTATGAGTGTCGCTATGTTTGCCACTGTAAATGTAGTACAACGACACCCATATGAATGCCGCTATTTATTTATTTTTAGCGACACATGAACGCCGCAATTTGCTTAATTTAGTGACACACTTGTGAATGCCGCAATAAGTGTTATTTAATGACGAACAAATTTACGACATTATAGATTTAAATTCTCTTTTTTTTTTTAAAAAAAATTCATTTTGTAGCTTCCTTTGAACCTGTGTAAGAATTAATTAACCAATAAATCCAATAGAATTCCAACGTACTGTAACAAAATAATACATTCAACAAATTAAAATAAAATAATACATTCAACAAATTAATACATTCCAACGTACTGCAATAATGTAACTTTGCATCCCCGTTAAGGATCTCCATAGTGCACAGCCGGATGGTCGACCTGTGTTTGCCATTTCCCCTAGTTTTGTTCTCCTAGTGTGGTGGGTATCGTCTACATGCGTTCTTGGTGACAATTCCACCAAGAAGGTGCCAGAGAAATACCAGAAAACACTACAAAAAATTAGATTTTTTGCGGGGTTCATAAGAATGCCGCAAAATCTAAAATTAATGTCGTTATAGCTATTCGCGACGAACATTGCGGTGAACTCACTTTTATTGTTAGGCCGTGTCGCAAATAATTTACCGACGTTCTTTGAGTTCGTCGCCATAGCTAAACATTTGCGACATTCTATGAGTGTCGCTATGTTTGCCACTGTAAATGTAGTACAACGACACCCATATGAATGCCGCTATTTATTTATTTTTAGCGACACATGAACGCCGCAATTTGCTTAATTTAGTGACACACTTGTGAATGCCGCAATAAGTGTTATTTAACGACGAACAAATTTACGACATTATAGATTTAAATTCTCTTTTTTTTTTAAAAAAAAATTCATTTTGTAGCTTCCTTTGAACCTGTGTAAGAATTAATTAACCAATAAATCCAATAGAATTCCAACGTACTGTAACAAAATAATACATTCAACAAATTAAAATAAAATAATACATTCAACAAATTAATACATTCCAACGTACTGCAATAATGTAACTTTGCATCCCCGTTAAGGATCTCCGTAGTGCACAGCCGGATGGTCGACCTGTGTTTGCCATTTCCCCTAGTTTTGTTCTCCTAGTGTGGTGGGTATCGTCTACATGCGTTCTTGGTGCTGGAGCTCAGGTATCATGGTGCCTCCTTTACCCTTCAATTGCATCCTTATCTAGAAAAAAAACATATAGTATAAGAAGATACATAGTCATGGAATCAATAGTTTTTCTTTCCTGTTTGATAGAGGTGATATAACAAAGTATTGCACATGTAATAAGACACTAGCACTTGATAGATATAAACAATACATTGTTCTCATTCTAGGAGGTAATTTGAACTCCTAGTACCTATAGGACATGGATATTTAGAAAGAAGATATATTTTTGTTTTCATTTTGAAGTTTTTTTTTTGAAGTAGGAAATCAACCTAGAAAGAAAAAATGTTCATAAGGATGCCATACCTTAGCCATCATTGACTGATCCAATAATATGTTCGCAGACTTCAGATCCCGATGTATGACAGGTGGGATTGCCTGTTCCAACAATGTTTAATTTAAGCCTGCAGATTGCCTTTGTTGAATAACTAGATGCAATTTCAGCAAAAAATAGCTATCAATATCACCTAACATACCCCTTCATGAAGATACTCAATACCATGTGAGATATCAAGAGCAATTTGAAGCCTTTCTTCCCAGCTCAACACTTGCTCGTCTTCACCTGAGGGTATGACCAGGTTAAGAATAAGAATTCTAAGTTGAAATGTCCACATGGTATATAAAGCAGAAGAGATTGCAGCTAGACACACCAATTCCCAGTTTGGAAAAGGTAAGGTAAGTTACATCTCATCACACCAACTAATCAGTAGTTTCATCTCACTGATTTTAAGTTGTGGGATAAAGTACTTTGACTGCAGAGTTTGAGTTCAAGTCAATCGGTATATCACTTGTTTAGAGGGTAATGCAACTCAAAGCAAATTACCCTTTGTCCGATTAATGAGAAATCCTTTTAGGCTCTGGTATTAAGAATTTAAAATGATTGACCTCTAGAATGGACATTAATTAACACTTACACCTGTTGTAACTGTGGAAAGCTGAAGAGTTTTTCTGGTACAGGCCCTTGAACTCATGCGTATTCCATAACCCTGGTCAACGCCTCAAGCAAAGTCCCTTGTTAGATGGTTCTTACTTCTTAGGTGAAGAAACTTCCTTAAAATATGGACTTTAATTAGTATGGACAAAACTCACAGAGTGGTGAGAGATGAAGGATGAAAACCATGTTGGAGCTTCTGATTCAACAAAAGAGTTGTTGCTCAAGTCACTGTGCAGTAAGCCATAATAAGAACTTTAGTTCGGTAGAGATAAAAGAAGTTTGGTGATACACTTTGGGTGGATCATTGGCTCGCTCATATAAGGAAATTCCAATGTACTTTGAAAAAATGTAATGCTTAGCTTGTCCTTTAAAGATACATGTAAGGTTATAATTCCAAAAGGACGGGCGAGAATTAATGTTTGTTTCCATCCTATCTGAACATTAGTGCTGTGTTTGCTTGACCAAAGCCTTTGCTGGGTTATTAAAAATTAAGAATATAGAAAAAGCAAAAGAGGAAAGAAGAAGAAGAGAGGAACTGCTTACACGTAGTGGAGGGAGTTCATTCCACTTAGATCAGGTACAGGGCCTGTTAATTGATTTTGTGCTAAATGCCTGAAAGCAAACTTGGGGCATGAGAAAATTAACAATGCTGACCAGTAATAGCATGAAACCACTGTTGACTTTTTTTTTTTTGAAAAGAAAAAAACTGTGAGCATGAAACTACTGTTGACAATTAATAAGAAATACCCACAATTCGTATCAAGCCGTCTATTACAGAATTGGAGCAATTTACAAGTAAAAATCAAGAGATTAGGACAAAAAAAACCTGTGAGCAGGCTAAAGTAACTGAGAGGTAATTAGCTGCAGTTGGAGTTTACTCACAGAACCTCGAGGGTCCTAACAAGTCCCAATGTAGATGGGATCCTCCCAGTTAGTCAATTTCCATCAAATAATCTGCTAACACAAAAGTGAAAGAGGTCAGAACAGGACGGGGAAGAAGATATTGGAATGATAAGTAGGCAAGGCCTTACATGTGGATCAATATCATCTGCGAGCTGAAAAGATTGGGAGGAATGGAACCTGAAAGCTGATTCTTATTTTTATAAGGCTACATATATTACACATGAAGATTAATTCTAACAATTAACTTGCATAGTTGATTTATTGGTATGAGAAAATTAAAAAAGCATTACTCATTATAACCATAACGTAATTGTATAATAAGACTGGATAGATTCTCTGTTGTTAAATCAAATGGTTCAATTTAGTTTGATTCAGTCCAGGTCTGGCAGGAGGAAAAAAAAAGACAATTCCACATAATGAATAAAATGATTCATGACTAAATTCGACAATTAAATGTTAATGAAAAACTTTTAAACAATTTTGTTTAATCCTTTATGCAGAATGTAATAATAAGTAGCTAATTATAAATAAAGAAACATAATTTATCAACGAACAAAGACCCTTTTCTTAATTGAATCTCAAAACCTGAAACCAAAATCCTACTTTAAAATAGCTATTAATCTTATAATTTTAATGAGACTCAAAGGAAGCCTTTGACTCATACAAATAATATGACTTAGAAAGCACAGAACAAAGAGCAAGCCCAGACTCGAAACCAGGTCAAATGAACATGAATGAGTTGTCGAGTTCCTATCATAGGCCATGAGGAGACCCTTTAGCTGTCAGTCAGATGACTCAGATCAGGCTTTTGGGGCCGGGGATCATACTATTGAATTCAAGGCATCGCTATCAAACAAGTAAGTGATTGTGCCAAGGCAGGACAGTAGATGACTACGTTAATGCAAGTTAGGCTGCTCAATTGCATTCTCAATTGAGAAAAAGCTTTACGATTTAAAATTATGATCTGATCTAATGACATTAAACAGAAATCATCAAGGATTGCCAGCTCTAGTTTCAACGTCCAGCCTCTGAACACATGAACAATCTTCCATGACCATAAATGAGTAAAAATTGTAGAATCAATCAGCCTAACAATGTGATCCTTTCCATATATCACTTTACAGTACGTTGTCTATGTAACAGAACCTTAAGAAGATAATAAGAAAAGTTGTTTTTTTAGCAATAAAATAACCAATTGCCTTCTTATATCAAGAAACTCTAAGAAACAAAGATCTTGACAGCAAATCATATCTCATTGTACACATATCAACAACCACTGTTTTATGAGACATTTAAACAATCATTAAACAACTTACCCTGCCATTTCCCACTTGAAATTCGAATGAAAATCTCCTTTCCTGGAAGCTGGGATAAAAAGAAGGAAAAGAAAATTCAGATGAGAAAAATAATTTCTCCGTTTAAAAATATTCATGTAAAAGCCCTACACAGTCTAAAGAGAAACAAACATTCTCACAAGTTCAAACTCATCACACAAATATAACCAAAACACAGAGAGACTCTTCACTTTCCACTCATCTAACATCAATTTCAATCTTTAGGCCAGTTGAAATTAATAAAAAACACAGATAACTTCATCAAACTATTGAAATTTAACAGAAAAAATAATAATAATGAGGATGATGAACTTGGGGAGAAGAAAAAAAAATAGAGCTGATGAGATCCAACACCTGTCGAGAAATTAACCAAAAAAAAAAGTGTTTCCGAAACAGAGATACGAAGAGAGAACCCTGGATTCCAAAAAGAAAGGAATTATCAAGCATCATAATGTAGGAATTAGTTCACATACCTAATTTGATTCACATAGCGTCGATGCTTCGCTTTCCCTATCAATCACGAATTCAGTTTACAGAGAGATAGAGAGCGAGATACAGAGAGATCGGAGAACGGAAGAGACATTGAGAGAGATGAAGAATAATGGATCAATCCATGGCAGTGAGGATCTCTGCAACTGTTAGCAATTTTGCGTGCGTGAGAGATTGTGAGAGAGAGAGGAGGGAGAATCCCGTTTTAGATATGTTTTCCCTACAAATGTCACATTAACTGCATTTTATTACATGAATTTTGAAGGAAAATATAAAAAAAGTAAAGAGAATGAGAAAAAAGAAAGGAGGAAGAACGGAGGATGGAGAGGGGAGGAGAGTCGGCGTACCTGCTCAAAAGTTTTTTTGTACCAAGGATTGTTGCCGGAGGTGAATGTAGGTCCGCCGGTGGATGAATATTCACCTGGGAGCGTGGCCGGTGGCTGGTATTGCAGAGTAGCGAGCAGAGAGAGGAGCGAAGGAGGAAGAAGAACGATAGAGAGAGAGTTAAATGCCAAAACAAAAACAAAAAAAATGAAAACCCCAAACGCGGGAGCAAATCTCGCGCGGTTATAATTGAGCGCTAAAGTTTGCGGCGTAGGGAAACGCCACCAAAATACCTATTCGCAGCTAACTTGGGAAAACGGCGCAACTAATAATATCTAAGCATATGTATAAAGCGGCGAACAATAACAGATGTCGCTATATTTTATTTATTGCGACATTCTTTTTTGTTTACCGCAAAATTAATGTCGCAAAAAACTTAATTTTTTGTAGTGAAACCTTTGTTGGGATGATAACAGAACTACAATCAGCTTCTGTTCTCACAATTACCCTTGACTATTCTGGCGAATCTCGGTACCGGCAAGGCAAAGCACGGGTTGATTTATGGTAAGCCTCAATTCCAGCAAGTTTGGATTTTATTCTGACGAGTCTTGATGGCGGCAGCTTCCGATTCCGACGAGACAAAGAGCAGGTCGCATAACCAAAGGACGGGTCGCATAACTGAAGTTAAGCATCTATGGTAAACAAAGGTCTGCCACTTGTTGAATGCAGACGGGCGTAGTAAAATGCGTAGTAACATCGAGCGTAGCAGAAGATTTGCTTCCAGCTCGACGTGATGGCGTATGTGTTGTGTATGATTCAAGGCACGTGTGAAGTTATACATAAAGGATAATATAAATCCTTTAACCACAGACCCTTGTTGTGGATCCCCAATCCTAACTAATGTGTGCTGTTAGGATTGGGAATAGAGGATTTCTAGTTGCTTTCTTATGTAATCTATCTATGCATGGACTTGTCAGGCACAGATATGTTAATCAATATGGTCTGTAATCAAGTATTTTGTGTATATTCCATGTATTCTACCGACCAAGTTCCCTTTCGTATATATACTAGCAAGGTGTGCACCTGGATTACTGCATTAATGAAGAGAAAAAGGTCATGACATGTAAGGGATTAGAAATTGTCAAAAGGTGTGTTTTCAAAAGTGAAAAAAAAAAAAAAAAAGACAAGAGTTTTCCGTATAAAATAGTAATTCGATGCACGTGTGGTACTACACATATGCAAATAAAAAGAAAGGGAGTTCGACAACTCACTACAGAAACGAAAACCATTTTGTAACTATTCAGATTTAGGAAAGTTTCAAATGTATTAGAAAAAAAAAACAACTATATATTTATATTAATGAACTTTAACAATGATTCATAAGGACATTATAGATAAAAATGATATGATTTTTTTGGGCATGCTTCCCAAGGGGATCTTTCCCTTTATATGTAATATAGATATAAGACAAAAAGACATTAGAAGTCTATTTTCGAGAAAAAAGGTATATTTGTTGCCATGCTTCCCAAAGGGACTGTTCATATGTATATATATATTCTTTAATTGGCGTTATAGAATTTTGATATCCTTGCCTTTATTTTTCACTTGATAAGAAAAAAAAAACCAAAGAAATGCTTACAATATTGAAATAGATGTAACAAGGAACCATCTAAGTCAAGTTTGTATAATAAAAACATAGCCTAGAGGATCATATGAAATGGTTTATCAACGCATTAGTACCACACAATAAGGGGTGTAGCAAAAGGATTCCGTTGGGGTCCATTGCAATGGGACAAGTTTCGGCAAACCCAAACCCCGTCTTTTAAATATAATATGTTAATTAATAATATATATATTTATAAAATATGTATATTTTATATATTATATAGATATAAAAATATTTTTTTAACATATAAAAATCTATACCATATTTAATTAGAAGAGGTCCCTTGGGAAGCAGGCCAAACAAAATGCACAGCTTTCCAAATCAGCCCCTGCCCACAATTGAGAAGATATATTTTAATAAAATGGTAAAATGGTCAATCTGCCTCAGATTTTTTTCAAAATTTACAATTAGTTTTGTAACTACTCCCTCCCACATTCTTCCTCCTCCCTTCCCTTCTTACACACATGCAATACTATACATGCACCCTGCTAATAATAATAAATCAAGGATTAGATCGGCTAGGCCTAAGCCCAACCTTAAATCAGAGTTTGGTTATGCGAAACCCATACAATTAGGGAGAGGGCAAATTACCATGGTTTGTTCATGCCAAACTTGTACCATTAGGAACCGGGGGTGTCCCTAATGGTACGCGTTAGGGGTGGACAGGTGTTAGATACTTTGATAAAATTATGGTATTAGAGAAATCATTTCCTCTATAGCGATAATCTGGCGGTGCCATGAAACCACCAGATGCACCACCAGATGGGATGTGGTTTGGGATGTGGCCTGTATTGAAACAGTCATCCATCCATTTTTTGAACTCCGGAGTGAAACGGTCTCGGTGTTAGCTAGTTTGTAAACTTATGGACCGAGTGAACCCTGACCAAAAGCTTTGCCCAAGAAAGTGTCCGAATAAACGTGGTCACAGGAACACCATCGGATCTCCATTTTTTGAACTCGGACTGAAGGGAACTCGCCGTGAGTGTTGGTTGCTTAATTATAGGTTGCGATGTATACGAGACATTCTCTTTCTCAATAAGTACTTTAATTTGAATATGAATTTAAATTCGATCCTGTGAATCCTTCGCCGGAAGTGTGTTTGTTCTGCCTTTCTACTTTAACGGTCATAAGAACCACTTTGCAAATGCTCAATTTCTAGGGTTTAGGTATCTGCGAAGTATGAATTCCTCTGCTCCGGTTCTAGTTCTCTCTCGTTTCCTCGTGGCATTTGTTCGTAGATCGGTTCCCTTCAATCCGGAGGGTTGGGTCCGCCGGAAAACCCTCCTCCTTCCCCTCCGACCATCACTCCCACATTTCCTTCGCTGTCTTCTCTCGCCCAGAGAAAATCGACCGCTATGCAACTAGCGCAATTATAACTATCCTTCCCGCGGCAACAATCCTTACAACCCATCCGATGACTCCTCCGCCGACCTCGCAGCCGATGGCGGCTCCTCCTTCGGCCTTGTCGACGGCAAACCTCCCGCGTCGTAAGTTCGGCTCCCGGTGCCAATATGCCCCGACGCGAGGTCTCCGTCTTCAAATCATCCGTCGATATTCGGCCGAATGGACTATGCTCCATCAGATCGCTTCTCTACCTTCTCGAAACTGTCTTTCTCTGTCGAAGAAACCGAGTATCCGCTGGTGTGCGGTGCTCTCGAGTACTATGATCGGTCTTCCGATCGTATAAACTCTAAAAACGAGAAACGTTTAGAAAGGATTAAGAATCGCAACTTCTTCAGGGTCAAAACTACTGATGATCCTATCATTCGTCATCTATAAGGCTAGTATTTTTGCCACTGATGCGATTCTTTCCACCCTGATCTGTGCTTCCAGGTCGGTTTCTTCATGGGATATTGTGATTCAAGTTGTTGGGAACAAATTATTCTTTGGTAAGCGAGATGGTCTCAGTTAGATCTTCTTTCTGTTAACGATACATCTCAGGAGCCATTGCCGTAAGCAGCGTATTCGTTGAGTGTTGAGGCTGTTTATATCAATTAGGATTTCTCGCAGCAGGTTTTGGTTTGGGAGGTGAATAAGGTTTAATTTGAAGATTCGAATCCATTTTCCAAGGAAGGGGAAGATATTGGGTTCTGCTACGTGTAGGTATCATCACTGGAAGCTTGATGAGATATGTCTTGTCTCTAGGTGTGAGGTTTAAAGTGTTTCTGAAGTGATAGGGCAGAGATCATTTATGACTTTGAGTGCACTTAATGAGTTTGATCCAAAGTATTTGGGTGTTGATTGGAGGCGTTTGATCCAAAGTATTTGGGTGTTGATTGGAGGCAGAAATTGGAGACACATAGAGGGGCAGAGATCATTTATGACTTTGAATGCGCTTAATGAGTTTGATCCAAAGTATTTGGGTGTTGATTGGAGGCAGAAATTGGAGACACATAGAAGGGCAGTCTCGGATACTGAATTCAAGAACAATGTGAATAAATTGGCCAAATGGACTGCTCGAGCATTGTTAGAAAGTGCAGTTTTGATGAACTTGTGACATGTTTCTAGGGTTCATCCTCAGGATCACTTTTAACCATGTTATCTTGGCTGTTGTGGGTTATAAATTGAGAGAATTCGCTACACAGATCAATCTCAACACTTCAAATATATGGGGGGCATTGTTGAAGTCTATTCTTGACCCGTGCGTGACATTGAACAAGGTAAAATACGAATAGGGACCATTGAAATCACAAGTGAGGATTTATGAGGTTCCTGCTGATGCATTTAAGAATGATTATGTGGAGGAACATTTGCCAGAGGAGGAACAAGTGCAACCGCCTGCATAGGATGAAGCAAATGGTGGGGAATCTATCAAAGATGCCAATAATGGGGAGGACAAGGAGATCAGTGTTGAGATTGGGGGGTAATGATTTTTATCTTAGCCAACTATTTGTTCTTTTTTGTCATACCTAGCAATTAGTAATGTGGTATTAAAATGTTAGCATGAGCAAGTAGTAATGTAGTGTTAAACCGTTGCATGCTTTAATATGCTGCCCCTTGATTGTTTGTTTTGCATATGATATCTAGTTGATGCTTTTGGTTGTTCGGGATTATCTTTCATTTGTGAGGCTTAACTATTAGAATTACTTTTGTTAATCAATTTGGTAGGTTCTGAACTGTGCTGTTTCTGAATGTAATTCAGATTCAGAAAGTCACATGATTTTATAATTGTGTTTGTTGAAGGATCCTTGTTCCACTATCAAGCAAAGAAGGATCCTACATAAAATTTAAAATTCTTTCTTTCGTGATTTTCATCTTTGAGCTGGTCATGAATTTTATAACTTCTAATGTTTTCACCTTTTTGAGGATGGTGAAGCTGTTTATGATTATTACAAATAACATAAGAGCCGATTTGCATTTTTAACAAATTGAGCTAAAGTCTACAGTAGTGTCCTCTTGATTTGAAATGGATTGTTTATGCTCATCTCCTGAAAGTCTATTATAAGAATGGAGGATCTATCACACATTCACTGGGTTTGCTAGGAAATGGTATGGGTAGAAAAATTAGTTCAGTAAATTTGGGCTAGAAGTGGAAACTAAGAAGCAATAACGGAACAATTATGTTCAAACTAACGGAGGGATGCAAAAGAATCGTGCCTTTCGCAGTTACTACACTTGGTCAATCTTTTTGACTTAAAAAGTGGTGAAATTTAAGTCTTCAATGGAGTTCTGGGGTTTAATCACGGTGAATGGGAGACCTTTGCTGGTGAATAAATTTGGTGATAAGATGTTCTTGAATTGTAAAAATGAGGGGAGACAGATGAGGTATGGATTTTTGTTGGAGAGAAGACTGTTTTGGAAGGGCGCTTTTTGTTTTTTGGTAATTGGGGTTTAGTATTACTTAACTAGCCGAGCAGTGATGAGTAGTCGTCCTACCAATAACATCTGCAAATAGTAGTTCGGCACATACACTAGGAGGATCATTAAAGTATTTTATCCCATCTGTGATTGTGTAGCTTAATTTGACTAATGCATCACCACAAGTATTTCCTTCCCTGTAGGTGTGATGCAACTCCACAGTTCAGCTTCTATTGATAAGCTCCTTAATGTCTCCAATCAGGTTGTAGTTGGGGTGCTCTTCTTTGATTTCCTTATCCTAAAATTTTGATGGTTTACTCCATTGAATCTAATTCCGCTATGATTTTTTTGTAGCCTTTTTCCCATGATAAATGCAGCCCCTCTCTAATTCCGCTGCTGGGAAGGGCACTTTATTTTGAGGGTTGGAGAAGCTTCTGAACAGCGGTAAGTAAAATTGTATCTTTAAGTTGGTTTAACAAGAATCAGTGGTAATGTTTGTTGCAATTAGAAATGAAAGGGTGCATTGAGTGATTAAAATAGCCTTTTTAGCCTATTGAGTGAAGGAAAAAGGAAGGTAATTGAGTAATAAATGGTATTTAAAAGGGTTGAAAGTTCATAGAATTTGATGTGGTTGAACATGTTACCCAACAAGAGAATGGTCAAGACATGTATCTGAAATTGAAATCCGGACATCTTATTAATCAATTGACTAAAATGGAACACTTGGATGCATAAATCTGGGGCAGCTTTGGGATTATCTCACTGGTAATAGAAACAGCAGCTGTGATTGCTTTAAGGTTGAAAATGAAGCCATCGGAGCTGAAAAGTTGGAGTTCAGTTCTCAATTTCAACAATCTTGAGTTGGGTGCCAAGGAGTCAGACTCTTCTACACTCGAACGTAATGTATTCAATAGACCTCAATCATTAGTGGAAATTTGAAGGGCTTGATAGATCTGGCATCTCTTGTGGTGTTTAGTGGGAATGCCTAAGGCTTGTACATTCTTATGTCTCCCTTTTGTTAGATTTCTTTCATGGTTTATAAATAAATTCAAGCTTTTTGAAGTGATTAAAAACTAATCATACATTTATAAGTTATTTAAAAACAGGTGGTACTTCTCTATTACCATTATCTCAAGGGCCGAATTGCCCATTCATCATAGGGCACTCATGGAATCGTTATAAGCATGCACAACCAAATCATGATAGGGTACTTATAGAACTCCGAGAAAATATCCAGATTTTAACAAGAGAATAGAAGAAGAAAAAGAAGAAGAATAAAGATCTGTCAAGATAACAGATCTGTAAAACTGTATTGACTTAAGAGAATCAAGGAAGAAACAATTACAACATTGGAGGGATTCGAGAGCCTCCTGTCTCTCCTACTTCATCACCGACCAACTCAATGAATGAATGAATCTCTCCCCACGTTTTTCCCTCTTTTGTTTTATTTCATACTTCATTACTACAAGATTCCCATTATGCCTCTCAATCCCTCTTCTTATTCCTCCTGGTATATGTAAACTTTATTGGGGGTCTATCATTACCCCCCACCAAAAGAAGCACCTTGTCCTCAAGGTGGAATTCTGGAAATTGCTTTTGAATCAATTCAAAGGGTTCCCATGACGTTTCATCTGCCAGCAAATCCTTCCTTTGGATCAAAACTTCCGAACTGGAATTTGCCTTGCCACTGCTATGTCGAATGCCAAGTACAATTGCTGGTTCTACTGCCCATTCCTTGGTTGGACCAAGCATGGGAGGTAATTGTTGAGTTGGAGTAGTGGGGCCAATAGCCCGTTTCAGTTGGGAGACATGGAAAACCGGGTGGATGGAACATGAAGATGGCAAACCCAGCTTATAAGCAACAGCTCCAATCTTTTGAATCACAGGACAAGGACCAAAGAATCGATGAGCTAATTTTTCATTCACCCTTGTTGCCAATGAAGTATGATGATAGGGATGTAGCTTAAGATATACCAAATCCCCCACTTGAAATGAAATGTCTCTCCAATGTTTATCAACAAAACTCTTCATGTATGTTTGCACCTAAAAAAGTTGTATCTTCGATGATGTGGCACTTAGGCCACGTCCCAAAGAAATCCCCAAAACAACAACAACAAAAAAAAAGAAGGGAAGTTTCAAATAAAAAATTGCATGACTCTTCAAGATTTGTGTGAAGAAGTCAAAATTTGTTTTAAGAGGTGGGGACCACATGCCATGTGTCCCCCCTCCCTCCTCCTTCTTTAATAAACAAAAAGAGGTTTTACACAAAACATGCACGGCTCCTTGAATTTTTTGTTAGGAGGGGGGACCACATGCCATGTGTCCCCCCATCCTTCTTTAATTCAATTAAAAAAAAAAGAAACTAATCGTTCCTTCTTTTAGGGGATTGGGATAATGAGAAAGTGAGAGAAGTTCTCTCCTAACTCCTTGTGAGTCGTGGAGCAAAAAAAGGGGAGAGAGAGAGAGAGCCGTTGGCTCTCTCCTCTTTGTTTGCCAATCGTGGAGAGTGTGGGAAGTTATAACTTCCCACACATGCCAACAAACTTGATTATAAAAAGGGGGTTAAGTGATAAGGAGAAGAGGTTGGAAAAAGAGAAGTGTTTGCAAAGGAAAGGAGACAGAGAGTTTTTTAGGAAGAGAAGAGAAGATAGAAAGCAGGGTCCTGCAGAGGATAGAAGGTAAAGAAAATGATATTTATCCTTATATTTTCTTTTTGCTTTTAATCATCTCCACTATTTCTCTTATCTCAAATTGTCCTCCGATTGATTTCAGAGGGTCAGGGACTCTTATTAGGGTCACCTGGACTCCGTATCTTAATTGGATTACAATTAAAGATAAATGTAACCTCTTTCGTGAAACAAATTTGAAGGGCCAAGGGTTCCTGTCAGGACCACCTGGACTTTACAAGATGAACTCCTAAAAGAAGGGAGAGTCGGGGACTCAAATTTGGGTCATCCGAACTCCTATGTAAAAGTTCCCTAAAAATAAACTAAAATTACTAAAACAAGGTTCTGGGTTAAAAACTGTGTTTACAGACATGAAATTGGGCTAAAAATACCCAAAATCAGGCCAAAAACGGACCTGCAAGCATCTTGGGTTCGGCAGTGGCAAAATTCGCAAATTTGAAGGCTAAACAGGGGCAAAAAAGGACTTTTACAGCATTCTGGGCTCCTGCACACGTCAGACAGCAAGCTGGGCCCTGCATTGAGCCCAGGTGCTCTAAACCCAGGCGCATCGGGCCTGGGTGTGCCTAAGACCTACAAGCCCAGTTTTAAGACCTACGCGGACCCAAAATCGGGTTCCGCCGGTCCGCTTGTATCCTACCGACCCGCGCACCCATGTCTCAGGCCCAATTCACGGCCCACGCGCGTGGGTCAAGCCCAATACGTCGGGTCCCTTACGCTTGCACCAGATCCGGACAGTCCTACCGGCCCAGCCGTGACCCGCAGTTTAAAACAAGCTCAAATCGCCCAAACCGACAGCAATTGAATCAGAAAATCAACCCGGTTTAATCCAAAAATGTGTATTTTACACAATTCAAGCCCAATTTGATCTCAGAAAAATTCCAGAAAATCCCTAAAAATCATTGGACCTTCCTGGAACCCAAACATCCTAAAATTACATCAAAACCCATGATTTAAAAATAAAATTACTTCTCTTTTTCATGTAAAAGTGATTAAAGGCACCCAAAAGTGCTTTGAACCAACTCACAATGTGTCCCAAAAGTGTCCAATTTTGAACCAAAAAGTCCTATTCCAACCCAAATTGGACCGGAATTGTCCTTAAACTAAAATACATCAAAATAAAACCCAAATTGGACCGAAATTGTCCTTAAACTAAACTAAACCAAATTAAAACTCAAATTGGACCGAAATTGTCCTTAAACTAAAACAAACCAAATAAAACTCAAATTGGACCAAAATCGTCCTTAAACTAAAATAAACCAAATAAAACCCAAATTGGACCGAAATTGTCCTTAAACTAAAATAAACCAAAAACCATCCTAAAATTGAACCAAATTATGCAATTAATGGCATTAAGCCAATTTAAATAACATATTGCAATCAAGATGGTTCAAACCAGCCTCCATACACATTAAAGTGATTAAATTCAACCAACAAATCAAAACTGTTTCCCTTTTACGGTTCAAGTCATAAAAGTGGTTTAATTGAACTAATCCATCAAATCAAACCTTGTGGTTCAACTTAAGGTAGGATTTACGGTCTAATGCCTTAGGGTTAAACCACACCAAATTAAATTCCCTTAAATTGATTCGTTTTCCCCTTTCGGTTCAACATAAATTAAATCAATTAAACAAATTAAACTTCTTGGTCCAATTAAGGTATGATCTTCTATGGTCCAATGCCTTTGAAATTGAACCATTCAAATTAAATCAAATCAAACCTTTTCAAATCGAAACCGTTTTCTCTTTGCGGTTTAACTCAAACGGTTTAATTCAAGGTATAATCTTTTACGGTCCAATGCCTTAAATATTAAACCATTCAAATTAAACCCAATTGAACCGGATCTTAATGGTCCAATTAATTAAAATAAACCTAATTAAATATAATACCTTAAATTCAAACTCAAATTATTTTTTTAAACTACGTTATGACTTGATCCCAAATAATTGGATACATAGGCAACCCGACAAATCAAACCGGGTTCAGTCGCAATTAAAACAAACCAAATCAATCCCAATTATACAAGTAATCAAGTCTTGTGAATTAAGTTAGCATTAAAGGGATTTTTTTTAATATTTTAGAGTTGTAATTAAGGGGATTGTTCTGTATCCTAGACGCCCTGGATGGGTCCGTACCCTATGAAATAAAAACCCACATAATTGGGTGAAATCATGTTTGATCAGAAATTATTAAGATTCAAATTTTTGGTCAACAGGGTTTTTGGCACGCCCGGTGGGACCCATTCTATTTTTTATTCTCTAACTTTATTTTATAAGACTGAATACTTGGAATTTTCTTGTGTGCTTTGCAGACATGGCACCACAAGTGACAGTATACTACCACAAGCTTCAAACTGTTAAGGAGGGAACAGGAAAGAGGTTAAAGAAGGCTTGCTATCGTGCCACCTTTTCCATTTGCCGTTCCCCACTGGGTCTTGAAGCATCAAATTTTCAAGTGCCTACTCTTGAGAACAAGAAGGTCACAAAGACCATGGCTACTCCTAAAAAGTCACTCAAGACCAGGAGGAGTCGAAAGAATAAAAAGGCATCGAAGAAAGAAATGGACCTTGGGGTCGTAGCTATGATCAATGCGGCCAAGCAACATGGACCGGTCCCAAAGACCAAGAAGTCCAAAAGGAAGAAGATGAGCCGCAAGATAAAGGCACCAAGCTCGATGGTCTCCATCATTAAGGCTATAAGCACTGAGGCTACCCCAAGGGCAGAAAACCCTAAACTTTACACCAAGCCTTGTGCCAGGGTCATCTTGCCGACCCAAATTATGGTTGGCACCATTCCAATCAATTTGGTCATAGTTCCAACTGTTCCAAGCAATACAGTGTCGTCCATGATGACGACAATTAAGGAGATCGAAGAGACTGTCTCCTCCAACTACACCAAAGACATTAAAGTCAGCGGAAAGCTCAGGGAGCCACGGGAATAAATCCCTTCCCAACAAAAAGAGAAGTTCAACTCCCACAATAGAAGGGAGTGTTTCAACAACTCCGTACCTTCCTAGGGTACTCCAACTGGGACCATCCTCCAAGGATTGTACAAGTCCCGGTTCCGCCATAAAAATCTGCAGTTTGCCGACCATCCCAAAGAAGAAGAGGACGCAAACAACAAGACGTCCAACAAATAAGCTACCCATGGGAGCATCTTTGCCCCCCGCTAACTGCATTTGCCGCCAAAGAAGCCAACAAGGCCAAGGCGGATCATGAAGCAAAGAAATGGGCCTTTATGTTTGGTTTTGTATTTGCAAAGGAAGCAGGGATACCATGCAATTTCAAACCAAGCCCTGTGCCTCACAAGCCAAAAGACTACACAGGCCCCATTACACGGTCTAAAGCAAAGCTGCTATTATTAAACCACTCTGATTCCTCAAGCAGTGGATTATGTTCTGAGGAAAGCCCATTAGATTCAACAACGAGCTCTTCTGTGAATCCGCTTTATGGGGCTTCAAAATCAATCTTCCAAGAAGAGGAATTTCAGGAGGGTTTGTCACCGGAATTCCAAAGTAAATTGAATATGAGCTCTTCCTCAGACGGTGAACCTAAAACCATGTTAGTGATGGTAGCAGGTACGTCCAACGTTGAAGATCAGTTGCAAGAACTCCAAAGAAAGATGGCTGAGAAAGATACAGAAATTGCATCCTTCACAGCTCAACTGGCAGCTCTATTCTGCATGTGGGGAATCGGCACTAATAGATGCCTTGTTGATAAGGCAATTTGTGCAATCACTGAAAGGAGCCGTTTTCACATGGTACACTCAGTTACCTTCCGGCTCCATACTCACATGGGACGATATGCAGAGAGCTTTTTTAGCTCAATTTGTTAGCTCGAAAAAGAAGATTTCCATTATTGACCTTGCAGATGCAAAGCAGAAGGTCAATGAGGGTGTTAATGATTTCATAAACAGATGGCGAAATCCTAATCTCCAATGCCCTAAAAAGCTAACAGAACAATTTGCTGTCCAAATGTGTGCTAATAATCTACTACCAGAAATTGCCACATTTGTAGGGACGCTGAGCCACAGTCGTTTGATGCACTGGTGTCAAAAGCAGGTAACGTCGAACGGCAAATGGCTCGCCAAAAGTCAACAATAACCAAGAAGTCTCCTACTGTTGGAACGGGTGGCAAGATAGAAACAAGGAAACAAAGGAAGCCATGCCTACTTTCGTAAAAACCAACAAATAGAAAGAAAATGGAAACGGAAGTGAGAATGGGAAACCAAAGAATCCTCCCAAAACTTTGAAAGAAAGAAGGGAAAAGAAATACTCCTACGATGATGATGATGTGGAATCGATATTTGAGGATATGCTTCAAGAAAAGGTCATAAAGCTCCCTGAGCCAAAGAGACCTGCAGATGTTGATAAGACTACTGATCCTAAGTATTGTCGATATCATCGCATGGTCAGTCATACCATTAGCGATTGCTTTGTTCTTAAGGACATAATCCAAAGTATGATTGACAAAGGGAAGATTGAAATTTCAGGGCCTCCTAAAAAGGAATCTACTGTAGCATCAAATAATGTGTCCTTGGTTGGTGAACCAGTACAGACTGCCTCACTCCCACCAGCGGCCATTCCGGTAGAATTCAAAACAGGTGATGACTCAACTATTGTCTATGCCTATCCGGACATGCCACGTTGTGGTAATCCCAATATTCCCACGCTCTATGAGCTTATGACTGAACCAAATTTGGAGTATTGGGATGACTCTTCAGTCACAGAAGATGAAGTGGGGGATGGTTGGCAAACCTATAAAAGCAAAAGAACACAAAGGCAAGCTGTACTTGATTCCCAACTAGGGGATTCCTCAGAAATGACCTCTTGTGGCCGCAAATGGTTTGGAAAGAAAAAGAAAGCTTCTAAGAAGAAGAAGAAGAAGAAGAAGGCACAAAAGAAAGTACTGGTTCCGCCAGAAGACGAGTACGAACAGCCTGAAAGAACACCGTTCACTTTAAAAGACTATGTCGAGCTTGATTTGTCAGAAGATGACTTGCTTGAGGAAGAAGTTATGCCATGCTGCATGACCTCTTTTGAGGTGAATGACGAGGCCGAACCAAACCAAGAAGTGGATGAAATAACACCTCGTTCTGGACGACGCTTGGGAAACCCTGAACCAAAAAATAATGTTCCTAATAAAGGGGCAGCAGAGAAAGGTTTGAAAAGCAATCTAAAGGCTAAAGCTGATGAAAATCCTAAGATTGATCATGGGGTCAAATATGATGTAGTAGCACATCTCAAGCGCATCCCAGCACTTTTAAGTGTCTATGATGCTTTGCTGCTATCCAAGGATCTCAGGAAAGCATTGGTTGAAGCTTTGTCAAGCCCTGACCTTTACAAAGAAGAAATCAATCAAGTGGAGGTTCAATCAAAGTCATCATATTTGTGTGCTTCGTGCATGGCATGCATTACCTTCACAGATGAAGATTTGAAACTTGGGTCAGGAAACCACAACAGACCTCTTTATGTCAAGGGGTTTTTTGGTGAGACTTACCTAAACCGAATCTTGCTGGACTGTGGTTCGACTGTAAATATACTTCCATCAAGAGCCCTCAAAGTCATGGGAATTAATCCCAAGCAATTGTCACCATCCATGAGGACAATTCAAGGGTTCAATCAAATGGGACAAAAAGTATGCAGTATGATTGCCCTTAAAGTGGAAATTGGAGAGTTATATTCCAATGCCCTCTTTCATGTGATCGATGCTGATACATCATATAATGTCCTTCTTGGACGCCCATGGCTCCATACATATGGGGTGATCCCTTCAATACTCCACCAATGCTTCAAGTTTAACAAAGATGGGAAAGTGATAAGAATTCCTGGAGATCCAGATCCTTTTCAAGGGGAAGAAGTGAATTATGCAGATGCTAAATTCTACAAAGAAACCAAGCTTGCCTCTTTTCCTTCCCAAAGTTCAAAAAATGCAGAACATGGAGACAAAGACAAGAAGAGCATTGCATTTATAGCACCTACAACGCCTCGGATCAAGGTGGACATCTCTCAAGAAGATCAAAGTCCTAAGCAAGGCGATGTAAACACCGTCCCAAAGCCTAAAAAGACTTTCAAGTATGTGCCTAAAAGTCTAAGGCAATCAGGCCAAAAGGCATTGGTCAATCAGGCCAAAAGGCATTGGTGTCAATAAAAGATACAATGGCGGTGGTCACAACAAGCTACACTTTTCCTCTTCGTAAAGTGAACCAATCCATCCTCTGGCCTGAGATGGTTGTTACCACACCATTCAACGATGATAAAAGAAGGAAGGGAAAGGTGGCTATCAAAAGTAAGCCAACTTTCCATGGAAGGTATAAAAAGAAGGTGATATACAAGAAAAATAAGAGTCAAGGTTTACAAGAACCTTCAAAGGCTGAGTCATCTTCTTCAAATCATGTCCTTACAGACCGAGAAAAGGCTATCTTCGGGGATGATAAATATAAAGAAATAATTCTTGAGAAAAAGCCTCATCTATCAGTTTTCCAACGCCATGGAAACTTGCCAAATTCCAAGTCCAATAAAAGGCGAAGGAAGGCTACAAAGAAAAGAGAACGATGCACGGTCATCTTTAAAAGGCTAAAGGGTGACCCTGATAATCAAAATCTGGAAATGATTGTACAAGCCAACTATATCTCTGTTGATGAGGGTGAAACAGAGGAAGCTGAACATGATATTGATTCTCCAAATTTCTTGCAAGAAGTGCGATCTGCACCTGCTGAAATTGAAGATGGTGGTCAAGTGACAGTTGACGACCTCCGAGAGATAAATCTCGGCACATTGGATGACCCAAAGCCAATCTATGTCAGTGATTTATTAACCAAGGAAGAATCTGAAAATTATGAAGCACTGCTTCGAGAATATCGTGATGTTTTTGCTTAGGGATACCAAGACATGCCGGGTTTGGACCCTGAAATAGCAGTCCACAAACTGGCAATATCCGACCAAAATCAGCCTGTCAAACAAGCTCAACGTCGCTTTAGACCGGAGTTGGTGACCCAGATTGAAGCCGAAGTTGATAAACTGATAAATGTGGTTTCATCTGTGAGGTCAAATACTCGATATGGCTTGCAAATATTGTTCTAGTCAAAAAGAAAAATGGGCAAATCCGTATTTGCATAGATTTCAGAGATCTAAATGAGGCGTGTCCTAAAGATGAGTTTCCTCTGCCAATCATAGAACTGTTGGTAGATGCAACCACTGGCTTTGGCGCATTGTCCTTTATAGACAGATTTCGGGTTACAACCAAATCAAGATGGCACCCGAAGATGAAGAATTGACAGCTTTTCACACTCCTAAGGGGATATATTGTTACACTATAATGCCCTTCGGATTAAAAAATGCGGGAGCTACATATAGAAGGGCGATGACGGTCATTTTTGATGACATGCTGCATAATATTGTGGAATGCTACGTGGATGACTTAGTTGTCAAAACAAAGGAAAGAGGAGATCATCTTGACGACTTAAAAAGAGTCTTTGATAGACTGAGAAAATATCAGGTAAAGATGAATCCCCTGAAATGTGCATTTGGGGTAACCTCAGGAAAATTCCTTGGTTTTGTCGTTCGGTATCATGGCATTGAAATTGATCCCACAGAAATCAAAGCAATCATTGAGATGCATCCGCCTCGAAATTTACGTGAGCTCCGAGGGCTACAAGGGAGACTTGCCTATATAAGGAAGTTTATCTCAAATTTGTCTGGAAGATGTCAACCGTTTTCCAGATTAATGAAAAAGGATACACCTTTTGTGTGGGATCATGCATGTCAAAATGCTTTTGAAAGCATTAAACAATATTTGCTAAACCAGCCAGTGTTAGCGGCCCCCATCAAAGGAGAGCCGTTGATTCTCTACATTGCAACTCTGGAAAACTCCTTGGGAGCTTTACTGGTTCAAAATAATGATGAGGGAAAGGAGAATGCCTTGTATTATCTGAGTTGAACATTAGTGGGAGCAGAACGAAATTATTCTTCTATTGAAAAGGTTTGTTTGGCTCTTATATTTGCTGTTCAGAAATTACGACATTATCTCTTGGCACATTCCATAACTCTCATTTCAAAGGCTGATCCACTCAAATACTTGATGTTTTGACCCATGCTGTCAGGAAGGTTAGCTAAGTGGTCCTTGCTTCTGTCAGAATTTGAAATATAATACGTTCCTCAAAAAGCAATAAAGGGACAGGCACTAGCAGACTTTTTAGCTGCACACCCCACTCCTGACGACACTGAGCTATCAACTCAACTGCCAGATGAAGAGGTTTTGTACACAGAAGAAGCAAAGCCTTGGCAGCTATATTTTGATGGGGCATCAAGAAAACGGGGGGCAAGTGTTGGAATTTTGTTTATCACTCCTTCGGGTGGTTTAATACCACACTCCTTTGCTCTCCTCGAGCTTTGCTCCAATAATGTGGCTGAATATGAGGCTTTGATAGTTGGCCTCGAAATTGCTTTTGAAATGCACATCGGAAACCTGCAAGTATTTGGTGATTCGCAGTTGGTCATCAAGCAAATAAATGGGCAGTATGATGTAAAAAAATGAGATTTTAATTCCTTATTATCAAAGAACCAAGGAATTGATTTCCCAGTTCACAGGAATTCAAGTCAATCATATACCACGAGCAGAAAATGATAAAGCCGATGCACTTGCCAATTTGTCTGCATCCCTAACTCTTCTAGACCAAAGAGACTTGCAAATAATAGTTGGTGAGTGGCACATTCTCCCGCCATTACAAAAGCGTATGGAAGAAATGAACGCAGCAGATATATCCACTGCATATCAAGTGGAAGAGGATACAGATTGGTGGCAACCTATTTTTGATTATTTGCAGTATGGAAGATTACCAACTGATCCTAGAAAAAGGGTCGATGTGCGACGACGGGCTCCTCACTTCACAATCTCTAATGACACGCTATATAGACGATCCTTTGATGGGATGCTTTTAAGGTGTCTATTAAAAGAAGAAGCGTCGCATGCCCTACACGAAGTCCACTCAGGGACATGTGGTGCACACCAAGCCGGTCCAAAACTTGCTACAAAACTCAAGAGGATAGGCTACTATTGGCTAAACATGGTGCAAGAGGCCATAAAATTTGCAACCACTTGCAAGGTGTGTCAAATACATGGTGATTTCATACATCAATCACCACAACCTCTTCATCCCACCATTCTATCCTGGCCATTTGAAACGTGGGGTTTGGATGTTATGGGTCCTTTTAAACCTCGTTCATCAAGGCAGGATGCCTATATACTGGCAGGGACAGATTATTTTTCAAAGTGGGCTGAAGCGGTTTCGTTAAGACAAGTGGTGGGTCAGAAGTTGAAAATTTCATTCGAAACCACATTATATATCGATATGGGGTTCCATCTAAAATAATTTCAGATCGGGCTAAATATTTCGAATGTAAAGCTCTCACCAAATTGATGGAGAAATATAAATTTCGCCACGTACGCTCATCATCTTACAATCCTTCATCAAATGAACAAGCAGAGGCATTCAATAAAGTGCTTTGCAAAATTCTTAAGAAAACAGTGTCCAAAAATAAGAGGGATTGGCACGAGGGTTTGCCAGAAGCATTATGGGCATATCGAACAACGGTGAGAACCTCCACAGGGTGTACTCCATTCAGTCTTGTATATAGAGCAAAAGCTGTACTCCCATTAGAGGTACAACTACCATCACTTAGAGTCTCAATGCAGCTCACAAAGCTAGATGAAAATGCTGTGGTTAGATTGGCTAAGCTAGAAGCGTTGGATGAAAAGAGGCTCGCAGTGCAACAGCGACTCGAATTTTATCAAGCACGAGTTGCGGGAGCAATCAATAAAAAAGTGAAGGCCAGGTCGTTTAAAGTTGGTGACCTAGTTCTTACCATCAAACGACCTATTGTGGTCAATCGAAGAACTGGTGGGAAATTTGAATCAAAATGGGAAGGACCATATGTTGTCACTAAAGGCTTTCCTAAAGGAGCATGTGAACTTTTAGATCACGAAGGAAGATGTATATACTCTTGTCTAAATGGGAAATTCATCAAAAAGTTCTACCCATAGATCACAAGGCCACCAAGTGTTTGCATGTGGTTAAACTGCTGGAACAGCATAGCCACCAAGTGTCTACATGTGGTTAAACTGCTGAGACAGCATGTCCACCAAGTATCTGCATGTGGTTAAACTGCTGGGACAACATATCCACCAAGTGTCTGCATGTGGTTAAACTGCTGGGACAGCATGTAACCACCAAACCCCTGCATGTGGTTAAACTGGTCGGGAATGTAAGGAAAAAAAGAAAAAGAAAAAAAAACCACCAAACGTGTGCACATGGCTAAACCGCTATCACTATGTAACCACCAGACCCCTGCATGTGGTTAAACTGCTTAGGAAAGTAGGAAAAAAAACTGCTGAATAAAACTACGGTTGGCTTGATCCCTTAAAACGGGTACGTAGGCAACCTGATTTCAAGTCCAGCCACAACAATAAAAAGAAAATATATCCCGAAAGAAAAAGTCTCGAATGGCTTTATTAATTATGGACATGAATAAGATAGATGAGTAAGAAAAAAAATGTGTCTATGACTCTATATAAATGCACAAAAGTATGGAAAAAAAAGAAGAGAGAGAAAACATAAAAAGAGACAGTGTTACATCATCTTATCTAAGAAGAAAAAGTCTGACTCAGTCCACTAAATTTTGCCTCCAATTTGATCTTCAACAAAGTAATCCGCTCATGCTCATGAAGCTTGTCCTCCCCAGCTTCATGCAAAGCCTATTGGAGATCCTAATCAGACTTTCTGTAATCTTGGATGCTGGATGTGACGAAGTCCACCTTCTTTTGAAGCTCGCTATTTGCTTCCACTTCAAAGTCATACTTTTCTCTCAAGGACCTCACCCTTTCCTCTGCTTCAGCGAGTTCTGGCTCTAAGGA
This sequence comes from Buxus sempervirens, assembly GCA_947561395.2. Taxonomy (NCBI): domain Eukaryota; kingdom Viridiplantae; phylum Streptophyta; class Magnoliopsida; order Buxales; family Buxaceae; genus Buxus; species Buxus sempervirens. The sequence goes on along the minus strand of OX387183.1, from coordinate 57,082,130 downwards.
TTGGAGTTTCAAAGTTTGAGAACCCATATCCTCATCAAGTTGCCCCAGTTGTTTCGCTAACTGCTCATTTTGCTCCAAACATGTACGACGAAGACTTTTAGGTGTTGGATTTCTTCAACGTCAACTTGAGGCCCTTTTCCAACTTTGGACTTGATAGGGAGAAGGTCCTCACTTAGCTTAAGAAGCTTACGAACCTTTGAAATAAAGGTTTCAACCTTTTGTCGTTCATTATCATCCAAGCTTGGCATAAAATTCAAAATATTCAAAGCCTTTTCAATCTTGGGGCGACTTTTATCTATGGACCTGGGAGTACAAGCCACAATGATTTTTGATATCCCGCGCATAGTGTCAGAAACAAAGGAAGCCACACGTGCATCAAAATCTTCAAGGGGTGCACTTTCCTCTTCTATCGCTTCAATGGAATCAATAGTGACTGGCTCTGGAACAATATCCTCTGTGGCAACCATACACGAAGCAGAGCTAAAATCCTCCTGGGGTGATATGTCTGTACCAAAAAAAAAAAGGGTCAATCAAGTTAGAATATTATCACAAGAGTTTCTAATAATAAAACTTTAAATGCTGATTTATTCTACACATACCTGGGACACCAGACATAGTTAGCTGATCTTCTTTGCCAGAAGATGTTGATACGCCACTTTCAGAGTTACGGAAATTTACCACAAAATTGCTGGCGTCATCATCGTCATCTTCTGAATCACTGGGCCTATGATACCGAGCTCTCTTAAAATGAACATCCCTTCCATCATCAGTATGGAGTGCCTCCACTGGTGTAGTAGCAGGAAGTGACTGGCTGGGACTCTCAGCGATAAAAGTGTCACGATCCTCTTCAACATGAAGTGTCTCTAATGCTGCAATCCTTTCAACCCAATGGATATCTCACGAAGAGTTTTCACAACATATACATAGTCTCGTGGAGCTCTGAAAGGATTTCCAATCAAAACAGAAAGAACCTCGTCCAAAGGCCGGCCTAAATAAGGGAATGCCTGCCTGGCCCACCAACGCACATAGTACCATGTGTATATACCTGTCCGACTCATCCTCGGTATATGAAAATAAGCACCACTGTTCCTTTGAAGGAATCGGTGCCATACCACGAACAGATCCTCTATGCCTCGGTTGCTTCTCTGACTAAAATTAAATAGAAGTTTGTTGGAAGGCACTCCTTGGTCAAAACCAAATTGGCGGCCGAACCGGTTCGTATAATAAGGTTCTAACCAAGAGTTCTAACCAATCCGTACAGGAAGCAAAGCAGACCTTATGCTAATCAGAAGATCAAATCTTTCTTTAGATAACTCTTCTTGATCAATAAGGGCCACGTCCTCCTCCTTTGGAAAACTGGTAGGTCGGACAACAAAATGACGGTCATGTCGAAACATTGCCCGTACCTCAAACTTGTTCTTTCGGGTTGCCTCCACGTCAGCATATCTCACCATATGAGGATAACCATGTGGAAATTCAGCATTAGAACGGCTGATATAAAGACAAGGGAAATGCTCTGCTAGCCATGCCGTGACATAGTGACTCGGGAAAAGAATATTGGAATACCCTGGGCCATTTGGACAAGTAACTATCTCTTCCATGGCATGATAAATGAGCCCCAATACAACTGTCGCCAAAAAGAAACAACTGTGCTCTGTGCCATCAAAGAAGTCATCAGAAAAGTCTCTGGTCTCACGACATCTTGATCACAGGACACCACAAAGCGACTTAACCATAAAGCCAAATAAGCTGCCAGTTCGCCACGTTCTGAAATCGTCAAAGGCAATTTCAACTTGCCCTCTTCTGCTGGTCTCTTGGGTGAACCTCGGGACGATCTCTTCTGTCCATTGGGGGCACTACTCTCATCAAAAGCAGAGTATAGCATGGGTCCCCTATAAGATATGAGCAAATAACACTATGAATATTCAGCAATTCCCTTACCACCAACAGGTGTTGATCTTCTCCAGATTTGCCCAAGGAAAACAACTCTTGATTAATGGGGATGAACTCTTCATAGATAGCACCAGAAATGGGCAGGCCACCAATAACTTTCAAATCATAAAGAGAGAGGCCAACCTCTCCCCTGCCTGTATGGAGTGTATTGGACTGAACACTCCACAGTTCACAAAAAGCTCGCCATACCTCTGGATGTCTGTCGTATGGATAGCGAGAAGCAGCTACTGCACCATAAATCTATGCCTGCAGAAGAGTCTGACTGAACTTCTCCAATATAACTTCAGTCCATTCATAAAGGCATGATTGAAACGATGCTTGACCCCTAAACTAGAAATCCTTCCAAGGCAATTTATCTCGAAGTAGCCTTGGTAAACAAGGGACAAATTCGTCAGGCACTGTAACAACCGTGTCACCATTGGCTTCGTTGTTCACTTTCTCCAAAGTAATAGCAGGAAAACGAGCACCTGCTACTTTACAAGCATTCACGAAGCCTTTAAAATTGGCGTGATCATACTCAAAGTGGCCAGATCCTATGGTCATTTTCTGAACCCAGCTGACACGATCAACGGCTGGGGGGTCAATGTGACATTCTGTCAAAGATATAGACCGCTGATAAAGGGGGCCAGTTGGCAGCTAAATGTTATTGTCATCCAAGGCATGTTCGGTGGTGATGTGTCCACAGGCATCAATATGAGGAAGTGTGCTCATCTGCAAACAAAAAAAAAAAAGAGAAAGAAAAAAGGGATGATTAGCCAATTTCACAAAAAAAAAAAAAAAAGAAGAGTGGAGGCTAATGTCAACAAAAAAAAAAGGGGGTCTACATGTTGCTGGATGTCTGTCACAAGTGGCTATAAATCATCAAAACATGCCAATAGTGGCAAAACAGCAATAAATTATGGCCAAGATTGGCTGAAAATCATTAAAATAGGCCAAAAATGGCATAACTGTAATTAAAGTAGCCTTGTCAAGCCACTTTTGCATCTGGACATGCTTGTTGGGCCACCCACGCACCCAGAAACGTGTTGGGTCAGGCGCACTAGGCCATTTCAGCACTTGGAAGTGTTTTGGGCCGGATTCGGAAGTCCAGATATCTTAAAAATGGGCTTACGGGGGCTGTGGGTTTAAAAAGACTCGCGCAGGTCAAAACAGACCCGCGCGGATCAAATCAGGTACATGTGGGCCATTAAGACCCACAAGATTCAAAAACAGACCCGTGCCAGTGGGTCATTTAGGCCCGTTAAGGCTAAAACAGACCCGCGCGGGCCAAAATGGACCCGTGCCTCAGTCTGTCTCCACCCAAAGTGGCCCAATAGCCCATTAAACGCCAAAAATAGCTTGAAGGTCTGTCTCCACGTCGGGTTCACCACTAAAACAGACCTGCGCGGGTCAAAATGGACCCGCGCCTCAGTCTGTCTCCACCCAAAGTGGCCCAATAGCCCATTAAACCCCAAAAATAGCCTGAAATAACATGTTTGGCAAATTTTTGGTGCTTTGGTACATTAATTTATCCGAAAATTCTTAAATAAAGTTCAAAAAAATCTGGGTTTAAATTACTCAATTTATTGGGGAATTCATCAGTTAATCCAGATCACTGCAATTATTCTTCAAATTTTTAAGGGTTCTTAAATGTCTTCTTCATCATCTTGGTCTTCCAAAAGCCTAATAACGGCTTGAGATAACTAAAGATTATCTATCCAACTCTTTCATCACGGTGCTTCGTAGACCTCAAGATCCCTAACACAGGATGAAGAAAGGAAAGATAATCTGCTTGAGAGGAGACTAAAAAGAAAAAAAAAAGGGGAAGGTCACCTTCTCAAATAATCAGGAAGACAGAAGAAGAGACAAGAGCAGGAAACCTTCAGGGTTCTTTTGTTTCAGGATGGAAGAATCACATAATGAAGTAAAAGAAAAGGTGATAAAGAATCCTTTTATATAGATAAGAGAAATCCTATTTGAATTAAGATTTATCTTTTTAAATTTCAAATTTTCAAAATAATTTTAAGCTTGAATTTTGAACTCACACATGATAAACATCACATGCAAGTTCAAAGGGGGCACGGTTTGCACCTAAAAAAGTTGTTTCTTTGATGATGTGGCATTTAGGCCACGTCCCAAAGAAATCCCCAAAACAACAACAACAAAAAAAGGGAAGTTTCAAATAAAAAATTGCATGACTCCTCAAGATTTGTGTGAAGAAGTCAAAACTTGTTTTAAGAGGTGGGGACCACATGCCATGTGTCCCCCCTCCCTCCTCTTTCTTTAATAAACAAAAAGAAGTTTTACACAAAACATGCATGGCTCCTTGAATTTTTTTTTAGGAGGGGGGACCACATGCCATGTGTCCCCCCCATCCTTCTTTAATTCAATTAAAAAAAGAAAGAAACTAATCGTTCCTTCTTTTAGGGGATTGGGATAATGAGAAAGTGAGAGAAGTTCTCTCCTAATTCCTTGTGAGTCGTGGAGCAAAAAAAGGGGAGAGAGAAAGAGAGCCAACGGCTCTCTCCTCTTTGTTTGCCAATCGTGGAGAGTGTGGGAAGTTATAACTTCCCACACATGTCAACAAACTTGATTATAAAAAAGGGGTTAAGTGATAAGGAGAAGAGGTTGGAAAAAGAAAAGTGTTTGCAAAGGAAAAGAGACGGAGAGTTTTTGAGGAAGAGAAGAGAAGATAGAAAGCAGGGTCCTGCAGAGGATAGAAGATAAAGAAGATGTTTATCCTTATCTTTTCTTTTTGCTTTTAATCATCTCCCCTATCTCCCTTATCTCAAATTGTCCTCCGATTGATTTCAGAGGGTCAGAGACTCTTATTAGGGTCACCTGGACTCCGTATCTTAATTGGATTACAATTAAAGATAAATGTAACCTCTTTCGTGAAACAAATTTGAAGGGCCAGGGGTTCTTGTCAGGACCACCTGGACTTCACAAGATGAACTCCTAAAAGAAAGGAGAGTCGGGGACTCAAATTTGGGTCACCCGGACTCCTATGTAAAAGTTCCTTAAAAATGAACTAAAGTTACTAAAACAAGGTTCTGGGTTAAAAACTGTGTTTACAGACATGAAATTGGGCTAAAAATACCCAAAATCCGGCCAAAAACGGACTTGCAAGCATCTTGGGTTCGGCAGTGGCAAAATTCGCAAATTTGAAGGCTAAACAAGGGCAAAAAAGGACTTTTACAGCGTTCTGGGTTGCGTCCTGGGCTCCTGTGCGTGTCAGACAGCAAGCTGGGCTTTGCATTGAGCCCAGGCGCTCTAAACCGAGGCGCATTGGGCCTGGGTGTGCCCAACACCCGCGAGCCCTATTTTAAGACCCGCGTGGACCCAAAATCGGGTTCCGCCGGTCCGCTTGTATCCTACAGACCCGCGCACCCATGTCTCGGGCCCAATTCATGGCCCACGCGCTCGGGGTCAAGCCCAATACGCCGGGCCCAAATCGCCTGAACCGACAGCAATTGAATCAGAAAATCAACCCGGTTTAACCCAAAAATGTGTATTTTACACAATTCAAGCCCAATTTGATCTCAGAAAAATTCCAGAAAATCCTTAAAAATCATTAGACCTTCGTGGAACCCGAACATCCCAAAATTATATCAAAACCCATGATGTAAAAATAAAATTACTTCTCTTTTTCATGTAAAAGTGATTAAATGCACCCAAAAGTGCTTTGAACCAACCCACAATGTGTCCCAAAAGTGTCTAATTTTGAACCAGAAAGTCCTATTCCAACCCAAATTGGACCGGAATTGTCCTTAAACTAAAATAAACCAAATTAAAACTCAAATTGAACCGAAATCGTCCTTAAACTAAAAGAAACCAAATAAAACCCAAATTGGACCGAAATCGTCCTTAAACTAAAATAAACCAAATTAAAATTCAAATTGGACCGAAATCGTCCTTAAACTAAAATAAACCAAATAAAACCCAAATTGGACCGAAATTGTCCTTAAACTAAAATAAACCAAAAACCATCCTAAAATTGAACCAAATTATGCAATTAATGGCATTAAGCCAATTTAAATAACATATTGCAATCAAGATGGTTCAAACCAGCCCCCATACACATTAAAGTGATTAAATTCAACCAACAAATCAAAACTGTTTCCATTTTACGGTTCAAGTCATAAAAGTGGTTTAATTGAACTAATCCATCAAATCAAACCTTGTGGTTCAACCTAAGGTAGGATTTACGATCTAATGCCTTAGGGTTAAACCACACCAAATTAAATTCCCTTAAATTGAATCGTTTTCCCCTTTCGGTTCAACATAAATTAAATCAATTAAACAAATTAAACTTCTTGGTCCAATTAAGGTATGATCTTCTATGGTCCAATGCCTTTGAAATTGAACCATTCAAATTAAATCAAATTAAACCTTTTCAAATCGAAACCATTTTCTCTTTGCGGTTTAACTCAAATGGTTTAATTCAAGGTATAATCTTTTACGGTCCAATGCCTTAAATATTAAACCATTCAAATTAAACCCAATTGAACCGGATCTTAATGGTCCAATTAATTAAAATAAACCTAATTAAATATAATACCTTAAATTCAAACTCAAATTATTCTTTTAAACTACGTTATGACTTGATCCCAAATAATTGGATACGTAGGCAACCCGACAAATCAAACCGGGTTCAGTCGCAATTAAAACAAACCAAATCAATCCCAATTATACAAGTAATCAAGTCTTGTGAATTAAGTTAGCATTAAAGGGATTTTTTTTAATATTTTAGAGTTGTATTTAAGGGGATTGTTCTGTATCCTAGACGCCCTGGATGGGTCCGTACCCTATGAAATAAAAACCCACATAATTGGGTGAAATCATGTTTGATCAGAAATTATTAAGATTCAAATTTTTGATCAACAATGTAATTTTGAGCACGAAGTAAATGTTGTTTCAACTTATCCAAAACAGCATCACGCTCTTGCAATTGTTGATCCACTTCAAATACAGTTGAAGAGCTGTTACCAAATCTTACAAGTGGAGGAGGATCGCGTCCATATACCAAGCGGAAGGGAGAATTATGAGCTGAAGTATGAAATGAAGTGTTATACCGATACTCCGTCCAAGGAAGCCATTGTGCCCAAGATGTTGGTTGTTCACTAGCAAAACATCTCAAATATGTTTCAATACTTCTATTAACCACCTCCGAGTGGCCGTCAGTTTGCGGATGGTAAGCTGTACTTCTCCTTAATGCTGTTCCTTGTAACCAAAATAATTCTGTCCAAAAATGACTTAAGAATACCTTATCACGATTTGAGATATTGAACAGGGAAAACCATGTAGCTTCACCACATGTTGGATAAAAAATTCAGCAACTTTTTTAGCCGTGAAAGGGTGCTTTAGTGGTATAAAATGTCCATATTTGCTTAGTCGATCGACCACCACAAGAATAGTGTCTACCCCTTGTGATTTTGTAAGGCCTTCAATGAAGTCCATTGTTATATCATCCCATATTGCCGTAGGTAACAGTAAGGGTTGTAACAAACCAGCTGGAGAAAGAGTAAGATGTTTATTCCACTAACAAACGGAACAATTCTCGATATAGGACTTAATGAGAAGTTTCATGCCCTTCCAATATAATTCTGCTGCAATCCGTTTGTAAGTTTTAAGAAATCCTGAATGACCTCCGATACAGCTGTCATGAAATTCATATAAAATCGAAGGGATCAAACTTGAATTTGGGGGAATGACTAACCGTCCTTTATAGAGGAGTTGTCCATTGAGTATAGACCATCTTGGTTTAGACTATGAGTCTTCCAAGACTGCTGTTTTGATCTGATTGAGTGTGTCATGGTTCTGAACCTGTTCAGCTACTTTTGCCAGATCCACAACTTGAGGTAATGATAATGCTGCTATTTCTCCTGCAATAGGCATCCTTGATAGAGCATTTGCTGCTTTATTTTGTAAACCTGGATGATATTGGATTTCGAAATCGAAACCTAACAATTTGGTGAGCCATTTTTGATGTTCCGCACTAACTAATCTCTGTTCCAACAGAAAATTCAAGCTTTTTTGATCTGTCCTCACATTGAAATGCTGCCCCAACAAGTAATGTCGCCATTTTTGGATTACTAGGACAAGGGCCATCAACTCTCGTTCATATACTGACTTCATTCGAGATCATTCAGACAATGATTGGCTGAAAGAAGCAATGAGACGTTAATTTTGGGATAATACAGCTCCCAATCCCACACCTGAAGCATCAGATTCAATGATAAACTGATTGGAGAAGTCAGGGAGAGCTAATACTAAAATTGTTTTCATGGCGTTTTTGAGCTGGATAAAGGCCTCATGTGCATCTGCCCCCTAATTGAACTTATCTTTTCTCAATTGGTGTGTGAGAGGTTCTGCAATCTTCCCATAGTTTGCAACAAAATGGCGATAGTATCTAGTCAACCCAAGAAAGCCTCAAAGATCTCATGTAGTTGTAAGGTCTGGCCATCTAAGCATAACCTCAATCTTATCAGGGTCAGCTGTCACACCTTCGCCAGAAATCAGATGTCCAAGATATTCCAATGTTGCTTGAGCGAAGGAACATTTCTTTTTATTGACAAAAAGAGAGTTCTCTTCCAAAATGTTTAACACCAACTTCAGATGAGATACATGCTCCTTTCGCGTCCGACTGTAAACTAGGATATGATCAAAAAATACCAATACACACTTCCGTAACAGCTCCTTAAATATCTTATTCATGAGAGATTGAAATGTTGCCGGTGCATTAGTGAGGCTAAATGGCATTACAAGGAACTCATAATGGCCCTCATGAGTTCTAAATGCAATTTTGGGCATATCCTCTGTTTTCATCCGTATTTGGTGATAACCAGATTTCAAATCCAATTTGGAAAAGATAGTTTCTCCATTGAGTTCATCTAGTAACTCATCAATGGTTGGAATCGGAAATCTATCCGAACAGTTACTTTATTAAGAGCTCTGTAATCTACACAAAATCTCCACCCTCCATCTTTCTTTTTGACCAAAAGTACTGGACTAGAAAAAGGATTGGAACTAGGTTGAATAATCCGTGCTGCTAGCATCTCCAAAATCAACCTTTCTATTTCATTCTTGAGGTTGTGTGGATAACGGTATGGTTTCACATTGATTGGTTCAATACCACTCTTGAGAACTATGGAATGATCCTTCTCTTGTGAGGGAGGTAATCCTTTTAGAGTCTGAAATATTAAATCATACTGATTTAGCAATGTCTGAATGTCATCTTCATTGTGTTGTACAGGCGTCAAGTATTCTCCTTCTAAACTACTCAATTCGATCAAAATTCCTTGTCCTTCTCTATTAATAGTCTTAACGATTGTTTTAAGAGACACTAATGATTTGTTAAGACTTGGATCTCCTTGTATTGTAACCTGCTGATCTCCCATCTGAACCTTCATAGTCAACTTCTTCCAATTAATCTGCATAGTTCCTAAAGATGCCAACCACTGCATTCCCAATATTACATCTGAACTGCCCAATTCTATTGGCAAATAGTCCTCCACAATTGTAAGAGATTGCAACAACATCACCACCCCTTTACAAATTCCTCTTCCTTTAATTGCCATTCCCGTTCCCATAAGAACACCATAGCCTGTTGTCTCAGTAACTGTGAATCCCAATCGATCCACCAATTCGACAGATATGAAGTTATGAGTTGCTCCACAATCAATCAAAACTACCACCTCATTCCCTAATATACTTCCTTTCACCTTCATCATTTTGGGTGATGTCAATCCCACTACTGAATTTAGTGATAGTTCCACTCCCGCTACTTGATGTTCCTCCATAATAGTGTTCTCTGCTTCCTCTACTTCCCTTATTTCTTTTTGTTCCTCCTCATCTTCCTACACCACCAGAACTTGCAATTCCTTCTTCTTGCATCTATGTCCAATGCTATATTTTTAATCACAACGAAAACACAATCCCTTCTCTCTTTTGGCTTGTAATGCCGCCTCTGTTAGCCACCTGAAGGAGCTAGGTCCTGAACCCTTTTCTAGGACAGGTACAGGTCAATTTGGAGACCAAGAAATGGTTTTCTGTTCTGTTCGTAGAGGCTAGAAAGGTACAGATCGCAGAGGCCTTTGTTTGTCACGATCTACACACTTCTTCAAGAGTAAATTTCTGTTTTCTACTCGTTATGCTGTCTCCATGATTTCGATCAATCCCTTCGGATTTATCATAAGAACCTCTGCTTGGATGTTTTCATTAAGTCCATTGAGGAATACTCCTTCTAATGTTTCCTCATCCAAGTTCTTGAAGGGAGCTGATAATACCTCAAATTGCTCTCTATATTCTGCGACAGTCCTTCCTGTTTGATAGCCAAAAATCTGCTATGTAGAGAACTACGGTGCGAGTTGCCAAATTGTTGACGTAAAGAATCCTTCAACCGCTCCCAACTACGCATTGGATTGCGGTAATCTTCCCATTGGAACCATGATAATGCCACTCCTTCCATACAAACACTAGCCGCTTCTACATGCTCCAGATCTGTTAGTTGATACATAGAAAAATACCTCTCTGCTTGAGAAATCCAAGAATTTGGTTCCACGCCATCGAAAATAGGTAGATCCAGCTTCCGATGATTATTATATATTGCAGTGGCGTCAGATCTCTCATGCGATAAAGCTCCAACAGCGTTAGACGCAGGTGAGTTTCTTGTTCTTGTATCCTATGGCCGATTCTCACTACTCTTGCCCTGGGGAGAATGATGTTCTCTTTGATTACGCATCATCGCCCTGATCACTTCATCAAATTTCTAGTGCAGGTATGTGATTCCATTATTACTCTCTTCAATCTTCTCCACTACATCATGCATTTGAATCTTGAATTCAGATATAGCCAAATCCATCGCTGGTTGCTTTGATGATACCCCTACCATAATACTTTCCATTTGTCCATTCTAGACTCCATTCTCGTCGTCATCCCCAGCCGAACAGATTTTTATGAGATCTAACTCTATTGGTTAGCGATCGTCATGTTCTCTGATACCAAATTGATAGAATTCCGAGAACAGATCCAGATTTTAACAAGAGAATAGAAGAAGAAGAAGAAGAAGAAGAAAAATAGAGATCTGTCAAGATAACAGATTTGTAAAACTATATTGACTTAAGAGAATCAAGGAAGAAACAATTACAACATTGGAGGGATTCGAGAGCCTCCTATCTCTCCTACTTCACACTGACCAACTCAATGAATGAATGAATCCCTCCCCACGTTTTTCCCTCTTTTGTTTTATTTCATACTTCATTACTACAAGATTCCCATTATGCCCCTCAATCCTTTTTCTTATTCCTCCTAGTATATGTAAACTTGATTGGAGGTCTATCAGGTACACACCTCATCATTGTGAGGCACACATCATAGCACTAAGGCACACACCATAGCTCTAAGTCACGCACCATAGGCACACAACTATTTAGGAAATAGATTTATAGGGGAAAATTTGGTCCAGGTAAACATTGGAACAATAAACTACCACTTTTATTTAAATATTTTTTAAGTGTATTACTAGTTTTTATTTGTTTCAGAAACCATTGCTAATCTTAATTTATTTGATAAAATATGACTTTAAACCTAATTTTGCCTTTTATTAATGATTTCCTAGAATTCATTGGGTGCAACAATTTGGTGGTTGTTCAATTAAAGTGAGGTCTAATAATAAAAGATAACATTCGCTTCTTCAAATCCGGATGAGAGCTTCATTTCTCCTTTTTGGGTGGATTTGTTTCTTTTTGCACAAGCTTTGGTTTCACCTAGGCTAACACTTGTTTTTACCTATTATTTTTGCATGTTCAAGTGTAAGAAGACCACACCATTTTGATTCCAAAACATGAGGTTATAGAATATTTGTTTCCTTTTATGCGTGAGAGGCTTGTGAGAAGGTTTTGAGATTTGCTGCTTTTTGACTCGCCTTCCGTAAGAAGTTGAAGGAGCTAAAGGTGAATACAAGGCTTCAAATTTGGGAGGCATTTTGGAATGGTGGATGAGAATAAAGAAAATGTTTAATGCTTGAAATTGGGTTATATCACATCAATAAACTAGAGGTTGATAGGTAATGGAGTAGGAGGAGAATAATACCAAGAGGATTTTGGGAAGTATTATTCTAACCTGCTTAGAGAAAAAAAGTGACATGTTGGCCTCTTTGCAGTGGTATTGACTTAGCTGCTTCACTGAGTTGGACAGGGACCTAAGAGAAAGATATTTATTTGAACTGGAAGTGTATTGTGTTGCAAATGAATGAGCTGAAAGAGACATAGCATCGGAATCTGAAGGATTCTCACTAGCATTGTGCGGGGAGTACTAAAATGTCATTAATGATGACTAAACATTTTAAGGTATCTTTATCTTTGGTAAAATTGAAGTTTGAGAAGATAACATGACTTCTATTTCCTTTATTGGGAATTGCATGTAAAGGATTATTGTCCAATTAGGAAGGTTTGGAATTCTTATAATAGGTTGTCAAAATTGTTACCGACATGTTGGGAAAGGTGTTACCTAAACTTATCTCTCAGGTCTAAAGTGCTTTTGTAGGTTGAAGATAGATTTTGGATGGTGCCCCAATTGCTAATGAATGTATTAATTCTAGATAGATGCAGTCATTGTGTACATTGGACATGGAGAAAGCTATCATGTCCCGGCAAAGCCATTTTTCAATGGATTTTTCCATGTGGGCTGGCAATAGGCATGGGGAGCTTCCATGAGTGGAGATTTGTAGATATTTATGTGGTGACACTGAAAAAATTGGCTCTGATTAAGGATTTGTTTTGATTGTGCTAAAGCGATGTTTTCCTTTTTTGAGGTTTTCTGTTTGATTGAAAACTTGAACCTATGGTTTGTTTGTTATCCATAGTTCATTCCTAGTGTGTAGTGGCAGGTCAAGGCACTAGAAGGCTTGGAAGCTGAATTGGGAGGCTCAGCCCCCTTGAAGGTTGCTCTTTTCCTTGTGAACAACAATGATAAATGGAAATCTGACAAGATCACTTGATTAAGAGAGGTTGGACTGTCCTTGACAGATTTTTTTTATGTGCAGGGTGGCAAATTTCTTGAATCACTGTGATATGTTTTTAGAGGGATTTATGCTGAATTACAAGATGTTTTTGGTGCAACCTAGAAAGTCTATTGCGGGTTGTTTTGGATGAGGAGTATAGTCTGTTTTTTTTGGATATTAGTCCGGATTCATTGTGCTTAATATTTTGTGAAGGACATGATAGCATATTCTTCCAAAGCCAAGAGTGTGAAGTCCATTTCATCATAGGAAGTCTCTACTCCATGCTGGAATGTTAGCCTTTTCTTTTGTTTTGTTTGCTAATATATCATACCTTCTCAATGACAAAATCATCTCCCCGGTTCCTATAATGCCGCCTGTCATAATGAAGAGGGAAGCATACTTGTAAGATGATTGTATAACCACGATCCAAGTCAGAAAGTGACCAGTATTCTTGTAGAGAAATGTGGGTATCACCAATGGAAGGTTGTAGCTCTCGAGAATCCCTTTCATTTATCAATGAGTGATGAGATGGATATTTTTTTCTACTCTTATTTCATATAGATGAGTAATAAAAGATCCACTTTGTGAAGTTTATCTACTTGGTGTTCAAATATTGAAGCAAAATCACCATACAACGAAGAGAAATGACTATCGCAAATTTTTAATGATTCTATTAGAGAGATTTGTTTTAGTTCAACACTTCCAAATTTTGATGTAGAGTGAAAGATAAATTCTTTTTTTGTTATTTAGAGAAAAAATGTTTGTTCATGCATATTTTCAAGGTATAATTATTCAATGATTGTATTTGAAATCTTATGTTAGAGAAGTTCTTACGGAGATATGGCCGGCTGATGCAACCAAACATGTTTAAGAGTACAATTTCTGACGCCTTTTTGATCTTCTACTTGGATAAGGAGAAAAGCTGTTAAGAAATGTGGTTTACTTATCTTATTATCCCTTGTACAAGATTTTTATGAAGGATTCTTGGCTAAGTTGAGAAGAATTTCTCATGAAGTAACTGGCACCTGTCCTTAGGTAGAAATTGGGGGAGAAAATCCTTTACTAGTCTTTCACGCAACTATGAATATCTGGAAAACCAAGTACTGTTTCAGATCTTGTCTACTTGATTGTTAATTGACCAAGATAGGATTTATGGATATGTGCAAACGTGGATGGAATTGTGTTCTGCCAAAATGGATTTCTATGAGGTGAGCTCCTTATTTATTGATGTGATTTATGCTGTTTTGGCAATAATTTTTAGTTTCTAGTCATAATTTTAATCTTTGCATAAAGTATCCGCTATCCAGGATTGATGATCTATTTGATCATTTGAGAGGTGCATCGTGGTTTTCTAAGATTGACCTTAGATCTGGATACCACTAGTAGAGGGTTGCATCAGAGTATGTAAAGAAAACAACATTTCCTACGAGATATGGATATTATGAGTTTCTGGTCATGCCATTTGGATTGACTAATGCCACAATTGTCTTCATAGATCTTATGAATAGGGTCTTCCATCCCTCTCTTGACAGCTTTGTAGTAGTGTTTATTGATGATATATTTGTCTATTCTTATAGTAGGGAGGAGCATGCCGAGCATCTCAGGACAGTATGACAGAAATTGAGAGATCATCACTTGTCGTTCATTTGTCAATGCATATCTCAGTGCTAATATGGGACGTTGCTGCTCCTTGAGTGATTTTAGAGAAATTATTTAGACCACATGAGTGAAATATTCACCAAAAGTGCCTTGGCTGTATTGGTACATTTGTCTTCATCAGGTGTTTTATGTCCACAAGATTTGAAAGAGATGCAAGTCAATGTATTCAATTGCTGAGCATTCTTTTATGTAAAGGTTATTATTTGTGTACCAAAATGGTTATTGAGATTTCTTAGGATAACAATTTTGAATGCAATACTAAAAATATCTTTAGGAAGATGTAGAAAATGATTGTGGTTGCGAACTTGCAAGTGATTTGATGATGACTTTTAAGTTGTTTTCCATGTCACACTACCTTTCCAAACAATTCTTAAGGGGACAATTTTGATGTCAAAGGATGAAATTTGGAAGTGCGTAGGGCTTGAGTGGGTTTGGATTTGGGCTTGTGTTGTGTTGGAAGAATAAGTGGTTTGATAAGTATGTAGTGTTTTTTTCAATTAAATAAGATTGAAGCCAGCAAGGAATCATTGACTGGAGTGGTGGCTTTTGAGTTTCTTTTGATTTCTTTAGTTGAAAAAAGGGCGAAAATGAAGAATAAAGATATTACTATAGCATTTGAGCACAATGGAACCCACTTGGCTTTTGAGTTTTTTTTGGTATTTCTTCAATTAAGAAAGGGTGGAATGAGGGATGAGATATATTACTATGGCACTTGTGCATGATGGAAACCACTTAGTAGTCAATTCCTTGGATATCTCAATAGGCATGTAAAATTTTGATTACACTAAGCCATTGATATTTTTGGGAGTCAAATGCAAGGGTCCCTATAATAATTTGGGTTGTGAACTTAGCAACTTTAATGATTAGGTTAGTACAATCATTGTGTTAATCAAGATTTTTGGTATAACAAGACATTTTTGGCTATATTTATTTGTATCCTTTTGTTGTTCTCTAATAGAATTAAAGGTGACTACTTGACTACTTGAAAGATAAGCTTGGTAAAGAAATCTTGTTATTGGTATTGATTTCTAAGTGCGTCATGGATGAGATGATACTTCTTTGATAAAGGGTGGAATGAAGGATAAGAGATATTACCATGGCACTTGTGCATGAAGGAAACCTCTTGTAATCAATTCCTTGGATATTTCAATAAGCATGCAAAAGTCCTATAATTTGCATTGTGAACTTGAAGATTTTAATGATCAGGTTAGTACAATCATTGCATTGATTGAGATTTTTGGTATAGCAGGACATTTTTTACTAGATTTATTCGTATCCGTTTGTGGTTCTCTATTAGAAATAAAGGTTACTATTTGAAAGATAAGCTTGGTCAAGAAATGCTGGTATTGGTATTGATTTCTAAGTGCGTCATGGATGAGATACTTCTCTGGTAAATGATTTAGATATTGGGCTAGTTTTTTTAAGGTTAAAAAAAAAATGTGAAGTTTGCGTCTTTTCATCAACTGTCTTTTCCTTTTGGAGTTGTCCATTATACTACCTCTTGGGAAGAAAGTTCTTGCTATATGAATATCAAGAGAAGATTTTGAAAAATATCCTAGAAGTATTTCAAATTTAATTTATGGAGAACAATAAGAATAAATCTCTGGGGAATTTTCTTTTGAAATTAGTTTACATGTAGAGGATTTAGTATTATTCATGGAGATGACTAGTGGAATTATCTAGGAGGATGTGGTCAGAGAAGGCTACTGGTCACACATGAAAAATAATGAAACAATATGTGTCAAATGGGAAAAACCAATTTTTTGTTTTGAACCTTTTATGGGGTAGGTGGTGTGCTTCTGTTGCTAGATCATAGAGGTCTTATTAAGTAATATCAAACTGATTTGATTGCAAATCATTGATGGGGTTCCTATTACTAGTGAGGTTATTGATTCAAGAATCATATTTGTGAAAAACTGTTGTCAACGAATGTAATAATAGGAAGCAAGCTGGCGGTAATTTAAGGCTGTCAATGGGTTCCTAACTTTATGTTTTCCTATTTAGTTTGTTCCTAATTTAGAGGAATTTTGTTCCTAATTTTAAGGGATTAAATTCTATCTCTAATTGGAAACATACTTCCTTGTATTCTCCTCTATATATAGAGGTTTCCTACCTTGAATAAAGTACCAAAAATATTGCAGTGTTTTAGTTTCTCTTCTCCTATTATCTCTGACATGGTATCAGAGCAGAAACAGAGGTTGTAATTGAGGGGAGAATATGGTCAAGATGGCCTTTACTGGGGCAAGCAGAAGCGAGACTGCTGAGCTGTCATCAGATGTCTCACAGTCGACTGCTTCTATAATTGCCCCCACTGCAATGTCTGATTCCTCTTCATCTCTCCAAATCATAGCCCATAAACTCAATGGAAAGAATTTCCTACAATGGTCTAAGGCGGTTCAGATGGTCATTAGAGGGAAAGGAAGGCTTGGATATATTGATGGTTCGGCAAAGCGACCGAACGAAGATGATCCAACTTATTTGGTGTGGGATGCACAAAATTCGATGGTTATGGCATGGCTAGTCAACTTTATGGAGGAAAGTATTGGAGAGGCATATCTCTATTATTCTACTGCAAAGGAATTGTAAGATGCTGTTACCTTAGCTTTCTCTGATTTAGAAAATTCATCCCAGAAATTTGAACTTCAAAATCAGGCCGGAAATTTGAGGCAAGGAGATTTGGATGTCACTCACTATTACAAAAAGTTATCCAAACTTTGGCAAGAACTGGATTTATTCCAGCAACACAAATGGAAATGCCTTGAAGATGCACTCCGATATAAAAGGGTGAGAGATGAAGAATGAATCTATGATTTTTTGGATGGTCTTAACAAGGAATTGGATGAGGTTTGCGGGAGGCTACTCGGAGTTATGCCATTGCTAGCCATAGGAAAAATCTTTGTTGAGGTCCGTCGCGAAGAGAGCCGAAGGCACCCGATATTGGGTGAATCAATGATTACACCAGTTGTTGAAGGATCTGAGCCACCAAATCTGGTTGGACATGATCTGGCTCTAACTAAAGATCAGGTTGAACAACTATACAAGTTGTTGGGAGCACAGTCGGCCAACAAACGAGAATCAGGTTCTTCTTTCCATGCATGGAAAGGTACCTTCTTAACTACTTTTTATGGTAGGACTGAAAAGGAAGAAATTTGGATTGTTGATTCAGGTGCAAGTGATCATATGACAAGTCCTATAGTCAGTGTCGAATTTCAACCTTAGAGCTCAAAGTTTTTGGCTATACCGCTTTTGTTCACAACCTTGACATTGATCAAAACAAATTAGACCCAAGGGCTCATACATGTGTTTTTCTAGGTTATTCTCCTGATCTCAGCAAATATTTTGTGTCTATGGATGTCACATTCTTTGAAAAACAACCATTCTTTTCCACAAGTCTTCTTCAAGGAGAGAAGGATAAATGGGAAGAAGAAAGTTCTAGTGATAATGTTAGTATGTGGTGGTCTCCAAGGTCTCCATCTCTTGGCACTAATGCTGATCAGTCCGCAACAGTCAACCCATTGCAGATTCCAACCGGTGATAATGATTCACTTGTCCAGGAATCAAGTGAAGTTCACAAGTTGAATGACTTGCCTAAGTCAAGGGGAGAAGAGCATAAAAGGTTCAAACCAGAGATACTTGCCTATTCTCGGAAAAACACTGTCGAAGGAATAGGGAAATCTAACACTCAGCATAACCAACCTTATGAACCAGATTCAGGTATGCAACTCTCAAAACCTAAACCTCATAATTTTGAAACTTCTGAACTTGATGTTCCAATAGCATTATGGAAAGGTGTTAGATCATGTACACAACATCATTTGGGGCAATTTGTTTCATATGCTCACTTATCAGAATTATGTCAGAAGTTGATAACAAATCTAGACAAAGAAGAGGTACCGAGAACAATCAAAGGTGTTTGGGCTGATCTGAGATGGAGAAAGGCTATATCAGAAGAAATGGAAGTCTTGAAGAAAAATCATACTTAGGATATAGTTCAACGACCTGAAGGGAAGAATCCAATCGGATGTAAATGGGTGTTCACTGTGAAGTTCAAGACAGATGGCTCGGTTGATCGGTATAAAGCTAGATTGGTTGCAAAAGGATACACTCAGACTTAAGGTATTGACTATCAGGAGACCTTCGCACCAGTTGCCAAATTAAACACAATTTGGGTTCTATTATCTCTTGCAGCTAATAAGGATTGGCCCTTGATTCAATTAGATGTGAAACATGCCTTTTTAAATGGCGATTTAGAGTAGGAAGTGTATATGGAGCTCCCATCCGGATTCGAGGAAGGAAGGAAAGAAGGGAAGTTGTGCAAATTGAGAAAGTCATTGTATGGCTTAAAGCAGTCACCTAGAGCTTGGTTTGAAAGATTTACCAAAGTCATTAAGGTTCAAGGATATAAACAGGCTCAATCCGATCACGCACTCTTTTCCCAACATAGACTTGGGAAGTTGAAGTTAACTATTCTTATTGTTTATGTTGACGATATCATCTTAACAGGTGATGATGGGGAAGATATGGAAAGATTGAAGAAAATTCTAGCTATAGAATTCGAGATAAAAGACCTAGGAAAGTTAAGATACTTTCTAGGAATAGAGGTTGCAAGGAACAAGGAGGGAATCTCGATTTCCCAAAGAAAATACATTCTTGATTTATTGAAGGAGATTGAAATGCTAGGCTACAAACCAGCGGAAACGCCAATGGATCCTACAATGAAACTTGGAGAGAGTTCTCCTATAGGCCCGGTAGAAAGAGGAAGATATCAGCGTTTAATTAGTAGATTAATCTATCTATCTCACACTAGGCCTAATATAGCATTTGCTGTTAGTTGTGTAAGTTAGTTCATGCATTCATCTCATGAAGAACATACGGAGGCTGTGTTTTGGATTTTGAGGTATCTAAAGGGTACTCTAGGTAAAGGTCTTTTTTTTAAAAAGACTGGCAAGAGAAGTGTTGAGGCTTATATAGATGCTGACTGGGTTGGTTCTGTGATTGATAGATGTTCAACCTCAGGTTATTGTACATCAGTATGGGGAAACCTAGTCACATGGAGAAGCAAAAAGCAGCATGTGGTAGCAAGAAGTAGCGTAGAAGCTGAAAGTAGAGCAATTGCTCAAGGGATATGTGACTTATTGTGGTTGAAAATATTACTTGAGGAATTAAAAATAGAGACCTCTGGACCTATGAAGTTGTATTGTGACAATAAGGTTGCAATTAATATTGCTCACAACCCAATACACCATGATAGAACAAAGCATGTGGAGGTGGATCGTCATTTTATAAAAGAGAAAATTGAGCAAGGAATCATTTGCATGGTGTATGTCCCAACCGAGGAACAAGCAACAGACTTACTTATCAAGGGGATAGCCAGACCAATGTTTGAGAAACTGGTTGACAAGTTGGGAATGTTCAATCTATATACACCCAGCTTGAGTGGGAGTGTCAACGAATGTAATAATAGGGAGCAATCTGGCAGTAAGTTAAGGCAGTCAATGGGTTCCTAACTTTATGTTTTCCTATTTAGTTTGTTCCTAATTTAGAGGAATCCTAATTTTATGTTTTTCTATTTAGTTTGTTCCTAATTTAGAGGAATTTTGTTCTTGATTTGAAGGTATTAAATTCTATCACTAATTGGAAACATACTTCCTTGTATTCTCCTCTATATATTGAGGTTTCCTACCTTGAATATAGTATCAAAAATATTGCAGTGTTTTAGTTTCTCTTCTCCTACTATCTCTAACCACTGCTATCATATTTTGTTCGTAGTTTCTTGTCTATATGTTGAGACAATTGTTTTCGCCCCTAAATGGAGAAATTGGATATGGATGTCATTGCATATTCTTTCTTAGACGTAGTGTAGTGTCTACAGGATCCTTTTTTTTTCCCCTTTATGAGGACTATGTTAAGGAGAGTTTCTGGTTATGGTTGCGTTTAGTAGGCTTATTAGTAAAGCAGGATATAAATATTTACTTGATTGCTTCCTGGTAGGGTTGGAGAAGATCAAAGTATTACATTCAGTATGTAGAAGGTACTGATTTTTCTTGAGTCTTCACAGGTTCATCAGAGAATCTTGAGTTGCATATTGGTATGTTCAAGTCAAAATCTTGAAGTTACATCATATGGTTTGGAAGTTTAGTAGTGAATATCTGAAATGTGCAGAACAGTGCGGGTATGATAGGCTTTGGATATAAATTGTGCAATATTCTTGAGTAGCAATAGGTCATATTATTGAGCTTTTTGGTATCTGATTGGAGGATTCACCCCATGATATAGGTTGGGAGTTTAGTAATAGTTGTCTGGGAGAATTTTCAAGCGGAGCATTGTCAATGCTAAATATTTTTTTACCTACATGCTTCGCATATATTTTGAAAAGGGATATCCGGCCCGTCCCTCAGCTTATACTTTATTATTAGTAGTGGGCTTAGAGGAATAAGAACAGGTTCTGCAGCTATTCTTTATCATGTGAACGAGGGTAGAGATCTTTATCTTTATATCTGGCCTGTCCCTCAGCTTATACTTTATTATTAGTAGTAGGCTTAGAAGAATAAGAACAGGTTCTGCAGCTATTCTTTATCATGTGAACGAGGTTAGAGATCTTTATACTACTCCCAACTCCTACAAGAGCATTATGTGAAATGATATAAGGAAGCATGAAAAGAGCATCATTAGTCTTGAATAACTGGTTTTGGTCATTGATTTGAACAAGATTTGGGTCTATTTATGTTAATACAAGAGGTTGTGTGGTTGATATGAATTGTGTTTAATAATATTGGTTCACTCCTTGATATTATGTTACGTGGTAAAGCTTGATTTGGAGGATTCATATGTGGATTTCTTTATGGCATTTGATTTATTCTGATATTATTGTTGGCGGAATATGAGGTCATATGATCACAAAAAAACCAGTGTGTAAAAACAGAAAATGGCTGCAATGCAATCTCTAAGATCTCTATATTATTCCTTCTGATTCTTTTGACACAAGGCTTTACTGATTTTGGATAGTAGTACTAGTATCATTTGGCTATAGTGCTGTGCATGTGAATTTTTTTGAATGGCATAATCAAATGTGAGGACTACCTGCATTTGAAATAATTTTGGATCTATTTGTTATTTTCTTATAAAGTTTATATGTTAACTCCGATGATTCGTAAGAATAGATGAATTTATTTTAGCTGTGGGAAGAAATAAAACATGAAATAGGGGAGAATTACTCTTCAATGGAAGGTTATATTCCTAGATTGAGTGAGCAATAATTCAGCATTCCTAATCTGTTATTTGGACTGTTTGCCTTGACTAGTTGGGTCATATGTTGGATTCAGCTAAAACCAGAAAATAGAACGAAAGAAGAGTTGAAACAGAATCATCATGGACTCTTCTTTTTGGAGATCGTGCTTGCAATTTTTGCCTTTGAAGGGATCTAGATTTATTTTATATTTTATCGACTTTTATTGTGTGAGGGTGATCATCTTTATTTTAAATAGATAAGAAAGCACTTTGTTAATATTTGATAAGTCGAGATATTTTGGTCCGTGTCATCATGGATTTTTTATTCTCATCCATGAAAAGTCTAAGAATAGAGGCTCCATCACTCCAAACAAAAACTCTGAGGTAAATGATTCCTGAAAATATTTTGGATAGAAAAATTTAAGCAATTTGGGCAAGAAGTAGAAAGTTAGAAGCAACATGTGAATGATTATTTTAGTGCATAGGGGAAGCAAAAGAATCAGGGATTTAACTATTCTTTTGGTCATTTGTGTGGGAACCAAGGTTTACTGTTATGAAATGAAATTTGGCGGCATGCTGCCAAAACACAGGAAAAATCGAAAATACAAAAAAGAGGGTTTTTCTGATTTTGGGGAAGTTTTTGCCAATTTAAATAGATAAAAATATTTTCTTCCCAGAAAAATTTTGTGTCCCCCCCCCCCCCCCCCCCCCCTCCAAAAAAAAAAAATTTGTCCCGTATCACTCAACATGCCGCTAAAAATCGCCAGAAATGCAAATCGGTCCCATGCAAAAGTGCCGCTTGGAGGGCGGACATCTAGCAAAATTTCGGTAGCACACTATGACGGAAAACACTGGTTGGAACAGAAGTCGTGAAAATTAAGTTTTCAATGAAATTTTGCAATCTTTTCATGGTAAAAGGAAGTAGCTTGTGTAAAACGTAATAATGGAGGAGGTAGCTTTCCAAGAATTCTTGAAGCAATTCTAAATTAGGAAAAAAAAATAAACTCCATATACTTCTTTCGTGCAAGATAATTTATGAGCAGGGATTGGTACTCAACACACGTTATTGGATTTGAGTTCAAAGCTAGTGTTGGTTCCTTAGAAACATGTTATTGTCAACGATCTCCAATTTGTGGGATGCAATAATGTAGAGGTTGTATCAGCTCTTGAAGCCAAGCATTATTCTAGTTGTGTTTGTATGGGAAACCATGGGATGGAAATGTTTCAAACCTTACCCTAAATGCCAAGATTTTGAACTAGAGTTGCATGAAGATGTTGGGACTCTTAGCTTGATTGACTGAAGTGATGGAAAATGAAGGCATGTGGACTACTGGATGCATGGAGTGGCTATCGTTGATGAAAATCTTGAGTTTGGAAGGAAAGCAATCTTGGATGTTTGTCTTGTTGCTTGGTTTTGGTGTGAACCCTTAGGTTGTGAGATAGTATATAAGTGGGCAATGATATTGTTTCCTAGGGGAGGAGACTCGTTTTATGGGCTGGATTGTAAGGCTTGTTGTCAACAGGATTTTTTGCGGGTTGAGGTAGTTGGTTTACCCTTAAATTTTTGTTGTATGTTTTTAGTTAGTTATGGAGCCTTGTGGTGGACTGGTGAGATTTAATTTGAAAAGATACAACTGGAAGTGCTGTGGTAGGTTGGTTGCCTTGGCTATCCTTGTTCTGATTTTGGTAATTCCTTGGATGGCACATTTTGACCTGAAGATAAGAGTATTGCTACTAGACTGGCATGGCATAGAATAAATGTGATTTATTATTTTGTTTTATAACCTGAATAAAATTTCGTAAGATGTCTTGTGTCTATAGAAACGAAATTATGCATTTTCTGGGAGTTCTCTTTTATCTGAACATCCTAGAAGAATAGTTGTGGCATGTGCCCAAGGTGTTGAAACAAGTTAAGAATATCGCATAGTTTAATGGAAAATTCCCTATCTAGTCTTGATCTTTTTTCCTACTCCTTGTAGCTTTGATTGCTTTTTTTTCCTTCTCTTTTTTCCATCTCTATCACTCCTTTTCTTCATCTATTTTGATTTCCTAGGTTGATATGGGTGGGGGATAATTGGAAATTGGAAGCTTGTATGAAGGGGGGCCTTGAGTATGAGGATTTTTTGGTTTGCTTAAGAGGGCTTTGCAGTTTTCATAAGAGATGCTTAAAAGGTTGTCTGAAAACTAATTGATATTTAGCACTGTAGGGATGATATGACTGGTAAATAATTTGGTTCTATAGTTGAATTGGAATAATGAGGGGTGACAGAAGTGTGATAATGTCTTTTTTACAGGGTTTTGAGGATTGGGGACACTTATGAATTTGGATTGTGTAAAATTATATCCTTAAATGGGTTCATGGTGTTTTTAATCAATGATTTCAAAAGTAAACAATGGGAATGTATGTTGCAAGTGTTGAGGCAGGCTCACCTGTTGACATAGATGAAGAGTGATTGAAAATTTGAAATAGCCTTTGTAGCCCAATGAGTGAAGGAAGCAAGAACTAGGAAGGTTATATAGATGGGCTCCTATGAATTGAAAATTATTCCGTGGATTATTATGTGGTTGAATGCGTTGCACTATTGGAGCATGGTCGAGACTGTGTTAGAAAATTCAAATCCAGATGTGGTATTCATCTCTTATACTATAATGGAACACTTGGATTGGATAAATCAGCGCAGGATTTTGAGAGGCAGAATTGATCACTGGTTGGAAGTCAGAAAATATCAAGCTTGTAAAAAATGATGTGCTCCTTGAGATTGATGGCGGTTATGAGGTTACTTGTATCTTAGTAACAGTGTGTTTTAATGAATTGTAGCCAAACTTTAAAACTGCCTTGATTGCCTATGCATGTATGGAGTGAAAGTTGGATGGAGATGCTCGCTTTCCCCCAATCCAGCAGAACAACAAATAACCAGTTATCATGAATGAGATTGTATTTATCAACTTTCTGTGTCATTCAATCAAAGAACTTCTCATTGCTGTGACTGGCAATTGGGAAGATTGGGTTGTTTAGTATAATTCCAAAGAAAGGCTTTTGGCAACAGGTGCAGGCATTTCTTGTGCACCTTGAAGGAAATGTTTCAAGGAAATGTGTGCAAAGTTGAGCTTGATGGAGGGCTTGAGAATAGGTTGTATAATTGGAGTTGAGTCATGTGGCTATATCCATTATGTTAGCATAGTAATATGTAAAACTCTAAAATAAATAGGTATGGACACAAAGGAGGTTGCAACTTAATCATAAAGAAAGCCTTTGATCGTGTCAAATTAATTTCTGAGACATGCTGCTGGTTTTTGAGTAAGTTTACTGGATCTGACATATTTTATGATGTTATGAACTAGGTATTGCTGTTGTGCTTTCTTAACCTGCTGGATACCTAGCATTACCAGAGATTGAAAAATGATCATTGCAGAGATGGCAGTGTCGTCAACATATTCAAGTAGTATTACCCTTGATCCATACAAGGTTCCCATGCAAACTGAGAGTGGTAGCTCTTTAGATCAGTGAAGGAAGGCAAGATACTTATGGAAGCCCATTATGCTGCTTAAGTGAAAATTGCCTTCAATTTCAAGGCTAGAAGAAAATTTAGAGACAGGCAGAGTGACAGAATTTTATGTTAATAGAGGGACTTGAATCACAAGCTTTAATGATAATAGAGGGATTCTTTCCTCTTCCAGAAGGATTCTAAGGTGTGGGATAACAAAATGGCTTTTGGTTGTTTAGGCCAACCATAATAAGATGGTCCCAAGAGGCATCACTTTTTATTACTGGTGATTTAAAGAGGGAAAGGACATTGGTACTTAGAAAAGGGATTGTTCTCTTTTGGTGGTAGCATCACCCTCATCCAGACTGCCTTGTCCAACTTACAATATATTTGTTCTCATTATATTGTCCCAAAAGGGATGTGCATAGCATTGAGGAGATGGAGAGTTTTTTTCTTGAATTGATCATTTTGTGCAGTGGAAAGTTTTTAATAACAAGTAAATATTTTAACGGATCGGATGTCAGCTCTAGTGCAAAGCTACACACTGATAGCCCTTCAAGCGGTATGTTCTCTTTTGTATCTCTTCTATCCCCTAATGAATTATCTTTCGGTCATGGGTACCTCTATTTTCGTTTGGTTTGACCTTTGATAGGGTGACTCGTCTTTGGTAGTTAGATATTCCTTGATTGTTTAGAATGTTAATCATTGCGAATGTATTATCTTGGTCCTTATACCATTTGGGAATTGGTATAGAATCTATGTGTAATCTCAAACCAGCTTATCTAGATGATCTATTCTTTGTTGGAATTAGAAGAATTTTTAATGCATATATCTTTCTTGGATTCTTGTGTTGTACCTCAACCCCAATGATAGACTCATGTTAATTATTTTTTCACCTGTTCCTGTAGAGATATGGATGATATTATTGCTCTTCACCCTCTTACCAGATCTGTAAACCCCTTGTTCCTCCAAAATGAAGGTGTTGTCTTAAACCACTGCCATTTATGAAATATAAATTTGTTTACTTAAGAGCAGAAAAAAAATTCTGGGATTGTTTCCATAGGTTTGATTTGTATATATATGAGAAGGGAATTTGATGAGGGACTCAATAAACATACCTTTAGTGTACATAGCCGATGTGCCCATCAGTGGAAATAATAAATATGGTTCAAATCTTTCCGGCAACCTGATAGTAGAGGAACAAGTGATCAATTGATTGCCCATGAGCTATTCACAAAATAAAAGCTTGAGGACATATAGTTTAGCATTTCCATCTCTTGTGGAGATTGTCACAGGTGTCAATGCTGTGAAGGAGAGTATTCTGTGCAAAGTTATAGGGATCATAGGGAGAAGACATCCTCCAGGTTGGGAATCTAAACATTGGTGTTAAGAGTGCTGAAGTATTTGAAATTGTTAATCAAGACAAAGTTTGGGAACCTAAACAATGGCATCAAGAGCACTGAAGCTAATGAAATAATTACAGGTGATATCAAAGAGCTAAGAAATTGTTTCCATGTATCACGGCGAGAAGAGAAGGGTAGGCTTACTCCATCACGGATGGTACTGAAAGTTGACTCTCTGGTGCCTATATCACCCCAAAACTGGACAGAAAAGGAAATGAGAGATGTCCTAAAATATGTCTTGGGATTTATTCAAGGATTTGTTTTGATATTTGCCATAATTTTTTATGATGACTGAGAAATGATGGTTCTTCTTTTCAATTTTGCATCTCAATAACCATTTACCTAGAAATCCATGTTTCTATCTTGGGCGTTTCCTAATTTGAGCCCCACTTTTCCTCTCTCTCTCTCTACATTTCACCTATTTAACGAGATGAGACTTCCACTTGTCCTGATCATTCCAATGAATCCATTTGGAATTTTTGAACTTATTAGCAATAGTATTGAGATTTTGGATAAAGAGATTGAGTCAGTGAGAAGATTATTGTAGATTGCTTGGATGAGAGCATATATTCCTCCAAGATAATGGTAATTGGTATTTTAAGATACTAATCTTACCATTGACTGTTATGAGATTGTGGTCGCAAGAACATGGAAATCAGGGACTTCCCTCGAATGGATGGACCAGGTATTCAATCAGCAAGTCTTTTTTCTTTTTCTGTAGTGGGAGGGGGATTGATGCAAAACCTCGACCTTGCGATTGATAGAAGAAAGAGGATTACAGGAAAGAGGGATCTAAATCTGGGATAGAGTTATTCATAAAACCGAATAAGTGGGAGAACCAATTTATCCAAGCAAAATGATCCAAGAGCTGCACGGCGAGGTTTGATGCTGCATAGAAAGTTTGAACAGAACCTTGAGCTCCTATTTTTGTAAGGATGTTAACTACAATATTAGCTTCCCGATACACATCAGAAATACTATGACAGCAAAGTGGTAAGAGTTGTTTGATTTGAGACAACCAATAAAGGAGATGCCAAGGCAGAGAGGAAGAGCCATTTATCCAGTTAGCAAGATTACTGGAATCTTTTTTAACCATGAGATCCATGAGATTCAAGGACATGCATTTTTGGAGACCATGATGAAGTGCCTTAATTTCTGCTTCATTATTGGAACAAAGTCCAAAAAAAAAAAAAAAAAGGAAAAGGCAATAACCAAGTCACCCAAAGAATCTCTAACAATTCCACCACCACCTCCCATCCCACACCCGGGTTGTTAATAGAAGATCCGTTGATGTTGAGTTCAAAAAACCGGTTGGGGGCTTTCACCATTTGATTGAGAAAGGATGAGGATTTAGGCAAAAAGGAGATAAGCCCGAAGCTCATAAAGAAGTTTCTTCCGAAGGTGAGGAGGAGCGTTTGGGAGAGAATATATGTAGAGAATCCTTGAGTCTCATAGTAATTTTCTAAAAAATGAAGTCTGAATTAGACCAAGAGTTATCGGAGCGACGCTTGTTTATGTTGAAATATTGTGTTTGGGCCCTTTGATATACATTGTTGCACCTTCACTTATCAGCTTAAGCTTTTAGGTGCAATGGTTGTTAACAGTTTAGCTCCAGCCAAACTTCCCAAACAATGAAACAGGGAATGGTGTTGAGAAGGAAACAATTTTCAGATCTTGGAGATGAACGGAGAAATCAAGATTTTAATTCAACCCAACATTTTTGAATCAAAGCAATTCATATTCATAAGGTAGCTGAATTCCTACCAAAGCAAAGAAGTTAGCTCCCCATTAATAAAAAAGTGATCGATAGATTCTACCACGTCAAAAGAACAACAGCAAATAGACACAAATGGAATCCCAATACCCTGAAGTAAGGTGCCTGCAAGGATGCCCTTATGCAGTAATTTCCATAAAAATATAGAGATTTTCTTTCTAATACATCTGTGCCAAATATGAAGCCATAACCTATTTGAAGAAGATTGAGGAGTTCAAACCTCATGCAAATTTTAAAGAGAAAAGGCCTGATGAAGTCGGATTCCATATCAACTTGTCCTCACCACTGGATAAAGAAAGGCCTGATTTTGAGATGATAAGATTAACTTGATAAGCTAAAGCTTGGGGGAGAAAGTAAAAACAGTGATGGAAACCTTGCTTAATTGAGAGATTATCTGGGGTAGCATTTGGTAAAACAACCTCAGGCAATCACGGATCCCATTTAAAGTTTACCTCTCCAGCTCCTATTTTCCAAGGAGAATGAGACTTTATAATTTGGAAGAAGTTTGGTATTACCAAAGTTTGGTTCCAACTTTAGATGGAAGAATTTGAAATATATACTTCTCTTTAACATACTTGCTGCGCATAAAAAAGGCCCAAAAAAGTTGTTTAAAGTGATTCTCCATGCTTGTTTGAGACAATAGCTTGAAAGGATTTGATCAAGTTAATGCCTAAAATGCCCTCACGAAAAGGCCTACATATGCAATCCCAACTAATTTATTTTCTCTTTTGAATGCCTTCAAATTCTCCCCAGAAAAAGTTAAGACATGTACGATCCAAACGAGATAAAATGGATAAAGGGGGTATGCATAGTAGACATTATGTATAGAGGCATGCCATATAACACATGTCTAAGAAGAATTAATTTGGCCCCTTGAGAAGCTAACAACCTTTTCAACTAGCAAATTTTTTTTTTGAACTTTCAAGCAAGAGAATTGAAATAAGAAACTCTAAGACACCCAATGTGTAGCGGGGCACCCAAGTAAGTAATAGGAATGGTTTTTGAGAAAAGCCCAAGCAAGAAGAGATTATAACAGTCTTGGATAATGAAGCTGATCTCCTAACCAGAAAACAGATCTTATTTGTGACGATAAACAGATCTAATGGATATGAAAAAAAAAGATCAAATTAGAAGGAAAAAAGAAAGAGATCGGATAGAAAGATCGAAGAGGATACTAAAAGAGATATTCGAGGAAGAGAAAGATATGAAGATAATAAGATTTTTGGTAAGTAAGATAGAGTAAAAGATCTTCTGATTTATCTCTTAAAGTACATCTCTTCTAATCTTTACGTCAAAAGTGTCTGGGAAATAAGAAATAAGATAAACCTCCATTTGTTGAGGGTCCCAGTCGCACAGTTCTGGGTTTCAGAGGAAATGAATGATCATTTGATTCTTGTCTGCTGCAAGAAGGAAAAAAAAAAGATAGAGAACTCTCCGTATTATCATGCGGGGAGGCGGGAACAACTCCCATCACAACTAGCAAAGCTTGTTGATCTGGCAAGATCTGTTGTTAAATCCCACTCCAAAAAATTTGCAATGCCTGGGCACCATAGCAACGCTTGGGTGAAATTTCCCGACATGTTGGGCCGCTTGGGAGCGCTTGAGGCGCCATGGCCCATGGCTGCGCTCCGCACAATTTTTCGGCAAATACAGAGATTTTCCGTCAAAGATGGGTTTCTGTAAATAGTTTTTTGGCAAAAAAAAGGGCGGCAGAGGAGTTCTGGGCCGCGCTCAAGCGCTGGTCCAACACACACGAGCAAATCTTTCTCTTCCTTGAATATCTCCTTCAGTATCCTCTTTAATCTTCTGTTCGATCTTTTCTCTTTTTCTTTATAATTTGATCTTTTTATAGAGGATTGGGCGTGGGGTGGTTATGCCCCACTAAAGAGGTTACAAAAACCAACGCCCCCACCTCCATGTTTCAAGACTTCCCATTTTCTTTTTTATAAAAACATTGTTTTATTATTATTTTATTTTCTTTTATTTGAAAAGTGGGGTCCAACAGTGCCCCTCGGTGATTGGAGGTGCGCAATTGTACCTACAATGACCGAAACACCTTTTTAAATGAGACCAACTTATATCTGCTTATTATTATTTTTAAATTTCAATTTTTTTCTGAATTTGAAATTCTAATTCAAATAGAACTCTATCCCTAGGGGTCTATATATAGACACAAGGATCGTAGAGATTTGAGACTTTTTGTTGGTGTTTTAGAATAGAAGCAACTAGCATTTCTTACGTTTTGGAGTTGAGATTTCTAAGTATGGCTGCATAGAAAACCAAGGTCTTTTTTTTTTTCATATTTTTTTTAATGACTTAACTTGTGATGAGCTCCTGAGCCTATTATCCTTGGATTCTTGGATATCGTGACAAGTAAGTCTTCAAAACTACAAAACCTCATACGTTGGATAGGGAACAGGAAGTCAAGATGTTTTTTTTTTTTTTTAGGGTCCTTCACCAGAGGATTTATCACTTTATTATAAAGATCCACGAGGTGAAATTCAAGGCCCTTTTTCTAGCAATGATCTTATTGGATGATTTGAGGTTGGATGTGTTAGAATAGACTTGGAAGTTTGCACCATCTGATGCTCCTTTCTCATGTCTCACTTGCGTGCAAAAGCAAGGCCACCACTTGGATTTGATATGTCAAAGCTGGATGACACAGCTAATATATTAAGCAGGCCAAAATTTGGTAGCCTTGCAAAGATTCATGCAGGTTCAAGTGAGATTGATATTGTAAAAAAAATATAACCCAAGGAGTCAAACCGGAGGCCAAGAATAGGTTTCTAGAATCATTGATGTCTGGTAATGTGAGCAATTCTTCACTAGAGAGGTTTGCTTTCTCTGGAGTTCCTTTAGCATCAGAGGGAGCAAGTATAGTGTTGGTGTGTCTTAGCTTTAATTTGGACGGTGGCTGATCTAGAGGGCAGTACTGCTTGCCTTAATTAGCACTCCGAATGAACAATGAGATTTCTTGCATAGGAACAAGCCAGCCCTTTCTCTGGAGACCAATGGCTTCCAATGGAAAAGGGGTTCAAGCACACGACATATTTTGGCTGCCTCCTTAGTAAACCCAGCCATATTGTAAAAGTAAATCGTAGACCAATAAAGAGGACTTTTGGAGGTATCCAATCCCAGTTTTGGTGTTTACAAGGTTTGGTTGTGAGGGAACCTTCTTACTGATATCTTGAAAAGATGAATTGTGGTCCACTTTAATTTTTGTGAAAATATAAAATTATTTTGAGGAGTCCCTTTACTATAGAAACTCTCCATATTGCTCATATTAGGGTGATCCACAAGGCTATCACAATTTTCATCCATACGACAGATAATAGCCTTGGTGTTGAGAGTTATTCCATGTTACGCAGCCTTAACTTATCCCATGTCTCCAAAGGATGACAGTGGCTCCAATGTTTGGCATGGCAATGAACATATGCATGAAACTCATCATTGTAAATCTCATATCCTAGCCCCTTCAGACCTGAACTCATGGGGTACAAAGTGTCATCCATGTCAAATAGCAAAAGCACTTGTACTTGGATCCATTGGAGCTCGCCACACCATCCACATTCAAGAAATATAACACCCAGAGTTCTTAGCTTCTCGCACTAAAACAAAGACCTTTCAAGACAAGATCAATTCGCTTAAAACCCGGATTAACGGTTTGCAGCGTTAAGCTACTTTTCACCTTTGGTCCGTGGTTCTGAGGGGATCACTTTAGGGCTTTAGGCTCCAACGAAATAAATCCTAACTCCATAAAGATTCACAATGCTTTCTTGCTTGAGCAAACCCTCAATATTTTCCGCATCAAATTCATCACGTGCTGAATTTCATTGGGCTTTTACTTGAAATTATCAATGCTAAAGGCATAGACTGTTACATACTTTACTCCCAACTCATAACTATATTTGAGTATGGACACGAGAGCCAAGGAACCAACACTATGACCTTCACTTTCCCTTAGAACATGCTTCTTAGCATACCTCCAGTTTCCATCCATTATGAAAGCAGTGTGATTGGGTTTGCAATGTTGAGGACGTACTTGTGACAATATCCAAGGAATACAAGGATACTAGGCTCAGGGAGCTCATCGCACAGTTCCGAGTTTCAAAGGAAATGAAGGGCCGGTGTGGACACGTGTCGAAGGTGATGATGTGTCTCTACGCGGGCGTGCCAGTATCGTTTGATACAAATGATTTCGGGTTGAACCCTGACCCCGGGCACCTGTTCCGAATCTGAACCGGGATCGGTCCAGTCGTACTGCAAGTCACCTGTAATAAAACGGGTCAGGCGATGATATGAAGACTAGGGGTCCGGTCTTCATTTGGGTTCTTGTAAGTGTTTCAAAGCGAAAGCGACTAATGGCACACAAATCCTTTTATTATAAAATCGGCCGACGAGCTGAAAGCGACAACAGATAATCCTCAAAAGGGAAACAAAAAGTACAAAAGAAAACCGACAGGGCTTGCAGGATCGGCCTGTCCTAGTCTTATAGCCGTAATCGAGTATAAGCGCAGGAGGAAGGGGACGGCTGCTAGCAAAGTCAATTCGGGGGATTCACCTTGGATTGCTGCTTACCCGAAAATACACAAGTCACCTGGCGTGATCAGAGCGAGTCTCGAGACCGGCTGCTCGGGATTCTGTAAACACAGAACTGCGAGTTAGGGGCGGCCTCAACTTACTCTCCGGTGGCAGGATTCTGGTGTTAATCGGAGTAAAGAGGGGTCAAAGATGTCACTGCGACTGGAAGCAGTGAGAGAGGTCCTAGTTTATCCTTCTGTAGTAGAGGGGATAAAAGATCACGGATGATCAAAATAATATAATAACCGGTTGCGGTTGGGTGGATTGTGTCCCTGAGTTCTTCGAAGTTATGCCTTTTATAGCCGATCCTTGACGGTTGCTCAACGTCCTACTCTTGCACGATCTCCATGGCGGTTGGTCGTCTTCAGTCTTCCGTTCCAGAATGATAACCGTTCGGCCACGATCTTAAAAAAAGTTTATTCTTGAATGGCCGATGACACGGTCTTCTGATATTTGTAGTTTTGTCGTATTGGCGTGACTCGAACAGTATTCTTGGTTCTGTGTTCATGCTGACGTGACCTAACCAACTGTACAAGGCCTACGTGCTTTGATGCCATGGCCTAAATAAGCCACATAATTAAGCACCACGTGTCCTTTTCTTATTCGTTGGTCATATAGGGTGTAAACAGAAGGATTGTTTGATTTGTGTTTGCTGCAAGAAGAAAAAAAAAAGAGAGAACTCTCCCTGTTATCACGGGAGGAGGCGAGATCAACCCCATGACAACTAGCAAAGATTGTTGATCGGCAAGATCTGTTGTTAAACCCTACTCTAGAAAATTTGCAACGTCTGGGCACCATGGCAGCACTTTCGGCCGCTTGGGAGCACCATGGTAGCGCTCAGTGCAATTTTTCGGCGAATACAAAGATTTTTTGGCGAAGCAATACTCGGCCCGAAGTTCTCAGCTCACAAAAAAAGAAGAAAATAAGGTTAAAAAATAATATGGGCAGACGTGCAAACCGCTTTGGGTCGTGCCCGTGCGAGCCCAAATGTCCTGGGTCGCGCACACGCTCCTCACTCATATCTAGCCCACTCCACCTGACCTAGGCATTGCTGACCCGCATAGCCCGGTCCAAGCAGCCTGAACCATAAAATTAGCCTGGTTTGACCCAAGATTGCTTATTTTTGCCCATTCAAGCTGAATTTGAACCTGGAAAAAAAAAATCCAGAACCCTCTTCCGTCATTAAAAAAATGGTCCACAGTGTCCTCAATTGGACCTTTCCTTTCCAAATCAACCGAAGTGTCCCCATGCGGAACCAAAGTACCCTAAAACCAAACCCAAATTCTCTAAATTGAACCAAAACCTTTTTTTTTTAAAACAAAGTGTTCTCAAACATCAAACCAAGTGCTTAAAAGCATTTCAAATCAAATCCAAAATATTCCAAATTGAACCAAAAGAGTTCTAATTGAACCAAATATCTTTTAAAACAAACCAGAATCCCCCATAATTATTTGAGCTACGATGTGGCTTGATCCCAAATGCTTGGGTACGTAGGTAGCACAAAATAAATTCAAAATCAGGTTCAGCCACAATAACAAAAACACAAATTAAACCAATAACCATAATATTCCAAACTAAAATATCAGTCATGATAGGGGTTAGAAGAGGAGAACACTGATTTTGCCCTAGTGGAGACACCCCTTGGCAAATTGGAATTTCATGACAGATACCTGATTGTGTCTTTATTAGGCACATTCAAGAATTTCTTTGCAAGTGTCTGAGATATAGAACTTCAAGCTGGGAGACGATTGTATGGATGGTGTTTATTTGATTATATACCTGATTGTGTCTTTATTAGAGATTGTCAGCAAGAGAGCCTGATCTTAAACTGATTGAAGGAGCAGCAGTTTGGTGGTGACTGAAACATGGATTTGGGAGCCTTTGTACGTCAAGATGTCAAGCTCATCTAATCCCCCTATATTTGAAAAT
Source organism: Buxus sempervirens (assembly GCA_947561395.2). Classification (NCBI taxonomy): domain Eukaryota; kingdom Viridiplantae; phylum Streptophyta; class Magnoliopsida; order Buxales; family Buxaceae; genus Buxus; species Buxus sempervirens. The sequence goes on along the minus strand of OX387183.1, from coordinate 57,047,138 downwards.
GGGGGACTCTGCCATGTTTACTATAGAACTTAAAAACTTACTTATGTTACTTAGTATCATAATGTAGCCTTAGATATGCATAATACTAAAAGAATTTAAGTTAAATATGTAATGAAAACATTTGTTTAGAATACTGGAAACATCTTTTGTTAGAAAAAAGGTCTCAGTTGTGAATGACCTGACAGATACCACTGTATCCCTGTTGTTTGGTAATCAGGTAACAGGAGCATTGCTAAATAGTAACAGCTTTTACCTATGAGAAGTAGAGCATGTACATTTATATTAAGGGGAATTTTGCCAAAGTTATCTTATATATTTCCTCTTTCCTGAGCTGTATGTAATTTTTTCCTAGTATTTTCCTCGCCCCCTTTTAGTGTTATAGCTCTCCTAATGTTCATTTATAGCCCCCTTTTACTTCGTTTATTTGAAGTACCTGTTTCATCATTTGTTGACTGACAACAGTCTTATGTTCCAGAATACCATGGTAAGACATAAAAGCAATGTGATGGAGATCATGGAAAGCTTTGTTCTCTGACTAGTAGGGTAGGATCTGTTTTGAGTAAAATCAATCTCTTTTGGTTGGCAGACAATAGTCTTGTGTATAAAAATAACAGCCTTAATAGCGCTGTTAAGGCTAATTATGGTGGAAGAGGTCTCAAGCTCGGGAGGATTCTAAAATTGATCCTCAAGTTTATCACATCAGTCCTTTGTGGAGATCCAACAGCAATTGTTCTTGGCCTCATTGAATCTCTTCTCCTTAGGCTGTTATAGCACGTTGTGTGACGCAAGGTGTGAAGTTTTAAAACGCTTTGATAATAAATCCTTTTACCACAGATCCTTGCTGTATCCCGAGTCAGAAGGATTGTATGCTGTAAGGATCCGGAGTTGAGGGTTTCTGGTTGCTTTCTTATGTTATCTATCTATGGACTTGTCAGGCACAGGTAAGTGGGTTTGTTGCTGCTGTTGCGAAGAGTAGCGAAGAATTGAGTTTCCCACATTAATATATGGCAAAGGTAAAGGCTTTATTTAACCTTGGATATAAACATCACAAGGCTTCCCCACCGTCCCAAATGGCTCCCTCAGGCATTCGTCTGTCAAGAACCACTCCACTATTCAACGCCATTCTTGAGCTAATGCCTCATTAATCTTGAGGTATACACTTGTTCCGGCACCCTAGCCTTTAGCTTTCATATATAATACTTGGGCCATCCCTTGCCCAATCAATTGGCCTTTTTAAATTGTCATTAATTCTAGGGTCTCCATTTCAGATCCATGTAATTCTTTGGTCAGGCATTTTATATTGATGGTGTGCCATTGAACCAGTGGCCGCGGTTGCTCAATAAGGGGACCGAGGTTGCAGACAGTGTAAATTGACTCAGCGTGACTTGAAGCAGGACCACATGCCTACTTTCACTTGTGATGGGAGGCTGCGGATCTGCGGTTTGCAATGGATTTATCTGAGACCCCAGCCAGCCCATGACAGGAGGAATAGCCTAATTTGGTCCCTAAAATGGCTCATGTTGAACATGGAAATTGAGAGAGAATCTATAATTTAGAATGAGTCATATTCGATACCAAAAGGTGCATGATTGAGAAGATTTACACGAGTTGGGGGTGAGCTTCATTAGGCACTACAGGGGAGAGAAAAAAATTCAGTTTGTCCAAGGGGCATATTGAGAGTTAATTAACAATTTGGAAGCATGTATAAAATTAGAAATCGTTGAAGTTGCAAGGAATTCTCATTGGCACTGGTAAGTGATATGACAACGTAAACCAAGTGGGGAGTCTTGTTGATTAGACATGACCCACATATAGAGAAATTTGGAGCCACAGTTCTAATATGATGGCCTCATGGTGGTTTCATGTGTACCCGAATAAATTTATCTAAAACCTAGTGACTTTCCTGGCAACATTTTCACTCCTGTTCTATGGAAAGTTGAAGTATTAGATGACTTGAAGTTCAGACTGATGGGACCGTTGTCTTCCAAATTATGTTACAGATATAATTTGACTGAGAGAGAGAGCGAGAGAGAGAAAATTTAGTAGATTAGACTTGGGGCCTCATAAGTCATTGTCCAAGAGACTCTGAACAAGCAAGGAAGATGATTCCTTCACATAAATCAGAGGACTAACTCACTTAAATGGCATTTAATTGGTGGACGTTACCATGGGCAAACCAGGTGGAACAATCTGAGTTTTCGTCACTTGACTAACAAAAGACTTCGTGGTCTCAATTGCATTCAAAACGTATAAAATCTTCCGTTAAGGATTTGATCCTTTATAAAAGTCAGAAATCAAAGTATTTATAGTGGAAGAATTATTATCTCAGTAATGTTAATTGTTACATCGTTCCATCGATGAGAAGTGATCAACTGTAGAAGTGATTGAAAATATGAAACAGTAGGGTTGTCCAATTGCAGAGGTCACTTGTCAAGATTATTCCCTAACTATACTCATTTGGTTAACGATTAGGCTTCAAGCATTAGCATTAGTAACTGTATCAATAAGCCCTGATACTAATACGGATCGACCATTCTCATAAGACCTAGCTCTTTCAAGAACTGCACTCAGATACACGGTCTTATAGAACTCCAAGTAGCTCCATGGCAGATTAATTATCGTTAATGTGTTCGATTAACTTAACCTAAAAGGGGGATCCAAGCTATTGGAATGAGGGACCACAACACCATTCACCTTTTCCACGACAGCATGGTCCCTCCATTCACTATTATTGGGTTTGATAAGCTTCCTTGCTGTTCCTGATAAATATCTAAATTTTCTATAACTATTTGAAGTCTGAGATTTTTGGTGAAATGTGTAGGGGAGAGTGAAAAGAGATGATGAGCTAAAGGACAAATTCACTGAACCCCTTCTGTCAAACCTAGGATGAAATCTTATTTTGGAATGACTATATGATTTGTACTATTATAAGTAAATTTTGGTGGCAGTTACCGTTCCTGTTGTTCTCTTGTTGATTAAAGTGAGAAGTTGGCCTTCTCAGCAAGAAAAATAGGAACCCGAACAACCTAAGCATGTAATCTTTATCTCGAGACATTATTGATTATTTACAATCTTTGTCTTTTGACACATGGACCAAATGGTCACCGCTCATCATCTCTATTAAGAATTTAAAACCATCAGTACATCCATCCCACTTTTAATAATAATAAAAAAAAAAGCACTGGATCTTGATTCCCAAGATTGGTCAAAATTCTCTCTCTCTCTCTCTCTACCTAAATTTATCAAATGAGTGGATATTAAGGCTCCGTTATGATATTGACTACAGACACAAAGCAAAGTTAATTATCTTAACAACTTCGTGCTTCCTCACGTAAGCTTTCATGGCGTCTAATATATGTGGTTGGTGACGCAAGTGAAACTCACCTCCATCATTCAGACCATTCCATAACTTAGCACTGACATCAGATAACAACAACCACAATACAAAGCAAAAGGTGTATGAGAAACAAATTTGTAGTCCAAAAACACAAGACGCAACAAACAAACAAAATTTACTAAGGCTAGACAAAACAAAAACAGTATAATATATGTATTAACAATAAGATCATGCACTCAAAAGGAACCGTGAAATGCTTAATGTGACAGATTATTCTTTTATCTTTTGCCATCACACGCAATTTGCTTTATGATTCATACCTATATAAAAGACAAGGACTTTGACTCAATTTTCACTGTGCCAAATTGAGTTCATTTGAAGCAGAATCTTAAAATTGTGCCAAAAAAAATTTTTTTAATCCAAATATAATAACAGAAATTCAAGGGAAATGTTTCTCCAATTAATATATATATATATATACTGAAGAAAAGAGAAACATGAATCATAGCAAAATATAGATATAAACTATTGGGCAATCCATACAGCCTAAGTAGGTTAACTGCAATAATATTTATGACCATATGCATGGATTCTATGATAGCCATGTGTTTGAGTGATTCTATTACTATATGTGTGTAGTTTTTAACTTTCCATGTATAATGAATTATAAATATTCAGTTATAGAAAGACACATATATGCACATATGTGTACACATAATATTACTGTTGAAAAACAAACAGCGAAAAGAAATAAGAAATCAGAGTAAACAAAGACACATGATATTTATGTGATTCGGCAAAGATACCTACATCTATGGATGACCGGAGTTCCTTCATTAATTCTATAAAAATAGGTTACAGAGTACAAAACCCTCTCATGATCGAATATTGCAATCTCACGCACAACCATAAATTATAATTCCACCAAAAAAAAACCATAAATCATAATTCAAATATATGAAAAAAATCAAATACCAAAGATAACTTTGTACAGTTTGTGGGGCTGAGTGTACAGTTAAACTCGTATCCAATTATTATATACTACAAGGCACATACACAACAACTTATATATACCAAAGATCATTTTGTAAATACCTTGGTTTTTTTAATCTAACGCATAACTTGGATACATTTTGTTGCAACAGTGTAAGGGATTCATCTCGCATGACCCGTTGAGATTTAAGATTAATCTAAAAGGCGTATGTGAATAATGCATATTAGTTTGATATTGACTGTCTGACTGCATATAAAAAAAGGTTGAGAAAGTATAACGTTCCTTCAGTGTGAAGCTCTAAGAAATTATCAGTTTCGATGTCATTGTCATCACAGATGTTTAGTAGTCTGAAGCATCTAAAATCAAGTGAGCCTCTTTGCTCGGCTAGCTAAAACCACCGTTGGATTGGCAAGTAACTTCAAATCAAGCAGGAATTAGATGCCATTCAAACTTTTTAAACATGGACCATCTATTATAGGTGGTACGGTGGCTCTGTAGATGATGAGAAAATAGTGATAAAGACTAAAATTGCTCTGCCGCGATCTCAGTTGCTTCATTTATCAGGTCCCACCAATAAAAGAGAAAGATAAAATGCAAATTTCAGGCCTCATGGGGCCTGTAGAAAGGATGTGTTAATAAGCCAATTAATGCAAAGTTTGAAAGATCAAGAACATGTTTCACGGTACATATGCATGGATCGCGAGAAGATTGGCAGAGTTATAGTTTCATTAGAGTATTATCCTCAATCAAGGGTTCAGAAATAGATGACAATATATATGACAGAGAACATGAGAACTGGAGAGAGCCAGCATGGAATCTGTCTGTTTTTTTCCCTCCCTTCTTTTGGATATGAGAGAGAGAGAGAGATAGAAAGGGAACAAAGGGGGAGGGAGAGTGTGTGACTGAATGTGTTATATCAAGGACTTCTCAAAAGTGAAAGCTGCCGTTCAAGCAGAGAACATCTCACGCCTATCTCGGTGACCGTCAAGATGAACAGACAATTAGCTTGGATTTCCGAGCCCTGCTTCAAATGCTTCTCTTCGTACAACATCTGACCACCAACCACTACCTCTTCTCTTTTCTTTTCATTAGATACCCCTCTCGACAATTTCGGGATCACTATAACAGTAATACTATCTGTATACACGACCGGCCGACCAACAGAAGATCTCCGAGACTGCTGCAGCGACTAAGTTGAAGATAGAGAGAGATTTTGATCTCCTCTTCTGCGACGTTTAGTTTTATTGTTTTTGGTTGCTTTATTCGTTCTAAGTAAGCTGCCTTGGTCTTTGAAAAAGCAATTCCAAAACCCAGATTCCTTGCTTTCGAGTTGATCAATCCCAGATGGACTAAAATAATGTATTATTATCACAAATCGAGAAGATTTTCTTTCATACTACGTTAAGTGTTTCCTTCTGTACTTTTAGTGGGATGAGTAAAACTGAAAGAGAAGGCAACCTATACCAATACAAACAAAAATACGAGAGGCGCAGAGACGGCTATGGATATTCTTTTGACTCACTATGGTTTGGTCTTACGTTGTTCTTGTAGCGAAATTCGATGATCCTTCTTCTCGATTGGGCTTTGGCACCGCCCCAGATTGCATAGTTTCCGATGTGATTCTGGAATTATTGTTTTCCAGTTCTGTTGTCTCTCACTACAAACTCTCACTCTCACTTCCACAGACAACAAATAACTACGTCACATATTATTGCTCTTTCCACTATAAAATCATTAAAAAATGTTTAAGGTTTCCACTCTCTCTGCTCATTTTCACAAGCACAAACTTGGATGCATTTATGTTGAACAGTTATCTTATCTTGGAGAAGTGAACGTAACTAACATTCGAAGGAGAAATTCACACTCAGAATAATCATGAATGCATGAGCCGTAATAATATGAGATCAAAAAGCATCTAGAAATTTGGAGTTGCCATATTGAGAAAGACACAAACTTGTGGAGTACTCCCAGTCATTTTTCCTTGGAGGCTTGACAAAAGCCGAAGTCTGGATGCTTCATCTATTCCAGGTTCTAGATTTAAGAAAACAGACAATTAAAGCATCATATAAGGACTTATCAGAGCATCCTAGTCAAAGAAGCAACTGGAACTGGGCTGTCTCAAGGAGGGAGAACAGCAGGGAATATCTAGAGAGAGAGAGAGAGAGAAAGAGAAGGGAAAGAATGGGTGATCCATAGACTCTATCATGCTTCACTCAACATTGAGCAGAACTGCGGGAGCTCTTCTAATTAATACTTTAGAGTGCGGTGTGTGACCATTATGTTCCTGTGGCCTAGAATGACAGTTCACATCCTGTAAGATCTCAATTGCTAGAATGAGGAACAAATTCGATTTGAAGTTGAAATGTTCACATTCATTTAACATGAAATTTACCCTTATTTTGCCATTCTTGACCAAAATTAATTCCATTTAATTCCGGAACTCACCAAGAGAAGTCCTCATCTCAGGAACAAATTCATTTGAAGATGAAATGGCTACATTCACTGACGTGAACTTTGCCCGTATAGTATTCTGCTATCTTTTACCAGTAATAACGCTCTTTTGTTCTGAAATGCAAAAAACAAGAGAAGTTCTCACTCTAATGGTAGCTAGAATTACATACAGAAGCCCACACACACATACACATACAATTTGAGCTAGATGAACCTCGATTTTCATTTCTCTATGAATTTGTTCATCCACTTTTCTAAATGGATAGTCTAATAATTCCAATAATGCTACACGAATAGTGGGTATTTCTGCCATAATTCTTCTGATTTTGTAAGGCACCCTCTTGATAGAATCATTGATGAATGTAAAGAAGAATATATGTGAGACAAATCATCACAAAAGAACTAGAGTAAATCACTCAGCACAGCGCTACTGAAATTTCTAATAATTAGTCCTTCATGTCAGATACCAAAATCCCATGACTCATATGCCCTCTTCTGTAAACATACCCATACAACACAAAAAAAAAAACAAAAGAAGTACAAGTAAATGAGAAGCACGAAACCTACCACTCCTAGGTTGTTCAGTAGATCTGATCATGAAGAAATAGGTTCCTTGATCTATCTTTGCAATTTCATCCATCTTAAGACTGTCGGGTTTGAAACGTGCAAGTTAAGATGGTTGAATGGAACTTATTTCTTTGGATCCATTCTTCTAAGTTAAAGCTGTGAAAATGTAGGGGAGAGAGAATAGAGCTTCTAAGACAAGTTTTCCGCGTTCACCAGAGAATTCCGTCCATGCATTGCCACCCCAGTGTTGATCACTTATAAGCTTTAAGACAAATTTTAAAGCTTATAAGTGATGGCTGGTAGAAGAAGAGCTTATAAGTGGTGGCTGGTAGAAGAAGAGGTGAAACCAGCGAGATCCGTCCATGCATTGCCACCCCAGTATTGATCATTTCCTGGAGTACCCAAAAACTGCCTTGATAAATTTAACCCATGATTTTGCTCCATTTTCACAGAAGACATCTGAGTAACCCCAGATCCAGATGGCTTGGACCGAAGCTGACTTGCTGCTCCAACATAACCTGTAGGGTTAGCTTCTTCACCTTCGAAAGGGTATATCGCCTGGGGTGGCTCTAACCCGGCCAAAAAGGGAAATTGCTGCACTTGGTGCAACCGCCACTGCTCAGCCCCTCCAACCGATAAGATGTTTCCACCACTACATGAATTACTTCCTATCTGGAAATCCATGTCAGCTCCACCATCAGCACCGCTGGTTGCTGCCATAGGTGGATGAATCCCACCAAAATTTAAGCCAATATCCCCGGAGCCATACTCAGTAAGATGGTGCAAAGAAGCCATGAAAGGTAGTTGTGGTTGCGTATGTGGTGGCAAGTGGCCTATTATATCGCTGGTGCAGCTGCTGGAGGAAATTGCACTTGTGGAACCAGTACCCGCTTGACGGTCTGAAGAGACTGGAGATTTTGAATTATTCCCTTTACTTCTTTTGTTTCTTCGGCAACCTCCACCCACTGGGACGTTCCTTAATGCACCCCCTCTGGTCCAGTACCGTCGGCAGGTCTTGCAGAAATGGCGAGGCTGCGAGAGGCTGTAATTATTGAAGTAGCAAAATTTTGTATTGGTTGATTCGCATCGTGGGCATTTTAACGCTGCCTCTGGCTGTGGCAAATTGACTAGACGGGCTCGATCAGCCATTGAACCAGGCCTGATTGAGCCCGCACCACCACCACCCACCGGAGGTGGGGGCGGTGGCAGAAGCTGGGGACTCTCACCGCTATTTCCCGGTTGTTGATTTGGATGCTGCTGTAAAAATAGAAAGCAGGAAAAATCAAATACCTGGTATATTCAACAAGTGATAAGAAAAGGGTAGGAATATTTATCTTTTAATTTGCTTTTTTAGTGAAGAAGCAAAGTATTGAATGAAATTGAAGAAACCCTTACCTGCTGCCAGTTAGGAGGATCCAGATAGAGGGGAACGGATGAGAAAACCATGGTTTTTGATCTCTCTTTCTTTTGTAAAGGTTGTGGGTTTTTGGAGATATGGTGGAGAATCACATCAAGAAGAGAGCTGTTGCAGGTGGAAGAAAGACAGAGAAAGAGAATAAGAGAGTAGGAGAAGGAAAGATAAAGAAGGGGCTTTTATTTAGTTTGCTCTTGTTTACTCTCTTTTATCTCTCTCTTTTCGTTTTACTAAATTTTTTTTTTTTTTAGGGTTTTGAGGTAAAGAAGTTTCTTAGCCTGTAAGCTTCTTTGTAGCACTGTGCAGTGTTTAAAAAAAGTTTAGTGGCTCCTCATGCATGGAAAGTGGAGAGAGAGAGAAGTGATACAGAAGCCATGAAACCCTAACAAAGAAATTAAGGTACACTATAGAGAATTATAAATTAATAATATATGAAATCTTGGAGAGAGAGAGTGTGTGTGTGGGAACCGTCGCAATCGAATCGAATATACGCCCTTTTCTTCTCCGGTCAGTTTCCGGCATGGGTTTTAATTATCTTTCTTTCTCTGCATGAGAATATGAAATGATATTCTGTCTTTCCTTCTACGTCGACTAAATCTATTGGAAACTCCAATACACCCATGATTCCCTCGCAATATTACCAGTCCCCCATTCCTTTTAGCCAAAGGTTCCAAACTAGATTGTCACTTAGTCACCATATGTAGTCACTTAGTAAGGGTGCACATAGAGGGCTAGAGAGAGAGAGACTGAGAGAGATTCAAATAGATCATCCATCCATGGCCGCATTGTAGCAAACTATTGCGGCATAAAAAAAAGCAAAAAAAAAAAAAAAAAAGTTGGTCAAAGCTGTCCAAAAGGAAATTATAGTAGTTTCTGCAGCATGAGTAACCAAGAGAGAACTACAAAACTTCATCATATTTTATATCATCATGAGAAGACAAAAACACTGATTGGTAAACTGTTTCCAATGCTTCTTCTAGGCTTATAAATGTTTACACTTGGCAAACCCCACCAAACTCCATAGGATCATGCCATGTGTATTAAAAAAAGGGTCTGAATGGTTACACTTGGCACAATCTTATGAATAGCCAGCGGCTCCATAGGATGTGAACCGTATTTTCAAGCACTGGGCATAAACAACCGATCTGATGGTCCAGATATATTGTCCAGGCACTCTGATTGGCTAAGGCCATTTTATAAAATTTTGTAATTCTGGGTTGCGGTAAGGTCATATAAGTATCAATTCTTTTACTCGTAGACGGAATTAGGATTGTGATATACCAATCTTCAACGAAACGGACCCTTGAGCCGGCGGCTATGGAGAGAGAGACATCAGATGCCAATGGTCGGAGTTACCCACCTTCCTCAGCTGCCACGTCGGATCAGTGATGGGTCCCAGACACCTTCCTATCGATCTCCGATGGAATATTTTGGCGCCTGGGGTCGGTGAAAAAGCATTCCATGACACCACCCATCCATACCTTTCCTTTCTTTACACTTACTAGACTAGACTATATATATATATGCTCCTTTATCATGCATACCTGTTCATTCCAGATTTTTAGCTTATTGTTTCTCTCTCCCCACCAATTGAGGCATCAGGCTTGGATTTCCTATATATTCCTTTTTATTGAACTGCTGAGATGATGAGATAGGGACCGTTCGATCATTCATATACATAATATACTACCCCTTACAGTTTGGTTATCATGGAGTCACATCCTTTATCCCCTACTTGTGATGATGATGGTGAAGATTCAATTAACATGAAACCATGAACACGTACGGTGTACCCAGCTGCTCATAAAAAGACCACATCTTGAATGTAATGATACCATATTTCACTTTCTTGTCATCAAGAATGTATGTGTGTGTTTCATCACCATGCATGGTATGATATCATAGGTATTATGATATGAGCCATCATGAGGAGTAGGATATATATAACCGACATCTCAAAGAAAGTGAAGTTTAAACTTTGGATTCTTCTCAAACGATATTAATGGAAAAACTTTGTTGGAAAACCACAATTTGTAAGTGTTACGTATAAGGCTGAAAAGATGGACATGGTTCAGGAACCTGTCCCATTCTTCCAAAAATCCACAAAGGATGTGTGCTTATGTGTGTGGTCCTCCTCGAAATGCCAACTGCCATGGCATGTCTTTCTTTTATTTATATGACCCTAGCTACTTGCATGATCCCTTCTTCTCGTAGGGTGGGGCTTCTGTATTGCAATATGCTTTTCCCTTTGCCCAGAACTGTATAGAACTTGAAACTTGAATGTGTGTATGTATACACATATATAATAGAGAGAGAGAGAGAGAGAGAGAGAGAGAGAGAGAGAGAGAGATGCTATTATAATAAACATGTACAAGTACAGAGATACATGTATGGTATTGCATAAAATTATTGAATATATGAGAGAGTACTTCTAGAAAACTTTGTTTAAAGCTTTAACACCGATTTTAAAGCAACCGAATGGTTCCAAATCACTCGAGATTAGTGGGGTCGCCATGAATGATGTTGCAAGATTTCATGTTTTTCAGTCTACCGACCAAGCATCAATCATTCGGTCGAAAAGTTTCAAGGTCTTGGACAATGCATTTTTGCTTTTATCATTCTTCAATTCAAGGGATAGAGCCATTCTTCCCCGTTCACCACTCACATTAAACCTAGAGTTGAAGGTCTCCTAAAATCTCATCTTAATTGGAATTAGCTTTAAAATATTGAAGTGGACTGGTGTCTCCTTCAATAATTAAGGAAAGATCACCTGTGGCTCTTGCCACATCACACACGTTAAGACACAAGAGGTGGGACTCCTTTGGCTGCGACTCCAAAATGTTAAATCTTCTGAACTGCAATGAGTAACTTTAATAACAAATTCATGCCTATACATAGTTCGTTAGATTCTTATGTGTGTTCTAAAGAGAGAGAGATATAAGTTACAATATTATTATTTACTCTTGACTTGCAGTCAAGTCCCACCAAACCGGTTCAAGACAAATAATATCCTAAATGCGACCAACTTTGTTACAGTCTCCCTTTTTTCTTCCATTGGTCTCCCTCCCTTGCAATTCCAAACAATCAAAGACAAAGTCTCGTCTAAAGAGACGAACATATATAATAGCGGGTCTCTTTTTCTTTTTTTCTTTTTTCGGTTTTTGGCGCTTTTTCTAGTCAAACACATCAGATTTAGAAACCTGGTGTGACCTAGCTTTCAATTATTGGACTTTCCGGCGTTACCTATTCCTCGGTCAATTTCTGAGGTTTATTAACCCAGTTGGGACTCATATACTAGGAAACCCCAAAAACTCGGCGACGAATGGAAGCAAACAAATTAACGATATTGCACGTTAAGTTCAGTTTGATTAATTACTTGTGAAAATTTTAAAAAAGAAAGATATCTGTGTGAAGTTGAATAGGTTTTGGATAGACTCTCCAAGACAACTAGTCTTTGAATTAAAATAAGACCTGATTATTAATTATTATATTGGAATGAAATTCAAACTTAGAATCACGAGATGCAACCATAATGTCTGTTTACCAAATTGATCTTGTTGATACAAAAGTGACTGTTGAAACAGGCCACTTAATTATTAGGAATATACACATAAGGAATCAGTCACTTTACGTTTATTTATTATCTTAGAAATAAATTAGCTTGTGCCCGGAAAAAATATACGTGAGCAATCAGCTTTCACTGTTATTTAATTTCTTAATGTCTTTTTCCTTTTTTTTCTTTTTTTCCCTTTTTGGTAGTACTACTGGGTTCAAAAGGATCTACTGTTGTTGTCTGTATATGCCTTGTATATAGTCAATACAAGTTTTACTGTACACTTAGTCTTCGAGCTAGGTTTTTTACCAAGAGAAGATTTTGTACTCTATAACCCAAGATCTCCTCATTGTGTAATTTTGTAATTCGGGTATTTATTGTTATATACTTGAATTAGGTTTTTCTAGTCATCATGAGTAACATTGCATTTTTGGACCATGAGAGGGCTATGTACTCTGTAACCGTATTTTCGCAAATCTAGTGAAGGAACTCCTAGTATCCATGGATGTAGGCATCTTTGCTGAACCATATAAAGAGTGACACTTTGTCTACTTCTATTTTTCTTGCTTGCACATGTTGCTGGTTTATTTTCACCAGGAGTCTAAAACCAATTACAAGGTAAAATTTTTTAGCAACCATCTTAGCAACTTAGCATGCACTGTGAGTTGGAGTCCACCTTTCATTAACAAAGTCTATGATTAGATGAGATTCAACCTCTAACCTAAACCAAGGTCAATTATAAATAATATAAATTTAGCACAAAGGGTAATATAGCACAAATAACCATAAGCACTTGAAAATCAAATAATTCTTAGTAGCAAATAGTTTTATTGTTTTGGATCAATTATTCATAAGGAAGAAAAATTTAATAAGAATTAAATTTGGATGAATTAAACAAGAAGAGCTTTTATAACATAATGTTATCGACATACTCCACCAGAACTATTGAAAAAGAAAAAAAAAGTGAAATAAAAGAAAGGGATTGTACGGTATAGCCTTCAAGTTTGTGTTTGTAATGTATATATATTGACCAAAATTTTAGAGATAGAGGAAACTTAGAAAAACTTTTACTTGTTAAAATAAGGTATTTCGTTGTTATTCTTGTTGTTGCCGTACTTGCAATCATAAGCTCATGTTTCCAATACAACTAAAACAAACCAAATTGATAAACCATACACCCAACTGCTCACTGCATTACTAGATTATACTACTCCCATGAATTTGTGCATCCCCCCATACAGAATCTTTACTCGATCCCAAAGAAACGATATTAAAATGAGAGTGTTGGCCAGTCGGGTGTTTGAGTTTCCAGCTGCCATCACGTGCTTCTAACTTGAACAATCCCCATTTGGGAGGAATTATTTCACGTTGTTCCTCGTGCACTGCTCGTGCCAGATCCAATCTTAAAAATGCATGCAGTAAGATCTCTGTAATTTAATATGATATTTCAATTTAGAAGTGGATTTTGGTGGTGTAGGAATCTAATTCCCTATCCATCCATCTTCACAGAATATGGCTTTTACTCATTTTCATGCAAAAAGCAGACTCCTCGTGTTGAGATTCATGGTTGGAAAGATAACCAAAGCTGCAGCTTTTACCCGATTTTGTTGTCACCCTTCCCTCCCACAAACAACTGTCTTTCAATATTTATTTATCAGTATAGCCATTAGCCAGGCAACTGTGTCACTTCCCCTACTCGCTTAGTGCCTTTGTTCACGTGTGACTCAAAAGAGAAAGATTTGAGTACCTGTTGTTAATCTTAACCAGTATCAAGAAGAAGACAAGCGACGCCCTCATTTGTGCTCATGTGACCATCGCACTATCAAATATCAAAAGCCTCTTTGCTTCGTTTGGTTGCCATGCGACGCCACAATTAGAGGTTGCTCGGTTGTCTTCGTGAGAAACGATGGTGCCTACTGCCTAGTGCCTAGCGCCTAGCCACCTCAGTTATTCTGTCTTGTTGCGTTAGTGTAGAAAACACCCTATGGAAGTTTTCCATTTAATTGCAACTGATGAGTTGAGTCTCCATTTGAGGATCATCTGGCTTAATTTAAACCGAGGATCATCAAGGACTTGATCAACCATGCGCCCATGTGACTCTGAAGTCTGGACCGGAAGATTCCCTATGATAAGTTCAAGATCCCATCTTGATGCTAAAATAAGCTAAGAACAAGGAAGCCTATGGAGCATCAATGCAAAGGGTAAAAGGCCACCAAACTCTTCTTCCAAATCATGGAACACATGCAGTCCACAATCTAGATGAGTTGCTCCCTTGGATATCCGGTTTGGCGAGTGACTTTGTGCAAAGCATGGTACTGACTGGGTTGCAACTCGGTTTAGTCTAGGTTGACATCAACCCAATGACGAAAATAGAAGATGAAGATAGAAGAATTCAGATCTGAAAACAGTATTCCTTGCTGTATTTTTCATACTATTCATGGGAGTATTACATCACCCTTTATAGGATCTTACCTAACTATGAATAAAGAAAGAAGCTTTACATTCTGGAAACATTCCAGAGAATATCTACAACAGTACAATGAGTTAGGAAATGATTCAAAATAGATCCTATAATCAAGGAACTAATCAAGGAACCAATTCCTATAATCAAGGAACTAATTCTTAAACGGTTAAGGAAATAAATCTCCAGATCCTTCAATTTAGGAACTAATTCTTCAACACTCCCCCTCAAGTTGGTGCATAGATATCACACATGCCCAACTTGTCTACTAATTTTGAGAAGATCCGATTTGAGACAGCTTTAGTAAGAAGATCGGCCAATTGATCTTCTGATCTGATCTTAGGTAACTCCAATATACCCTCATCAAGCTTTTCTTTAATAAAGAATCTGTCCACCTCTACATGTTTTGTACGATCATGTTGGACTGGGTTATGAGCAATATCACACGCAGCTTTATTGTCACAATACAATTGAATGGATTGCATAGATGAGTACCCCAAATCTTGTAAAAGAAGTTTCAGCCACAACGCTTCACAAAGAGCAAGAGCCATACCTCTGAATTCAGCTTCTGCACTTGAACGAGCAACAACATTTTGTTTCTTGCTTCTCCATGTAACAAGGTTACCCCCCACAAACGTAAAGTAACCAGAAGTTGATCTCCTATCATCTTTAGCTCCAGCCCAATCAGCATCAGTATAGGCATCAATGTTGTAACAGTCTGTCGCATCGATGTTACAACAGTCTGTGTTTTTAGTGAACAGAACCCCTTTTCCAGGTGCAGATTTTAAATACCTCAAGATGCGCATGACTGCATTCATATGTTGTTCTCCTGGATCATGCATAAATTGACTAACAATACTTAATGCATAAGCAAGATCCGGTCTTGTATGTGCTAAATACATCAATCTCCCTACAAGTCTTTGGTATCTCACTTTATCAGTTGGAACTTGGTCTGACTCAACACATAACTTCAAACCTTCTTCCACCGGTGTATCAGCTGGTTGACATGCTGACATTCCAGTTTCTTGTAATAGATCCAAGGTATACTTTCTCTGTGACAGAAATATCCCTTTCTTAGATCTAGATACTTCAATCCCAAGAAAATATTTTAAAGAACCTAGGTCCTTCATTTCAAATTCTTTAGATAAGTACTCTTGTAGTGCCTTCCTTTCTTCTGGATCATTCCCTGTGACTACCATATCATCTACATAGATGATGAGTGCAGTGATCTTACCTTGTTGCCTTTTTAGAAACAATGTATGATCTGAGTTGCTTTGATGGTAGCCAAAGCCTATCATGGCTTTTGTAAATCTTCCAAACCATGCTCTTGGAGACTGTTTCAATCCATACAAAGATTTCTTTAATCTGCACACCTTCTGACTGTGTTTTGCTGGTGTCATGTAACCCGGTGGAAGGTTCATATAAACTTCTTCAGATAATTCTCCATGTAGAAAGGCATTCTTCACATCAAATTGTTGCAATGGCCACTCCAAATTTGCAGCTAAAGACAACAACACCCGAACAGTGTTGATTTTAGCTACCGGTGCAAATGTCTCTGTGTAGTCAATCCCATAGGTTTGGGTGTACCCTTTTGCCACAAGTCTTGCCTTATACCGTTCTACCATGCCATCTGCCTTGTACTTCACAGTGTAGATCCATCGACATCCCACTGGCTTCTTCCCTGGTGGACAATCAACAAGTTCCCAAGTTTGATTCTTTTGCAAGGCATTCATCTCTTCATTCATAGCAACTTTCCATCTTGGGTCAGCTAAGGCTTCCTGCACACTGTTAGGAGTAGCTACAGTAGACAATTGATTCACAAATGATTGATTTGATTCAGACAGATTTTTGTGAGACACATAATGACTCATGGGATACTTAACTCTACTAGACAGTTCAGGTTCATATGTGGGCTTAGGAATACCTCTGGTTTGACGATGTGGCAGCTGTTTTATTTGTGGTTGAGATCCTCTATCAGGAACATCCTCAGTAGATGATTGGTGTGGTATATTGACGGGAGGCTCGCCCTCAAATAGGAATGGACTGGTGTCTTCTGATTGTGTTATTCCTTCTGTTTCACCAGTGCCTTCTATTTGTGTTCCTCCTTCAGTTTCTGGCCATTCATCATCATCTAATTCAGCAATATTTTCTGCTGTTTCTGTGACAGACGGTTCTGTTGCAGCAGGTGTTGCAGCAGGTGTTGCAACATCGTTAGGACAGACCTCTCCAGCAGCAGTTTCTTCACAAATCTGATATTCATACTGTATCAAATCATAATCTAGAGTCTGAATTTCCTTCTGATACTCCCCCTGAAGTTTAGACTCAGATAAGAAATACATTTCATCTTCATGGAAAACCACATCCATTGTGATAAACATGCGTTGAGTTGGAGGATGATAACATCGGTACCCCTTTTGGTGTATAGCATATCCAACAAAAACACATCGCAACGCTCGAGGAGCTAACTTGTTGCGTTGATGTTTATAGAGATGGACAAAAGCTACACAACCAAAGATATGAGGAGGTAAATTTGGGACACTTGTTGTACCAACAGCAGTAGTAAGAACTTGGAGGGGTGTCTGGAATTCAATAGAGCTAGAGGGAACTCTATTGATCAAATATGCTGCAGAAGTAAGGGCTTCTCCCCAATAGGATAATGGCATATGGGCTGCAATCAAGGAGGCACGAACCACTTCCAACAAATGTCGATTTTTCCGCTCTGCAACACCATTCTGTTGGGGTGTATTGGAACATGTAGTTTGATGGATAGTGCCATGGGCGTGCAAAAACTTTTGAAGTTCATAACTTTGATATTCTCCACCATTGTCACTCCGAAGAATCTTGACTTGGGCATTGTATTGAGTTTCAACAAATTTATGAAACTTTTGAAATAATGAGTTCACTTCACCTTTGGATTGCATTAAATATAACCAAGTCATCCTTGTACAATCATCAATAAAGGTAACAAACCAACGAGATCCTCCCAAAGTAGTGACTTTAGATGGCCCCCAGACATCAGAATGTATCACCATAAATGGAAGTGGACTTAATGTCAAACTTAATGGAAATGGTGTGCGATGGCTTTTGGCCATTTCACATACATCACAATGGAAACTAGAAGCATCCACTTTTATGAATAAACTAGGAAATAATTTCCTTAGATAACCAAATGAAGCATGCCCAAGACGTCTATGCCATAGCCAGATTTCAGATATCTTCTTCTCCCCCTCATAGCCATTCACTGCCAAGACTTGATGTAACTTGTCTGAGATTCCGGACACCAAATCCAGATAGTATAGCTTGCCTCGTCTAATACCACAACCAATCGTCTGCTTTGTTTGGATGTCCTTAAAAACACAACAATCAGGCCAAAATATTACAACACAAGATAAGGCTTTAGTTATTTGAGAAACTGACAAGAGATTATATTCTAAAGATGGGACAACCAAAACAGAAGTGAGGTTTAAAGTATCAGTGAGGGACAAGGATCCTTCCCCAATAACTGGGGTAGTGTTACCATTGGCAGTTGAAACAATTTGTTGTGAGGAAGGTTTAAGAAGATTTACCTGTCTAGAATCAAATATCATATGATCTGTAGCACCAGAATCAATTATCCATGCACTATTAGAAACAGGTGAAGAAATATTAAAAACCTTACCACCGTTATCTGTAGTGGCTACTAACACGGAGGAAGTCTGGATTTCGGCATCTGTTCCAACATCTGTTGCAACATCTGTTGCAACATCTGTTGTAACAACAGCAGCAGCAGCAGCAGGTCCAGTTTTCTTCTTCCGGGCTGCACGGCTATGATCCCACCATTCGGGATATCCCACCAGTTCAAAGCATCGATCTTTGGTATGCCCAATCTGATTGCAATGGGTGCACTTGTATGTAGGCTTATCAACACCATTTGTACGCTTTGGAGGAAAGTCTCTTTGGCGGTCCTCTTGGTTGTGGGTTGGGCGGTTGCGGGTCATCATTGCGGAAGCTTCAGATTTTTCAGATTCCCCAACCAGGGTTGCTCGACGTACCACCTCTCTTCGAATTAATGAATAGCATTCTTCCAAATCTGGAACAAGTTCTTTGCGTAGAATCTCTCCACGAACTTGATCAAATGATGCATCCAATCCAGCAAGAAATATGTGCACCCTTAGTCGTTCAATAGACTTTCGGTATGCAATGATATCATCAGGATCCTTCATGACAACTTTATCACGATGATCCAATTCTCGGAAAACTCCGGTTAACTCTCCATAATATTCTGAGAGAGACTTTCCCTTTTGTGCAGCTGTAAATGCCTTTTGATTTAGAGCAAATACCTGCAATTCATCACTTCCATCATAGAAGGCTTTTGATAGAGCACTCCAGATGTCGTAGGCAGTGGATAAGCGTACATAACGCTTCATAATTTCTGGAGTCATGGACATCAATATCCATCGTTTCACTTTCTGATTTTCAGCATACCACCTTTCATAGCCATCTTCAAATTCTGCAGGTGGCTTCGTCTTACACCGAATATAAGAGAGTTTCTCTCTTTCGGCAATGTGCATCTCCATCAACTGTGACCAAATATCATAATTTGATTCATTTAAAATGATTCCAGCATTAAAAATACCTTCAGATTGAACAACAGTAGAAACCGATCTTGGTTGAGATGGTTCCGGCATGTTGTTGGAGGAAGAATCCATCAGTTGTTGATGGACGAATTCAGCAATAATCCTTCAGATCGTTTGGCTCTGATACCATGACGAAAATAGAAGATGAAGATAGAAGAATTCAGATCTGAAAACAGTATTCCTTGCTGTATTTTTCATACTATTCATGGGAGTATTACATCACCCTTTATAGGATCTTACCTAACTATGAATAAAGAAAGAAGCTTTACATTCTGGAAACATTCCAGAGAATATCTACAACAGTACAATGAGTTAGGAAATGATTCAAAACAGATCCTATAATCAAGGAACCAATTCCTATAATCAAGGAACTAATTCTTAAACGGTTAAGGAAATAAATCTCCAGATCCTTCAATTTAGGAACTAATTCTTCAACACCCAAGACCAAACTGAGGTTTATGACTGTTAAAACCAAACCAAGCCAAATTGAGAACTGATCACTCTAGCCCGAAACCAAACTGCATGAATGTGTATGCACATACAAGTTTGGTTCGGTTCAGTTTAGTAAAGCTAGCGTATTTTCATGTTGGTCTTAGTTCGATTTAATTTTGTTGGTTAATCAAAACATCAACACAAAACCGAACCAAAATGAAGTGTTACAAATTTTAAAATCAAAACCAAACCATAGGTTATGTAGCCCAACCCAAAATGAGCTAATATTTGTTTGGATAAATTGGTTCTTGGTTTTTAACCAAACCAAGTTGAACCCCTTCTGTATAGACTAAATAAGAAACCGGCAAAAAGGTTCACGGTTTTGCTTCTTGAAGGTAAGTCAACAAGAAGCATGCTAGAGAACCACCTTCAAGAAAAGGAAGCTAGGGACTAATGATGATAAGTCACCTTAGCACCCTCTGCGGGATCGGTGCTTTGTGCCATTATTTTTATACCTTACATGGTTCCAGTGATTCTAAAGCTTACATGGTTCCAGTGATTCTAAAGAAGACTAGCAATGGAGATGATAGGCCATCTCATTTTCTAAAGTCAAGTAAGAGATAAATCTGATAGCACAACAATTAGCTGCATTGAAACCGTGTCAGCAATAACATTAGGGGACTATCACACAAAAGATTTTTGGCCCTTCTAATTGCATGAACGTCAATACTCTTCACCCACCACTTCACATTGTTGTTATCAATGGCTCAATGCATAACAACAAGCCTCTCAGCACCAACGAACAAATTGCGTTCTACTGCTTATGCTGAGATGCTGCCATATAGAACATCTCACTACTAATGTTTTTTCAAGTGGGTCCACCTAAAATATTAAAAACAAGTGAAAAACAATAACAAGGAAATGTTACCGTGTGACAGCATCTCATGGTAGCTTTAGAAAACAAATCAAAAGAAAAATTGCAAGTGATGTCACTAAACTTACATGCCCGATAATAAATTAAGATGCTTTAGAAACTCAAAAACATTATGTGTAATCAATTTCATAATTGGCACGCAAATATATTTACTTTGCCTTCATGATAAAAATGATTAATTTCATATTCTAAAAGCATTTGAGAAGCCCTTTGATTGCAAGAATTTAGGTTGACATGACATGGAGATTTAAGGTTTTTTATCTTAATCTCGGTTTAAACAAGGCAGGTTAGGGCAGCCTTGTACGGAAATCAATCCCTGTTTGTTGGATGGCATTGGGATTATATATATATATTTTAATGTATTTGTGGCATAATTGTAGTTTAATCTCTTCTTAATCACAACCCTCTTATGTCACCGTTGCCTCTCATTTTTTCCTAACTAATACAACAATACTTAAGGGTTTGCCCCTACACTTTGGGAAACATTTTTGCTAAGATCAAATTTTGGGATTTCTAGCTTTTCCTTTCTTCTATCTTTTTCTTCTTCTTCTTCTTCTTCTTCTTTTTTAAATAGCAAAATCTTACCGTAACAAAATATTTAACATAAGGTAACATGAAATTTTAATATATGTTATTTCCTTAATAATTTCTTATACAAATAGGAAAACAAAAAAGGATAAAGAAAAAGGGGTTTGAAGTCATTTAAAATGGGCTGGATTTGGATACAATTTCAAAACTATGATGTCCAATCCAAGGTGGGCTAAGAGTCTAAGACCAATTAATTTTAGAGACTGGACCTCTGCCAAATTTCAAGTTGTGACCAGTTTCAATCCGGTCGGACGCCGGAATCCGATGACCGTGTGTATCAAAGGAAACACCCAGAATCGTGTTAGGTATCAATCGGCTTCTTCTATGAGAATCTCAGCACAGAACTGTCTCTGGATCTGATTTCAACCCCGCCATGAAATCTGTACGGAGTTCTGCATTGTCATCCTCGTCACCGTATTTGTTCGACAAGGAGCGTCATGTAAGATTTTTGGAGATGATGTACCAAAACCTACCGTCGGAGTATCAGGAGCAAGAGATCAACCACCTTACTCTCGCGTATTTCGTTATCTCAGGCCTGGACATCCTCGATGCCCTAGATCGGGTATTATTTCTTCTGTCTAAATTATGTCTGTGTTCTCTTTCGCATAAATTTTATGTTTAATTTCCGTTCGGTTCTCGTCTTCTGGTATTGTTGAATCTCTGGTCTTAATACGCCTGAATCCCGACTTTCCATGATTTGTTTCAGTAGAGTTGAATCATTTTCGAGTTTTTTGGATAACTGTAAGTGTCACGTAATGATCTTTATTTAAGGGATCCATATTTACAAGTTGCTTTTTCTTTTTAGTGCCTGAATGGTCATCGACATTTATGATTTCAACGTTTGTTTGGTGTGTGGTTGTCAGTTTAGTTTTAAACGTAGCAGAAGGGGAATTATCACCACATTTGTTGGAGTATGTATCCAATGCTTAGAGAAATGGGATTCTCAGTTAGTTTAAGAAACTAATTATTTTGATCTTATAATTTTTGCTTTGTTTTAGATACATTTAAAACTGTTATAGTCAATTTGAATGTGCTTTCTATTTTTAGAGTTACTTCTTAAATGTTATTGTGTGGAATCTTGTATAGGATCAGAGTATTTTAGGGAGTGCATTACAACTGCGATCACCAGTGTTCATCACAATCTTTGTTTATGATATATTCTTGGGATTTTTAGAATATGGTCCTCGTTAGGAGTTAGGAGTGTTTTAGTGCAATATTTTATTATACAGTTAAAGTTCCTTTGATTGTCTTGGCTTGTGAAAATAGCCTTGGTGAACCATTTAAATCATTATATTGTGGTTAGTTGTTTTCTCTTATTATTATTATTATTTTTTATTTCTTCATACGTTGCCTTACACTTGACCAAAGAAATTTTTACATCAATCAATATTAGAGCTTTTGTTTATGGTTTTGCAATGGCGCCAAACACATTGTTACAAAGTTCTGGGTGGAGTAATTTGATGAAATTACCTTTTGAAGTCAAGGTTTGACATTTGATAATCTGTCAAGGTATTTACAAGGATTCAAAATAGAGGACTGTAAAGCTCACCAATATGTTGGATGATAAATAGGAAGATCACAACTTTTGCTCTCTTTTTCTATCTTGTTCAGGCAAAGCTATATGATATCATTAATGAGGATTCTACGGAAAAACTTCAGGAAAAGCTTGAATTCCTTTTGATAACAAAGCCCATGAAAAATTGTGCGCAAATCATGTTATACTCTCTTCAAATGTTGGAAGTTAAATGTATGTTAGAGCACTTGAATGGGATTTGTTATCTGTTGGTTCAATAAATAGATTTCATAAAACTTTTGTCAAATTATTTTAGTCATTTGATTTTATTATTGCCCTTTAGATAGTGGGAAGCTGTTGAAAAACTCCGGTCAAGACTTTGAAGTTACAAGTCATCTTATCACATTAATATAGTGTTTGTTATAAATCAGGACAGTTTAGTTGTGGGCCCCTTGTCATGTGTCAGATGGGGATGCTATAAGAGTTTGTTAAGGCCCAGGTCCTAGATTTTGCCTTAACTCTATACATTAAAAATTGTTTAATTTAAGGAGATTCACTAACCTGTCATCATGGTAGGCTCAGTTGTCATCTAATGCATGCTAATTTATAGCTTATTGAGTCCTCAGAAATTTTATTCTTTTAATAAATTAGGTTGACAAGGAGGAAGTGGTGAGTTGGGTTTTGTCCTTGCAAGCACATCCAAGAAATAAGATTGAATTGGATGATGGTATGGATCTTTTCTTCTTTTGTTTTCCGCCTTCTGTCTTGGGGAGAAAATAATATTAATGTGCAATTTCAAACTTCCAATTCAGTTGTCAATCTGATGCAGGTCAATTCTATGGGTTTCATGGTTCTAGAACTTCTCAATTTCCACCGAATGATAATGGGGTATGATTGCACGTTATATACACGTCCCTTTCTATACACATATCCCTTTTAAGCGTTCTCCTTTTTGAGAAAGTAATCTCTGTTACAAATTTCACTACCTGCTTTAATTTTTTCAAAGTTGTCATATTTATGTACTTGATTTCTTCTGTTTAATCTGCACATAGCTTTTGAGTCACAATGTTAGCCATATAGCAAGCACGTATTGTGCTCTGGCCATATTGAAGATCGTAGGCTACAACTTATCGCACATCTCCTTTGAATCAGTCATAGCATCAATGAAAAACCTTCAACAGCCTGATGGAAGGTATGTTTGTTACTATTTTAAGATCATGTTCCTAGAACTCAAAATCTCATATTAAATTACCATCAAAAGAAAGAACTCAAGAATATACATACATACATATATATATATATATATGTCAAACCATATACACGCAAAAGGGAAAAAGAAAAAAAAAGAGCATTTCTTATGTGTGTATATATGAATGTGCACACACACACACACACGTATATGTGTGTGTGTGTGTAGATTGC
Source organism: Buxus sempervirens (assembly GCA_947561395.2). Taxonomy (NCBI): domain Eukaryota; kingdom Viridiplantae; phylum Streptophyta; class Magnoliopsida; order Buxales; family Buxaceae; genus Buxus; species Buxus sempervirens. Next base: position 57,022,856 of record OX387183.1, on the reverse strand, counting down.
CACCAATATATGGGTTAAACATTTGGCATTTTCCTTTACATTATTTTTTTTTTCTTTTTTGAAGTGTTTTTTTGTTTTTTAAGGAAGGTGTAGGCAAATTTATGGCAACTTGGTGGAGGCTGTTATTTGTGCTGAATTATGGAATTTTCTACTGTTTTGTTATTGTACAGGTATCATTACAGTTTAAAAGGTCAATCTCAATTCTAATTTGATCACCCTTGTTCCTCTGTCTTTGGCAGTTTTATTCCAGTGCATTTTGGTGCTGAGACTGATCTCCGGTTTGTATTTTGTGCTGGTAAGACTGTCTTTCCTAGCTACTATGGATATGTCATTCTGTTTTCCAAAATTTTGGTGCTTTTCTCAGAGGTGTTAGTTGAGCTATTTTATGTTCCAGCTGCCATCTGTTTTATGTTGAAAAACTGGAGTGGAATGGATAGAGAAAAAGCAAAGGAATATATACTGAGTTGCCAGGTTTGTATTGTAAGTGACCACTTCTTAGTGGTATATATTTTTAGCCTTTTCTGAACAGGAAATGATTTTCTTCAACTGCATGGAGTGTTGTTATGCTGTCCTGACTACTGATGTGGTTTCCTGCAGTCATATGATGGTGGCTTTGGGTTAGTTCCTGGTTCGGAATCTCATGGTAAATAGATACTGCAAAATATCTAGTATTTTGTGATCAGTTCCAGAAATTAGTATTTATAGTTCTGGGCATCCAGAGGGATGTTATTTGTGTCTCTGTTCATGTTGCTTCATTTTATTTAATTTCTTGGATATTAGTGCTCTTTGCTTCTAGTATTCCTGAGTTTCTTGTGTGAAATGCATAATAATGTTGGAAGTTGGAACAAGAAGGTACAGTATGTTCTTTATTTGTTTAAGTTTCTATGGTAATTGTTTAAGGATAAGGTGAAAAATAAATCAAGCAGTCTGCAACTGACCTATGAGTGTCTTAGGATAAGAAAGAAATATGTATAAGTTGTTCAGAGTGCAAACTGAAAGCTAGTGTATTTTGAGAATAAGAAAAAATAATTAGGTTTCCTTGTTCTTTCTTTATATATCTCAGAAATAGATCAGCAGGCTATAGAATTTTCTTGCTTTCCTTCTACACTTTCGTAGTGGTTGTAGTTTACGTGTCTATGCAAATTTAATAATTGATGAATGTGAAAAGGGAAGAATGCTGCATCAATCATACTATAAGGTTGCATGATTAAAGACTGTCATGGGCAGTAATATTGACAATAATTATCATTATTACCATTACTATTTTCCTAGTCTTATCCTAACTCTCTGATATCAGCTGCACAAATCATGTTATGCCATTCCACTCTTTCTCGTGGCGCATCTTATGTTAACCTGAGATTTTAGCTAAATGACAAGAAGATGGTTGTACATTTTTATGTGCATCAGTCCAACTCTGGTAAATGGCTTTACCCTTTTTTTACAAAACCCAGTCATCATACTTGAGCAGATAATAGAGATGTAATTGTGTAATAACAAAGAGCAGTCACCTTTATAATAAGTTATCACTTGTGTAATAGAGATATTGTTGTGTGGTAAAAAGAAGGAATCACCTTTAATAAGTTACATTATAATGAGTTATAGTATAGCATAAGAACAAAGAAGATAAAAACAGAGGAAAAAAAAGTATAGCATAGTAGTATAATTAGAAGTTTGAATGTTTTTTCATGTTATAAGATAATTTTTAATATTAATAACTTGTACGAGTTCCACTTTGAAATTTATGGTATAAATAAAGGGGAACAAGCTCTTAAGTTTATCTAAAATAGACATCTTTGTCATAGGCTTGACTAATTGGTCTACGTATATTACACCAAGTTTAGAAAAGTATTTCCTTGGTTTTGAACATAATTTACCTGCTGACTAAGTTCCTGAACTCATCTTACATACCCTTTTTGTGCTGAATCATACCTCCTTGGTCTCTCATCAGCACAATAATGAAATCTAGTTTTCCAGTAAAACCATGGAGACATCTCAGTGGAAGAAATGGATAGCAACTCTGTAGATTGTCCAGTCAAATCCTGAAGACACATCTCCGTTCAAAAGATGATAGCAGCTCTGCATACAGTCAAATAACTTGATTTCTGTATCTGTTACTTCTACTCTCTTCTTTGATAGAATACTGTTTTGAAAGTAGTGTCACCTTACTTTCTCTCATTCAGGTCTCCCATAATAGCCTTTGGTTCCTGATTTATTTTTGAGAGATTGGATGTGAACAGATTTCTAAATTTCTTCAGAAATTTTTTTTCAGTGACTGATTCTTGTTCTTCTCCTCATTATTGTTGTTGTTTTTGCTATCGTTATTATTCTTCATCCATGTGAGATTTATACCAGTGCAGTATTAGGTTCTTAACGTGCAATAATCAGGTGAAGAACCTTATCTTTAAGGCAGGGATAAATTTCAAGCTCTCATTATTTATATTGACTACATGAAATAATCCTATATTCATCAACCCAATAAAATTAATTTACAGTATTTCTTTTTTCTACTTTAGATTTTTCCATGAGACCAAATATGTTATGGTTTTCAAGTGGCCTAAGATGATTAAGGAGATTATTCCCATTCAAGAACAGTATGCGAACTGGAGTGTTATATGCTAGAGAGTTAGAGAACAGGACGAGGCTTTCTAAAATAGGGCCACATCTTGGAAACGTCGATAAACATCACCATTAACGAGAAAGTGACAGGGTAACACATTGGAATTCCTTATATAAAAGTTTGGTGTGCTTTTCCATTGCTTACTACTTCTGTGGCATTAAAATCTTCTTAGATAGCTGCAATTCAGGATAAAAATATTTCCTATCATGCATGTGTCTGCACTCACAGGTTTGTGTGACAGATGATGCTTTTTCTTTATTACTATTCAGCATTCATGTTATGGATATTTTTCTAATTGAGTGCCTGCATTTGTTATCTGCATTTTATGCTTATCCAAATATCCATGCCCCTGTTATATTTGAGGATATTTACCATACATATATGTTTTAGTTCACAGGTGGTGCGACTTACTGTGCTGTAGCAGCTCTCCGATTAATGGGATTCATTGAAGATGATCTTTTGTCTAAAAGTGCACCATCTTCCATCATTAATGTGCAATTGCTGCTTGAGTGGATCTTGCAGGTGTGTTTTCCTATTCCATTATTATAGGCTGTTGTGTTACACTTTAGCTGTGTGCTTCCAAAGGATGGATATATGAAGGCAGAAGACAGCCGGAGATTCCTGTTTGACTAAATGCTTGTGGAGCAAAATTAGGAACTTTTGTGTGATGATAAACACCTTGGGTTGCCAGCTTAAAAAGATGAGTTTGAATTGATTATAGCCAGTTTGTGCAAAAAATGCCAAAGGTTAAGTCTGTTGCCAATTCAGCCCAGTTCAGTAGGAACTATGCCGGAATATGGTCATAAACCAGACTGGTTTCATATTTTGATCTTGCAGTTTGCATGTAACATGGAGCTTAAAGTCATTCAGCTTTGATCATGCCATTTAAGCTGCTTGAGGAATTATTACATGCTTCCCTTTGCTTTTGCAGAGGCAAGCTGCTGATGGTGGATTTCAAGGTAGACCCAACAAGGCCAGTGACACCTGCTATGCATTTTGGTAAGCAGAAGTAGGCCTTTAGGATTTCCATTTGTTTTGCTGCATTTCTTGTTGTTTGAGAATGGAATTTTGCTTATGCAGGATTGGTGGGATTCTGAGGATCTTAGGAGGCCACAACTTATTTGATAAGGGAGCTCTACGTGAATTTCTGATGACCTGTCAATCCCAGGTACTGTTACTTATCCTCCTTGTTTAATAGGTCAAAATTTGGGGCCTGAAAATGCTTTAGTTAATTGGGACAGTACTAAGATACCAAGATCTTTCTTGGGGGGATGGTATTATATAATTAAAAGGCCCTGCGTTGGGGGGTCACACAGGCATCACGGCCCTTCCAATTGGTGGGAACCTCCTGGATGTCTGAGTCTGACAATAAACTGTCATCTAGCTGTTTGCTGTGGTCCCCGACAGATCCCACTTCAGGGGTGGAATGGTTTTTGAGTGTAGGTCTTCTATGTTGCCCTCACCGACTTGGGAAACCCCAGGACATACTTGTCAACTAGTATGCTACTAGTAGATTACCCCTGGTTAAATGATTTTCTGTTGAACCAATGTTGTTATCTCAAGCTTCTCATTTTCAGTTTTTCTTGTGTTTGTGTACCATTAGTATGGTGGTTTCAGTAAAATTCCAGGACAGCTGCCAGATCTCTATCATACCTACTACGGATTCTGTGCATTTAGCCTGTTGGAGGAACCTGGTTTGAGATCAGTTTGTGTGGAACTTGGTATAACTGATGCTACTGCTAGCGGGACCTAACTTCTGTGGTTAGGCTCAACAGTTCCAGGTGCTGCTAACTGACCAGAGATGGATCTTAGATCGACATGCCCGTTGCACCGATGCAAAAGGAGGTTTCAAAGTTAGATGCATTGCAACTCAAAATGTGATAACGGCAATATGCCTTTTCTCCACAAAAATGTGTAGTTTGAGTTCCTATTTTTCATTGATCCGGTGTGCACTAAATACAAGAACTTGTGTAACATAATGTGGGCGCACAATTATTCCTGATTTCAGATTACCCTGCTGAAGGTGAACTGGATTACATGTTTGAGTCAGTGTTCAGATTTCCGAATGGGAAAAACTTTAATTGGTGATATATCTTACAATGCCGGAGGTGAAATGGATTGAATAGGAGGCCGTCGTACATGTTTACTGTTCGCTTTTTTTTTTTTTTCCTTATTTGGAAGTTGAGTATTTTATTTCTACAAAGAGGTGAGTTCACGGAATATACAAGCCAAAAGGGGCAGCACACTGTCTTTCCAAAGGTACAAAAGGTAAAACGCAGGCTGCTTGAACCACAACTTGGGATCACTAGCCTTTCATACTAATCAAGGGGACGTTAATCTACGGTGTCCCGGTCCTAGTTTGGAATCCTCTCTACCGTCGTTATGTAGCAACGTGTACAGGAGACACAATCCGGTTCCGATTTAAAGTTAGTTCAACACAAGTAGTGTTGAGGTAAGCAGCAAACTGAATCTCGTAGTGATGAAAAAACCTTTTGATTCAAGCAAGGAATTACAAGCTTTCCTCTGTTATTTATTCAGATTGTTGTAACCGTTAAGCGACTCTAGGATGAATCAGAGAAAAAATTGAAAAAAAAAATATGATAGCTAGGTGGTGAACCAGATCCTCTCAGAGTGGAAATTATCAACCGGGAACCTCAAGTCTAACTGATCAAATCTCGTTGCTGATAATGCTTCTGAACCAAGCAAAGAAAGAACCACAACCTTTGTTTTCTCACTACTGCTACTGAGACAAAAGCATTAATCAAAAGCTTCTTCATGAATATTGCTTCAAGACATGGCTGCAAAGCACCACCAAACACACGAGTTCAATTTGATTTGTGAGGTGCCATGCCAATTTTGATAGTAATTGACTGGTGTAGTAGTAACATCTTCACAATGGAACACGAACTACTTTGGTCCCCTGCTAAGCCGTGATAAGTGATAATTTATGCTTTTGAAAGCCCTTCTGTTTTTGCCAGCCTGCAGTGTAGGTCACTCTTGTCAATTATTAATGAAATGTAATTGGATTAGAAAAGAGTTTAAATCAGTATGCAATGAAGCAAAGAAAGGGTATTTGGGGCAAAAAAAATCTGAGCACTAAAATTCAATTACTCAAGAATCAATTTTCTGATGACAATTGTCTCGTTAAAGGGAGTGTGCACCTCAGCCTCAGCGTCCATGCAGGCGTTCAAGAGATCCTTCTGCCGGACGCACTTCTCGTCATTGTTATGATTAAGAGCCAAGCAATTGAGAAATGCCAACATTTCCTTCATGCAGGGTTTCCCCATACTTGCAAACTTCTTTGGGTTAATGTAAAGACTATTCTTCCGGCCCATTCTTCTCTATTTCAACCTAGACAAATCCAAGCATAAAATTATTCTGCCTTCACACTTAGTAAAGAGAATTCAAAATCACAATAAATTCAAATCCAATTCACTTCCAACCTTAAAATTCTCATTATCAAAAATTGCATACTTGGGATCCTTTCAATTTATCAAAATTAAAATAAAACTTGGATGTTAGAAAATCATGTTCTCAGCAGAAGCATGGTCCAGTAAGTATCATACGTGGCACTTAAAAGAATAATTAAAAAAATAGCCTACTTAATAGATACGTATAGATCAAGCAATCGCCTTTCCCCATTTTTTGCTAATTTTCTTCACTTGCTTTACTTTTCCTCTTCTACAGTTGTGCCAGGGAGCAATTATACTAAAGATGGAAGTAACGTCTTTCAAAAGCATGTAGAATACTCAGAAAGCAATAACATGCAAGCTCAAATTGCAAATGATGAATATGCAAGTGGTGAGTCTACTTGATCTACAGGAGGTTAACCAGACCTTAGACACAAATCATTGAAATGTTAGTCAAGTTTTTTGCTTCTAAATGCAAGTCACACTTTCCCTCACTAGCCAAAGCGTTAATCCTACATGTGCACATACATAGAGACAGTTTTAAATTTCGATGACAGCAACAGTGTTTACAGTTTCCGTCAAAATTTCAGTGACACCACAGCAAAAGGTTAGTGGAAATTAATTACGATTTTATGATAACTACTTTATTCTATATGCATATACATATGAGATAGGTACATTGAGCATACACACTAGTATTTAATACAATTTGGTAGGTAGGCAAATTTTATTGCTTTGTTGCTTGTAAATATTAACATAGAAACGACAATTTTTTTTCAATAGTCTAGGTAAACCAAACAGGATTCTAGTTTTGCATAAACAGATTGTAGAATCCAATTTATCCAAACAGGATTCCAGATTCTAAAAATAAAGCAGTAAAATTTAGATTATAGAACCCAGGATTATAATCAGAATCCAGAACCCAAATGCCCCCTTTAGCTTTTCCCTTCAAATTGAAAAACTGAAAAAAAAAGTCTAAATTTGGTTTTTTTTTTTTTTTTCTTCCCTTTTGGTTTAAGTTTAGCAGAAATAATGTAGTTCAGTTTTCGGCTTCAATTTGGTTTTGTTCAGTTTTCCATAATTCAGTTTGGTTTATGTTGGACTAATAAACCGAATTGAACCGAGTAGACTTGACATTGCTGAGAACTATTCCGACAACCCACCTCCATAAAGAGGCTTTGTGTTTTTTTCTTCCAGTGCATGTAAGCATGTAAGCAACAACAAAAAAATAAAAAAAAGAACCCCCAAACTACCAAACCCCCTCGCTCCTGCTACAGCTACCAGAACCCAACACTTTGGATGTCCATCCCATTGATATTCCAACTCTCAGAACCTTTTGTTCCCAATAAAGGAGTATCAATGTCTTCAAAAGAGCCCAGAGGAAGGGGAAAGGATATTTATGCAAAATCAATGACACGCGAATTTCAAGTTGAAAAGAAAAGTGTAAGTGAATAAAAGCAAGGTGTGAAGCATTGCAAAGTGAAATACACTTTGTTATGTTGCAAAAAAATATTTCTTTGCATTCCTAGCTTACGACCATTGCAAAGTCAGATTAACAAGTAGCATGCATTGGTACTGCCATAACCTACATGGTACCCCCCCATAACCTACATGGTACCCCCGCCCCAAAAACAAAAAAAAAACCCAATGCAGCATGATAGAAACTTTGACCATAACAGCAGATAACAATGTTTAGATACAGTTGGTTTAAATTTGTATTATTGGAATCAAAATAAATGTAAGTGCTGTTGTTCCAAGAATCTTTCTTTTGGATGCCAAGATCACTAACAAAGTGGATGATGATTTAGCAAACAAAGAGTTGGAAAGGAATACTATAGTTGTGGGGAAATGGGATCAATGTAATTGCTGAAGATGTTTTCTGCTTTGCCATCTTTCTGAAATTTCTTTCGTCAATAACAGCTGCACAAGATCACCTACAAAGAGATTGTTGCTCTATTTCGGAAATAAAAATTTCAGATCTTTCTTATACCCTTAAACAGAGAGGAAGAAAAGCCTAAAAATGTTCACCAACACACACACAAAAAAAGAAAAAAAATATGTATCTGTCGTGAGGAAACTGGGGATCTAAGAAAGAAATTCACACAGGTCAAAAGCATGGGATGTTTAAAGAGATGATATCAAGGTTTCTGCCCTGAAGGTCACTGGAATTTGAGACTTTTATCATGCCACAAAAAATAAATGAAGTGCTATAAATCACTATCATTTCAGAATATAAAAATGCTGGAATCAAACAAAAGAAGGAGGTATTTGGAGCCATAAAAGAGAGAAATTTTTTTATGTTTTCTTCATCCAGCATTAGAAGAAATAGGCTTTCAGCTGAAACAAACTTCAATAAAGGCTTAGATCAATAGAAGACACAAATGTTCTTTTTTGGGGACGGATGGATATATAGATTCTAAATCAAGAGAAAAAGGATTTTAGCTGAAACAAACTTCAATAAAGGTCAATAAAAAGACTGCAAATGGACAGCCACAACTGAAAATCAAACAAACTCCGAAAAATTAAGAAAGTTCAATATTTCTAATTTGGGGCAGGAAAATTCACCATAAATGGAGGGCTAAGACTTGAACTTATCAGTCCAAAAGGTAAATTATTGGGCTCTGCCATGGCACTGCTTCAATTAAGTATAACATCACAAGCAAAAAGTAAAGATCATCGTTGACAGCAGCAGCCATTTTGAGCCACTTAGTATGGTAAAATCAAAGGTATTCAGTCTGCACCTAGGTCTGAGCTCTAGAACAATTGCTTTAATCTTGAAATAAATTAACTGGAATCATACCAAAATAAGCACAACTTGCAAATATAGATACCCGAGGGCTAAATTCATATACTATCAAATTATTCACAGCCAAGGTGAATCTTATTTTATCAGGTATACTATCTACTTCCCAATAAAACATGATTATGTGTATTTTTCTTTGTAAGAAGTAAGGTATAACTGTTTTTTCCTCTTTAGGACAACTAAGATATGTGTTCTGATGTTGGTTTTGTAGCAGAAAGCTCTCATAGGCATTTTCACAAATAGAATGTACTCACAAAGGTACCAAATTAGAAATTGAGAAAGGCAATACCGATGCAACAGCATGGTACAAAAACTCAATGACAAACTTAAAGCAAAAACTAAAACAACAGGAATACACGGTTAGCCTAATCAAATCGCAGTGTTGGCAGAGATTCTACATTGTAGCTTCCCTAAATCTGAATTAAAAAAGTGGTGGGTATTATGTACATTTGAACTATGTTAAAGAATAAATCAGAAATTGAAATATTATAAGAGTTAAGCTGAGACCGAGAGAGAAGAACTAACCAGAACCCAGAAATAGCAGATCACGACAGATGACACCAGAACGTCGAAGATGGTGTTGAAGGTTAGATTCTATTCTCTACTTCCCCAAATTCTGCGAGGAGGAGCTGTAAAAGAAAATGAGATTACAGCATTAAAACAGAAATTAGACAAACACATGCAAGAGAGAGCCGAAAGTGAACTACCAGTTCTTCACTTGTGGAAACGAAACCCCTTCTCTGTTTTTCGTTGTCGACGATTAGACGTCGATTGTGCTCCTCTGCTCTTCAATAAGTTAAAAAAGAAGCGAGAAGGAAAGAAGAGAGAAAGTGGGAGGGAGGGGAGAAATAGAGCGAGAGAGATGACAAGGATGGGAAGAGGGTGAAGGTTTACCTGGTCGTTCCTTCAATCCCTCCCCTCTTCCCTGTTTATCGAGGCAGGTCAAAAAGCCCTTTTTTTACTTTGTTTTGTGTTTTTTTTTTTTTTTTTTTTTGGGTAGTGTACTGTTTTTGTTCGAACGGGTGAGAGTAAGCCCCTTCTTTCATAAAAGAGGGCCCCTTTTTTTTTTCAATGTATGGCGTAAGGCTCGTCATGCGTCAGGATGCAAAAAAAAATTTCTGATGGTAATATAAGAAATAGGATAAATTACACTTACTTCCCTTGAGGTATGACATAATTACACTTACCTCCTTTGGGGTTTCTGATATAACACTGTCACCCCTTGACATTTATGTGTGTGTCACACTAACACCCCCTCACTACATTTTCCGTCAAAAAAATAACAGCAGATCATTCAAAAATAAATAACTTTTGAATGTATGATTAAAAATTAATTTAGTCATACATTTTTGGAAAATTAATTTTTAGTCATACATTCAAAAGTTATTTATTTTTTAATGATCTGCCGTTATTTTTTTGACGGAAAGTGTAGTGAGGGGGTATTAGTGTGACCCACACATAAACGTATTAACACCCCCTCACTACATTTTTATGTGTGGGTTATACTAACACCCCCTTACTACATTTTCCGTATTAAAAAATAAATAACTTGTGAATGTATGACTAAAAATTAATTTTTAGTCATACATTCACAAGTTATTTATTTTTTAATACGGAAAATGTAGTGAGGGGGTGTTAGTGTAACCCACACATAAACGTCAAGGGGTGACAGTGTTATATCAGAAACCCCAAGGGAAGTAAGTGTAATTATGTCATACCTCAAAGGAGGGAGTGTTAGTGTGACCCACGCATATTTACGGATTTTTTAAATTCTAAGTGCTTTTAACTTAACTGTTACTAAACAGGTTTCTTGCCAATTATTTTCAAAAACAAAAAAACAACTTAAAAAGTTTTCGATTTTCAAATTGTTTAAAAAAAATGTTACCAAACGACCTCTAATATGTTTATTTAAAACACATTTCTTCTTGTGCTAAAATCCAGTGGTTCAATGAAATCATCATATAGGATGTTTTTTGGGGGTGGGCCCCTTATTGAAATGGGGCATCCGTCCATCCGTTCTATGCTGGCAGTACTATTAAGTGGAACAAGAGAAACGGTCTTGTCTCTTTGTCGTGCCACTTTATTGCCCCAAGAGACATCACAGGCCTAACATTACAGAGGATCTATCTAATGTTGTAACTACATGTTTCCAATTGGAGGCCACTAGCTAGACCAACATGACTTGGGTCATATAGAAAGAGCATAATAAGGTAATTTTTTAAGGAACCATACTATCCCTTCATCTAACTTAAGCTAAATTCATGAATTTGCTGGAGAACCCAATAAAGATAGTAGAAAACAAACTATATGTAGAACGCAAGAATGAAGAGATGATTTATGTCAAGTGGGAACTGGGAACTACCAAAGCAAGATTGGATGAAGCTCAACACTGATGGGGTAGTGGCTATAGGACATCCAGGAAAAGCAACACTAGGAATTACCTATCGAGATAGTCAGGGAATCCCAAAGGAGCCATAGCATACAACATTGGCATCGCTTCAGCTCTTGTTGCAGAAGCTACAACCATCCTAGAAGGTCCAAAGCTTGCAAGAAAATTGGGAGTGCAGAAGCTGGAATTAGAGAGTGACTCAAGCACCATCATCTCCTTTCTCCATCAAGACAAAGCTAGGCATCCATGGATGATTGAAAACATTATAATAGAAGCTGCAGGGATCATCAAGACATTCAGCAAGATAGAGATTCGGCATATTCATAGAGAAGCCAATATCGTAGCAGACACACTTGCAAATTTTTCACTTGATGAGTATTCATATTTTTGGACCAGCAGAGTACCATCAAAGTTTAATTCAGTTTTGAGAGATGACTACATTGGTAGATCATTAGTCGTGTAACTTGTATATAACTTAATACATAATCTGTGTTTACCCAAAAAAAATCCAATTGGAGGCAAATAATGGAGTGAAAATCGTCTGCTACATGAGCATGTATCAGACATTGTTGTAAGCGTGAGATGCTTTCAAGTAGAGCATCTCACGGCCCTGGTTTTTCACATTTCTCAATGTCTTTTAACATTTAAAAAACAAGGGCCATGACAATTCGCTTGTTGAGTAGGATAAGGCACATCCATGAATGCTTGTTTATCATTATATCCAAAGTGTTTCGTCATTATTATGTTTCTTTTTATAGGAACTAGGGGACTACACGCGCTACGTACATAGCAAATTTGTGGGGTCCACTTAGATTAACATCCCACTCTAAAAATATAAAGCATGTCATTCTAAATGGATAGTTACAACGTGTTTAAATTTGAATATGCGAAGAGTATTAGTAGAGTCGTTATAACAGGGGATTGTTTTGTTTATGAAGGGTAATATTTAGAAAAGAATGGAGGACCAAAATCTAGAGGAATATTCCCCCTGTTCTCTTTAGTAATAGTATAGATATACTTTTTGCTTGTATTATGTGATCTATTTGACTGAAAAAATAAAAACATCCATATACGAAGAGCAAAGTTCTTGGCAGGGCAAGGCTTGAGACCTGGGGGTATGCTCCTTCCAAGGTCTCAGGTTCAAAACCTCTCAAGTGCTATCAATTCTTTGGGGCTACCCCAAGGCCTTTGGCTTGATAATTATCCGGTTTGTGTGAGACGGGGTACTGCACAATCCCTTGGGGATTAGTCATGATGCGCGCAAGCTGGCCCGGATACCCCATGTTTCCAAAAAAAAAAAAAAGTTCTTGGCAGGGCAAGCCAAAAAGGTGTGGGTTGGGGGGTGGTGCAGCGGCGGGGGGACCTTGCACAATACTGACAAGGATGCAACTTGCTAGAACCTTAATACCCCCACAGAAGATTCTATTGAAGGTGACACTACGCTCATTGTAGAGATGTCACAAATGGCTGCTCTTTCAACAACGATTTAAAACCTGGAATTTTCTCCACGGGTCACGCAGCACAGCCCGTAGAGCCCATTCCCAAGCAACAGTGGCTCTTGTTTTTTCAAATTCGTAGCATAAAATGAAAATATATTGGCAGAGCTAATCTCGCAGAGTCTGAAGGCTATTCTTTATGGTAATTGATATCTTAGGTGGGCTCCATAAGGTTAGGCGTTGTGAACAAAAGCTGTCACCTAATCGTAGTCAAGGCCTTTATAACATCACATTACAAAATTTTCAAAATCGCTTTCCTGATGCAATCATCAAGATATGCGGTCACTTACTTTCTCGGTACGCAAGCCGATCGGTGGTTAACAGTAGGTGGGATCAGTGCAGTGGGTGAGTGTCTCCATTTATTTCAATCTTTCACTCTACAAAGTGAAGTGGGTTAGTGTAATAATGTATTAGTTGAATTCAAAATTAATCTGTAAACTCTGGAGCACATTATACTTCCACATTCTTTTTCAAAGCCAAAAAACTTTGGTTTCAAACTACAGCACTTCAGGCCAATTAGACCATTGCACCTAAAAGTTTAAGTAGTTGTTAGATGTAATGGTTATTTAACATATTATCATAACAAGAGGTCTTATGTTCAACTCCTGGGATTGAGTTTTGCCTTAACATTTATTTGATTTGAGTTTTGCATTAGCATTTATTTGTATCCACGATGTTAATATCCTATGTTTGTCCTCCCCACATATTTCTCCGCGAAGTGGCTGTTTGCATTCCTATGCGAAGTGGTTGTTTGTCCTCGCCACATATCCCCGTGCAAAGTGGCTTGTGCACGGAAGTAAAAATATCATATTTGGGCCCTCTTATATGCATAATTGCTCTTTCACCTATCAGCTTAAACTTTTAGGTACAACGGACGTCTAACAAAAAACAAAAAAAAAAAAAAGATAAATCGTGATAATCTAAGAGTAGACTAAAACAAGAAGATGCTGCTGTCTGGGGCCCTCAAAATATTCGTCAAAATTTGAAATTTTGTACAGGTTGCGAGGATGAGTTGTTCTGATGAGACACCATGTCTCGACCTCAACCTTGGTCCCCTGGACCACACGGCGAGCCCTAAGCCTTGGCTTACATGACAAGACAACATCTGTTAAATGTCCGCCCTGTCCTGATAAGAGCTTGTGAGTTGTGATCTCTTGAAGTCGTGTGTCTTCTAAAAAATATCTTGAATTTAAAAGAGCTGCTAAAAGCTACACTTAACCGATTCTTTAAGGCGGCCAACTTTCGGCCAATTCGCGTGATATTTAAAGGTCTACTAAAGTTAGTCTTGACTACAAGGAACCTTTTTGTTGTTTAGGAAAAGAGCCCAAAGAATCTCTCACACCCATCACAGCTCACCTCTCTTGAACCTTGCCACAGCAGGCATTCTGTTTAAACAGATTGATCATGAAGACAAATAGTTTGAGGATGCATGTGCTTACAGAAATCATTACCTGGTAATAAATTAGTTTTATGTATTTCAGTCACAGATGGTGAAGAAAGTTTGCCAAAATAAAAGATCTAGGAATGGAGAGAGAGAGAGAGAGAGAGAGAGAGAGAGAGAGAGAGAGAATTAAGATGCCCTTTTTGATAAGGATGAAGAGGACCATACCACCCACCCACACGAATGATTTCAGGTTTCAGACAATCAAGGAGACATGGGGTCAGACAAAAACAAATATAGCCCCATTAGTTTCCCACTTTCACCAGAACATGTACCGAAATCAAGTGACCTTGAATAAGCATCAATGTAGATTGAGAGGGATTTACCATGGCTGCCTTTTCCAAACATCTCAGAAGAAGCAAGGACCCCATTAAAGCTGAAAACCGCTACTAAATTGGCCACACAGGTCTAATAATAATGAAAGATTAAATCAACAAGAAAGAAATTCGAACAAAAAGAAAGGGAAAACAATTCTGGTCAATTCATGGAGCTTAATGTGACAAGGGTTTATTTACTATTGGATGGTCTGAATGTTGAAGGGGAAGAAGCCAGTGGGAGTACCTGTGAAGAGCTTGAATGGTACTGCGGTTGATGATGATGAACCGCTCTCTCTTTATTCTTGCCAACAATGATGGTGATAAAAGAGCCATCTCCCCCATCTGTGGCCACTGCTGATGTAGAGTGGGCTCTCGCCCCATCATCTTGGACGGACCCACTGTGTTTTTGTGCTGTTCTCTCAGCTTCTTCCATCATTTTTCTTCTGTACAGTTTCTCCTCTGCATCTTTCAAGAATTTGAACTTTGGAGGAGGTGAGGCTTTCATCCTGTTTAACTCCGCATCTGTTGATGATTCAAAGAGGGGATTGAATCCATGCTGGCTATAACTGTTCATGGGGGTTCGAGGAGGAGTGAAGAAAGGTGGAGAGGACAGAGGAGTCAGATATGGGGTTTCCATTGCAAGGAGGAGATCGCTCAAACTCTTGCTTCTTGACCCTTTTCTGCTTCTATCACCTCTGGACCTCCCATCCTCAGACTCCAAATCTTCCTTAGTTTCTTCATTTATGGTGAAGAGGAACCTTGGAGGGCCTTGCATATTGTGCAGCATCATAAGCTCCGTATCCAGACCTTCATCTCCAAATGGCTTCAAAAGTAAATCCTTGCTTGACTCAGAATGCATGTGAAGCTGAGCATCTGGTTCATGGTCATGGGGGTCTGCAATTCTCACTGAGGTGCAAAGTTCTTGAGGATTCAAAGCAGTTGAGCTCAAAGAAGAGGGTTTCTTCCAGCAGAAGAGATAAAGAAGTTCTCTTGTAGGGCTGCTGTAATCATCTTCAATCTCTCTATTAGCGATCCTCTTCTTCCACCATAACAAATAGTAGAGCTCTGCAAAAAGCGCCAAGAGGAGGCAACCGAAAACTAAGCTCAACCCTATTCCTAATCCACTCAAAGCTTTCATTTTTGCCTCACATCCCAAAAACACTTATTTGCTGCTTTAAACTCCCAACCTTCTCTCCAAATCACAGCCTCACACCACCAATCCTACTCAATAATACTAGAATCTCTTATGCTTCAAATAAAAGGAGAGAAATTTATAATAAAAAAAAAAAGAGCGACTACAATATTGAAATCCCGCTTAGAACTTCTGAACAATATCAGGATCAGGAAGAAACACAATAACCCGAATAACAGAACCCAAAACACTCAATTTTCTAAAAAAAAACTTTCAGAAACAAAAAATCAAACACAGAAACCTCAACTCTGCCGTGAAAGTAGAAAGAATCTAAAACAACCGAAAAAGCCCCACATTTTTCCTGAAAATCCAAGGTCATGGCTATAATACCCAAAGATCTCACCTTCTGGTTGAAACCCATGTGAAGAAAAACCATCCATCCTGACGAAAACCACTGAAAAACCGGGCTTTTAGTCCAAAATAGCAAAAATCCATCACCACAAATGGTCAAAGCTGATAAAAGACATCATCTTTGCCAGTGAAAACCACTTGCTTTCTTTCTTGAAATCATCTGAACGCTGAAACACCTCGGCAAGTCCTGCACTAGTTAATGGCCGGTGACGGTCGCTTCCTTCGAGGGCTGCTCACATGGGCTTCGTAAGAAAATAAAAGTGACACGCCCCTTTATCAGAAGGTGATTTTGTTAGCAACATTAAAACAATTTCACCAAAAAAAAAAAAACATTAAAACAATCTTTCAGTTGCAATCAAGGGTTTCACGGCAACACAGAGTGTCTGTGTGCTACCCAATAGAAACTGTCCACGCTAGCGTATAACCTAAAATAGTTTAGTATTTTAAATAAGAGAAATTTATACTACACCCTTAGACAAAAGCAACAATATTCCCTCATATTATATTTTAAAAATGCATAGGCCTCCCTCCACATTTAAAAGAAGGTACAAAAGCAATAATATTCCCTCATATTATATTTTAACAATAGTCTCTGACTGTTTGTTTGTTTTTTCTTTCTTTTTTTAACTCAAAATAGTCTGTCCGCTTACGCTCAATCGATTAATCCTTGAAGGTTCATGCAAGACCCTGAAACCTACATGGGTAAGACTAAGGCCCATATACTTTATTCAAGTGGTCCTAGGAAATTGTGCCTAAGCGAGTTCGAACCTGAGACCTTAGAGGGAACATACCTCTAGACCCCAAGTATAATTTGATCAAATTTTAATAGGGAGTTAAGTACACAATTGTTCAAATTTTACAAGAGGGTTAAACTGCTTTTGTAAGACAAATGAGAGGGTATAAGTGCCAAATTTTTATTAAATAAAAATGTGAGATTTCAATTACAGATATGGAAAAGGAAAAGGTGTTTGAATAGGCTGTGCACAAATGAAAATACTATGCGTTAAGATCCCCATGGTGCAGTTATGGCTAACTGCAAACATCAGCTTAAAGCTTGATAGAGATGTTTAGATTATGGAGAGCTAAAAGAATAATGTAACTGCTTATTGCAGCTTAATTAGCGTGATTAATCGGGATTAGTTATTGATTATTCTCTGAATTTTAAGTGAATTGATATGAATTCTTATAAACCATTGGAAATTCTTATAATCATTTTAAGATTTTTATAACATCAAAACAGACGTAAAACCTGATGAGCATGGATGCTTACGGAGTTGCAGCAAATACAATAACCTAAAATCCACTACCACCTAACCTTCGAAAAGACGTCTCAGACTGCACTCGTTGGCAACAACCGTGAGCTTGACAGAAGTGAACCCCTACAAGGGTTTAACCTGTTGATACCATGTGCTGGCCAGCTCCGAAGCTGAAATAAACCAACTGGCTTTCCTAAATCAGCCGAAAATATAGAGTAAAGGGCCCTTCAGTTTGTGCTTGCTTAGCACAGATAAGCAACATATCTCCTTAGTCTTCTTATTTTGAGAACTAGAGTTACATTAGCTAACAGCAAATGAAGTGGGATAAAAAGGAGAAGAAAAGATGAAAAAAGAAACATCTTGTGCAAAAGAAACAAAGTGAAATTTAGAAGGTTGAAGTTTGAATAATTTAATTTGATCAAGTAAGTTGTTAAATATTGCTTTTTATATATTGTCTATTGAAAATCTAATTAGCAATCATTAATTTAAGTATAAATGAAAAATGATGCTTGTTCCCAGGGCTTCCTTATTATTACAAGTTAACCACCTAACTAGTTATACATTGAATATCTTATGAGCCTACTTTTTGTAGGACTAAAACCAAACCCGATTACCTACTAGGTTTATATATATATATATATATATACCTAATATCAAAACTTGTTAAACAGGGGTCGGATGCGTGTATCGGGTACCCAACAGTGGGAAGCAAGCACAGTAAATTCACGTAAAATTGGTTTTTAGTGATATTTTTTTAAAACAATTCAGATTCAATCGACCAATTTTAGGTAAGTGAGATTTAATGATACTTTTTTAAAATAATTAAAAATCAGTGTCATTTTTAGGATTCATGAAAAAAATTTCCGAAAATACCCTCAAAAGACTTTGAAATCTTTTTTACTCATTTTGTTTGGGTGAAGTTTGCAAGTCTTGTGAGGGTATTTTTAGAAAAAAAATTTCATGAACATTAAAATGATATTGATTCTTAATTATTTTTAAAAAATACCACTAAATCCCAATTACCTAGAATTGAGCGACTGAATCTGAATTATTTTAAAGAATATAATTAAAAACCAATTTTCCCATTCACGTATAGGGTGTACATAGGTTGACCTGGAATCAGAACTTTTTGTGAAAACCTCTAACCCAAACTCACACACACACACCTACAAGCCGTTCGTGTCTGTAGTGGACCAGATCACCTACATCAAAGCTACGCTTTGAGTGAGTAAATTAAGCCCAATAAAATCTTGCCGATTCAAAACACATCTAAAGCTACAGGTGAGAGCCCTGGCCTTATGAGCTAAACGGACAAACTAAGGTCCAACACCCTCCCAAGTCCCAATAGCTTATAACAGTGCCTCTCAAGGCTCCAGTTCTCAAGGCTCTTAACGGCTAGCTCATGACAATTCGGCTTTCATAATTTTTTTAACAGTCATCTCTATAATCATTCTCCTAAAATCTTTCCAGAAGCTAAGCTAGCTTGTAATCTATTAGAACCTTTTTCCTTTTATTCCTTGGCCAATTACCCCTTATAATGTAAGTTCTGCAGTAACTCTCCATGAATAAGGAAAGATTATTTCAAATTCAATTACCTGTTTTCCTTCCTTCTTTATATATAGCTAAGATCAGGGTACGTAAGCTGATGAATGGGTCCTATCTCTCAGATATTTCCTTTGTCTCCGTAATATCTTCCACACTGATCATCAAAAGGGTCTTGACTCTTGACTTGAGACGACTCTTGCTAAGGGGACAATATGCATGGTTATCAAAATTGCCTGATGCCAAAGTAACTTTGAAATTGGAAACTGGATCCAGAGCCAGACTATAGTAAGGAAAGGACAATCAGTTGCAGCAAAGAGCAAAAGCCCGGGGCGACAGGTAATCTACTCAAGTCAGTTACGGAGTCAACTGAGCCTTGATGACCCCATGTACGTCATATAAGAGTAGTCTTCCAATTGGTAGAGAGAGGAAGTAACCTCATTGCATTATTAATTATTCCAAAGGTCACTCATTCAAAGCTCGTGATTCACTCACCTTTCTGTCCTTTTTTTTTTCGTTTTGGGGAGAAGGATTCTATGTTATGTTATTAATCTTTTGAAATCGAAGTGACACGAGCTGTGGTCCGACCAGCATGTATAAAGTCTGACAAAAGAAGCTCGGCAAAATGTGAGGGAATACAGGAGTCCCAATAACACGAGACAACCCAAAAGGATAAAAATTGGCTTCTTTGAAGATCTTCACAAACTTTATACTAAGAAGGGAACCCGAAAGGATCAAAATGTCTTGGATAAGTCCATTTCTTGTTTTACCTTTTTTATTTGTGATTTTGAAACTTTGTGTTTATATTAAAAGATATCCAATTTATTTCTATCTAAAAAGTAGATTTCAATATAACAATCATTAATTTTCATGAACGCCTTGTGGGCCCTTATATTACGGTTTATGTGTTGGAGCCGACAATGGTCGTAGAAGGTTAAGAATATTTTTTCTTGTTGTAAATGGAAGGAAGCATTATTTCTTATTTGAAAAAAAACTAATAGCATCTCTCTTACGTACATAGTACCAACCAATGGACCATAGCATCTCTCTTAAAAAGACCAATGAGGTGGCCAACCCCTCCCACCCCATTGGTCCTTTTGACCTATGGGGTTTTCATTTAAAAAAGTGTTTAATGTGAGTGACACGTCAACTGCTGCAAAATATTATTAATTTTGAATTTAAAAAATTAAACATATATTATATATCGTATAAGTTCCCAAAAAAATATTTTTGGTGATTGGCATAGTAATTAATTAATTATATATATATTCACAAAAACTTATGAACATGAATATCATTAAAAAGAACATGACCGCTTCCTAATTAACAAATCTATTTTTTTACTATAATTAAATAATAAACCAAAGTCCCTGATTCGGTTCTAACGCACCATTCTTTTCACTGCAGCCACAAAAGGTCAACATTCCCCGCACTGCACTCCGCTGCCATGAACAACAACAGCGAAAAGACGATACATAAACATATTACATAACAAACCTGCAGAACTGAGCGATTCTCGCTCAAACCTCATCAAAATGGGGAAACCAAAAAGAGTAATCTTCTTTATCCAACCAAAAAATCTCTGCATGACTGCAACCACTTAATTTCTCCCCTCTTTTTAATGCGGATTCATGGACGATTTATCCTCTTTCAGCAGGGGGTCATGATCTATTCCCTGCAAAAAAATCGAAGAAGGGTTGGTCTGAAGAACCCTCTGTGACCTCACTGGTCTCGGATGGGCTCGAAGGATAGGAGCACTCAGCAGCGGTTGCAGAGAAAGGTCTTGAAGCTCGTCCTTCTAAAATGCCAGTTGGATGCAACGGAAACAGCGGTAACGTTTCATGAGCGATTGGGTTATTGTGGTTGATGATGTTCATGTTCTCCTCGTTTACGTCGCCTGTGTACATGATCTCGTATTTGTGGCGTGCAGGTTCGGATCCTGCACCATCATCAACGCTTGCTTTAATCCTTTCTAGCTTATCTGTTCTGGCTCTTCTCCTGACGCTTCCAGACAGTATAATCTTGGGATGAGGAGGGTAACACCCAATACTACCCCGTTGAAGATAAAACGGGCTGCAAATCACTGAGAAAACAAAAACCCATTTCACAAAAAAGTACATTTAAAAAAAAAATGAAGACATGAACATGGATGAATGAATGATCTTCAAATTAATCCTAAAATGGATCCGCAGTAGCTGAAATACTAAGAAGAAAGAACATAATACGAATGCGGTAACCATGTTTTGATAATCTTCAAACATGCACGAAGATGACTTGTGTAGCCCAATTAATGTTGGTGTATGTGTGAGAGAAGAGGAAGAGTTTTCTCTGTCGCACATAAATTAAAGAAGAAGAAAGAAAATGGTCGATAATAAAGTCCTTAATTTTTCGCAGGAAACGAGAATATAAGATCTATCACTGTAACGCCCTCCGAAATTAATTATAGGTGTAAGAAAATTCAGAAACAGGAACTGAAGCAGTTTGGAAGAAAATGACAGGGCAGGGCTGCAGAGAGAAACTAAAATTAGAGAAAGAAACAAACAGAAAAGGAAACAGTTCCTGAGATCAAGTCAGCAAAAAGTATTTCTAACAGTCACAAAAGCAATTATCTGGGAGATCAAGTCAGAGAGAAAACTCAGGATCTTCTAAGCATTAGCACTGCATAGTAAGGCATTAATGGTTGACAAAAGGAAAAATGTTATCCACATGCACTGATGATAGTTAAGAGAAGGGGAACAACCGTTGCTGCCCATCGGAGTGGGGGGAGGAGGAGCGAATACGGGGGCGGAGTTATGAAGAAATCGATTGATATAGACCATATTTTCCTGCTTCTGTTTCTGCCTCTGCCTTGCCTTGTGGTTCTGGAACCAGTAGAACACGTTTTTCCCTTCTATGTGACCAAACGCCTTCAGTCTACTGGTTATTTGTTGTATCTGCTCAGCAGTCGGTGTCCTTATACCTTGGCTGTACAGGCCCTCCAGCATGCTTATCTGCTCTTTCGTTGGATTCCACCTCGAACTCGCCGGAGTTCCACCAGAAGTAGACATGTTGACGTTCTTTTCTTCCATGGATTCCGACTTAGGCAGCTTATCCCAGAACTCAGAAGGGTCTCCGGGTTTTGATCCTGCCGTTTATGGTTTATGAAAGAAAGATGAATGAGCTACTCTGTGCATGGTTTTTGTACCCTTTCCTGTGAATTCCTTGGATTTAGTCGTTTTATGGCAACCGAGAGATAGAGAGACAGAGAAAGAGAGAGAGAGAGATAGAGAGAGAGAATTCCTTGGATTTAGTCGTTTTATGGCAACCGGGAGAGAGAGAAAGAGAGTCAACACATAAAGGCAAGATTGACATGCGTATTGTTTTTGGTGCTGAACATCTCTGAAAACATGGTGAGAAGCGGCTGAAGGTGGCCAGGGTTCGGCTTTGTTGCGGATGAAAAGACTATGCTACCCAGGAGCTTTGACAAGCCTCGGAAATGACGTAGACGGGACGAGAATACGTAGGTTTTAGGGGCATTGAGAGGAAAGAAGAGGGTATGGTTGTCTAATTATTGGAAAAGCCAGGCGGTTGGGCTGTAGGGGTATAGGTGTAGGTAGGTAGGGGCTAGGCTTCGGGAATTGGAGTGAGAGCAAATAGAGCCGTAGACCGCTGCAGGTGGAGACGAAACGTCGAGGGACTGAAGCTGAAGCGAAGATGGTGTTGGCCTCCTCCGCCTCCTCTGGTTGGTGCAGTATGCACGGTGGTGCAGGCTGACACGAGGAGGAGTCAGTCACAACACAGCACCACTCTTAGCAGTTTCTATGGAGTACGGATCACGTGTGGTTGCCCCACAGTGCAACTACTTGTGGAACGAACTATGATAAGTCACGTGCCAAAATTTTCTTTCAAGGGGTATACGTGTCCTGCATCACATGGAGTCCCTCTTAAGCTTCTATTTTTATGGTCGAACTTGAAGAGTTGATGGGCTACATTCCTTTGTGGGGTTTGGGTCTCTGTGGCGCCGAATCCGGTTGCGCCACCTTTCAGCGCGGCCTCGTGAATCTCGCATATCTTCTGTGACCCTCCTCACTTCGTTTCCGCAACAAGCTCGATGCAGATTGGTGGAGCTTTCTTATTGCTCACGAGGATCATAAGTTAATAGCTCTTCTTCCGTAACCTCCCTCCTTAGGTGGATTCGTTTCAGGACAAACAACCAATCCTCGAGACTCGTGTCATGATTCGGGGACTCTAAAAGTTGGCATAACCTAAGCAAACCGACCCAACCCACTCGCTAAGTGAAAGGGTTCCTGGACCTCTCGGCCCGTTAATAAAGTGATCAAAATCCATTAACATCTGGTTTGAAGATTAACCATCCCACTTTGGCAATTCAGATGTGAAATTACTGTAGCTGAAGCACACCTGCTGTTGTGAGGAAGGCATTAACACCTGAATTTTTTCACCATGAAGTGCAGTGTATGTTCTGAGATTTTTCTCATGGGGTGTTTGAACACGTAGCAGTTCTCTTTTGATTCCAGGGATCCTAAAATCATCCGCCAAAGCTCTATCCAGATAGCTGCTCCAATTGGGCCACATTAGTTTGTTTTAAAGGGCTGCATGTAGGCCATCAGGCTAAATATATATATATATATATATATATATATATATATATATATATATATATTGAGAGTAGAGGTGGCAATGGATCGGGTTCGGGCGGGTCGGGTCAGGTTGATGTATGGGGTTAACAAGTCAAGGCTCAACCCGAACCCGCCCGTTTAATAAACGGGTTGGAATATCTCAACCCTAACCCAACCAGCTCTAACCCGTTTAAATAATTTAAATTACTACTAAAAATTAAAAATTTTAATTCATTTTAATATCAAAGTCTATACAAATTCTATTTTTTAATTCATTCTAATATCAAAGTACACCTAACAAACATAATAATACAACAATCATTAAAATAAAACTAAAATAACATGAAGAAAAGAACTAAAACGTAATAATAAAATTTTAAAAAACTTTACATGTCATCAATGTGTCAATTTATATTAGTAGAAATTAAGAAATTTGAAATATTTATACGTAAAAAGTCTTTCTTCTCTTTATCCTTTGTCATTATCTATATTAAAAGAAGAAAGATTGAATAGCCACAAGTATTGTTATTATAATTTTTCAAACTTTTATTACACAAAAAAATAAACGGGTTGTAATCGGATCATTTCGGGTTGATGGGTCAAACCCTAACCCAACCCGTTTATAATCGGGTTGAGAATTCATGACCCTAACCCAACCCGTTTATTGAAATAATCAACCCTAACCCTAAGACCGGACGGGTTGGCGGGTCACAATTGCCACCTCTAATTGAGAGGTATAAAAAGTCAAACCATGCACCTACTTACACTTCATTTGGTCCACATCATTCCATCTGTCTAGGGTTGAATTGAAATAGGAAGGGAAAAAAATAAATAAATAAAAGAAAAAACTCCCACATTTACTCCAGCCACATCTTGCTTTTTTCATTTTTCAAAGATCTTACTCTCATGTTACATAACGTTGTATTCAGGAATATAATTTTGTTTTTTCATGTTTTTGCTATTTTAAAAAAGGCATTTTTGATCTCGACTAGTGAACTTCTGGATCCTCTCTCATGTAAGGGATGATTTTTATAAACAAGTTTCAAGTATATATATTACAAGTTTACCATCATACTTTAATAAGATGAGTTTTCAAAACCTCAAAACAGGTTTAAAGATGATGAATAAGTGTCATGGGGAGGTAGAAAGAAGTATATCCTCATCATGTAGGGAAGACTTTAAAACAAGTTTCATGTATATCTTTGGGGTTTTTAAATATTATAAATTTATCATCATACTTATAGAATGAGTTTTTAAAATCCAAAAACAGATATAGGTGTATTCCTCCTTTTAGTGCGGTGTGAGCGAGACAAAGGAGTAAATTATTGAGCTAGAGGAAGAAATATGATGGACAAGGGATGGATCCCCAGAAGGTGAATTACGCTAAGGTAGTGAAAACAGATTTCTTTGTGAATCAGTAGTCCACATCTATGTTGTTGTGAAAGCTGTGAATGCAAGTCAGGTGAGAGATATTGATGACCAGGAACATGGGGAAGTAGACAGTGGAAGACAAATGTTAGACCATATATTTTCTAAAACTTATGTGGAGAAAACTCATTTCTAAATTGTAAAACAACGCCAATTTTGTTACAGGAATTTCTTCCAATCCTCAGAGCCCATTCCAAGCCATGGAACGAGTTTTCAAAATGATCGCCAAATGAGGCCTTACTCTTTCTAACTTTTTATTTTGGGAAGGAAAAAAAAAAAACCTTTAACAATTTTTAAGCCCTTAGTGGGAAGGGTGTTGAGGGGGTGTTTTATTTGACCTTTGATTAGTTGTTCTATCAGGAAGACGATTAAACGGAGGGCGGCAATCAAAAGGATACGAAGAAGTTCCTTAGGTAGGTGATGGTGGTCTTCTGTAAGGTCCACCACTTCGAGAGAAAGGATGGCTCTCTGCTCTACCCGGGGGACAACACGCACAACGAAAGAGTTACCTTCGTCGGTTGACGCATCCTTTGACGTCTTTCATTCAAGTTTGTCGTTGCCGTCAACTAACGGGGACGGCGTTTTAAAGACGGCAATGTTGACCGTCGTAGATTTCTCCCTCTTGACCCAAGAGATCCGTCTATGAGACGGTTTTGTTCAACGGAATCCGTTATCGTTTCTCTCCTTCTCGACGCGCTCTCAGCTTCCGCGCCGCTGTTTCTTTTGACGAAACGAAGTAATGGTGGAAATGAGGAAGATCGCTTGTGAACGTCCCTGTTTCTCTGGATTCGAAACCCATCTCAAAAGGTAATCTTTTGAAAATCCCTTTGATTTTTTTTTTCTGGTTCTTTTTTCTTTCTTAGTGTTGGCTGTTGGGGTTGTTTTGATTTTAGGGCTTCTGTCATTTTCGACTGTTTTATGAATATGATCGATTCGGTACCTTGATTTCTTCCTTGTTCAGAGTATTTCAGGAGATTCTAGTTAGTATTCAATACGGACATGTGAAATTTATCCTTTTTTTTCTTTTCCATGTGTTGTTAGATATCGAAAAGCTCTCATGTTGTTGGGAAATGATTTCGTCGATATTTGTAGGGATTCTTCCATGATGGGATTCCTGAATCTCTGCTTAGTTATTCCCCTTGATGGTGGTTTTTTTTTGGGTTGAATGGATGGTTGACTGATGAATCTAGGGTTTTTGAGTGGGATTGATTTATGATGGTTTTTACGAGGTGATTGTGTTGACCCTGGTGGGATTGAAATTTCCGCCCCCCAGCAAGAAAATCCGAAAAAAGTAAGACAAGGAAAATGGGGGAAGATCTGCTCACAAGCTTATCCATGGAAAATCATCACCCATCTACGCTCTTATCAATGGATACGAGTGCCTCATCACACGACGAATTAGACAGAGAGATGAGTCGGCAAATCATCCTTTCGCAACCTCCCGATATTAATCTCCCGCTATCGGCTGAGCGCAGCCCACCTCCCCACTCATGGAATTCAGATCCTTGTGACATCTTAGATGTCGGTCTGGGCCCTCAGATCTATGAGACCGAGACCCTACTCAATCTTCCCAAGGTTGGGCGGAAATGTGCTAAGCGGATGGATAGCATCTGGGGTGCCTGGTTTTTCTTCAACTTCTACTTCAAACCTGTACTGAGTGAGAAGTCAAAGATCAAGATCTCCCGTGACAGCAATGGGGTCTCTGGGTTTGATAAATCGGATCTCCAGCTTGATGTTTTCTTGGTTCAGCATGACATGGAGAACATGTACATGTGGGTTTTTAAGGAGAGACCTGAGAATGCACTGGGAAAAATGCAGTTAAGGAGTTACATGAACGGGCATTCACGCCAAGGTGAGCGTCCATTTCCATTCAGTGTGGATAAGGGTTTTGTCCGGTCTCATAGGATGCAGAGGAAACATTACAGGGGTCTCTCTAATCCCCAGTGTGTGCATGGAATTGAGGTTGTTCGATCCCCCAGTCTCATGGGTCTAGATGAAGAAGAGCGAAAAAGGTGGATGGAGCTGACGGGTAGAGACTTAAATTTCTCTATCCCACCTGAAGCAAGCGACTTTGGTACATGGAGGAACCTTCCCAACACAGAATTTGAACTTGAAAGGCCTCCTCTTCCAGTGAAGAGCAATTTAAATCACCATTCAAGGAAGTTGCTTAATGGAGCTGGTCTCAACTTGTCAACTAACCCAAATAGCCTCGTCAATGGTGACGGGATGGATCTTTCTGCATTCTGTAACAAGAGGAGGAAAGACTTCTTCACACATGGGAATGATGATGATTGTTGTTTGCCGAATGGTTCACATTCTGATAGAGTTACAGATATGGAGACCCACCCAGTCGAGCCAACCTGGTTACATGAATTTAGTGGTGCAATGAGGAGTGCATATGGTCCTGTTACAGCTGCAAAAACCATATATGAGGATGAAGTAGGATACTTGATCATCATCAGCTTGCCTTTTTCGGATCTTCAGAGGGTAAAAGTTTCTTGGAGGAACACGCTCACTCATGGGATCGTGAAGATATCTTGTGTGAGTACAGCCCGTATGCCATTCATCAAGAGACATGATAGGACATTCAAGCTCACAGATCCATCTCCTGAGCACTGCCCTCCTGGGGAATTCATAAGGGAAATTCCACTTGCAACTCGAATTCCTGAAGATGCTAAGCTAGAAGCTTATTATGATGAGACAGGAACAGTGCTTGAGATTATGGTGCCAAAACACCGTGAGGGACCTGAAGAGCATGAGGTCCGCGTTTGCCTTCGTCCTCACCTTGGAAGCAGTGACTTTTTGCTCACATGAACGACGCATAGATCAGAAAGTTGTAAGGATATTTGTCATGGTATATCTTTCATTGTTTTACTTTGTACCATAAAATGGAATCTATGAAACAAATTATGTGCCCTTACCAGTCGAATTTATTAATTGCAACTTCGACTGCACACAGATTGTTCTTGCTCTGCTCTTGCTCTGCATCTAGACAACCTGTAACAGGGATTGCTCCAAAGCTTTGAACCTCATATTCAAAATTTTGCACTAAAGGTATCAAAACAACATTATATATGTTCTGTCATACAAATGCTGGAATTAGGTTCATGCCATTTTCATTTTTCTCTGTTGTAATTTTTTCCGAAGTTCAATTTATTAGTGTTTGAAAGATGTTCTATGACTTGTAACATTCAACCAAGTGTCATGAATATGCCATGTTGGTATCTTGTCAGTATCCAATTCAATGAAATCATTATTTTCCACTTGAAATTTAACGTTGAGTGTATATAGGCTTTTTTTCACATGCATTATTGGTTCTATAAAATATTAGCTGTTATGTTGTTAGTTTACAGTTTATTATGGCTTCATTTGTTAGGTTTGTGGTTGCTCTTTGTGCTGGATTTTTTCAAACTTGTTTAAGTGCCATATTTCAGTAGGTAGATGGGTTCTCTATCTTTTAAACGACCATATTTTATTTCTCATTCATCATAACACTTGACATTCTACATTGTTGAGTGATCCTTCCCTTCTAGGTTTGCAGCCTGATGCTCCATTTAGGATATTTTGCAGAGTTTTTGGTCAAGATGAGACTTCTCATTTAATATAATACTGGCGTGGAACTATTTTTAGGGAGTAGTCTCTCCAGAGAGATCTTGACTTAAGAAAGATATTGTGGTTCCAAAACTTCTTGGCTTTTGCAGATTGCCATTTGCTTATAGCCTCTTTATCAATAATTTTGCTATTATAGGAATAGGCATAATAGAAAAGGTCTACGGATGTTATATTTCTATTCTTATTAAGCTAGTGGTTGAAGAGCTTTGTTGCAGTGCCCATATTGGTCAAGCCGATACATCTGCTGTGTTTTGTTACATTTTATTTCCCCCCTTTGCTGGAGTAGAGCCACATCTATACTATTCTGTGAAGGGAACTTACAGATTCTCGATTAACAAATGCTATCCAAAGAGTCTCCTTCTGTTCATATTGACTTCTATCTCGTAATTAGTTAATTAGTTTGAGGAGTGTTCTTGCTGGAGTTTAAGCACTCATTTTACATGGTCTAATTATATTGAAATCAGAACTAGTTTTAATGGTACTAATACTAGTTGGTGGTACGTGTATATTGCTAGTGGTTTACATGAGTTGTACTATTTGATTCTATAGGTATTGTTACATTTTCTTTTCTCTTTGCTGGAGTAGAGCCACATCTATACTATTCTATGAAGGAAACTTACAGATTCTCGACTAACATATGTTATCCAAAGAGACTCCTTCTGCTCGTGTTGACTTTTATCTCCCAATTAGTTTATTATCAGAATGTTTAATTTACTCATAAATGCCTATAGAATCTGGTAGTGCAATTCATGTACACCACTTGCAGTATAAAAATTAGCTATAGTTTCAATACAATCAAACTACGTAAAATGAGTGGTTAAACTCCAGGAAGAGCCCTCCTCGAACTCACACCAGCGCACACGGTGCACAGCACACATGGTGTGTCTTCCCTGATCAACCCCACCTTCTTATATGAGCTGAGCCTTTGAATTCTCAAAGCTGCTCGGTCTCTCCTCCCCTTTGACCAACCTGCAGCAACAGAGGTAGATTACGATGACGAAAAATGTATTTTTAGCAAAAATTAACAATGTAAATAGAAGTCTGAAAGAATGGAAAGAATTCAAAACCAAGAGATTACTAAAATATGCCCATTCCATTATCTTTGATTTAGTATTCATGAGAACCTGATCCAAAATGAAAACCAAACAAGAACTTGTACTTGGTAAAATTTATATATTTTTATATCATATAGACTATGGAGGGGTGATGTGTCGAATCATCCTATTTGTATTTAAATAATTCTACTGGTATTTAAATAATTTTGTGTTCAAAAACTCTACTAGGTAGGGTTTGGTAAAAACATAAATCTGACTAGTTAATTTTGCATTTATTTTGATGTAATTCTAACATTCCTTTTTCCCATTCAAATATGCATATTTCGTATGAGGACTTTACACATGATCTTACTGACGCTATATATTGATTTGGTATATATTACGACTCCAAAGTCTGGCTAGAGCAACTCCACGTTTCATCTGTACGGTAAAAAATGTGTCCACATTAGTACATGTGATATAAACACATGTTTTGGGGATGAAATCATTTGCTGCTAGCTCAAGCATACCTACAGCCACCATGAGATGCTGCCACGTGGCTGTTCTTTCATGTTTTTCAATGTAAAATGTCATTTTGGAAAATGCAACTATCATTGGATGCTGTGTAGGGTCTCCCATAGCATCCTGGCAGTGGATGATCTCATTCTGCATCTCACAGTTAGTGTTTTTTCACTAAGAAATGTTTTTTCGCATTTCTTTTAGTGAAAATTTACGGCTGTGAGATGCTTCATAATTTTCACTTAAACAATATCTTTTCTCATTCGGGTAGCATTCTCTATTGCAGGAGGAAGTAGCAGACAATTTCATTTCCATGTTTCACCGTTAGACTAGCAAATGAAATATGGAGTGCCTTCAGCTGACATGTTTCCCCGACAGCCTGCATATGATATCGTATCTTGAATGGTTCATATACTCGTCATGCTTCTTTTTGAGTTAATTAATTAATGCTAAAATATGCCAATATGAATGCACATCACTTGCCCATTTGAAAATGCGAACACCATTGAGAAGTGCAAACACTGAGTTCCACCATCTAGGCGGCTCAATCATGCACCTTACAAAAAGTAAACCTGGATTTGCTTTTCGGCACTGAAGCTTGCACTTTTTGGCTTGTTGATGCATAATTGCAGTAATGAATAGCAAAAGCTCCGAAATGAAAGTGTTTAGGTGCTTAAATAAATCCTCAGGTGACATCTGGGACATGCTTATCTGCCCCGGTAGCAAACTTTAAGACCCTGCACCTGCTATTTATAAACGATATAAAACAAAAGCGAAGACGCGGCGAAGGTTATACAACAGATAAGTGGAAGGTTGTCCAACTTATTTAACAAACGTTCAGATCCAGTTGAGCTCCATACATGTAACCATTCAATTAAAATAATTCGAGGCATCTAATGCTTCTGTTGGTTTTTCTTTCTTTTTTTTTTTTACAACCGTGACTCAGGATAGATAGGGAGGGAGGTAATAAAAATCTCTAAATATATGCCAGCCTTGGATCTAAGATGCTGCATTAGCTTATCGAAAGTGGACACAAATACACTCTGATAGAAGCATGACAGAGCAAATTATTTACTTGCTAATTTTGAAGTTTAAGCTCATAAAAATGGGTTTTTCTTTTATTATATAAATCAGACCACTAATGGGGTAATACTTGATTTTTTTTGTCCTAGTACATGGAATACATCATCATGCACTATTTCACCAACCTAGAAATATGCCACCCCATCACCAAGCCCATCGTCATCAGCCCGCCTTCATTGGTCCAACCACCTCCCTCAAGCAACGGCAAGACTATTGGACCTAAATCCGTCTTCGATACCATTTGTAATGATACAAGGGAGCGATCTCCATTTTTTTTTTCTTAAAACCCAAAGGTGATCGAAAGGGTGTCACTCCTAAATCATATAATGTATCGGTTATTCTTCCATTTCCAATGTGAGCTCTGGAATGTTACACGAGCACGTCGAGCAATCTCTCTTTTTAGATGATGATAGGAGTCCAAGCCTTGGCTACAAGGCTTCACCACAGCCAAGGTGGCACCCTCTCTAATTACAGATGTTTTCTTTGATAGAGCAGGTTTATTATTGTTAAATAAGAAAAAAGTATGTTATAAACAAGACAGACATATACATTGCATGTTCTTAATTACATAAAAAGAGGGTTTGCTTTTCTGTGTGAATGAATGTACTGTACCAAAGCAACTCATCTACTCCTTGAGAGAGAGAGGGAGAGAGAGAGATTAGGATTTTGTTACTGGGGCTTTGGGGTGATGGTGGTGTGTAAGGTCCACCACTTTTGGTGGTAATATGGCTAGGCGACACATACTATGCAATGAAAGGGTTGAGCCTTCATTGTTTGACGCCTCGTTTGACCTCAACTCAATCACCCATATTTGCCGCTACCGTTAACTAACGGTGACGGCGGTGCTAACCGGTGGAGGTCTCTGCTGTCTAAATTAGACGGTCTTCTTCAACAGAATCCGTTATCGTTTTCTCTCGTTCTCGAACCCCTCTCTCTGTTTCCGGGCCTCTGTTTCTTTGGACGAGACGAGATAATGGTGAAAATGAGGAAGATCGGTGGTGAACATCTCTGTTTCTCTGGATTCAAAGCTTGTCTCAACAGGTAATCTTTTGAAGATCCCTTCTTGATTTTGTTTTTGTTTTTTTTCTGATTTTCCCGTGTTTCTTAGTGCTAAGGCTGTTTTTATTTTTAGGGTTTGTATACCTTTCGACTATTTGATGGATATGATCGATTCGATACGGTGATTTCTTCCCAATTTAGTGAATTTAAGGAGATTCTAGGTTTAGGGTTTAGAGTTTGTTTTCGGTACAGATGTCTGAAATTTGTCTTTTTTGTTCTTTTTTCCGCCTCTGTGTTTATACATCGAAAGGGTCTCATGTTGTTGGGAAATAATTTCATTGATAGCTGTAGTCCATCTCTCAGGATAGGATTCCTCAATCTCTTGTTTCGTTTGTTCAATTTGATGGCTGTTTATGGGTAGTATAGAAGGTTGATTGATGAATCTAGGGTTTTTGGGGGGGTGTTGATTCATGAAGGTTTTTATGAGGTGCTTTTGTTGACTGTGGTGGGATTCAAAATTCCACTCCACCAGCAAGAAAAACCTGAGCGAAGGACGGCATACAACATGGGAGAAGATCTGCTTACAAGCTTATCTATGGAGAATCATCACCCGTCTACACTCTTATCGATGGATACAAGTGCCTCATCACATGACGAATTGGAAAGAGAGATGAGTCGGCAAATCATCCTTACCCGACCTCCCGATATTAATCTCCCTCTGTCGGCTGAGCGCAGCCCACCTCCCCAGCCATGGAATTCAGATCCTTGTGACATCCTTGATGTTGGTCTTGGTTCTCAGATCTATGAGACCGAGACCCTTCTCAATCTTCCCAAGGTTGGTCGGAAATGTGCTAAGCGAATGGATAGCATATGGGGTGCCTGGTTTTTCTTCAACTTCTACTTCAAACCTGTATTGAGTGAGAAATCGAAGGGCAAGATCACCCGTGACAACAATGGGGTCTCTGGGTTTGATAAATCGGATCTCCAGCTTGATGTTTTCTTGGTTCAGCATGACATGGAGAACATGTACATGTGGGTTTTTAAGGAGAGACCTGAGAATGCACTGGGTAAGATGCAGCTAAGGAGTTACATGAATGGTCACTCACGCCAAGGCGAGCGTCCATTTCCGTTCAGTGTGGATAAGGGTTTTGTTCGGTCTCATAGAATGCAGCGGAAACATTATAGGGGCCTCTCGAATCCCCAGTGTGTGCATGGAATCGAGGTTGTTCGGTCCCCCAATCTCGTGGGTCTTGATGAAGAAGAGCGAAAAAGGTGGATGGAGCTGACGGGTAGGGATCTAAATTTCTCAATTCCACCTGAAGCAAGCGACTTTGGTTCGTGGAGGAACCTTCCCAACACAGAATTTGAGCTTGAAAGGCCTCCTCTTCCAATGAAGAGTAGCTTGAATACCCATTCAAAGAAATTGCTCAATGGATCAGGTCTAAATTTGTCAACTCATCCATCAAACCATGTCAACGGTGATGCGATGGATCTTTCTCCTGTCTGCAACAAGAGGAGGAAGGACTTCTTCACTCATGGAAATGATGATGACTGTTGTTTGCCAACCAATTCTCATCCTGACAGAGTTTCAGATATGGAGATTCATCCGGTCGAGCCACCATGGTTGAATGAGTTTAGTGGGGCAATGAGGAACGTATATGGGCCTGTAACAGCTGCAAAAACTATATATGAGGATGAAGTAGGATACTTGATCATCATCAGCTTGCCTTTTGCAGACCTTCAGAGGGTGAAAGTTTCTTGGAGAAACACACTCACTCATGGCATTGTGAAGATATCTTGTGTGAGTACAGCCCGTATGCCATTCATCAAGAGACATGATAGGACATTCAAGCTCACAGATCCATCCCCTGAGCACTGCCCTCCTGGGGAATTCATCAGGGAAATTCCACTTGCAACCCGTATTCCCGAAGATGCTAAGCTGGAAGCTTATTATGATGAGACAGGAACAGTGCTTGAGATTATGGTACCAAAGCACCGTGTTGGACCAGAAGAGCATGAAGTCCGTGTGTGCCTTCGCCCTCATCTTGGAGGCAACGAGTTTTTGCTGACATGAATGAAGCATTAATTGGAGAAATGTAAGGATGATTGTCATGGTGGGTGTTTCATTGTTTTACTAACTTTGTATCATAAAATTGGAATCTATGGCACAAATTATGCATCCTTACTGCTCAAATTTGTCATTTGCAATTTCAACTTGCGCTGATTGCTCTTGTTGTGCTCTTATTTTTGCATCTAAACAAGCTGATCTGGATCTATTAATTTCTGAAAATTGCCCTTTTAAATTAATATTTTACCAAGTACCACAGATTTGAGTTGTTTGGTATATTTTTAGGGTCCAATTCAAAGAAATTGTTCTTCCTCTCTCGAAACATGTGTAAGGTACATATGGATTGGTTTTCTTGTGCATAAGCTTTTATATATATGTTGTATGCCCGTCTAACCAACTGGTTTTCATCTGCTAGTCATGGTAACTCCATTCCATTCTTCAGTAATCAGAGATATTTTGTTTATTGAATTCTGCCTCCTGGTATTCCATTTTGGAGATTCTGCACAAAGTTTTCTCCAGACCCAGACCTGTCCTGGGACATCAATTATGAATTGAAACTAATTGAATGTGAAGAGTAGCTTTTTGCTTCTATTGTTTTTTTTTATTTTGCCCGTGTAATAGCATGCCTGATCTGGAAAGAGAAGAGTGCCAATGATAATGCTATTATGCTGAGGAAAGAGAAGGTATAGCCTCCAAAACTGGTTTGGTGTCACAGATTTCCTTTATTCCTGACCTGCACGGCTACTGGTTGCAGCCTAAATCAGAACCGCATTGTGTATAATGTGGTTCCCAAAAGCATGTAAGGCAAAAATAGAGAAGAATACTATTGTTATACTTGTATAATTCTGCTCTCAGCAGGTGGTTGAAGAGCTTTCTTGCTTTGCACAGATTCCTCTTCATGTGGTCAGGCTGGAGCATCTGCTATGTCTAGTATCACATTTGTTTTTGCAACATACCCTCAAATATTAATCTTATTAAGTACAGCTTCATGTAACCTTCCTCTGTATTTATTTTGGCTTGAAGTGACCTGAAGAATTTCCCTGGGATGACTATGTTGTGTCTGAAAGGATTAGCCAGTGCAATAAAACAGTGGCCTTGGCAACATAAACCTTCAAATTCCAAATTGAGCTATGGTGGGGTGTGGCTGTCTTAGAAAATGCTTAATTTGATTGCACAAGTTATTTTAATACAGATGGATTTTCTTGTTTGGGTTAAAGAAAGGTAATTGGGATTCCATATTTTGGGAAGAAGGAAAAAAAATTTCAAAGAGCTTTGTTTCTATTTCCCCTGTTTTGTTGGAGAAAAGAAGAAAGAGGTTGCAAAATCTTCTCATGGGGACCCCCAACTTTTGTCAACAAAAGGGTAAGGATATTAAAATAAAGGAAAATAAAATTTGGGTAGTGCTGGCCAACGCTATAACCTAATTTACAATTTCCCTTATATGCCTCAACAATCATTGTAACCTTATACAGATATGGATGAACTTATTGCCAAGTCACCGGAATCTCTGACTTTCTTTTTTTGTGTTCCCCCTATCTTAACTCAAAGCATTATTAAGAAAAGAAATGTGTATTATTCTTTCTTTTTGTTCATATTCCTTCTCTTTCTCTCACCAAACCCAGAGTTTGAAACACAACCCAAACCTATCAGAATCAGAAGTTAAACCCTAGTTTATCATAATAGAATATCTGGTAGTTCCCAGTTGGACCGAATCCCGGAAAGGCTTCAGCTCAACCCATGAAGCAACAAAATTAAACCGGACCCACCCAGAAGAAGTGGGTTGAGCCAGTAGGGGTGTGGGTCCAGGCAAGCCCAAGTTCCATCGCTGAGAAAGGTCAAAGAGGGAAGCTTCGTCGAAACCTCCGGAAAAGGCGAGCTAACGTGTGATATGGATGTTGATGGTTGTAGACTTACCCCTACTCATTTATCATTCCATTGAAGCTTCTCTTCCTTTCAATCTTCACAAGGAAAATATCTGCAACTTCAATTATTATCGACTTCACAACACCAGATCTCCGAAGCCTTTGACATCAGCCAACTGACGCCATCAAAAGTAGCTTACGATATTTACGAAGCCCGTACCTTCCTCCTCTAACAAGGTTGAAAAATTGAAATCAACTCCTGTAATCGCTTTTTAAATCGGTAAAATTCATTACAAGTATCTATCAATCTACGTATCAAGAACAGCTAATTTGCACCAACTGATTAAGTTTAATTTTTCTTTTTTTTGGTAATCGATTAAGTTTAATTTTTCTCTATCGCTTCTCTCATACATAGACATTTATTGGTGCTCAGCTCACTAAAGTCAGAACATGTTAGAAATTCTTATCCTGACAAGTCGGTGGGTTTTTATTCAAATCTGTCACTTTAAAAGCCAGCCATAACCCAGCCGTAATGGTTCGATCGGTGTGATGGATGATTTTAACCTTACGCTTGCTGTCCCTTTCTTCAAGAGATGGCCTCTCATCTCCTCCCCATACTAGGGCTGAAAATGGGTTAGATCTCGATATCTATGATGATCCGAATTCAAATCCAATTAAGTTTAAGGATGTACAAATCCGATATAAATTATGAATCCGAATCCGAATATATTTATAAAATTTGTATTTGAATAATAGGTTTATTTATTTTTATGCTAAGTATATTAAATGGCACATCAACCCAATTAAAGTTTCTCAAATTACCTTAACAACTTTTTCAAGATATGTTCTTTTAAACTCTTAATCGTGAACAACACCACTATTGCATTTCCTTTATTTTATTCTCCAGGATTTGAACAAACTATTTTGGGCTACTTCCTCTCATCAGGCCTATGACACAAAACCTGTTTTGAAAAATACACTACAAAGAGGAATCTGACCAACATCCATTTTTTAGATTTTTAAAATGAATTTTGCAAAAGTGCGGTGACATACTTGTGATATCTATAAATTTTAAAGAATATAATTAAAACTTATTTTAAAGTTCGAGGACATACTTATTATTTATGAAAACCTTTTTATGTTAAAATGATGACAAATTTATAATATTTATATGTTCTACAAGAATAAATTGTCTTTTACCAAACTTTAAACCCAATCTTTCTTCTCCTATAAACTCATTTTTCGTGAACACCAAATAAGGTCAAAAAGTAATGTCATCATTTAACAATTGCACCCTCATCTCCATGTCTATGTTAAGGCTGGCAATGGGTCGAATACAATATGGA
This sequence comes from Buxus sempervirens, assembly GCA_947561395.2. Classification (NCBI taxonomy): domain Eukaryota; kingdom Viridiplantae; phylum Streptophyta; class Magnoliopsida; order Buxales; family Buxaceae; genus Buxus; species Buxus sempervirens. Next base: position 56,985,475 of record OX387183.1, on the reverse strand, counting down.
TCTACCATGATCCGAATCTGATATCCGAATTCAATCTGAAATCCGACGAATCTTTTATACGTGAATTCGAATTTGAAACCGAATTTATGTACTGTATCCGAATTCAAAATTCGACCGAATAAATAACCGAAATCCAAATTAGATCCAATTTGAACTTAAACCTCAAAAGTCAAGTTTAACTATCAAAACTAATGAGCCATATAAATATTAAAGCAAGACATGAGTAAGGATGGTTCAACTATGGTTTATAAAAAGTTTACCAATGGTTTAATGAAAAGTATATGTTGATTTTAGTTCGGATATTGATAGATTCGAATTCAGATCCGATATCTGTATTCTAACCACGGATCTATATTTCATATCCGAATTCGAGATTTTCGGATCGAATTTAGATATATATCTGACCCATTACCTGCCCTAGTCCATGTGTGGGACGTAACCATGGGGGCGTTTGCACTAGGGCTGGCAATGGATTGGATATATATCCGAAGCCGACACGAATCCGATCCAAAATTACTAAATTCGGATATAGGATTTAGATCCACGGTTCGGATACGGATCTTGAATTTCAGATCCGAATTTTTTCGGATTCGGATTCGGATATACATGTATCCGATCCGAAAAAGATCCGAACTGAAAACATACTTATAATATATATAAACTTAGCCCAAATCATGGTTCAACCATAAGTTAAAAGGGTTAAATCATCATTTGATCATTAGACACTTGAATTTGAGTTAAAATTTATAGTTAAATTTACTTTAATTGTTAAAATTGTTTTTTAAAGTTTCAGGTTCAAACAGGCTCGAATTCGGATTTCTGATCGAATTCGGATTTCGGTTTTGAATTCGAATTTAGGATCGAATTCGGATTTCGGATATTCATTGAATTTTGAATTCGGATTTAAGTATTAAAGATCCGTCGGATATCGGATCGAATTCGGATATCGGTAAATATTTTTCGGATCTGCTAAGATCCGTACCATATTCGACCGATTGCCACCCTAGTTTGCACACATTTTCGTACGTTGAGGAGCGTTAGTTTTCACTTTCAAACATAAGAGGATATAAGTGATTTTCGCGCCAAACCACAGGGTCGAAGTGTGAAACTCCCTTTTTAATTTCATCGCTACATCACATTTCCAACCTCCCGCGCTCTCCATGCCCCACGAGGAGCTGAATTGTACCCGGAGCTTGAGCCATGGTGGAAACCCTAATCTGTAATCTTCCGTTCCTCAGCACCTCCCTTCCTTTTCTCTCTGGCCGTGGTCTCCACGGGTTTCCTCATCGCACATCGGAGACTCAACAGGAACAGACTGAAAGTCAGCTTCCACCAGAAGACTCCTCTCCAATCGTTCTATTCTTCGTTCGATTTTCTCGTTAGCCAAGCTTAAGGTCTACTATACGCCATCGTTGATGTCACAGTTGCGGTGGATTCAGCCTCGGGCGGTGTTGCCGCCGAATCGACCAATAAGGTGGCTTAGAAGAGCGGCGGATGGTTTGGATTCATCTCGGACGCCCTGGAAGTTTGTTCTGAAGGTATGTTTTTATTTTGAAGAATTGGAAACACATTTGCTATTGATCGATATGTGAAAAGTTTTAACTGGGGCTTAATAAATGTTTTCAGTATCAATTGCCCGCTTATTTCATAAGAATCACACAATTTAAGCAGAAATTGTCCGTTAGAAATGGTTGGATTTAAAGATATAAGATCTTCGAAAGGTCTGATTCTAAATTATAGTCCAACGTTATTGAAAGAACATTCGAGAGGCTTTGATATAAAGGCAAATAAACTTCACTCCAGGTTTGCGAAATGGATAAACGCGAGTGGTATTAGAAATCAGTAGTACCAATATGTGATTGGTGTCTTTTCACTACTTTATTTATGTTTCTAATGCAATGAATTATTCATAAACATGAAATATATATCAAATTCCAAGTAAAACGTATTGAAGTTTCATCACATAAAAAATATCGTAGGAACAATTTAGTTCTAATATTTTCAAGTCATACCCTTCTATTGGTCATGGACTCATGGGGGGATGATGATCCCCAAAAAAAGGAAGATTGTTTGACTTGACTTCGTTTATTCATTTTTTTAGGTTCTATTTATTATAACGCGATGCAAGAGTTGCCCTCAAAACATTATTTTATGATATTCCTAAAACTGATAGCAACTGTTAATGTTTTTATTTTAGACTGTAAAATGCAGTGAACAGCATCCTAAAAGTACCAGTACTGACACATGTGAATAAAATTAATCCAAACTAAGATTTATAGATTAAGCTCTTGACATTGATTAGCTTCTTTCGTAGGCAATAAATAATTTTATTATGATAACAAAGGCTGGTATGCACAAAGATAAGCTACAAAAAGTACGGCTAAAAGGCTATGCAAAAGCCTACACGAGTTATAGCCTTGCGAAAAAAAATAAAGAGAATGCTTGGCCATGGAACTGCTTATGGAGAGAACCCAATGGAATTACAAATGCACATATCTCCTGTTGTCAGTTCATGGTAGGAGTTGCCAAAACGGAGGCTTTGGAGTTCCAATGCAATCACCTCTTATGACACTATCAGTTGGTAATCTAAGATGATACAAGGACTATAGGAGCCCAAAAAATGGATCAATATCCAGATAAGTTAACTCCTTGAAGTTGGTACCAAACTACTAGAGACCCTCCCTGATCCATGTAACAAAAAAACCAACTAACATCTGTAGAAAGTCTCTACATTAATTCTTCTGTTATGTTTGGATTGTAGGCAATGTTTAAAATCCTATTTTGGATTGGGAATTGGCTCCCTCCTAAATCAACAGACTGGTAGACATCAGATATTGGCTGATACTGAAAAAACAGAGGCTATTGATAAAGGTATTGGCCAATACCTTCGCTAGCTCCTACCAGCTGCCGTTAAAGCCAATATGAAAACCAATATGACTTGGTTGAGTGCTATCAGTTTCAACAATGCTCAAAACCTTAATTGTGGGAGGTCAAGGCTGTTGTTCGCATTTCCACTTCCGCACTATCAGGTATTCTTTTTTATTTACAATACCCTGTTCAAGACATAAAATCACACTTTATTTTGTGTATTTAAGCTGGGAGAAAGATTATCACTGAATGAAGTATAGGTATGGAATTCCAGGTGAAGGATTGACCTTTAAATTATCTTGTATTTCAACTCATATTATCACAAGTTGGACTCAAAACAAGGAATTCTATTATCATGGTTGAAAGTTCTCATTTCAACATAGTATCATTCCTTGATTTGCTTAATGTTTCTATTTATTCTGATGTTTCTACGGACTAAGGTGGCTAATGTTTAACCATCCCATGCCATTTGTGAATGGGCAATTATGTAAAAGATAAAAATTGAATATTTTGTTGTGAACATAAAGTTTGATGCTTTCTAACTTATTTCCTTTTTGTGATCTTTTCTCTTCTGGAAAGAATACAAATTGAGACCTCTCGTGTTTATAGTCAAGCTGGGTTCTATCAGTTAGCATTGTTATTCTTTTAGTAACTGTTAGTGATAAGGATTGATTTAAACGTGTACAGCCTGTATATTCACTCCTAGATATTCTAGATAGTTGTTATTCTTTTGAATTGTAAACACAGTCAAACTTGTTGTAACTGTTTGTTCTATAAGAATGATATCCTACTCGACTGGGGAACTCAGCGAGTGAATTCCTCTTTCAACACTTCTTTACATGGTATCAAAGCTTTTTTGTTTAACAACTTTCTGATCCTATGGCTGACATCAACATTCTTCCGCTCAACACTATGGTTCACATGTTAACTGTGAAGCATACTCCAAACAATTTTCTTCTTTGGCGCAGCCAATTCATTCCTCTCCTTTCCAGTCAAGATCTGATGGGCTATTTAGATGGTTCTATTCCATCACCTCCCACCACCATCACTCAAAACGATAAAACCGTTCCCAATCCTGCTTATGCTTCTTGGTGAAATCAAGATCAGATGTTGCTGAGCATAATCTATTCTTCTTTGACTGAGGAGACAATGAGTGAAATCCTTGGATTATCTACTGCTTGTGTTTTCCTTGGTTACAGTCATCTTCATAAAGGTTTTAGGTGCTTAGATCGTCATTCTCAACGCATCTACATTTCACGTCATGTTCAGTTTTGTGAACATATTTTTCCATATTCTAATCCGACTTCATCTATTTCAGATCAGAATATTTTTGATTATGTTCATTTTACTGATCCTATTTTTCCTTTGAGCTCTCCTTCTATGAGTCCTACAGGTACATCTCAGGATGCAGTACCAAGTTCCCATCCATCTCATTGTCTACCTTGCAGTGATCTTACACAACCGGTAGTGGAATCTTTTCCTCGGGTTGCTTCTATTCTAGATCAACCATTAGATCCTACTTCTAGTGATGCTTCTACACAATCTTCTGATCTTGTTTCCTCATTATCTTCACTTCCTTCCTCCACTGTCTTACCAACACATCCCATGGTTACCAGAATTAAGGTAGGAATTTTCAAGGCTCGGGTTTTTTATGCTCTAACTGCTTTGCCCCCTTCTCAGTTGTTTCAGGCTTTAATTTCCATTAAAGACCCTAAGGGTTTCAAATCTGCAGCTAAACATCTGAAGTGGCTTGCTGCCATGGACGAGGAAATTCAAGCATTGAAGCAAAATGAAACTTGGACATTAGTTCCTCCTCCTTCTGGGCATAACATTGTTGGTTACAAGTGGATTTTTAAGACAAAGCTTCGCTCCGATGGTTCTATTGAAAGACATAAAGCTCGTTTGGTTGCTTAGGGTTTTACTCAGTTGCATGGTTTGGATTTTGACAACACTTTTAGTCCGGTGGCGAGACCAGAAACTGTTAGTATCATATTGTCTCTTGTGGCTTCAAATGGGTGGTCTTTGCATCAACTTGATGTCAAGAATGCCTTCTTGCACGGACATTTATCTGAGGAGGTCTATATGGAGCAGCCTCCTGGTTACTTAGATCCACAGTATCCAAATCATGTTTGCAGATTACAGCATGCCTTATATGGGTTGAAACAAGCACCACGTGCTTGGTTCCAGCGTTTCAGCTCTTTTCTTCTACACATGGGCTTCATTTCTAGTAACGCTAACTCATCTCTTTTCATCTACAATGGTCGTGAAGGAGTTGTCTATTTATTACTCTATGTAGATGATATGGTAGTAACTGGCTCTAACAAGGTTCTCATCAGTTCCCTTATGGCTCGTTTATTTCAAGAATTTTCTATGAAAGACTTGGGTGATCTCCATTACTTCCTTGGTGTTGAAGTTCAGAGGACTCCTAAAGGTATTTTTCTTAGCCAAGCAAAGTATGCTTTGGACATTCTTGAAAGAGCCAAACTCATGGAAGCAAAGCATATCAGTACACCATTTGTCGTTGGCCAACATCTTACTTCCACAGGGAAACCATTTGAAGACCATACTCTTTATCGCTCTCTGGCTGGAGCCTTGCAGTATTTAACTATTACTCGACCTGATCTATCTTATAGTGTTAACACCATTTGTCAGTACATGCAAACTCCAACTGAAGAACATATGAGAGCTCTCAAACGCATTCTACGGTATGTTAAGGGCACTTATCACTATGGTCTTCAACTTTCTAAGTCCTCTCTACCAATTTTAAGAGCATATTCCGATGCTGATTGGGCTGGTTGCCCAGACACACGTCGTTCTACATCCGGATATGTTGTCTGTTTTGGTGATAATCTGGTGTCATGGTGTTCTAAGAAACAAACAACTGTTTCAAGATCCAGTTCAGAAGCTGAATATAGAGTATTAACCGTAACTGCAGCAGAATTGGCATGGCTACTACAACTTCTCCAAGAAATGCATGTTCATTTGTCTGCTAAACCTCAAGTTTTCTGTGATAATCAAAGTGCCATCTTTATGGCTGGTAATCCGGTTACTTGTTCAAGATCCAAGCATATTGCCATTGACTATCACTTTGTCAGAGAAATGGTGACTAATGGTCTCATTGAAATTAAGTTTGTCCCCTCTAACTTGCAACTTGCTGATGTCTTCACAAAAGGCATTTCAAAGTCACAATTTTTCCTATTTCGTAGCAAGCTCAGTGTTGGCAGTTCTCCTACGCTTCCCTTGAGGGGGGATGTTAGTGATAAGGATTGTGTTAGTGATAAGGATTGATTTAAATGTGTACAGCCTGTATATTCACTCCTAGATATTCTAGATAGTTTTCTTTTGAATTGTAAACACAGTCAAACTTGTTGTAACTGTTTGTGCTATAAGAATGATATCCTACTCGACCGGGGAACTCAGCGAGTCAATTCCTCTTTCAACACTTCTTTACAGTAACTATACCTTGTAGATCACTAGTTTATGATTACGAGTTTGAAAGTTCAAGAACCTGATCCATAACTTGTAGAGTTAGGCCTTGTTTGGCATTGATTTCGAGAACTCATTCCGTGGCTTGGAATGAATTCCAAGGCTGATGAGTTCCTCTCACAAAACAGGTGTTTGGTTGCAATTTAGTAGGCCTGGTGTTCATTTAATATGCACCTCCCAAATTTCTAATCTGAAAACTATAAAAATAATGTGCATATAATGGAATGGGAAAGATCAAATCCTTTCTGGACAGAGCTGAAACAGAGTCCATCTGATCACCTGGATATGATGTGGAGTCAGAAAACTAGTGTGCCTCAACGAACATATTTCTTCTTCCTCCTCTTCTTCTTTGAACTCATATTGGACTTGAAGAAGCCAACCACTTATTACAACTGATACTTAAACTACGATTAAGAGCTAAAACATTACAAATGTTAATAGGAGTTAAAGATTTTTGTAGATTCATATAAATGGAATGATGGACTATTATGTATTGAAACCAGAGATCAAGCAGCTGTCAATAATGAACTGCTATTGACCTTGCTAAACACGAACTGGTTAAAATTTCATAAGTAGAATTTGACTCTTCAGTTTCAATTGCTCTTTATTAATCCATGATGTTCCCAAAGACTGTTCTGTTCTGGGTTTTGTAAACTGATTTAAGATCTATTGCAGGATGAGGAAGTAATAGAAGAAGCCAATGTGTCGAGGGGTAGCAAACAAATTCCAGAGTTTTCTCAGCCAAGGAGCAATCGATCAAAGTGGAAGCATGCAAACCATTGTGTACATTCTACTGTTACATGCATTCTGGTTAGTCCTTTTAAATCTTTACAAACTATTTTAAATAATATATAGCAGCCATTTTTATGTTGGTTTACCCATTTTAAGGTTACTATGGTAGGGAGTTTGAATGAAAATGAAAGCATGATTTAACATGATATCTAAAATGGAAATTAATCAGCAGTGCCCTTTTCACAAGTTAAGTTCTCACTTTACATAAACCCCGAACATGAAGTTATGCATAGTTAAGTACATTATTTATATAATAGAAATCTAGAAATATAAATTTTGTTGCAAAAAATTGATATTACTTTCTTGTTGAACGCTTGAAAATATTTCAAGTGTTCCAGATTATTGAAATTCGTAGGTTGTATAAAATGTGGTCTTCTTGTTGAATTTCCCAGATGGATATGCAACAAGCAATTGTAGCAGTAAATATGTTAGACATTTATCATCCAAAAGGTTTTTGATTCTGAATTTTTGGATGAATTCCATCCTTCTACAAGTTGAATACACAACTCATCTAGTCATTTCAGCTTGAATATATTTAAACAACTACAGCAAAGGAACATCACCTTCATATTCTATTCTCACTACATAGAACAGGTATATCCATCCATTCAAGTCCTAGATGGTGGATGTTGATTTCCAATTGGGTTTGGACCAGATGGGACCTTATGGTTCTTCTTCCGTTCAACCTGTATTTGATTTTTCTCCTATTCATGGAGACAAGACAAGAAAAATTAAGGTAAACTCCATTTGAAGTAAACAAAATGAACGAAAAGATGCAAAACTGGAGGACTAAGAAGCAGAAACATAACTCATGACATTTACCTGAGTAATCAAATCATATTTAGCTTCCAAGTGAGATCCAGGTTGTGGAGGTCTGAGCTTGAGATCAACTGCGAGAAGCATTAAGAAAATAATGTCCATTAGAATTACTAGTATTTTTACCTGTTTTCACTTTTACACACATGCAATGTCAGAGCTTCAGGATGTTACTATAGTTAACAATGAACATTATAGCTAATATTGGGAGTCTTGCAAAGGCTTGCCTGATTCTATAGCTTGAACCATGATGGAATTGGAGTAAAAATATTGAGAAGCTGTAAGGAGGAGGCAGACCAAGAGAAGAGTCTGTTTTCTCTTCATCTTTGGCATGGAGTTATGAAGAAATGGTGGTGTGGGGGCTTTTTCAAGCATGAAGAAACATATTTAACTGATACATGTGTCCGGGGAATCATAGCCTAACTTGAAAACAGGGAATGTTTACTAGGGCTGTTCAGGATCCTATGCCGTTCAGATTGGCATTTGATAACATTACAAATATTGGTCTCTCCTCATTGTGGGTTGACTTCTTTGCAGCAATCATTCTAACCATGATATAAAGTGATAAGCTCTTGCATGCATTTTCTTTTTAAGTGCGCCTCCAGCCCTGCTTTGATAGTTGTCGCAATGGCACAGCATGTCTATACCTGCCAACTACAGATTAAAAATTATCCCATTAGGCTTGTAGCAAGTATGATGACCCCATTGGATTTCCGAGCAGATGACAACAGAATAAATTTCAATTTTTTAATTGGCTTTTTTCTCCCACCAATTGTATTTGCTTATTATTTATTTTTGGTACAATGGAAGATATCCTTGACATGCATTGAAGAATTAAAAATTTAGCTTCTAAATTTTGATTTCAGCTCCTGATTCTATTTTCGCTGAATATTTCATATCTCAGTCTAAGAATATACTCCCTTTTCCGTTCTTTGTTCTCTTGATTAAGCATCACATTTCCTAGCAATGGAGCCATCGATGGTTGATAATGTTCTTTTTGTCAATATTAGTCTTTTCAAGTGAATTGATTGACAAGCTTACGTGAGTGAAAATATACTGGTCTTTATTGACCCAAATTCCGTTATATGGTGGAGCATACAAAGATATGTGATACTTTATATCCCTTGAGTGGATCAGCAAATATTAAAAAGCCCTTAATATTAAAATAATCTTACAGAAAGAGATTTCGGTTATTCTCTCTGTTTATTCTCCACCCATTTAGAAAAGGTAACACAGGAGTGGGACATTGCCTATTATGAGAAGAGGGATTCTTTTCAACACGGTAATGATACGGCTGGCCACATTGACCATAAGGAGACAAATCATAAAAGAAATAAAAGCTAATAATAGAGATTGTCTGTCTAGATTTGTAGGACATTAAATCACTGATTGCTTTTTCATCTGGATTTGTGCAATCTGCCTAACTGCTGTGGGTTCTTGTTATGCTTGTGGTAGATTTTTCCCTGCTCCTTTGTAATTATTCTTTGGTGTTTTGCGGTCAACCGTTTACCATCTCATAGGCCATAAGCCAAAATTATACTGAGACTCCAGTAGATAAAGATTCAAATGGCTCACATTTCGTGGAACTGATAGACTAGAGTCTGGTAGCCTTGTTATTCGTGGTGCTAGCTGATGATATACTAGATATTGTGTTTTTTACCCCTGCATGCTCTGCAAGCTCCCATCACTTTTCTGGGGAGAATTTATAAGTGGTTTCTCTCGGGCCTGAAGGGAAGAGGCCTTTTATAATTTGGATATAACAACCTGAATCCTTAAATTATGGAGCATGACCTTAGATATTAACAATCCTAGAGAAACTAGGAATCAGATAAAACTTACAAGAGTACTAATCATGGTCTTAAGAGCCTTTTAACAGATATAAACAGATACAATTACGATATAAAGATTCAAATGGCTCACAGTTGTAAAATTATTTAGACAAGTTGCACAAAATTCATATATTCATGGTGACTTATGGTACGGTATATTATTATTATTATTATTATTGTCTATACAAGTGTAAGCCATCCGATGGTAAATCCAAGCGTTGGTATTAGTTCAGCATGTATTCACACTGATCCTTATTTATGCATCTGGGGAAAGGAAAACAAGCAGGACAACCAAGAAGCACCAATTGCAGGTTACTCTCAGTTATAGTTCAGCATGTATTAACACTCTGATCCTTATTTATGCATCTGAGGAAAGAAAAACAACCGGGACAGCAAAGAAGCACCCATCTCCACTCAGAAGTATAGGTTACTCTGATCAGTTATAGTCAACATAAGATACTATGATCTGTGTTCTCACTGATATTGGAGTCCTCACGGCATGCACCCCATCGGTCCAAGTTAGGCACCCAAAATAGTAACCTGTATTCAACTGGTGGCTCGTGGAGACAGTAACTTTGAAGGATATCATCCTAGTTGTCGTGTCGAAGACCAAAACATCTGGTCTAACCACAATAGTTGTGCCAGATGGGGGCTCTATTACAGCCTTATACGTAGAGTTGATGGGTCCAACGTTTGTGACAGTTCTGGTCAGGGTGGTGGTGTTTCTTAGCCTTGGGATTGTAATGGAAGGAAGGTTTACGTCTAAAATTGCTAGCCTTTCACTAGGACAAGTTGTGGGTTGCCCCACAAGTTGAGATATTGCAGAGTTTCGGTAGCCCATGGCACATAGGTAATGAACATAGTCTGCAACGCCCATATCGTAAACAAGACCGGGATCCGCTGCTTTTTTTGGGTTCACTATACCACCTCCATAGTCGAATGGGTCCGCAAGCTTTCGAGGGGATCCCTCGGCAAAGATCGGCTCTCCAGAAACATCATAAGTTGAAGCTGCAACAAGACATGATGGACGTACAGATTAATCAAAAATTATCGTGAGTAGTTCAACCCAATCTAACTCTTCTCATTTCTGACCATAAATCCTTGTAAAGATGCTTTGTGATTACCAGTTGTAACGATTGCTGATTTAATAGCAGCAGGAGACCAATGAGGATGGAATGATTTGAGCAGTGCCACAACTCCTGATATATGAGGAGTTGCCATGGATGTTCCTGATAGGATAGCAAAACCTTTATACTCTAATTTGTCGTCCATCAATGGAGAAGTTGCAGCTAATATATTTGCCCCGGGGGCGGCTACATCTGGCTGTCACCAAACATAAACAAAACACTTCTAGCCTCACTGAAAGTAAAATTCAAAGCGCAATAACACCTGGTAGTTTTTTACAAGATTTATAACTGATATTTACTTAATAATGTAGGAGTCTTTAGGCAGATAATTTTTACAGGGGTCTTTAAATCATTTTTAAAGGATTGTTTTCTACTAACGAAAAAGGCGAGCTAGAATCTTAAAATGTTGGATAAATTTTTTTTAATAATAATAATATATATACCTTGAGGATTGCGGGAGATCTCGAACTGGGTCCTCGGGATGAGAAATCGGCTACCTTGCTTGAAATAGGCTTGCCAACAAACGTCTTTGAAGGGCTTAGCTTTACTACTGGATACCTGTGTAGTTGCCAATGACAATTGTTATGAATCCATACGTGCTCCACGGAAATAATCACACCAAAATAATTGCTTATGATCACTAATTTACTTACTTGGAAGAGCGAATGTACTGAAGTATACGGTTTCCAAGCTCGTAGTCTACTTTGATGTATGGGAAGTGATTGCTTGAAAACGGTGCCAGGTTATTGTCGGGCTTTGCAGCGACGATCATACCGACTGCACCGCCTCTCATGACGTATTCGATGTCTGAGTTTAGACGATCACAAGCCATTGCGAAGCAGAACACAACATTACCGGAGACGGAGGTCTTATTCTCCACGAGAGTCCTACAAAGCCTGTATTGTCATTGGCATTAGCAAGTATCAATATATACATGAACCCTAAAACACGAACACACGTTCATCCACTGCTTACCCTGAAAAAAAAATGTCAAAGGGACCGGGGGCTATCGGGTAAACCAAGTTTGTAAATCGAATTTCATGTCCTGTGTACATGGATGAACCCTAAAAAAATGACCAAGAAATCAGTATATACAATGATTTTCTCTCTCAAAACATGATTTTAAGAAAAAAGGGTTGTTACGAAACAAGTAAGTTTTCAAACGTTGCTGGTAAGTTTTTTCAAAAAATAATAATCGGTGATCTTTCAAAAAATCAGTGGGTGACTGTTACCATCCTATATGTCATTGGGCTTTTGGAGCAACTTTTAAGCACATAACAGGTAATATCAGAGCAGGCACCATGTCTCGGATTCGAGTCACAAAAGGGGTGGCCTACAGATTGGATTAAAATGGCTTAATATTTTGTGATGTCATTGTGTTAAGTTATTGAATACTGATAAGTGAATAAAGCTGCCAATGGATCAATGTCAATAGAGCGAGCTTGTCGGCCATGGAAACCTGGTGGAATATTATGATCTTAAATATTAGTGCTTAACTAAAGAAAAGATTCTATAAGTCTTGCGGCTCTTCAAACAATTGTTAAGCACATAATAGTGCGAAGTTGAAGAAAAATGATTGATAAGATATAGAGTAATGAACGATGATGAAAGTTGAGCGATCCAAATACCAGTATAGTCCGGTTGTTTCCAAGAGTGATTAGCGTGGGAAAGGACCTATCCATGGTGCTGGCTGCAACTGTTATGATCCATGGTGATGCGTTATCCACCGTCTGAGCTGTAGGACCCTCATTTCCGGCCGCGCAAACAACCGTTATGCCATTAACTACAGCATGGAATGAACCTATAGACAATGGTTCAAACTCGTCAACTTCCGAGAAAAGAGGAATTCTGGTTCCGAGTGAAAGCGACAACACATCAACCCCATCATGTATGGCTTCATCAAAGGCTTTTAGTACATCTGCGGATGTGCCTTGTGCTCCGTAGTTCCAGACCACCTTGTAAATGGCCAATCGTGCTCGAGGTGCACCACCTCTTGCTGTGCCTAAACCAAGCCCTCTGAAACTTACATTATCTATGAAGGAACCAGCAGCAGTGGAAGCTGTATGTGTACCATGTCCACCCACATCTCGAGGAGAAAACACATCTTGGAATTCAGTTCTACTGAAATCTTTTCCATACGCAGCAAGCAGCCCCTTGACGAAGGAACGGGCTCCGATTAGCTTCTTGTTACAGTGTATGGTTGCATTGAATTGCTCCCCAGATTCGCAAAATCCTTTCCATCGAGATGGGATCGGCCCTAAACCTTCATCACTGAATGCTTCTGACTCTGGCCATACTCCTGCTCAATATTAGTTGTGGGTTAGTAGGAAAATTCCAAAGGAGTTACACATAACGAGAGAGAGAGTGAGAGAGAGAGACAACCTGTATCCAAGACGCCTATTATAATTCCATCACCCATATTGGTGTCATCTAGCAACTTGGAAGGAGAAGAGAAAGGGAGGCCAAGATAATCCCAACTCCTAGTTGTGTGCAGCTTAAGGAAGTGATTAGGTATAACTCGAACTACCCCAGGTGATTCTAAAAACAGATAGGCATGTAATGAGATAAAAGAGATTCATGTTTAAATTCAAAGAAAGAAGCAATCAGGCTTTGCGTCTCCTATATATAATGGGTGCTCAGTTTCTGCATGCTTCATTTTCCTGCAGCACTTTGGACAGTAAATGTGTCATTGATCATTAATTTTGTATAAAAGTTATAATTTTTGACAAAATCACATAAAATTAAAATGTCTATCATGGGTTTTTCACTTTACTCAAGTTTAATTTTCTAGGTCAAGTATATAACTTTTTGCATGCATAATTCATATAAATATGTTTAATATTATAGAAAAAGAAGTACTTCCGATCATCCTATGCACTAACGGAAATTGCAATGTTGATTTTGTTGGCATATGATATTAAATAACATTTTTTTTCTGAGCAATTTCTCATTAACAACTCTCGCTTAAGAAATTAGATTGGATCTTGAACAAGGATCCCTTGTCTGTCAACTTGACACCAGTAGAAAAACATGCGCATCAGCTAAAATTTCACCAACATGGTAAGTTTTAATTGGTTTCATGTTACCAAACCGGGGGATTAACTTGTGATTGACATTTGGTACACTTTTCACGCATTGGTTTTTGACATTGGAGTGAGATGCTATCACGTGGAGCATACGATGGTTAGGCATTGTTTAGCGTTCATTTTGGGAACTCATTCCAAGGCTTGGAATGACTTCTAAGGATTAAAATGAATTTCAAGGTTAAAATGGGTGTTTGGTTCCATTTTGGGAATGAGTTTTCTCCTAATTAATATTAAAAAATATACTACAATCCAAAATCACCCTTAAGACCCATTTCTAGATTTTTTGAACGGATTCTGCAAAAGTGCGATGACAATTATAATATCTGTAAATTCTATAGGATAAACTTGAAGGTCATTTTAAAAACTTTTTCCTACGAATTGGATAGACTTTTCATTTATAGAAACTTTAGTTAAAACAATGGTAAACTTGTAATGTTTATAAGTTCAACAAGAATCAATTGTGGGCCCCATGTGAAACATTTACAAGAAAAGGCAATCCGATGTCATTCAATTAACTTGGGACGATACAGTTCCTACGGAGCCCCTTTTATCATCTAAGTATAGTTCGATGCTGGGACACCTGAACTCCGATCACTTGAAACAGAATTCTTAATCTGGATAGTCCAGGGGTCGATAACGACGAAGGAGATAGTTATTAATTATTACAATTATAGTTATCCCTCAAGCTCAATCGGCAATCAATCATCAGGACAAATAAAAGCAGAATTGAAAGTCTCAATACCTGCAATCTGTTGGGCTTGAGACTCCGTCAGCTTGGCTGCAAACCCAGAGAAGCCGTGTTTGTAACTGTATATAATAGACTCTGCGGCCGCTTCTTTGCTGAAATACAGAAATTAAAACTACTCTCAATCAAACTTAACGGGCAGAATATACAAATACCTTCCAAGAACGGACGTAAGCATCTGGTGATGTGAATCAGTGACGAGCTTGGGATTGTCGTGCTGCCTCTTTCCCATGTAAACAATGCGGACCTGCAAGTACTTTCTTGTTAGAATTGCTCAAAACTCCAAAAGAATTTCAGGCTTTGCGGATAAGAGAAGTGAAATTAATGGTGTGTGGTTACTTACTTCGCTGCCGGCAACAACAGTTGGTCTCCAGATGCAATTCTCACCGAGAATTAACAGCAAAGGCATTAGAATAAGTAAGGGATTTGGGTTGCACTTCTTCCCACCTAAAACCCACCCCATGATTGAGAGACGAAGTGAGATGAGAAAAAGAGAGAGAGACCGATCGCGAGGGACTGATTAGATGGGTAGTAAATCAGATAAGTGAGCGTCTCTTCTGTGGAAGAGAATCGTTCTGGACCTTTGTGGCACGCACAGGACCATTGCGTCAACAACGGTCTAATTTAAAGTCGTCAATGATTTCTATTAATAAATAAATGATTCCTATTAGAACCGTCTGTTTTTTTTTTTTTTTGGAAAATTGGTTTTTAGTGATACTTTATTAAAATAATTCAGATTTAGTTGGTTAAATATTGTTATTTAGATTTTAGTGATATGTTTTACAATAATTGAGAATCGGTGTCATTTTACTGTTCATTACAACTATTTTCCAACCATGACCTCAAAAGACTTTCGAAACCTTTTGACTCATTTTGTTATAAGTGAGGTTTGTATGTCTTTTGAGGGTATTTTTGGAAGAATTTTTTAATAAACATTAAACTAACACCGATTCTCAATTATTTTAAGAAAGTATTACTAAAATCCAATTAACAAGATTTGACGGATTGAATCTGAATTATTTTGATAAATATCACTAAAAACCAATTTTCCCTTTTTTTTGGATAAACTTTTCAAAGGACGAACATGTACAAGCTTTCTAATTCTAAATCATTTCCCCCTTAAAATTTTGAAAAAAAAAAGAGGAGAAATAATGACTTGAAAAGATCAGGAGTGAAATCGCATGTGGCTTTTAAATCGTATATGGCCTTTACCTGAAACGGTTCCTAATGCGACCGTGAGATGCTGCCATGCGGAACATCTCACGGTTAATGTTTTGTCATATAAGTCCCACTTGAAAACATTTAAAATAGTGAAAAAACACTAGGCGTGAGATGCTCTAGTTCCACATGACAGCATCTCACAGTCGCATCAGGGACTGTTTCAGGTAAAGGCCACATACAATTTCACTCCTGATCTTTCCAAGCCATTATTTATTTTCTCTTATTATAATAACTTCATAAAGAACATATTTTAAGTGTTAAGCAGTGTGATAACATTGAAATAATGAACACAACGAAGAGAATAAACTTCTTGTTCTTGGAAAAAAAATATAAGAAGAACAATCCCCCCCAGGAATTCAAGCATTTAAGAATCGATCGATGTCTCTGTTTTAGAAGAAGTTGACGAAACACAACACCCAGTCTCGCATTCCAAGCCAATGATTTAGAAGAGTAAAAAAAAAATTTAGAGAATACAAATAGCTCATAACAAAACAATTGAAATAAAGATCTATAAGCTCAAGATCAACGAAACTTTGTCTCAAAGTAGTCCAATACTTCAAAACCACACAAAAAGCATAACGAATACCTTCCTTCTTTGTCTCAAAACGGTTTTCTAGCCTTGGCCGTATGCCTGACTTTGATCTTGAACAACACAAAAACTAATATTAAGGTTATCGGTTGCATTTCTGGTTATCTGGACCTAGGTATAGGTATGATGTCTGATTTTGGTTGTTTTATGTGATCAATGGTGGATTCAGCACTGTATGATGCAATGTTAACTTTTGCAAATGAAATGACCTAGTTATGGGCCTTATGGCCTTCTAACAAAATAAATAAATAAATAACGAACTTCCCCTATTTTCATGAGACCAAATCTGATCCCACCATGACAGACATGAGATACAAATTAGGAACTTAATATATATATCAAAAAGATTTTTTTTTTTTGCTTAGAATTTTAAATGCAACCTCACTGGTATATCCAATCGACCATGGTATAAAAGCTTATTGAAAGGAATATTTTGACACCATTACGATAGCTATTTTGAGCTACAGCCACAAAGTTATGCCCATTTGTATCTAGCTAGGATGCTTTTTATAGCCATTATTTTACCATGCAACTGTTCTAAATAATCTTCTACCACCAATTCTGGCATGCACAAGATTCATCTATTCATGGTGACTTATGGCATGATATGTTGTTATTACACCTATACAAGTGTAAGCCAACAGACGGTACATCCTAGCCTTTGTATTAGTTCAGCATGTATTCACACCCTGACCCTTATTTATGCATCTGCGGAAAGAAAAACAAGCAGGACAACCACGATGCACCCATCTTCGCCTAGAATTGCAGATTACTCACAGTTATAGTTCAGCATGTATTCACATTCTGATCCTTATTTATACATCTGGGGAAAGAAAAACAAAGCAGGACAGCAAAGATGCACTCATCTTCCCTTAAGAAGCACCCATCTTCCCTTAGAAGTACAGGTTACTTTCAGTTATAGTCAACATAAGATGCTATGATTTGTGTTCTCACAGATACTGGAGTCCTAACGGCATGCACCCCATCGGTCCAAGTTAGGCATCCGAAATGGTAACCTGTATTCAACTGGTGGCTCGTGGAGACAGTAACTTTGAAGGATATCATCCTAGTTGTCATGTCGAAGACCAAAACATCTGGTCTAACCACAATAGTTGTGCCAGATGGGGGCTCTATTACAGCCTTATACGTAGAGTTGATGGGTCCAACGTTTGTGACTGTTCTGGTCAGGGAGGTGGTGTTCCTTAGCCTTGGGATTGTAATGGAAGGAAGGTTTACGTCTAAAATTGCAAGCCTTTCACTAGGACAAGTTGTAGGTTGCCCCGCAAGTTGAGATATTGCGGAGTTTCGGTAGCCCATGGCACATAGGTAATGAACATAGTCTGCAACGCCCATATCGTAAACAAGACCGGGATCTGCTGCTTTGTTTGGGTTCACTATACCACCTCCAAAGTCAAATGGATCCGCGAGCTTTCGAGGGGATCCCTCGGCAAAGATCGGCTCTCCAGAAACATCATAAGTTGAAGCTGCAACGAGACATGATGGACGTACAGATTAATCAAAAATATCATGAGTAGTTCAACCCAATATAACTCTTTCAATTTCTGACCATAAATCCTTATAAATATGCTTTTTGATTGTGATTGTACCAGTTGTAACGATTGCTGATTTAATAGCAGCAGGAGACCAATGAGGGTGCAGTGATTTGAGCAGTGCCACAACTCCTGATATATGAGGAGCTGCCATGGATGTTCCTGACATGATAGTGAAACCCTTGTACACTAATTTGTCGTCCATCAATGGAGAAGTTGCAGCTAATATATTTGCACCAGGGGCAGCTACATCTGGCTATCACCAAACATAAACAAAACACATATAGCCTCACTAAAAGCAAAATTCAAAACGCAACGATATCTCTTGTGGTAGTTTTTTACAGGATTTATAATGGATAGTTAATAACATAGGAATCTTTAAGAGTATAATTTTTATAGGATAGAGGAGTCTTTAAATCATGTTTAAAGGATTGCTTGTTACTAATTAAAAAAGGACAGCTAGAATCTTAAAATATTTGATAATAATATATATATACCTTAAGGATTGCCGGAGACCTGGAACTCGGTCCTCGGGACGAGAAACCGGCTACCTTGCTTGAAATAGGCTTACCAACAAATGTCTTTGAAGGGCTTAGCTTTACTACTGGATAGCTGTGTAGTTCCCAATGAAAATTGTTATGGATCCATACGTGCCCCACGGAAATAATCGCATCACTATAATTTCTTATGATAATTACTTACTTGGAAGAGCGAATGTACTGAAGTATACGGTTTCCAAGCTCGAAGTCTACTTGGATGTATGGGAAGAGATTGCTTGAAAACGGTGCCAGGTTATTGTCGGGCTCTGCAGCAACGATCATACCGACTGCACCGCCTCTCATGACATATTCGATGTCTGAGTTTAGACGATCACAAGCCATTGCGAAGCAGAACACAACATTACCGGAGACGGAGGTCTTATTCTCTACGAGAGTCCTACAAAGCCTGTATATTTTCATTGGCATCAGCAACTATCAATATATACATGAACCCTAAAAAACACGAAAACTTTCATATCCACTACTTACCCTGAAAACAAAATATCGAGGGGACCGGGGGCTATCGTGTAAACCAAGTTTGTGAATCCAATTTCATGTCCTGTGTACATGGCTGAACCCTAAAAAATGATCAAGAAATCAGTACATACAATGATTTGCAATCTCAAACATGTATTCAAGAAAAAGGTTGTCACAAAATTAGTAAGATTATTACGTTTTTCAAATACAATAATATCAGAAAATCAGTGGGTGAGTGTTACCATCCTTAATATTATGTATGGACGTTGTGCTAAGTTATTGAATATTGATAGGTACTCTAGAACCACCAAACGAGAAAGGAATGCCACAGGATCAATGTTGATAGAAGGAGCAGTCGTAGACATCGGCTATGGAAACGTGGTGGAATGCTATCATCCTAAATATTATGTATTTAACTAAAGAAAAAATTCTGTAAGTCTTGGAACTCTTTGAACGATGGTTAATTAAGCACATAAAAGTGAGATAATATAGAGTAGAATGATGATGAAAGTTAAGCGATCTAAATACCAGTATAGTTCGGTTGTTTCCAAGAGTGATTAGCGTGGGAAAGGACCTATCCATGGTGCTACCTGCAACTGTTATGATCCATGGCGATGTGTTATCCACTGTCTGAGCCGCAGGACCATCATTTCCGGCCGAGCAAACAACCGTTATCCCTTTAACAACAGCATGAAATGAACCTACAGATATTGGTTCAAACTCATCAACTTCCGAGAAAAGAGGAAATCTGAATCCGAGTGAAAGCGACAACACATCAACTCCGTCATGTATGGCTTCATCAAAGGCTTTTAGCACATCTGCGGATGTGCCTTGTGCTCCGTAGTTCCAGGTCACCTTGTAAATGGCCAATCGAGCTCGAGGTGCACCACCTCTTGCTGTGCCTAAACCAAGCCCTCTGAAACTTACATTATCTATGAAGGAACCAGCAGCAGTGGAAGCTGTATGTGTACCATGTCCATCCACATCTCGAGGAGAAAACACATCTTGGAATTCAGTTCTACTGAAATCTTTTCCATACGCAGCAAGCAGCCCCTTGACGAACGAACGGGCTCCGATTAGCTTCTTGTTACAGTGTATGCTTGCATTGAATTGCTCCCCAGATTCACAGAAGCCTTTCCATCGAGATGGGATCGGCCCTAAACCTTCATCACTGAATGCTTTTGACTCTGGCCATACTCCTGCTCAATATTGGTTGTGGGTTAGTAGGAAAATACCAAAAAACTAACAGACAACAAAAAGAGATCTATAGAGAGAGAGAGGTAACCTGAATCCAAGACGCCTATTATAATTCCATCACCCATATTGGTGTCATCTAGCAACTTGGAAGGAGAAGAGAAAGGGAGGCCAAGATAATCCCAACTCCTAGTTGTGTGCAGCTTAAGGAAGTGATTAGGTATAACTCGAACTACCCCAGGAGATTCTAAAAACAGATAGGCATGTAATGAGATAAAAGAGATTCATGTTTAAATTCAAAGAAAGAAGCAATCAGGCTTTGTGTCGCCTATATATAATGGGTGCTCGGATTCTGCATGCTTCATTTCCTGCAGCACTTTGGACATATAAATGTGCTATTGATCATTAATCTTGTGTAAAAAATTATAAATTTGGACAAATTAAATCAGATAAAATTAAAAGTTCTATCATGGGTTTTTCACTTTACTTACAGGTTTAATTTTCATAGAAAAAGAAGTACTTCTGGTCATCCTATGTACCAACGGAAATTGGAATGTTAATTATGCTGGCATATGATCCTAAATAACAAATTCTTTTTTTTTTTTTTTTTGAGCAATTTCTCATTAACAACTCTCGCCTAAGAAATTTGAGTGGATCTTGGGGGCAAGGATCCCTTGTTTGTTGACTTGACACCAGTAGAAAAACATGTGATGTATGCTAAAATTTAGCTGACATGGTAAGTTTTAATTGATTTCATGTTACCAAACGGGGGGGATTAACTTGTGAATGATATTTGTTACACTTTTCACGCATTTGTTAGGCATTGTTTAGTGTTCATTTTAGGAAATCATTCCAAGACTTGGAATGACTTCTAAGGGTTAGAATGAATTTCAAGAGTAAAATGGGTCTTTGGTTCCATTTTGGGAATGAGTTTTCTCCAAATTAATATTAAAAAATATACTACAATCCAAAATCACCCTTAAGACCCATTTCTAGATTTTTTGAACAAGTTCTGCAAAAATGCGATGACATAATTATAATATCTGTAAATTCTATACGATAAACTTGAAGGTCATTTAAAAAACTTTTTCCTAGGAAAAGGATAGACTTTTCATTTATGGAAACTTTAGTTTAAAGCAATGGTAAACTTGTAATGCTTATAAGCTCAACAAGAATCAGTTGTCTTTCACCAAACATCAAACCTAAACCTTTCTGAAACTTTGCAAACTCATTAGGGGAATTCCCTAATGAGTGGGAGGATACAGGTCGTAATGGTTTGTCAAGTGGGCCCTTAATGGTTTCTCAAGTGAGCCCCACGTGAAGCATTTACAAGAAAAGGCAGTCCGATGTCATTCAATTAACTTGGGACGATACAGTTCCTATGGAGCCCCTTTTATCATCTAAGTATAGTTCGATGTTGGGAAACCTGAACTCCGATCACGTGAAACAGAATTCTTAATCTGGATGGTCCAAGGGACGATGACGACGAAGGAGATAGTTATTAATTATTACAATTATTAGTTATCCCTCAAGCTCAATCGGCCATCAATCATCAGGACAAATAAAAGCAGAATTGAAAGTCTCAATACCTGCAATCTGTTGGGCTTGAGATTCCGTAAGCTTGGCTGCAAAGCCAGAGAAGCCGTGTTTATAACTGTATATAATAGACTCTGCGACCGCTTCTTTGCTGCAATTCCGAAATCCAAGTCACAGGAAAACTGCTCTCAATCGAACTTAACGGGCAGAATATCAATATATATACCTTCCAAGAACGGAAGTAAGCATGTGGTGATGTGAATCGGTGACGAGCTTGGGATCGTTGTGCTGCCTCTTTCCCATGTAAACAATGTGGACCTGTGATTTAATTTCCTGTCAGAATTGCTCAAAATTCCAAAAGAATTTCAAGATTTGCCGAGAAGAGAAGTGAAATTAGGGGTGGTTACTTACTTTGCTGCCGGCAACAACAGTCGGTCTCCAGATGCAATTCTCACCGAGAATTAACAGCAGAGGAAGTAGAATAAGTAAGGGATTTGGGTAGCACTTCTTCCCACCTAAAACCCACCCCATGACTGAGAGAAGAGATGAGAAGAGAGAGAGAGAAGGAGAGGGACCGATCGCGAGCTTTCAAGGGACTGATTAGAGCGGAAGTAAATCAGATAAGTGTGCGTATCTTCTGTGGAAGATAATCGTTCTGGATCTTTGTGGCACAAACAGGACCATTGCCTCAACAACGGTACTATTTTAAAGTCGCCACTCAATGATTGCTATTATTAATAAATAAATGAAAAGAGAGAAAAAGCTTTCAAAGAGGAGGAGACAGAGGGGATGAAGCGCCAGAGTTTTCCTCGTTCGGAGCGATGGGTTTTCTTTGCTAGGAGGTTTCTTTGAGCGAGGCTTTCTTCGTCCAATGTTGTCATTGCCGGGGTTTTCTTCATCCGAGGTTTCATCGCTCCGGCTGCTACTCCGTTGCCTGCTCTTGGTTTGAGATGCTTTCCTAGCGCTTGCGTGGCTAGGGTTTGTGAAAGGCATCGCGTGGCTTGGGTGTTCTACACCACGGCTGGGTTCTCCTCCGGCGAGAGCTAGCGCAAAGACTGGGTATCTTGCAATACTTCTAGGCAGTATGGGATAAAGGCTCCGATTTACAGGTTTGAGCAATTTATGGAATAAGAAATGGCTTCCGAGACGGCGGAATCTGAAGAAGCAGCTGGAGGTATCTTTGCGGCTGACCAGTTTTGGTGGGACCGGTAGGTACTACATTTTTTTTTTTGGGGTAAACAATCGGTAGCCACAGGGTTGAGCGGCGGGCCGTGTCGGTAGAGCCAGAACGCCAGCGGCCGGGGCCCTAGGGCCCAGGCGGGCTGGCCCACGGGCACACCCAACTTAAGCTAGTTGGGCCGCTGGGCACGCCCAACTTAAATAACCTAAATTCTCAAAAATTGTTGATAGTCGAACTTTACCCAACAAACTTAAAACATGTCTCTTTAACCACTAGAACATAACACCTTTTTGCATCAATAATATCATCATTAAATTATTTTAGCTAAAAATTAAGGATTTGGAAAATATAATTATAAAATCTCTTATATAATCAATCAAAACTAAGAAAATAATTAGGTATAAATAAGCCCAAAAAGCTGTTATAAAATCTCCAATTAAATATATTTGTTAAGTCTATAGTTTTTAATTAGACTACTTTAAGTCTCTAATGGGTGTAATTTATTTATTTTTTTGAGCAAAATCTATCCCAATAAGTGTAAAACAATTTTGTGAATAATAAAAATATTTTTTAGAATTTTTTGGGATTTAAAAAAAAAAAAAGGAGTTTAATACCCCTAGCCGACGGGCTCGGCCCGGCACGGCACGCCTGCTGGGGCGTGCCATGCCAAGCGAGGGGTCCCAGCAAAACGGGCCTGGCGTGTCGGGGCCCGCCGCTCAACCCTACCGGTAGGTACTACAAGGCACGCAAAAATTCTCTTCGTAACTTAGGTTTTGTTGATCAAGCTCTTTTTTGTTGTCAATACTTTTTTTTTTTTGGTCAATACTTTTTTGTTGTGAATATGAGGAAATCATTGTCTGTGGTTTGATATTAGTGCTGATCCGGTCTTTTCCCCCTGATAGGATTTTGTTTAGGTTTTTGGTTGTTTGTATGGTGTCTAACCGATGCTATGTATCTTTTGTGGTGGTGCGTAAAGTTTGGATTCATGATGCCTTCTCTAAATCTTGCGTATTTTAGGTTTGTACTTTGGTAAATATTGGAATTTCCTTTACTTACCTACTTCTTGTCTTGCCTTCAACGATGATAGGGGCAGTTATACTCTTAAGTGCAGACATACCCCTTAAAATTTTCTCTTTTATTTAAAATTTTTTATTTTATTGAAATCAAAACTTGAGTAAAATACTTAACCCAAGTAACAACCTAACCTTCCAAACAGATAATATATAGATGATATCAAGCAAAAAAAATTCATGAAATTTTTTTTTTTGTTATTAACAAGTAATAATCCTTATGTACAAACACTTCAAACAAACTACTAAAATTTAGAACATACTCCAGTTAGTATTAATGTAATATATTACATATAAATCTTTTATTTTCCAACTTGCTTTGCTCAACCTTAGAAAAGGGGAGAAAGAGAGAGAAAGAACCAAAGGAAAGTAACAAATAGAAGATTGATTTGGGAAAATCCAAAACAATGGGTGTGTTTGGAATGATTGTGAAAGGCATGTGAGCTGATTCATTGCTTCACATGGAGAGAGAGAGAGAGAGGGGGGGCTGGGGTGTTGCTCGAGGCCCTTTGATTGATTTTGATTTTGAGATTCTTGTTGGTTTTCCTTTCTTTTCCCCTTATTCTATCTACCCATATTATTGTATATTCTCTAACGAGAGAAGTAGTAGCAATCCTTTGATGGTAACTCATTTCTTTGCTCTTTGATCAATTTATTTGCATGTATCAGCTAGCAAGCTTGTTATACTTTAGCCTCTACTAGGATAAAGTTGCCTTTTAAACTAGATATTTCTTGTTCAACTCTCACAAATGTTGACACAATGAGAATCCTTGTTCATTTTTTTGAAGATTACCATTGACGAATAACAAAAAATGATGTAAAAGAGTACATCCAACAAAGATAAAAAAAAAACAAGTAGGAGATGAAATGAATGAGAACGGTTAAGTACCTATTCTTATCCCCTCAAATGCGTTATAAGTTTTATATAAGACTGTAAATTGTGTGTAAATTCACTTTTATAAAGGTAATTACTACCTAAATAAACATAGAATTTATTTACTATATTGACGTAAACAGAAAATGTTTTTTAATTCCTAGCAGAAATTTTCGTCCTAGGTTGGATGAGGATGCGTCCACATCTTCGCATTTATCAGAAGCAAGGCCGCGCATTCATCTAAGAAATGCGTGGTAATTTTTTACGTAAGTATTATTTATATTTATTTACATATAAGAAAATATATTAGAAACTATGTGAATATTTTCTTACACTTGTTTTATGTATTTACCAAATATATGAACACAATTTACTATTTAAATAGAAAGAAATATTTTGAAGAGCAAATGAAGGTGGCACAAACAAATGAGAAAGAGAATATAGTCCATAAGCCATTTTCCCTTAGCAAGGTGATCAATTCTGACCTATGTTTCTACGCTTTTATATCATTTGGTTTGTCTTGATCGAAAATTTATTTGCTATTGTTCTTATCTAACTTTGCCTCACAGATGACTAGAAAAGCAAAAGAAGTGTGGGATACGATGCCATCTATAGAAAAAGAAAAATTTTACCAATTGGCAAAGGAGGAGAAAGCTAGATGCCATGCTAATATTATACCCAAACCATTGAAGAGTAAAGCAAAGTTTAACCATTTGTTATTTTTAAGAATAAAAAATTTTAAATTAGACGTAGTCAATTATTATTTTTCACCATTAACATGACATTATATTCTTAATGTATGTGATTTTTGAAACAAGATGTTCCTCAAAACGTTTTTTGAGATACATAAAGGACCTTTTAGATGATCAAAATTTGGCAATCCAAGATACAAGATTTGGGCATCTCTTAAATATTAGATGCTCTGTTTTGCAAAGAGAGAGCTTTGTTTATGGTTGGTTAATAGAGTTGATGTAAACCGTTTATCTCTAGAGTTGGAGGAAGGTAGCATAGCAATGTCCTTACACGATGTTAAAGATGTTTTCAGAATACCATTAGGTGGTAATGATATACCAATGCATGGGTCGAAGGAAAATATTTTAGAAATTCGGAAAAGCTTCAAGATGGATATATAGGCATGGGGTGACATTTAAGCATTTAGAGGATTACAAGAAGGATTTAGCTTTTGGTACAGATTTCAAAAGGTCATTTGTCCTTTTCACATTGGGTGTACTGTTATGCCCTAGTAAAATATTGTAGTATGAAGTTTTTGCATGCAGTAGTAGATGTCTCAATATTGACAGAGTTCAATTGGAGTAAACTTGTCTTGGATGCCTACTATTCTTAATGGTGAATTGATTCCGTGTCTTGTGTTTTAATTTTATATTTTTTTAATTTTTTATAAGGTAATATACTTAATTCATATTGACATCTATCTGTATTGACATCTATATGTAGATTTTCTATCTGAATTGTGTTAAAGTTGGGCCATCTATGGTTGATGCATGCTCCCCACGCTTAGAAGCTTGGGGTGATGACAAAATTAAGAAGCAAGATAAGATAGAAAAACAACTCGGGGAATATGGTAAAGGGAAGGTACGAAACCATGTTTTAGCATGTAAGATAATTTAATTTCAATATATATGAATCTTATTTATGTTTGTCTAGAACTTTATCTAACACACTATTAAGTTGTAAATGTATTTTGAGGAATGCTTTACATGGTCTTTTATATTGCTTTAATTATAATATATTATAAATGTGTAGATTTGTTCAAACATTTCAAGTCAACCTACAAAGGATAGAGAGCCTAAAGGAGGAGGTGCACCATCTTCAACAAGTGATGCAACATGCGATGATTTAAAAATTTTTGATCAAGTAATATTGCTTTATAAATAATATATTTGAACATGCAATTATTTTTCATTAAAATCATGAATTTATAAGAGATACTTTATGTTATGTAGATAATACATGAGTTAAGATCTCGTGTGACGAGCTTAACGGACAGAATATATATACCTTCCAAGAACCGAAGTAAGCATCTGGTGATGTGAATCAGTGACGAGTTTGGGATGGTCGTTTTGCCTCTTCCCATGTAAACAATGCGGACCTGTGAGTACTTTCTTGTTAGAATTACTCAAAATACCAGAAGAATTTCATGCTTTGCAGAGAAGAGAAGTGAAATTAATGGTGTGTGGTTACTTCGCTGCCGGCAACAACAGTTGGTCTCCAGATGCAATTCTCATCGCGAATTAACAGCAAAGGCAGTGGAATAAGTAAGGGAATTGGGTTGCACTTCTTTCCACCTAAAACCCACCCCATGATTTTGAAAGAGAGAGAGGGAGGGAGGGGAAGGGAACGATCGCGAGCTTTCAAGGGACTGATCAGACTTCAGAGCGCGCGGAACTAAATCGGATTAGGAGGCATATCTTCAGTCGAACAGACAGAACCGTTCTGGATCTTTGTGGCACATTGCGTCAACAACGGTATTATTTTGAAGTCGCCAATGATTGCTATTAACTTCTTGTTCTTTGAAGAATATAAGAAGAAGAATCCCCCAAGGAATTCAATTATTTAAGAATCGATGTGGCCGTTTCAGGAGAAGTTGACAAAACACACCACCCAGTCTCGCATACAACATTTATTTAGACTATTTTTAGAAACATTTCAATTAGAATTCACCATTTTAAATGAGATCAATTTTAATATATTGTCTTCTTTTCTATCTCATAGAAACATATAATTATCAACCTTTTTTTCTTTTTGTGAATCTAGAGTTTTTTTTTTTTTTTGAACAATTAACTCATTTATCCTAACAAGGAATATTTCATCTTTGCTTCTGTCCTCTATCACCTGGTGTTCATTAAGTATTCATTTCTCTTCTAACAGAAAGTATAGAATATAAATTCAGTCTTCTCTAAGTTACACACTTTTACTCTGAATTGTAATGCTATTTCTTAATGTATAAATATAAAATATTTAAAATTTTTTAAACATCAAATTTGCTCAAATCAAACATATCTTCGTAAGTTGATATTATTAGAAAGATCTCAACAAAAGCTATCAAAATATAAAAAAAATTTTTGTTTGTGATATGATTATCTTACAATTAAAAAAATAGTAAAATATATATATATATATACATACACGTAGAAGAAAATAATCTAACAAATATAGAAAAAGATTTAAATAATTGGATAATTCCCAAAATACCAATTGATCAAGTTTATAAAAAGGTAGTTTCAAATTTATTTCAGATTATACAATTAAAATAGTAGAACAAACTCTCATTAACAAATGAACATGAAAAAATCCATTTGTTAAACCAAAAAACTCTAGAAAAATATAGGCAAAAATACAATTACATACATATAGGAATGATCCAAGTAGCTGTCAAACCAAGGATAGTAAGTAAGGATTTAGTTTTTTAATCATAATATATATATATATATATATATATATATATATATATATATAGTATTTTTATGACTCAAAAGAGATCTTGGATACTTTTTAAATATATGGCATGGATTCAATGTCATTAAAAATATATAAATGTACGAAATTCAAGCAAAATAAATTGCTAAATGATTTTTATTTTAAAATTTTTTTAAACTAGTGTTTGTATACAAAATGTGAAAGGGCACTCTTTTTTTTTTCCCCTTCTTATTTGTTATTATTCTTTATCAAAGCATTAAAAGACTGATGTAACCCCATAATGTTGGTTATGCTCTCATTTTATTTGTAGAGAGTTATCTTCTTTAAAATGGCCGAAAGGGACCATTCTCCCAGAATATAGAGAAGGGTTTTATATCATAATGCAAGTCACTTTGGAGAGAGAAAAAAAAAAGTTTGATCCTTGATATGCTTTCTCGGATGCTTTCCATAGGTAAAGCAACTCTAAAGTGGGTATATTCTAACAAAGAGGGTATATGCTAATATAGTACTATATTTCGACATAAAGGCCAATTAATCATTGAATTCAACAAAATCAATAGAAACCGAACTTGCTAGATTTGTGCTTGGCATTTACGGTCAAAAATACCCCCGACTAATATTTCTATTTACGTCTCTAATAACTGTAGGAGATAGTTTGATAACTGTTTATCCTTTTGGGTTTTTTACAGCAACACCCCTTGAGGTTCGGGTAATGGGCACTCGCTACCCCTGTGGTTTAAAACTGATCACTTATAACCCTCGAGTTTTATAAAACAGTCAATCTCTACCCTTACCGTTAGTTGGAGAGCAACGGTGTTAAGTATTAGATTTTTAAAGACCAAACTACCCCTCCTTTCTTAACAGTGACCCGCCCCTTTCTCTCAGAAAACCCTTCTCTCACAAAACCCCTCATTCAACGAACCCTTCTTCTTCTTTCTCTCTTGTTATTGGTTTTGTTTTTGGATTGGTCCCCTCCAGAGATTCTCTCCTCAGAGAAAACAGAATAGAGATTAGAACTCATACACGAATTGAGATCAGCCACTGCTTCCAAGATGGAGCAGGCCTTGGTGACACAAGGTGGAACCATTTATTATGAAGAAGGCACTAGAATGAATGCTATTGATAACAGTGAACTCACCTGAGATTGCAAATCAGAGGGTTTCTTCATCAGAGCAATAGTGGCATCCTCGTTTTCTCTGTTCCTCTTTGCAGTCTTGTTACAGTTCTTCTGATCTTGAGATTTCAGTGCATTTTGTTCATTTCTGAGAGAATTGTTGTCAATGTCACTCAATGGGTGTCTTCTGTGAGGAGAGTGCTATGCCTTTCTTGAAGAGTTTCGGCCGACAAACGCTTGTTGATGAGAAGTATTGTCGTGCAACAAAATGAATTATTCAGAAATAAAATCAAACTGCAATGCGACGTCAATTTAGGATTTCATTTTGTTCTTTTTCCACTAATTGCGTAGTTTTAGGGCTCTGATCACAAGTGTAGTTAGTTGACCTATGTTTGCAAGTTTCGAAGCCATGAATTATTTGATACATGGAGGAGGCTTTAGGAGGGACAAATTGTAATTTAAGGTGTTTCGAGTGTGGGTATTGAGGAGTGAGTCGGAACATGACTGATTTCCCGCCGCTGCAACACAAGCCGGAAAGCAATGATGCCACTACTGAATTTCAATGGGGATTGGAGGAGTTGATGCGGGGTCATTGGCTTCCTGTAGCTCCACTCGCGAGCAGGAGGATGATGACAATGAAGGTGATCAGCTTGTGCGCCGGAGACGACGATCAGATCTTGAAGGTGATGATTTGGCAGAGTCTTCTGCTGCACGGAGGCGTCATTCCCGTATACTGAGTAGATGGGCTGCCCGGCAAGCTCAGGAGATGTTAACGACTATTGAGAGGCGGAATCGTGAGTCTGAATTGATGGCTCTTGCAGGGTTGCATAGAGTCTCAATGCTTACGCTTGTTGATGAGAAGTATTGTCGCGCAAAACAACTACTCTAGCATTATTGGCAGGAGACAAAGATCGAGGTGACGCCGCAGACCTGAGACCCGCCTCCCCATTTCTCTTCGTAGATACCCTTTTGGATCCCGTTGCAGATTCTGTGATTCCAGCAGCTGGTCTTGTCCCTTGTGTAAACAGAAGCAGGGACTGCAACCATCTTTCCAGGCCTAGATTTTTCGGAGACGGAGGTCGGAGCTTCAGATCTCCTACCGGGAGAGCGACTCAACCTTCTTCCACCACTTCCGCTTCTCCTCATCTCTTCACCTGAAGCAGACGAAGCACGATCTCTATCGCTGATAAGTCGTCTCTACTCGCCGGATGACTGTCAAGAGAGGTGGAAGAAGGGTTCGTTGAATGGGGGGTTTTGTGAGAGAAGGGTTTTGTGAGAGAAAGGGGCGGGTCACTGTTCAGAAAGGAGGGGTAGTTTGGTCTTTAAAAATCTAATACTTAACACCGTTGCTCTCCAACTAACGATAGGGGTAGAAATCGACTGTTTTATAAAACTCGAGGGTTATAAGTGATCAGTTTTAAACCACAAGGGTAGCGCGTGCCCATTACCCAAACCTCAGGGGGTGTTACTGTAATTTACCCTATCCTTTTTTTTTCAACGTGTATCATGTGTGCTTTCCCTTAATACACAGCAAAAGAAAAAGCAGAGTTTAAAAGTTATAAATTGTAATATGTTAGTTTTTCTAGTATTGGGCATGGGTTTATTATATAAAATGTTAAGAAACTACATTTACCTCCCTTTTGCTTCGTGACAAGTGACAACTACAAAAATTTCCCTTAAAGTTTTTGAAATTACAATAACCTCATTTGTTAATAGGGATGGCAATAGGCAAGGTTAAATGGGTATCTAAAACCGCCCTTGATAGTTAGGGTTTGATATTGCCAAGACCAGGTTAGGAGCAGGTTCCAATTTTGCCAAACTTGCCCAAGCTTGCTCCGAACTTGACATTATTCAATTAAATTATATTATATAGAAAAAAATACATATTTAATGAAGGAATATATTATTATTTAATTATTTCATTTAATAACACATATTTTTCTTTTTTCTTTTTTTACAATTTTTAAAGCAATTAGGTCAACCCCGATCTACCCAATTACCAACCCAATAGGGCCGAGTTAGGGTTTGGTATTAACTACACACCCTTGTAAGAGTAGGTTCAGGCTTACCATTGCCATCCCATGTGTCATGGTAATGCTAACCAAATAAAATTTAACCATTTTACCCCTTGTTAATTTTTCATTTAAAGTAATAAAAACTTAAATGATAAAATCAGCCATATTTTTAGATTGATTATTAATCTCTTCAAACCTCAAAAAAATTATTTAAAAAATTGAAAAGTCCTAAACTTTTTGGACTTATAATAAGCATAAATTTGTGAAAAAAAAATTCAAAAATTTTAATAAAATTAGTCTACAAGAAAAATTTTTAATAAGATTGGCATGCACGAGAAAGACATGCAGCAAGCAACAAAACCAAAAGAGAGATGCACAGAAAGACAATAAAATCACAAGAGAGAAATTTGTAATTGTCACAGACAAGAAGAGAGACAAGTGTAATTTTCTGTAAAATATAATACGGATTACAGAGCGATGTCCTGACACATATAGAGAATCGTGTCCCTTATCTGGGTTCAGTTCAAAACGTGTATCGTGGTCCTCTTTCTTGCCTTTATCTTTTTCTTTCCCTCCTGTCATCCCGTGCCGCTTGTCCGCTTTTCCATTGTGACTCGCCTTACGGTTCCTTGCTCTGCGAAAATTAATTTTTAATGATATTTTTAAGTAATTGAGATTCAGCCGATATTAACATACAATGTATCTTTATTAAAATAATTAATTTTGAGTAATATTTCAAAAATATCTCCACCACTCCTTCAAATGATTTGCACAAATAATTCTTGAATGATATTCCAGAAATATCTCCATCAATTTATTTGCACAAGTAATTCATCACTCAAATGATTTGCACATGTAATTCAACACTCAAATGATTTGCACAAGTAATTCTTTTGTGATATTTCAGAAATATCTCCATCAATCATTATTTGCACAAGTAATTCAATCAACGCATATGATATTAGAGTAACCATGAAAAATCGTTTAAAATTAATTATGTCGATGAAGGTAAATTAAATGTTAAAACTCAAAACGTTAGTGACTGATTTTTAATTATTTTTAAAATATCACTTAAAAATTAATTTTTCCTTTTCTCTCTCTCTCCTTCTTCTTCGTTTGAGCACATTATGACCATAAGTAATTATATCCCTTGCCTTTCTCGTTTTCTGTGTACTTTTAATCTACCCAGTAAAAAATGAATAATCCGCGGCGTCGAGAAGGCGAGAAACCGACTAAGCGAAGGACCCATTTCTCCGGCCCCATATTCCTCGTCAATTAAAGCAAGCTACAAACCGGGACTACAAAACCAGGTTACCAGTCCCGTAATGCCTCACGTAGCAACTAGCAAGAGATCTCAGAGTCACAGGCTAATAACTTAACGGGAGGTGGCAAGTTACTTTGACTGCCTTGCCTTATCTTAGCTAATCCTTTTTCCCAAAGCAATGTTCATGATTGATTATGAATTTATGATGAAGGTGAGTACAAACCAGGGATTAATCGATTCGGCTTGATTCTGATCGATGCAACCCCACACGAGTGTCGGTACATCTGTAAATTTACTACCGTTACCAAAAAAAATCTATAAATTTACCTCACGCCAAAACTGTACTCTCATACGATCAAAGGGCGATTACGTCTTTTTTGATCGTCCACCACCACCAGGCACCGGCAACCAGAGTTAAGATGAGCTCGGAAAACAAACCCCGCGGGTTACAATATCACCCAAACATTTCCTATAAATACCGAAGGAGCCCTCTCCCTCCCTCAACACCTCCTCTCTTCAGTCTTATCTGTCTCCAAACAATGGCCTCCTCCTCCTCTTCTGCTTTTCCGCCTTCCCTTCTTCTCTTCTTCACTCTCTCTGTTCTTCTCTCACTCTGCGCTCCAACCCGAGCTCAGTATCCCGGACTCATGCTCACAGTCGTGAACAACTGCCCTTTCCCCATCTGGCCTGCAATCCAATCCAACGCCGGTCACGTCGTTCTCGAAAGGGGTGGTTTTGCTCTCCACCCTCTCACCCACCGCTCCTTCCCTGCCCCCACCCAACACTGGTCCGGCCGTATCTGGGCTCGTACCGCCTGTACCTACGCTAATGGCCACTTCTCCTGTGCCACCGGCGACTGTGCAGGGCGTATTGAGTGCAACGGCGCCGGTGGGGCTCCACCCTCCACCCTGGCTCAGTTCAGCCTCCACCACGGTCACAACGACCGCTCCTCTTACGGCGTCAGCCTCGTTGATGGGTTTAACATCCCCATGACGGTGACGCCTCACGAGGGTAAGGGGGTGTGCCCGGTGGTGGGCTGCAAGGCGAACCTGCTCCAGACTTGCCCGGCGAACTTGCAGCTCCGGAAACCGGCGGGTCACGGACCGGTGGTGGGGTGCAAGAGTGGGTGCGAGGCGTTTGGTACGGACGAGCTCTGCTGCAGGAACCATTTTAACAGCCCGCAGACTTGCAGGGAGTCGAGCTACTCTGCATTCTTCAAGCACGCGTGCCCCGCCACTGTCACCTATGCGCATGATAGCCCTTCTCTAATGCATGACTGCTCTTCACCCCGTGAACTCAAGGTCATCTTCTGTCACTGAGCAAATTAATCACAGAGCAGCTGAAGAAACCACAGAGAATCTTCCTTTTCCGGTGGCATTTAGCTAGCTCTCTGTTCAAAACCCAGTGTGCCTCTGTCTTGGAATAGTAGCATGTTCTTGTTTGATAATGTTTTCTCCTGCTATGCATCGTGTCTAGAAAGGTCCAAGTGAAGATGTATTTGTTCGAAAAGCCTGTTTGATTTGGCTTTTGGATGATCGTATCACAGAGTAAATCCTTCTGTTTTTTCTTTTTTCACTTTTAATGAATTCAATCTCCTTTATATTAAGCAACGCATCCGACTTAAGGGCAATAAGGCTCGTGAGACCAATCCGCTCTTCGAAGGAAAAAAAAAAAGGCAAGCTCGCGCCTTGGAAAGGTTAAACTTCGTTAATTTTTATATTAATAAATTATAGAAACTTCCTTCAGGTTTGCACTAATTACAAATTCTCTTTTAACGATTCTAAAATATCACCGTCCACACTCACCACCCTCAATTAAATTGTTGTATCGTTATCCAATTTTTTTTATGGAGAAGGCTAATATCGGCAAACTTTTTAATTATTAATTTTTAAATTTATTCTTCAAATTAATTTTTTTTGGATATCTAAACTACCATAAAAAGGAATTGTGAAGATTATTTCAACCCCAAATTGACCCTTACTTTAAACTTAACCCCTTTAATCTCCCAAGTAATTGGTTACAACTATTGTTTCCTACGTCCTTTACTTGTACCCTTATTTACTTTTATCTCCTAACGTGTAATTCCAAAAGACCTTATTTTTAATTCTTTTTTGCTTTGATCTACCAATTAATTGTACATTTACATAATTCCCTTGCGACGCGCATTGCGTTTGCTTTTCCCCTAATTAGAAAAATGAGCAAAGAAAAAGAAAAGGTAAGTTTACAGAAAAAGAAAATTAGAACTTAAAAAAAGGGAAAAGGAGTTAATTTTCTCATAAAGAAGAGGGTAATTAAGGGAAAAAAACAAATAAAACTTGAAGTATAATAACGGACTTATTTTTAACGACGAAACTTTGTTATTTTAGGCGAAGGTATGTGTTGTTAGTGCGTAGGATTTAGTTTTAAGTAAATATAATTCAAATTCAATCATCAAATTTGTAGTAATTGAAAAATAGTGATACTTTTTTAAAATAATTGAGAACAAGTGTTATTTTATGGTTGAATTTCTTGTAAACCCGAGTCAAAGATTTATAACAGCCTATTTATGTACTTGTACACCACATAAAAGGACTTGGCAACTTTGTCAATAGGCTTCCAATCATGGTTTCCTCGTTCTTAGACTTGTAACAAATAATTTACTGGCATAAAAAATAAAAAACCCATATTGAATCACTTGCAAACCTCATTTAAGGACTTGTAACGCTTTATTTGGTGTTCATTTTGGGAATTCACACCATGATTTGGAATGAGTTGCAAGGCTTAGGATAAGTTTCTGAAACAGAAATAGGTGTTTGATTATGAGTTGCAAACGAGTTTTCCTCAAATAATTAAGTTCAAAAAAATGCACTAAAAAAAGGAATCAAAATTATTTCCCGTTTTTGGATTTTGAAAGCTCATTTTGCAAAAATATTGTGGAAAACTTTTGATATTTAAGAACTCTCTAAAGGATATACTTAAAACTTGTTATAAAAACTTTACATGACAAAGATAGACTTGTCATTAATGAAATATTCTTTTGAGTTAGAATATTGGCAAACTTGTAATATTTAAAATCTCTAAAAGAATGAAAAGTAGTTTAAAAAATGTTCAAACCCAACTTCTCTCAACTAGTGCAAACCCAT
This sequence comes from Buxus sempervirens, assembly GCA_947561395.2. Classification (NCBI taxonomy): domain Eukaryota; kingdom Viridiplantae; phylum Streptophyta; class Magnoliopsida; order Buxales; family Buxaceae; genus Buxus; species Buxus sempervirens. The sequence goes on along the minus strand of OX387183.1, from coordinate 56,949,543 downwards.
ATGAAGAATGAGCAGCTAGTGCAAACCCATCTGAGGAATGAGTTCATGAAATTCATTCTCTAGACTAGAAATGAACACCAAACAAGGCTTAAACCTATTTGAAAAACTTAAAAACAATGATGTCCTAACTTATAAACCACAATGAAAGACTTGCAATAGCCAATTATGGACTTGTAAACCTCATAAAACAACTTGCGCACAAACCTTGTTAAAAGACTTGTTACAACCATCTCCTCACTTGTAAAGCCCATTGAGAGCTTTTGCAACAGCCAATATATGGACTTGTAAACTACATAAAAGGACTTGTAAATCTCGTAAAAAAAACTACTAACTTGTAAATTAACCTCGTTAAAAACTTGTGACCATAGTTTGCTCCTTCAGATTTGTGTCATGGATATATGATAAAACTTAAAAAGCTCATTTTGATTAAAACTTAACCAATTCGAGTTTCATGGCAAGTCAAATCAAGTAAATTATTAGTCCTAGGATAAAGCGAAAAAAAGGAAATAAGAGAGGGACTATTGCACTTTTAGTTGAAGCTTTCACAAGATTGTGCGTAGGGTACTTTACAAAAATTACAATTAAACTACATAAGGTTTCACTTCTTACTTTTTAATAAATATGGGAAGATCTTGTGTATGCTTCAAATAAAAATGTAGATCGGAGTTCCATAGGACCTCATTTGTGACTGATTCTATATTAAGTCAACTCATTCATTCCGACCTATTTACTCAGCTGAATTGGATGATTTATTGTGGTGAATAGTTAACTCCAATTCAGGTCTTAATGAGTAGATGACCAAGTTTACCATAAAAGAAACTAATCCCGGCTAACTAACAAGTCATTAAATACTATTTTGTGAAGAAGACATTCTCATTAAACATTAATAATCTTTACAATCTCTAACTTAATTATCTAATACATATATTTTAAAGCAGAGTCTTAAAATACCATACTCTCTCTCTCTCTTCCACGTTGGCATGCCCTCTTCTTTTGATCTTTTTGAACTCACGTTAAAATAATTTATTTGTAATCAATAATTTTCTAAAATAGATAATATTTGATTTTTTCCTTATCTTTAAATTATTTCATGTATATCTTACGGTTCTCTCTTTTTGCAGTCCTAAAAAGAGAAACATAGCTTTTATTAGATAAAGTTATATGTTATTTAAAAAAAATATGTTATTAGAAAATATAAAAAAGAGACATCCAAGAAAAAAGATAAAACAACAGGATAAAGATATATGAAAACAAGACATGTAATTAATATAAAAAATATAGGCAAAAAATTACCAATAAACATATATTATGAAACACATTTTAATATTATATTAAATATGATAGAAAATATATGAAAAGGAGATGAGAAAAAAAAAGAAAAAGAAACATGGGTTTAAGATAAAGATATTAAAACAAGAATAGGGTAAGGCGTTTAGCAATAAAAAGCTATTGTGATATTCTTTGAATAATAAAAACTATTATAAATTATTTAGTAATATTTTATTAAAAAAGGGTTTCCCATGAGGACAGTAAAACAACTAGTTTATTCTAAGAAAAAAATACAATTTAATTTTAATAGCACAGCGAACCAAATTTAATAAACAAATAAAAGAAGAAACGGATACAAAAGCATATGATATATTTCGAATTGATAGAGTTGCCCAACGAAAAAAAAAAATTATTTTTAAATATTAGGCATAATAATCTAGGGACTTGCAGATGACTTTTCTTAAACGGAAACGGAAAGTAGAAAAAGGGCTCCCACGTGGACACGACACCTGGTTACCGACCACAGTCAATTTAAGAAAGATCATCGAGAGAAGGAGACGGGGAGGGAGAGGGAGTAGAAACCGTGTGTGAGAGGCCGCAAGTCCAGCTCGGCAGCTCCTATGCTAATTTGGAGTCCTGGACATTCCGTACTCTGCATCTCTTTCACTTTCAGTTGGATTCACATATAAACATCCAACGGTGTGGGCTCATGGGTTTTACTGCCTTTCCTCTTCTCGCTTTGCATCCATAACTTTCCGGTTTAGAAATCCATTAAAGCTTTTAGTCTGTATCTACCATGGGTTCCGGTACGCAAGCGAGCCTTCTCCTTGCCAAACAACTTAAAGGTAAGGGGACGATAGAATTATGCTTTTTTTCCCACCTCAATCTTCTCGATTATTGTTCGGTTTCTAGGGTTTTCTGGATTAAGAGAATTTGCGATTGATCGATTCTCTTTGTTGTTTGGTTTCCTTTTCTTTTCTTTTCTTTTTTCTTTATTTCATTCCCTTTTCAGATCTATGTAAACATCCCGTCGATGGATTCTCGGCTGGTTTAGTCGATGAGAGCAATATATTTGAATGGAGCGTCACGATTATTGGACCTCCTGACACACTATAGTGAGTATTATGTTATTTTGGGTTTCTTAAGGGTTTGCTGTAACGTAGGATTGATATTCTTGGATTGTCCTTTGTTATGCTATATTATGTTTCTAACTCTTTAATCTCTCAGATTCAGTTATTTTCTGGACATGTTCGGTAATATATTATTGCTGTTTATTTATCAACACCTTTCTGCCTTTTGTTTTTACTTTTTATTCTGTCCATGTTTGCAAATAATTGGTCACGGACTCATAGATCAATCGATCTCTTGTGCTTTGAGACTCAAAAATTCTGTCCATACTGGCATATAATTGCTTCTGAAACAGCAGCGCTTTCTCTGGTTTTGATTATTTAGTTTTTTTCTGGTAGAAAATTTCATTTAGTTGTGGCTAATTCATTTGATATGTAATTTCTGATACTTCTCTTTCTGGTTTTACTTTTCTTTCACATCTCTATTTACGTTTCTCTACATGTTGTATCATGAATGTGTCGAAGATGCTAGCTGTCTACTTTTCTTTTCAATCTCCTAGGGCATGGATTAAGATAAATGCTTGTCTTTTAGAGTACTCTGTTTCTTGCTTGGTGTATGATTTCTTATTTATACTCTCTAAATCTTCTAATAACAGCGATGGAGGCTTCTTTAATGCTATCATTAGCTTTCCATCCAATTACCCAAACAGTCCTCCAACAGTGAAATTTATGTCGGAGATGTGGCATCCTAATGGTAAGGAAGTCATCAAACCTCCTTTTTTCTTTAGTTATTTGTTATGATGGACCAGTATTAGAATGTTGTACTGATTGATGTGTGCGTGTACCACAGTTTATCCTGATGGGCGGGTGTGCATATCAATTCTTCATCCTCCTGGTGAGGATCCAAATGGCTACGAGCTTGCAAGTGAGCGCTGGACTCCAGTGCATACAGTAAGTTTAAACACTTCAAATCAACTTTTGATGTCCTTTATGATGCAGTTTTCCATTTTTATTATTTACCACTTGTTAGTGAAGATGTTGATATTATGTAACTACTTTAAACTTGAATTTTTCTTTGTTTTTTAATTTGTATGCCATTTTCTTATCAGACCTGTTGAATTCGTTTATATATGTCTCTTTATTTATTTGGATTAGATATTGTTCAGAAATTGCAAGCTCTTAAACCAGTTTCTATCTGATCACGTCTTCATTATGAAAGTTCAAATATGCTAGATGACTAAACATACTGGATTAGCTACAGTAGTTGAGGGCTTGATTTGCTACTCAGTCATGGAGATCCATTAGATTATATCTAAACTTATATGTTTAAAAAATGTATATATATGATTATGGTTTTTCCCTTTATTTGGTGGAATATGATTACAGATTTGACAAACATAACGATTTGAATAAAAATTTTCTCTACTGATTCTGGTGAGAAGTATTAAGACAATTTTAAAGACACTATTTGATTGGGAAACTTTGCCAATTTTACTAGGACTAACAAGTATAGGTACTTCGATAGATGCTTTGATCATTAAAACTGCTTACTGGTGTGTGATGGTCATGTGCTAAACTCCATATTGATGCCAAAAAATTGTAAGAGCTTAGAACAATTGATGCCATCTATATTTTGAAGAGGTTTATCAAGTTTTTGTATTTTTGTCAGTAATAATTTTGTGATGTGAACTTGATTTGTAATTCCCAATCAATTTATGGTACAAGTGAGCAAATTTCTGTATTTTGCTACATATGTAAATACATATTTTTTTTCTTTTTTGATAAAGAAATATATTGGAAGATGAGTAATGAAAGATTTTATTAGAACTTTAAGGTGGAAAGAAAAAACAGTGAAGGAGTTAAAATTAGAAAACCTGCGAACAAGGACATATGAGCAAAATATACAAGCACCCACCCTTTATCATAGCTGATTGCACCTTTCCTGAATTGGTCCTTGCTTCTTTTTTTTCCTTTAATCCCCCTTTTTTTAAATGCAACTGGAACAATTTTTCAAGGGAAGAAGTTTTGATATGTTGAGGAATGCTCAAATGGGGAAAATGATTGGTCAATTGAATGTAAAGTTGATACTTTGAGGGGGGAAGAGAGAGGTAAGCAAGCACAATAGGGAAGAAAGGTTAGCCAGAGGACTAGAGTATGTTAACTGTTAAGAGAGGGAAATGAATTAGTCTTCACTAGAGGGGAAGGGTTAGCAATTTATTGAAATGAATTGTTTTAGATGATTACAACCAAAAGCTGATAGAAGCCTTTCAACATTTTTTTTTTTTTTGGATAATGACATAGAACACACTTGCTTTCTCATGAGTACATGCATTGGAACATGGAAACAAAACATGAATAAATAAAAGCATATAAATCACCCAAATAAGAAAACAAAAGATCTCGCATCATCCCAGTAGCATATCCTCAAAAGACAATCAGTTAGATTGTGTCTCCCTCCTGTGTCCACTCCTGGTCAATATATTAGCCAGATCATTGGCTGATTTAAGCACAATTATTGATGTGGCATACAATTTTTTTATAGGATTTGGTTAAAAAAAGTGATTTTCTAGGTTGTTTTTATTTTTCTAATTTTCAATTGCCATCGTCTCATGCAGACTTGCATGTGTGTTGGGGTCTGGTTGTGTGTATAGGCAGACTATTCTTATTAATCTAATTATGTTAATGTATACATTGTAAGCTAGACTGCTAGAGGCTCTATAATAATTTAGAGGCTTTTGTGTGTCAGGTTGAAAGCATTGTCTTGAGTATCATATCTATGCTGTCAAGTCCTAATGATGAATCTCCTGCAAACATCGAGGCTGCGGTAAGTGGAAAACTGTATTATTTTCACATTGTTTATATTCTTTCTTTTTTATTCTAATTAATGTTTTGCACCGACTTCATTATCTGATGGATCATTTTGTTTCCTCCCATAGTTGTAACATTTTTTGTTTGTATGAATGGATTATCAAATCATTTGAGATTGGAGGTTGGAGTATATTGATGAATTGGAAAGTTATTTTGTATTTTTTCCAAGAACCTTGGAGAGGGTGGTAGTTAGTGGGAAGAGGTACACTAGAACTAGAGATATGGGGGAGTCTGGAATAGCTATACTCGTATGATAAATAAAGGAGATGAGATGGCTTAGCCACATGCTGACCCTTTGATAGGGTTGAAAAGAGTGCATGGTTTGAGTGAAAGGCTTGGGGGAAAGATAGCTGAATAGGCTGTCAGTGGATTTTGTAACAAAAGATGCCTTAACGCAGCCTAATTGAAGATATGGCTATTGAGAGGCTGGAATTTATTTTTCAGTGTCTTTCTCTATTGAGTGCTCACTCAAAATTGAGTATGAAATGGTTGAACCCTAGATTCTTACCAAAAGAAATATATTAATATAGGAATTTTATATATCATCTAAAACTGTCATATTTTATTAGATGTCAATTTATGCTGTTGGAACAAGTAAAAGACGAACGAGAAGAAATCCACTAAGTGTTTCACTTGAACTCAAAATGCTGCAGTTCTCAAGTCCTAAAAAGCTGTTCAACCCAATTAGAAGGAGAATGGTGGTGATGCTACTTGGACTTCCTGGAAATAATGACACTTTGTCAATTAGATATGATCAAAGAGTGATAATAGATTGTATAAGGTTTATTGTTTTGATGTTATTTCCAAGATCTAATTGAGATATTGAGCGTGAAAATGCAGAAGATTCAACTTGTAATGCTGTAGATTTGAGGTGTGTCTTTCACTTTGATCCAAACTGACAAATATTGGTGTATTCTGTTTCCTTAATTGCAGAAGGAATGGAGAGAGAGTAGAGACCAATTCAGGAAAAAGGTTGGCCGTTGTGTGAGACGGTCTCAAGAAATGATATAATCGGCTGCCAGACAACTGCTAATGCGTCATTGCCGTCAACACGCTAAATATATTACATTATTTGCATAGAAGACCAGATCAAGGTGCAAAAAGTTGGTCCTTGCATAATTCCAATTGTCGTAATCATGCCTTATACCTTTTCCCCGTCTCCAATGTCCAGGCAATCTTTAGAAGTTGAAATTTTGTGCATTTAAATTGGTTTGTCAATTTTCTTCTGTTTTCAATAGTCTTGCTTTATGAATTTCAGAAGATTGTGGAGCATATGGAAATAATTTCATAAATGAACCCCCATTTTTGTTAGCGTCCAACTTTCTGAGCTTCTCTTCTTTTATATGTAAATAGGTATATACCTCTGTGAGTGTGGACACTTTTTTATTAAATTCTTTAGCTCTGGTCACTTGTACTTGGCAATCTGGACAATTCATATGAACAGAGTCTGGACGGGTTAAGTGGACAAATAATAAAACTCACCCCCAGCGAGGGGAAGGGAAGATACTAAACAAATATTAACAAGTAAATCTTCACGGAGGCTTTTGTAATTTACGAATTAATTTTAAACTTTCTTTTTTTTTAAATCAAATGGGATATTAAACATCTGTTTTGTGTTTGACATCGATTTAAAACTTTTCTAGGAATCAGCACGGATTAGAGAATAGATCCACAGGGCAAAGGCTAGAAAAAGGAATTAGATTAAAAGTAAACAGAGGAAGTGGGGGGTAATTTGGTTGTACAAATGAGTATGCTTATGAGATATAAATTGTATTATTTGAGAGCCTTGTATTTTAAAGACTGCTAAGAGGATTTTGTAGATTGTTAAACAAAAAGTTGCATAAAAGCCATGTTATTATTTGGTTGTGATTGTGGTAAAAGCAAGTCAGCAACCATTACAACAGAGAGTCTTCTCTCTCAGTGATGTGTTGGCGGGGTAACGTAACTGCCCATCCGAACCACGATCCCGTCGATGTCTCGGACGTACCCCACCGTCTGACCCCACTCCTTCTCCTCCGGCTCTCTCACCGGCACTGCTCCGTTCTCAATTGCCCTCTGCTCTCAAAAATATGAAAAAGGGCAATCAGAGAGGATTACATTGTAACAGATATTGAATACCAAATGTGAAGGAGAGAGCGAAATTAAGGACCTTATAGGCGGCACCGATATCTTTGTAAGCGAAGCAGACCTCAACGGGGGCCCTCCTCCAACTGCCGGAAGGAGGTGTCTGAACGGTGCCGGTGATTTCATCCGTCTCGTGCTGATGCACCGGAGTGAAGGCAATGGTAGTTTGGCCACTCTCCAGCTCTCCCCATCTTTGGGATTCGTCCAGTCGACGAACTTGGTGGCCGAAGGCCTTTGCGTAGAATTCCACAGACTTGGCTACGTCCTTCACGTACACCACCGTATACGCGAACGTTGGCTTCTCGGTTGACGACGCCATCTCTCTTTGCTTTCTTGTTGATGATGGTAACACCCAGACGAACAATAACAGAGTAGAGAGAGGAGGCTCATAAATAATATTTGAATTTGTCATTTTGTCTAGCCTTGATTAATAGTACATTACAGGTGGACAAGGGAGGTTTGTGAGATACATGACGCGTGGGCTTCCCTGCACAGAAAACTGCCACATTTCAGTAGATATTTTACCCCTCTTCTTCGATCCTTCCACGTAGTGTAGAGAAAAATTCAACAGATCTATCTAGACGTTAAAGTTTTCACGTCTTGATCGTTACCAACAAAAAAAAAAGGTTTTCACGTCTTGATGCTAGTCACTTTCGTTCATTGCGATTGTTTTCGAAAGAGAAAAGGGTGCGTGACTGAGGATCTGGAAGGATGTCTTTCGATCTTTTCAATCAAAACGCCGTATATGGTCAATAAATCATTGGGGTTTCTAGGTCTAAATTCACAAGAACGTATTCCATTTTGGTTTAGCCTGAAAGCGTATCTATAATTTTATTTACGGTTTTGAAGTTTTGAAGCTGCGCCGTTGAACTTAGGTCTTGCACCAAAAAAAATAAAGGGAAATTTGAATTTTAATGACAATTTTTTAAAATAATTTAGATTCAATCGGTCAATTCTTGGTAATTGAAAATTAGTGATATTTTTTAAAATAATTGAGAATAAATGTCATGAAGACTCTCTTCTACAAATACCCTAAAAAATACTACCCTAAAAAATACTTGCAAACCCTCTTTGTACCTAAATGAAGGTTTTCAAAATCTTTTGAAGACATTTTGAGAAGAAACTCTTTATAAACAGTAAAATAATATTGATTCTCAATCATTTTAAAAAAGTATCACTGATTCTCAATTACCAAAAATTGACCGATTGAATCTGAATTATATTGAAAAATGTTACTAAAAACCAATTTTAACAAGAATAAAACCTAAAAAAAAAATGAATGAAAGCTAGGGGAACGGTATTTTATATATGCCGCAAATTTTTTGTAAATAAAATTGTAGACAGAAGCTGCATAGTCTATCATTTGATGTTCCACCTTGCCCAAAGCCTCCTACCCACCTAGCCCAAATAAGAGACCGAACTCCAAAATTAATATTTGTCTCTGTTTGAGTTGAACCCGGCCTAAAGCCTATGTACAGCCGTAAAAATGGCTGTTGGATCGAAGTTCAGTTAGACTAAAGATCAAACCCCAATATTTTGGCTGATTTTATTCCTTATAAAAGCTTTAATTAGCTTTGTTTCTATTAGAACTCAACGCTATGATGTCGTAGACATCTAATTGTGGTTTTTCCAAGACGCCTTTAGAACTAAAGTGATTTATATTGATCAAATTTGGAGTCATTTGAGGGGTGCAAAAAATATCCAAAGTGGACGAGCTTAGGGCATTCTTTGTGCAGTTATGAGAAAGTTTGTGCTTTTGGGTATTACAGCTTTGTATAAAGTTGGGTTCTGTCTCTCATGCAAGTAACTTCATTTATAATTTTCTGTGGGTTCTGGTTTCAACTATCTAGTTGATTCTTTGTTTCCAGCAATATGTTCTCCCAACAAGGGTGTAGACCCCTTTAGGCTCTCTGCTAATTAATATGATATACTGATATACAGGTGAGAGCAAGGCAATCTTATTCCTAGTTACTGTTGTTAATCTCTAAGGGCCCTCATTGCTAATGAAATTTCGATCTTTATCAAACAAAAGAGAATGATACTGTTAATGGTTAAACAACGATGACATCTAAAAGTTTAAGCTAGTAGGTGATGTAACTATGTGTATCTATGAAGACCGATTCCGTGCCACTCAGTAGTTCCAGCATGGAACAGATGGATGGATGCACCTTTTCAATAGGGGTCCCACACGCCAAAATACGTCACTACCACTAGTAGTGGTATCACTGTACCACAAGATTTTGGCACTAGACGAATTGCGTTGGTATTATGGCCCATATACCTAACGTTATTATGGACCAGTAGATCTTCTGGCCAAGGGCTCCAGCAGATTTCAAATCTTAATCATTGAGACGGGAGGACAACAAGCACAAAACATTCTTGGATAGAAATAACTGTTGGGTCAAAAATTTCACCGCAGGTTGAACACAGGACCTCTATATCTAATGGTGTAACTATATTTCAAAAGGACCCAGCTATGGAACTTAGCAGATCGCCTATAACAACGGAAGATGACTCTACTTTGAAAAAATCTTGACCCATTCAGTTCTCACTGCGAGCTCTTTCTCCTTGGATGTCTTTGAGTCAAAATTTTGTATGTATGGGACCAGAAAATAATGTCTTTCAGTCACAATTTTGCGAAGAGTGCATCACTGTCACCAGTTGATCAGTGTAACCTCCTTGTCTAAATTCAGTAAATTCTCCTCTCCATGGCTAAACTGTTAACATGTTCTTTCCTTAACCGGGGACAACATAATACACACACAGCTACCTTATTTTGTTGTAATATGATGAATCTTACAAACATTAATTCTGAGAAAAGAAAATTTATCTCATTCAAACAGTTGCAAGGAAATATAAAGTAATAATTTTCTTCTCTTTCCTTTATTATATTTTTCTTTTCTTTTCTTGAATTCCAATTACTCTAAAAATAATCTTAGTGTGACACTTGCCTCCATAAATACCTCCCTTTGGTCATTACCTTGTCCATAAACAGTATCTACTAAGAGCTTGTCTTGTCATTTTTCAAAGACATAAATATCTTTTTTTCATCTTTCAAATGGTTTTACATATAAAAAAGGCCACAACCAACAATTAAGGAGTTCAGGATTACAATTACTGAAAGAAAGAAGAAAATCAAAACCCTATAAAAAGGGAAATTTTGGTACAAGAGATAATGCCAAAAATCAGGAAGAAAAAAAGAGACAAAAGCAATATTCAAAAGGCAGGAAAAAGGAAATTATTGCTATAGTCTTCAAACTTGATGCTTGAAAGGGTGTTCTTGGATTAAGGCCAAAATATATGGGTGTCCTAGTAATTAAGTAATCCATCATTTATGGAAATTATCAGGAAATCTAGGATATTTTATGGAAACAAACATAGGCCAAGTGTGGAGTGTGGAGTGTGGAGTCAGAACCCACCCACAAAGGAGAGTTTTATATCTGTAAAGTAAAACGATAAAATTATTAGGGCACTTTCATAATTTTAAAATCAAATTCTATAGAGCATTGATGTAGAAAATGTCAAGAAAAAGAGCTCTCGGTCTCTCCTTCCTCTTTGTTTCCTGCTCACGCTAAAAGGGAATAAAAGTAAGCCAAAAGCAAGTAAGAAATAAAGCAAGTCACAGAAGACATTCGTGAACACCCACAATCAGAAAAATGGATAATAAAGATTAAATTGCAAGGATTTTCTCCTTCTTCAGAGTGACTGTTGGCTACTGTTGCCTGTAAGAGCCTGTCTCCTTTTAATCTGCTTTCTTCTTTTCCCACCTTTCCTCCCCTTTTCTCTTCCTTCCTTTCCCTTTCTTATCAATCTTTCCCCCATGAAACCCTTTCCGTTTCTCGTGACTTCAACTCTCATACCCAGATCAACCCCATAAATTTTTTCCAGAAAAAAATATTCACGAAAGTTTTTTTCCCCCTCTGCGAATTGGTGTTTCTTTCTCATGACTTCTTCTTCTCCTTCTCGCAATCAATCTTTCTGTCTTAACCAACAAAGACGACGATGCGATCTCCTCCGCCCCTCCGAAACGGAGAAACTCCGGCTCCTTTCGGAATCGCATCTCCCCATTTCCACTCCACCGTTTCCGTACGAAAGCTCCGCCGCTTCAACACTCTGATACTCGTTTTTCGTCTCGCCTGCTTCTGTTTCTGCCTCGCCGCTACAATCTTCACCGTCACCAACTCCCGGGGCTCTGATTCCCTTAATTGGTACGACTTCGAAGCTTTCAGGTATCTCATTTCTACCATTATCCTTCTTACATTTTTTTTTAATAAGGGTTTTATGTTTTTTTGCCCCATCAAAGACTAAAACAGTAATGTTGTTCAAAAACTCTGCAGATTCGTTCTGGCTGCAAATGTCATTGTCGCCTTGTATTCGTTCGCTGAGATGGGAGCTTCGGCTTGGGAGATTCTGAAAGGAACGACTGTATTGCCGGAATTCTTTCAAGTCTGGTTCGATTTCGGCCATGATCAGGTCTGTTTCGCATCCTCGGTCCCTCTTAATTTTCAGATTAAATTACTGTATTCCAGAAAAAAGAAAAAAAAATTATTTTTCGGGGAAAGCAATCTTCGCATTTCGAATTTGAAACGTGGGGAACACGGTTCAGGTCTTCGCGTACATGCTACTGTCCGCGGACGTTGCCGGTACGGCACAGGCTCGGAGCTTGAGAGGAGCGAACATGTGTACAGGCAGGGATGCGTTTTGCGTCCAATCTGACATCGCAGTTGCTTTGGGATTTGCAGGATTCTTGTTTTTAGGGCTCTCGTCTTTGCTTTCCGGCTTTCGAGTCGTTTGTTTTATAATCAAGGGCTCTCGCTTTCATCTTTAGAAAGACGCAGGGGGTTCGTTCTTGCAATTTGGAACCCTAATCTACTAGGAGTAGAATTTTATATTCTTTTTCTCTGTGTGATGAGTTTGTGTATTATTACAAGTGTGAAGCGCATTAGAAAGATATATTAGTTGATGATTGTTTATGTGGGAACCGCTTTCTCATTTCTTCCTCTTACCCTTCAGGCAATTCTAATAAATAATGGCTAATTGATTTATTGGGTCTTATGTTTTATAATTTCTTAAGAAGTAACAGCTTTGTCAATAACATCCATTTTCACATTTTCATATCTTAGGGCATGATTCCTAACATCTTAGATACGTTTAATTTGCTTACATAATAACAAATAGTGGGTATGTTAAGTTCCTAATGTTTTAATATTTCCCGTCAAGTAGAGTGAATTTATTCCCTATAGTGTGCCTATTAATACAAGGAGAGTAAAAGCATGCACTAAGAAACTCTTTTGAGTAAGCAACTTTGGGACTTAGGTTTTGAGAACGAGCCTAGGGCTTTGAAAGAAGATCGTTGCGAAAGGGTTCCTTCTATCAAGGGTCTGCATTCTGGCGAGCAGCATCACTCTTCTCGTGTTCTCTACCTAGTTAGTGCACAATTTTAGTGACCCCCTGGCTTCGTGAGCAGTTGTACTGATGGAGCAATCCTCTGAAGTGGACAACGATGACGACACTTCTGACGAGGACGATGGAGATCGATTGCATCTGGATGGGTATAGTTGGTCTCTCTTATTGCAACCTAATCATCCATCCTCCTTGTTCAGTCTATGTGTTGTTAGTCAGTTGCCCCATTTGGAGGGGTTTTTTTGAGGTCTCCGCTGATGTTGGTGAGGTGTTTGGTCGCATCCTGTTGCACTTCGCCGTTGGACGCGGGGATTTGGTTTTGGTTTTTCTTTTTGGTCGGAGCCATGCATTTTCTTTGATTGTGTGTGATGCTTGGTTCAGTGACGCCTCTCTCACTCAACTCCTATTACAGCTCTCTCTGTTGGGATGGTTTCAAATTTCCGTATACTACCCCATATCTGATCGCGTCTCCAACAATGATCATCATACCCCTTTCCTTGGGTTCATTAATCCGCCGTCTAGCGGACCCCTATTCAAACAACTCCAATGGTGTGCCGTTGGATTTTGTGGCTTGTGCTTGTGCCACTAGTCTGATGCATTTATGCAGCTTTGTAATAGGTCTGTTTGGGATTCAAGCTGTCATGGTTTCTTGTATCTTTTTTGCTAATGCTTGTATATCTTATGTATCTACTGTTGTAAGCTATTTTTTTGTTGAATGAAAGAGCATAGGCTTGGCCTTTTACCAAAAAAAAAAAAAGGAAACTCTTCTAAGTGATGTGACTCCTCATTTTATTGCGAAAGAAAGACACATCAAATGGTATAGAAGACTTTAGGGATTTATTAAGATGTTTACATAACAACATGTTGATTAGTGGGACTAAACGTTTTTGGCCATGGAAAAGAATAATTTAGCCATTCTAGACTATTCGTGTGATACTCTTTAGATTAACCATGTGAACAGTATTTTAATTCATATGAGATTAATTACTTTATGTCTAGGTTTTATCATGTCAGTTGCCTACACTTTTTCAGCCCATAAACGTTCTATTAATACATATGTTAATATTTGTCAAGTCGAACTAATGTATATGTAATTTAATTTGAATCCTTATTTGTTTACAAATATAGTTACATCTTTCACTCCAGCTTCGTTGCAAGTGTCCATTTATATTAATGATGGACACTTCAGAGAAGTCATGTGGATTGTGGACAATATCATAACCGGCTAACATGCACAGTTTATAGTGAAATTCTACGGTTTGAAATCGGCTGCTGCTTTCTCCTGCTGCATTGCACACCATGTAATTTGAGTGAAATGTTGGCAAGTTGAGTATCTCGCAATTAGAAGTTTATTTGTATTGAAAATTTTAAAATTACAATAGTTCCTATATTTTTTATATTATTGAAAAATGTAAAATTACAATAGTTACTACATTTGTTACTCTCCATCCATGTCTTTTTAGGTCAACCTTTTACTTGTTTAGGTACGAGTTTGTCGCAAATAGAAAAAAAAATGTTAAACTCATTTTTAAATCCCAAAAATCGATTATAACGTAATTTTATTGGAATTGACCTTTCCTTGTTCGTCATTCCTTCTTGCTTTATGAGTATCCACTCTCGGGAAGAAATCGTCTATCGCATTTCCTTGAAATGGTCCCTGATGCGACCAAGAGATGTTGTCATGTGGAGCATTTCACAGTTAGTATTTTGTCATGTTGCCCCACTTAAAGACATTTAAAACAATGAAAAAAATACTGATCGTGAGTTGCTCCTATTACAACAAAGACCATTTAAGGGACAACAAAGACCATTTAAGGGAAAAGGCCACAGACGGTTTCATTCCCCATTCCCCCATTCTCCCGTGCCCGAGGACAAGCCCATCTACCAACTAGAACCCATCATATGAACGAGCGTGGAATGAGTTCCCGGAACCGATGCCAAACGACACCTTTGGTTTTACGAGTGCGCAATTCGCTCTATCACGTGCGAAGAGAGTGTCTTAATCGTCCATTTCTTCAGATGCTTTACGTTCTCACTGTGCTCCGATTCTCAACCTGATTTGCAGCGGGCATGTCCACCGTTGAAGAGAATGCCTGCGAGCTAGAAGGCATGACAAAGGAGGACTCTTCGTGGAAACCTTGCCAGGTGTCTTTATGGTGAGGGTTGGTTTCTTTGTTTTTTGTTTTTTGGTATTTTCCTCACTAAAAGATTCTGAGCTGGATTGCAATCTTCTCCTATGGGGAAATCCGAGGGATTTAATGCTATATTATTACTTAATCTTCTGAACTTGTCGATAAACTAGGTTTAAATCAGAACCTATAATGGATTAGTTGGCGTTCGGATTGCAGGCATTAGATGCGTGTTTCGTTTTTCCTTTTTTTTTTTTTTTCTTTTTCTTTCTTTCCGGAGTTTTTGCGTGTAATCTGTTGAATGTTTAGTAGCATTTCCTCCGATAGATGATAGATTGTTCTTCAAAAAGAAGATCGAGTGTATCCCCTTTGTATTTTATTAAATCGAATGACTATGCAAAGCCAATCGGAATTTTATTACCTGCAGTTCCTGCCATTCGACTGTTATTGAGATTCAACTGTAATTTTCTAGTCATCACTGTGAGTTATGTGATGCATAAAGAAATCATACCTCCTAGATATGGTATGTGTTGATTTTGACTTGTAAAACATGCATTCAGTTCCAGTGGAGTGGGTCTCCTCGTAAAATTCGGGAGCAAACACTTGCAACGCATTATATTTACCAAGGAAGAAGCGCTCACATGTCTTCGTTTCCGTTCCTGTCCTCTTCAAGGTGATGACTGTTCTCACATAAAGCAAGGAGATAATGTTCTTGCTGCAGATAATACCCATGGTGAAAGCCTATTTTTCGATGCTGCAGTGGAAAAGGTATGGTTCATCTCACTTGCAGATTGATTGTTGTTGGGAAACTTGCAGCAAAATAGATACAATTTGGTGCTGATGTTGTAATGGTGTGCTTCTTAAGCTTAATTTTTGCCTGCGGCTCGGACTAATTGATGTGGTCTACTTTTTTACTTTTCACAGTTCATGACAAAAAGATAAGATGAGTGAATCTGCTAGTATAGATTTGTATTCAAAAGTAGTTTATGAGCTTCCATGACACTAAAGAAAAAAAAATGGTGTTACAGTAAGACCCTTAACAACACTCCCCCTTAAGTTGGGCAAAGATATCTATGGTGCCCCACTTGTTAATGGCCTCTTGGAGACGAGTCTTGCAAAAAGCTTCAGTTAATATGCTTGCAAACCTCTCTCCTATATTCAAGAATGTTGTGTGCATATTTGAGATTGGAAGTTCCTGTCCCCAACACTCTGCACTATTAGAGCTCCAGTCATGCATATATCCTGGTGTCTGTTCTCACATGATCACAGCAGAAAGAATGCATTTATAGCTATGGAAGAACCTGGTGATTAAATTCCCAGTGATAGTTTAATCCTTTTTACTGCTTGATTATAAGACAAAATCTTATACTATGCTGGATGGTGGTGGTGATGGTTATTTCGGATCTCTTTCTTCAGTATGCAATAATCTAATCTAATTCAATTCTCAGCCTAATTTGATCTATTTTCAGGTACATAGGGTAAGACACTCGAAGAGAACTCCTTGTAGATGTCAATTTGAAATCAAATGGATTCAATCAGAGCTTAGAGGAGGAACCATGGTTGTCCCATCTAAGTCGACAATGAAATTGTCTACAGGCAGCATCAACACCCATCCAGTGGTTGCTGCATTATTGAATTCAGTGGAAACATTGAACTGCACAGTTTCATCTTCATATTTGTCCTTTCTTGAAGACATGGATTGTGAAACAGATCTCCACAGATTGTTGGAAAAGCAAATAGAAGGTATTAGCTGTTTGGCTGATTCACCCCAGAAAGAATTTTCAGAAGATATTCTATTGGGACTTAAAAAAGGTATGCATTCCTACCACAAACTTGTTATCTGGTGGAAATGGATCTGCTCTGCTGGTGCTGTTACTAAATGGAGTTGTTTTCTGAATGCAGTTAATCTTAAGGGACAAATAGAATGCAAATCGATTGCTACATCACAGATGAACTTCTCATGTGGTCAGGTTCCTCATGAGCAGAATGACTTGAGAAGGGCAACTAGGAGCCATAGCAAACAAGTAGAGATAGGAGGAAAAGATCCATCCTTTACACTGCTGTCTAAAGAGGAAAATTTTGAGAACAGGTCTCATCTTAGCCCTCTTGCCGCTCGTGCAGCTCTTGCTTCAATAGTATCTAAACTGCCAAAAGAGCCCAAATTATCTGTTGATCTACTGGATGATAAACGCTTCATTGATGTATCTGACAAGACTTCTGATAAGCATACTGATTTAAGTTTTCTGAATTTGAATCATACATTTATGGATCCTGCTCTCAGTACCAGGAAGAATGTATCATTTACTACTGGGCCTTCGTTGAAAGGAGAAGCTTCTTCAGTTCCTGTTATTTTGGAACCTACAAAAATCATAGAATCTTTCAATCCTGGTGGAAAGGATGCACTAGAATATGCAGAAGATTCTTCCAATACTTTGATCAAAGGAGAGAAACAAGCATTTATAATTGATGACACAGAAGGCAATGACATAGAAATTACTGATGTCAATACAAGTTTAATGTGCTCAGTAAGAGTAAGAAAGTCAAACAATCCCATGAACACAAGAATTACTCGTTCAGTAATTCAGAAAGGAAGAGGAAATCCAAATGTTGATGCAGAGAAGAAATCCTGTGCTGAGGATATAAAATTATGCAATCCAGCAAGCAGGACAAGGTTTACTCGTTTAGCAGTTCAGAAAGAGAGATTAGATTTAACCATGAGAACTGAACTGGATGCAGCTCAAATTTCAAACTCCAGTGCAGGAGATCATGATATTCCCAAGACGAATCAAACCAAAAAAAAGACATTGCCATCTTCAACAATTGATGCTACACGAGATCTGTCTACTCCTAAAGAAAGAAATAAGAAGCACAGGATAACCTCTACTGTCAGTAAAAAGGATGAAGGTGATTTTAAGCAAACTCATTCTTTTCACCAACACCACTGTCCATACGCACACATGCATCTTTATATTTATATGAGTTTTTTTTCTTTTAAAATGAACTAACTTAAGCGCTGTCAAAATCACTTTTTTTTTACAAAAACTCTATCTAGTTTTAGTGTTGATATTGTGCAAAATTATGGATAAAATTAGAAGAGAAAAAAGAAAAAAAGAAGCACCAAAAGAAGGGAAGGTTGGAAAAATCAGGGAAATAGTCAACCTGATTTTGTGAGATGCTGATTTAACTTGTTTATACCCAAAAATTTAAAAGAATAATGTTGGACATATTAGGTATATATAGACAAAAGAAGACATATTCTCGTACAATTGTCATCGTTAACACTCTAAATAATATAAGTAGAAGTTTTTGAGATAGAATCTAAAGCACTATACAAGTCAAGAAATAAAACCATTGTTTGCCATGCCGACTTTTGGTATAAAATGTAATGGAATGAAAAGGATGATGTTGGGGATAAAAAAACCATGCCAGTTTTGTCCAGCACATATGGTGTTTCACCTCGTGTTGGACAACCATGCCAGATTAAATATACCCAGTTTTGATGGCAGCTAGCATGCTCTATGTGCCATCAAAACAGACAGATTCCACACAAGATGCCTGTATGCTGTGCAGATTTTGAAAGAGAAAAGAGAGAGAGATGAATGCCCAAAAGGAATGAGGGAGACTGGGGGGGGGGGGGGGGGGGGGGGGGGGGGGAGATTCATACCCGGGCTCCACCTCTTGATCATTCTTGAATCTTAAAACGAAGAAAAAAATAAACCAGAACAAGAAAGTGAGAAAGATGAAGAGGGAGGGAGAGAGAAAGAGTGAGTGTGTGGAGTCGTATTTGCCTTCATCTCCCGTTCATTCTTGTTGTTTATTGAGAAAGAGGGGAGAAGGGGTGCAGTGATTACACACACACACACACACACACATACATACATATATATATATATATAATTTAGAATTTTATTTTTTATTGTCTAAATTTTTTTGGAATTTGTCATTACTACATCATGAAAATTCAGCAGCATGAGTGGCATGGCAGCAAAATTTCAATGAAAAGACATGACAGACCTTGGAATATATGCAACATATCATTATCTCCCTTTGTCAAAAGATTATGTTTGTATTTGAGTTTTCTCAGTCTTATAAGAAGAATATCGTAGAACTTGCCAAATTCTCGTGGAATATAATGATATGTTGCATATATAGATGTACGTACTTGGGATGCTAGCATGAAATGCAGGTTTGAGCTTTAGTGCAGCCACTTTGCACGACAATACCAGAGGTTAGGTCTTCGCCAGTCCTTCCCTCGCGAGACCTTACTTTGGCAAGACCAACATGGCTATATAACTGGGTTACAGTCCCTTTGTTGATTCTTTTCCAAATATGGTCTGTTGATATAAAGAATGTGATGGCCTTTACATTTGGAAAATGTAAAATCTGGAGTGATGTGGCAGGTGAGATCTCAGATGATGCTGAAGTTCATCAAAGTAAGAAAAAGAAGCTTATTTGTTCTAAGAAACCTGAGTTGCGGTTCTCCTCCAGGCTTAGGTTCCTCCCACGTACACGTTCACAAAAGAAGCATTCAACCTGACAAGGGTGAACAAATTGGTAAGAACTGCTACTGTTTTTCAAGTTTATCAAGAAACAGAATCAGTGTTGGTTGAACCCGACCAGGCCAAGCATGGTTATATAAAGTTTTTGTCATCCACCATCTTCATAGGGTATTGTATAAAGTAACGCAAATATCACACCTCTATAGACAGTTAGAATAGATGGCTGAAGTATTGACTGGGAGTGTTGATTTGTCATCAATTGACCACCCTAATTTTACCAATTTCTTTTTTTGTTCTTTACACTAATGGGGTGTATGGGTCAGCATCAAGGGAAGAGGATAGTATAAACTGTACTAATTTGAACCTTAAATACTAATTTGTAGGTATAGAAATAGTTTCTTGATTGAGAATTTTTCTTGTGCTCAGAGCCTATATTGGTTTGAATTTGCTTATTCTGTTTTCCATAATCAGCTGCAAACATGTTAAATCTAAACATTGACCTCATCTTATTTTACGTTTCATCTTCCCTCTGTTTTGTCAACTCTGCCTTATTGATCCGCATTTGTGGATTTTCCCTTTTTTTTTTTTTTTAGGCAAGGCTAATGATATAGAAAGCTCATTATTTTTTGCAAAAGAGCTAATTGTCCGAGCCCCTTAAGCTTACATCATACTCCATTTATTTGCACATCAGCACAGTACTAAATTGGGCGGCTAATATGTAGATCATTTTTCGTTTTCTGTAATCATGGCCTTTTTGAATCACAGAACTTTTTGAGAAAATTACTTCCTTACTGTTCTTTTTCCTGAAATCTGGGCTAGATTTTAGATAAGCTTAAATAGATGCCTTGTACCATCTGAAAGAGGAAGTCAAAAAGAAATTCCAAATTCAGCAGAAGACACTAAGTATATAAGTTGGAAATGTGTTTCCCATTGATTCCAAAAGTCTCTTAAATTTCATATTGCCACTTGTATTGAAAACTGGTGTTTCACATTTCATTCTGCGAATGAATTTTAGGACCCTCGTCAGATGAAGCAGCTCTATGGCAACTAAGGTACATACTATTAATATCCTCTATATATATATAGAGTGAATGGGGATGGATACAGGTCCAACTGCGGGTACTGTAGTATGCGCTTCTGTGTATGTATTGTGTGTACTTGTATGTGTTTTTCCTGTGTTGTAGATGCTGGGTAAGACATCCTGTTCAAAAATGTGGTGTCTTAAGAGGATTAATTCCTCGTCCCCGTACTCATGAGAGAATGGTTGTACCACCAGCCTGATTCATTGTACAAAAGAAAATTCTAATCCACAAGGTGTGGAAGGAAAGAAGATGTTTGGTCAGCATGGTGTTCATTTCTCTAAAGCATCTGGGCTTTCCTGGTAGCATGGCCTGAGTTGTTTCTGTGATGGTATTCTCATAATTTTCATCGACTCAAAAAGGGTGTTATCAATGTTTTCGGCCAATGACCCCGTTTGTATTCGACTGATTTGGTAGCTTCAATGACAATCAGGAATTTGGCCAAGGGTGTTACCAAGAATATTTCAGGAATCCAGCTTAATTTGCGAGGGTATAACTGGTTCTCTCTTTGAATGCAGCCACTCAAATGATCAAAATTCGCAAGGATTTTTTGATTCAAACCATTCCGCACGGTGCATGCAAAGGTCGTGGAGGTGGACCGCTTCATCCGATGCCTTTATAAAACGGTTTGTTATGGAAACATCTTGAGGTGCCAAACAGGCTGGGTGCCCCACATGCTAACCCAACCTATACGATTTAGCTCTGCTTGAGAACGGCACGGCACAGGCCACCACAGCCCAGCTCTGAGCCCTAGGACATTTATTCTATCAAATTGCCAGTTTAATTCGTGCCATGAGTTCATAAACTGGAATTTTTATATGTTTGCCATTTTAACTCAAATCCAATTGCAAACATATCTTTATATGAATTGGGAAATTATTCCTACTGAATGAGAAAATTGACAAAACTCAACCAGTCTTTGTAAACTGGAATCCTAATCAGCCCCAAACCCGCATGTTTGCATTCTTACCCAGTGCGAAATTATTCAGCTGGATGAGGCCTTTGGTCCATTCTCGTTTTTCATGTCTGCACCTGCTTTTCTTTATTCACGTTTTAAAATTTAAAAGCATTAATGAAGTGGAACGGACCAGTCGATCAGCACCCGATACCTTTTCGCCACCTTTTCATTTTCTTGTCGTCTGCCTTTTTTTTGAACTGAAGTTAGGGTGACGATCCAATACATTTTGGCCTTACCTTTTCATTTTTCTTTTGAGCTTTCAAACCATATTCTTTTCGTTTCGTTTTCCTTTCTTCATAAGCAGCCCTCAAAGAATTTAGGTATTGATTGACGTTCATGTCAGCAATGATTTCTAAGCAGAAACCCATTTCTGTAAATTGACAGCCATTTTGGTTAGCAGAAAAATCGGTACCCTTTTACCTTTTATAGTGGAAAGTGGAAACCATAATCATCAACTTGAGATAAGATTATCACCGGATCCTTTTATTTGGAAAGGCGAGATTAGGTCGGGTACTAACTTTTTATAACTTTAAACTGTTGTTCCCTGTGATAAAATTCATTATTCAAAAAAATCTGAGATTATATACCAAAAAGATTCTCCACAAAAGAGAAAAATCGACAGAGCATCGAAATACCAAATGGTCAATCCCGACAATATCATTAATTTCCTCCGATCAATTGACCCAGATCGACTGATGCACTGTTCTTGGGCTTGGACTCAAACATGAGCTTAGTCTTGGGCTCTACAGAATTATAATCTAAATATTTCATCATGTCATCAGTTTTCTAAGCCCAATAATGCTTAATTATGTTAATTAGACTAAGCTGGCTACAGATATCATATCAGTTGTCATCATCTCCCAATTGAAATTTTTCTCTATTGATCCCTCCCTACCTTAATGGGAAGATATATGTGCTGTAATTCAACACTAAGTAATCGGCTGAGTTTTTTTTTGTGGCAACATGGTAGATGGCCATTGCTCCCTCCGGGGGCTGCACTCGCTGTTGAACTTGGCGGCATTTTCGCCAACCCCCCCTCAGCACTACTCCAGGTCACAACCCATTGGTTACACCTTTCAAATGGTTACTCAATGTTTCTGTCCTTTATGATAGCAGACAGGGTCACCCCATGGTCTATGGGTAACAAAAGGAGGAAGAATGTAAAGATATACCAAGGCAATTAAGATAGCTGATCTAAAATAACCCTAGTAGTTAAAACACAGAGAGAGAGAGACTTGTAAGTTGATATAACTTGCTCTGAAAGTGAAATTACAAGTATAATACATGCTCATTGAATAAGTAAACTTTCATGTCCCGAGCCCCCAACACCATCATCTTCATTTTCAGATTTTGTTTTGGCTTTACTTGAGTAAAGTGGCTTTCCTTTTTACTGCTTTTGTCAAGTGATCCATTTACATTTAAAAAGCTGGAAAAAAAACAGTAAAAAGCAAATGGGAATAAAAAGCACTTTCTATAAGCAAAGACAATTTATCTATTGTGAAAAAACACCAAGAACAGTAGCCTTGGTTTCTAAACACAGCCTTCCAGCTGGGTTTCTTACATGGGATCGCACCATACATGGTGATAAATGTATGGTTGCCATTCCTGAGGGAAAGCTTGCTTACATCCTTTGATGTCAGCACAGGCAAAGTGGGTTGTGTGTGCTCCATCCACAAACCCCAGTTGAATGGGTACGTGGAGCTTAGCGCACACATGCACATGGTGAGTTACAAATGGTACTATAATGTGGGCTACTAAAGGGACAGTCCTTCCTTTAACGAACTTGTGTGATTTAAATTTCAATGTGACAGCGTCTTAGAGGACCTGATAGCTTTGCTTTAACTAACTTCTTGTCATATTATATTCGTTAGGAAATCATCCATCACCGTCTTATCTTGACTCTTCACCAATCCGAAGGGATGAATAAATACTAGTAGGACCGGTAATAAATTTAGTGGATATCTAAGAGAACACCACTTCAGTTTTATTAGTTTAACATCACATTTTCCCTTTTTTTCTTTGTTGAAAAAAAGGAAAATTTCTAGTTTCTGGTTACGATTTAGTACGTGTGTGAATTATATTGCATGGCTTGGCTTATCAGCTTAGGCTAAAGCTCAACTTGCTGAAATTCTTTTTTGCAGTAATCTAGTTGAATTTTTTAACTTTTCAAAAGTAGAAAAGTTAAGAAATTATACTTTGAAAAGTTAAAAAATAATTTTGAAAAGTTATACCAAACAGCCTGGAGAAAAATGTAAATAGAAATAAAAGTAAATGACATTTTGGACAATAGTAGGTAGTTATATATGTGCATGTTAATGTGAATTCCCAATGTGAGACAACTTCCAACAGCCCCCCTCATGCTAGACAGCACATCATGGACATGGGTTAGGTTTCGATACCATGTTAAAAGCCCAACAACAAATAAGAGGAAAGTCTCAACCTTGAAACCTAGATATTAAGGTGAGGAAAGTCCATCTCTTAAATGGTGGGTAAAACAATGGTAAATTTCAAATGTGAGACAATTTGTATACCAAATGTCAGTCAAAAGTCTCAATGATTCTTTTTTATAATAGTATATATAATGTATGTAAAAGATATCGTATAACAACAAACGATATGAAGTGAGGATTTCTTCATATGTATTGATTTGGACAGCAAAATAATAATCGTTTTTATTCTAAAAAAGGATTTTAAAAAAGGGAAATTTTGTTTACAATGATACTTTTTCAAAATAATTCAGATTCAGTTGACCAATTCTTGAAAATTGAGAATTAGTGATACTTTTCTAAAAGAAATGAGAATCAATGTCATTTTACTATTAGTGAAGAATTTCTTCCAAAAATACCCTCAAAAAACTTGCAAACCTCACTTGTACCTAAATGAGTGAAAAGGTTTTCAAAGTCTTTTCGAGGGCATTGTTAGAAGAAAGTCTTTATAAACAGTAAAATGACACTGATTTCCAATTATTTTAAAAAAATTATCACTAATTCCCAATTTTCAAGAATATTGGCCGTCTGAATATGCATAATTTTGAAAAATTTTCACTAATAACCAATTTTCCCTTAAAAAAAGTATTATCTTAGGTAACTGAAAATGAATTATTTTTTAAAAACCATTGCTAAAATTCAATTTTGCTATCAGGCAAGTGAATAAGTTTTAAGAGAGTCTTGTGTGGTCTAACCCTATTTGCGGTGATATTATAGTCAGCGGCTAACTCTCGCACATGATGCAGGGCACAAAAAAAAGTGTCCCTACTGGTTTCTCAAGAAAAACCCAAATCTCTAACACAAAACCATAGTAAGAGCGAACTAGGATTATAAATCCAATCATTAGAAGCTTGATTGGATTAAAGTTTGTGTCATTATTGGACCATTATTCCAGGTTAAAGGATTAAAATGAAAAATTATATGCTAAGTATTTGCTGGACGATCATAAGGGCAATTAGCCATAAGATTAACTTCTTGGTTAGTAATTAATTAATGGAACCAGTACTTAAAAGGTTTTAAGTACTATTTAAAGTTTATTATAACTTTTATTCTTATATATCATAAACAAATAAAGTGAACAGGCACATTTTCATTATCTAAAGCCTATGCTTTCTGTTGCTTTCTAAACTGTAAACAAGGATCGTACCTGTACTTTGTACAAAAACTTGAAAAAAGCAGTCCACCACAGAAAGAAAGCAATGACCTTTTGATTGATGCATGGACTCAGTCCATTTCTTCATCCCCTGCAAAAAGAAAAAAAACCACTACTTGTCAATCCCGACTTCCAAGATACAACACAACAGCCCAGAAACTACAAACCAAAAATTACGAGGTTTGTGGGAGGATTGAAAAGACGGCAGTATACACAAAGTACTCAAGAGTCAATTGACTCAACTCAAATCATCCAAATCCAAGTAACAAAATACGAGGTACCGGGGGCCCCAGTGGCTAACGTGGCATCAAACCATTGCCTCGCCAAAGTACAACCATTGGACTTGCTTTCTCCCCCGTCCATCCATATGCTTGCCACGTTATTCCTTGTAATTTTGAGCCACTTTTAAGTCTTTACTCAAAACCACTCGCTCAATCGGCTTCCTCAGCTGAGCTTTCCTTATTAAGGAACAGTTCAATTTCCCATCTCCTAAAACCGTACAAACAATAATCCTTCATGGTTCATGCCAAACTAAAGCCTAAAACCTAAAACCTTAGTTGCGGGGGACCCCACGTTTTTATGCCTGCGTGGCACCAATAGGGATCTTCCTCCCTTACAAAGGCCCGTCCCGTCTCGTCTCTCAGACCAGACTTAAGACTAAAGACACGACTCCTCTTCTTTGATGAAGTGAAGTGAAGTGAAGTGAAACCCCCGCTAGTTTGGCTCCACGGACATCACTTTCATTCAAAGCTAAGCGTAGTACTAGTCGTAGCAATGCCAACACCAAGTGATCGAACCCGAGCTGTGTGGCGCTACTGCCTGGGCACTGCATTTCGAACAATGCTAGCATGCAGCATAGTGGGCTGCACCACCCTCTACGGCCCCAACTTTCTCCGGCACCAGTTAGCATTCCCTGCATTCTCTTACGTGACAGTGATTCTCATAGTGCCAGAAGCCACACTTGGTCAGGCTTTACGTGGCTTCTGTTACGCTCTATATGGTACGCTCCAAGGAGCTCTCCCGGCCATCTTCTGCCTACGGGTGATCGGACCAGCCCGGTTTTCAAGCACCACCGCGGCCATTGCGGTGGCACTCAGCACATTCGTAGTTTCATTACCTGAGTCCACTCACCTGCTAACAAAGCGTATTGCATATGGTCAGATTGTTCTGGCTTACGTAGTCGCTTATAGTCAAGGCGTGCAGATGGAACCCGTCATGCACCCCCTCCATGTAGCAGCAAGCACCACTATTGGGGCCCTGGCTTCTGTACTGGCTTTGATGTTACCCTATCCTCGACTGGCTTCTCGCGAGGTAATTAACGTGTCCATCTTCTGCTCCTGCTCCCATTCCTGTTCCTGCACTTCTAGGTTACTCTTTCCAAATTCATTTCATTCTTTAACTTCTTATCATATGTGTGCAAGGATTTGGATATGGCATAAGAAGATCGCTTTATTTTTGTGCAAGCACACATGTATACATATTTAAAACATTTATGTGCTGTACATGCGCCAGAGATGCTTAAAGCTGTACTTTGGTTTGCCATAGTCTCATAGTTTAAGAATGGATTACAGTGTTTGACTCCTGCTTTATTGGCTCTGGGTAGTGCATTAATGGGTTAGTACAAACATGTTTCATCAAGTGTGTATATATATATATATATTCTAAATACTATACACATAACAGAAACTCATAACAGGTCCAAATGGTTCCCTTTATATCAAATGCTCTGAATCCTTTCCCACTAGTGTTAAATCCCCAAACCCTTATTTAGTATGCACCCTTTTGAATTCTTGAAACCCACAAACAACTTGATTCTAGATGTTGTGCAATCCGATTTTCCCATTTTTAATGTTCATAGTCATACTTTTTCCTTTTCTTTTTTTTTTCCACCCACTGAGTAACTCAATCTTGGACAAGGAGGGCTTTCCCAATCACATGCAGCGTACAGCCGACGTAAAGCTGTGTTTCTAAACCAGGTGCACCACACCAGCAATCGGTATTGAAAACAAGAAAGAATAACATCTTAAACTTTCATATTTATAAAATGATATAAAGGTCCTCCATAAAAAAATTTTATCGGACAAATTTTCCACCTATCTATTTTGTTTTTCACAAATGGGGATAAAGGAGCATTATCTATGTATGCCAATAATTGAGATAAGGCATTTTGTTATTGTTTTTATAGATCCTAACCCAATTGCTTAGCAGTTCAATATGCTTGCCATGATATACAATTTGAGGAATTAGAACTATTGATGCTTCAGTTAGAAGAGAAAATGTAATGGATGAAATTAAGGAAAATGTATTTGTTCAAACCATTGGATATGAGTCTGGCTAGATTTATCTTTCAATAGCCTAAATTATCATGCAACCGTTCCAAATGTTCTAATTTTAGACAATTCATATATTGCCATGTATGAAGGGAAGAAATAAAGGATTCATTGAAAAGTGCAAAGTTACACACCACATACAATAAAATGCTCACACATTAGTGTTTTGATAGCTTAGCAAGACATGAGATTGTTAGCAAGTCAAAAGAATTGAAAGTGTCAAGAAGGATTAAGATTGTGCTGAACGGGTTAAAGTATCCAAAAGTCTCAAAAGTCTTATCTCTTTATCATTTCAAGGATAATTATAGGAGATTATGCTAAAATATTGTTGTGCATGGACATTTGTGAACTGAACAGGCAGTCCAATACACTTGAGAAACATTATCTTTCCTTGCTCATTGAGCATAGAGTAATTGAAACTAGGCATGTATTTTCCTTTCTATTGTATATTACCTTATTAAATGTAAGCCAATTGATAACATGTGACAAGATATGTAAGAAAACTTATCTACCTTCAATCACGTGTCTTGTTATTAAGTATTTTATTATAGTTTGACCCTCAAGGGGAGGAAGTCAAAGGGGTTTACGAGGTAGCTTGTACTACCAAATAAATAAAAAATAAAGTAGCATATACGTAAATTACAGGACTCAATATGTTATTGAAAAAAAAACCTTAGGTCAAAAAGACAAACAAGGCACTGCGGGAGGGGGATTGAGGCAAAGACCCTGACCTGTGGATATATGATAATGAAAAGGTACAAAGAAGGGTGGCATCCTGCCTTACCCCTAAAACACCAAAGGACAAAAGCAAGCCTAAAAAAACAGATAAACTTATTTAGAAACACAAATGTATGGGAGATACGTTTTGTCCGGCCGATACAATCCATGTGCTTGCTTGGGAAGGTCTTTAGGAAGATGAAAGATAGCACTTGAACCATTGGCTGTATCCATGTGCTTGCTTGGGAAGGTCTTTAGGAAGATGAAAGATAGCACTTGAACCATTG
Source organism: Buxus sempervirens (assembly GCA_947561395.2). Lineage (NCBI taxonomy): Eukaryota > Viridiplantae > Streptophyta > Magnoliopsida > Buxales > Buxaceae > Buxus > Buxus sempervirens. Next base: position 56,921,174 of record OX387183.1, on the reverse strand, counting down.
GCGCAATGCTTGGCTAAAACATCTGCCACTGTGTTAGCTCATGAAAAACATGAGAGATGGAACAAGAATGAGACAGAAAGAAAATTCTTGATCCTTGGGAGCCAATAGGAAATTCCATGGAGGGATAGAAGTATCTTTAAACCAATTGACTAAATTCAGTAAACCAATTGACTAAATTCAGACATAACTTGATATGTTTTCCTAGGTATTGTTAAATCAAATGGCCGTAGAGATTAGATACCTCAAGATATCCTTCAATTGTAAGATCTGAATTTTAGAAGATTTCTTGGGGTATCCTTTGTATCCAGAATCTAGGTGGGATTCTTTAATATGTCCTCTGTACCTGGAATCTGAAATTTAGAGATGTAATGACTAGGTGTCCTCTGTGCCTGATCCGAACTTCAGAGATAATCCTAAAGGTATCCCTAGTGCCAATACATCGTGCTACAGAGTAAAATCTTCCATTAAGGGATAACACTTCAACGTGCATACTGGACCCATGTATGTGACCTAGGCCTTGGATCAATGGCCAATATCTTAGGGACTATGATCAGTGTCCACCAAACTGTTAAGATCTGGGTTTTTGAAGTAGCCATAGGGTACTTGTCAAACCTGAATTCTTGAATTTAGAATAAAAACAATTCAAGGTGGCTCATAAGGGATGTCCAAGGGTGATCAGATCAGGTCTCAATAGGAGCTAATACAGGTTGCACCCTTCCTAGAGAGCTTCAGAGACGAGACCATTAGATTAGGTTGCACTGTTCCTGGTGGAGGTCCAAGGCAAGAGACCTGATTACTATTAGTTATGCCAGAAGTGACTGTTTTAACTGTCTGCTAAGGTTGTTGATTTCTCCGCCATAAGATGCAATAAATAAGGAGCAAAGTGCAAATGACAATTGAGATCATTTTCAAGATTCCTGTAGGATGGTGAACATTACATATAGTAATACCATAAATGCCAGCCACATGGCTGTTCCTCAGACAGCTATTCATGACATTGAATGGATGGATGGATGCCACCTATTTTTTGGAAATGATACCATATAGTAGCAGGAAAATGATCATCAGATCTGGTGCCTTAAATGATTAATATTAGTCATTAATAGTTGGAGAGATGTTTGCACCCAAATTAGTAGATTTACTGGGTATTGAGCACCTATTTATATGCCTAATGAACAAGGCTTTTTTTTTTAACAGTTGTAGCTTAAAGAGATAATTCTAACTAAAATAGGAGTGACCAGCTGTAAATGACCTCTACGAGTAATAAAAATGCAGAACTTTCCAGTTTCACAACTATTGCTAATGATCATATCATACACATCAATACTCTTGGCTAACTGTCTATGGTTTCTATTGAATTGGAAATTAGTCTGAGGACCACTACCCAACCTGCAGTACAGTAGTTGGACCACACAGCATATCAACCACAAGGTTAGTGATCTGAAGCGTCTCTCATTAGAATTGTATCGTTGCAGGAAAGACAGAAATGCAGATTATTTGCTGAAAATGTTAAAGAGAGGCTTAACTTCTTTACGAAGGCTTTCTGTGCTGAAGATAATACTTGTGCATTTGCATCTCTCTCTCAAACCATGTGCATGTCTAAAGCAGGAGATGAACTTCTCAGGAGTATAACACTCAATAAAGTAAGTCTTTTTGACTTCTCTACTTAAACATAACATCCATGGTGTTTCAATCTCAGCCATGGATTTAAAGTAAAAATTTGCCTATATAACAGGAAAGCATGCTATGGGAGAAACCTTGGATCAGATTCTCACAACCCCACTGTCCAAGCATGGGAGACAGGTTACAAGAACTGGAGGTACCCTTAAGAGGGATGGAAATTGCTCTTACTGCTTGCTCTTTGTTTCCTATTCGAGCAGCTGATCAAGATCTTCAAGGTGGTCTACTTAGGGTCAAAGATCAGATAAATCTAACACTTGAGCAAGCTAAATGCCGTCTACCTTACAATTCATCAACTTTTCCTGACAATAGGGGTGAAGTTGTAGATAAGATGCTATACACCCCTCAAAACGTCTTTCCAACTCAAGAAGATCTTCCCACTTTGTTCTTTTTGTTTTGCTTCAATCTCCTTTACAATGAATCAGTGAGCAATCAACCAAATACTTCTACTCTAGAGAACACGCATGTCCCTAATGCCGAAGAAACAAGAAATTCATATAAACAAGAGAGGTCCACCTTCAGAGGCATCTTGAGCACCTGGCCCGTGAAAGTAAGCAGCGAAAGGTTTATGTCAGCACTGAAGTCTTCACTTTCTTTGGGATTTGCAGTGCTATTTGGGTTGGCATTCAACAAGGAAAATGGGTGTTGGTCAGGACTTTCCATTGCCATCAGCATTGAAGCAGGGAGGACAGCAACCTTTAAGGTTACAAATGTTAGAGCGCAAGGAACCACCTTAGGGTCCATCTATGGAGTCTTGGGTTGCTTTGTTTTCCAAAGATTCACAGAAGTAAGATTCATATCTCTTCTTCCTTGGATCATTTTCACTAGTTTTTTAAGGCATAGCCAAATGTATGGCGAGGCAGGTGGTATATCGGCAGCTATTGGTGCATTGCTAATCTTGGGTCGGAAAAATTATGGACCTCCTAGTGAATTTGCCATTGGGAGAATCACCGAGGCCTTTATAGGATTATTCTGTTTCATCATGGTAGAGATTCTCTTGCAACCCAAAAGAGCCGCTACACTAGCTAAATTTCAGTTATCTCAAAGTCTTGGAACATTGCATGAGTGCATTGAATCAATATCCCATGCAGGTAAGGCAAATAAGCTTGATGCATGTTTAGCTGCATTCAAACAGAATCACAGGAAGCTGAGGTCCCATATTAGCGAACTTTGCATGTTCATTAAAGAAGCTGAGGAGGAACCAAACTTCTGGTTCCTGCCTTTTCATGGTGCTTGCTACAATAAGCTCCTAGGCTCCTTGTCAAAGATCATGGATTTGTTGCTTATTGGCTCTCATGCAATAGCACTACTTGCACAAGAATCAAAGCAATCAGGTGCTGCTTGGAAGGAGCTCCAAGATCACATAGATGGAGATCTAGAGATATTCATAAACGGTTTTGCTTCAGAAATAAGATGCTTATCAGAGGTCACTTCGATGAAGTCCCTTGATGTTCTTGAAAAAGAGCTAAAGGAGAAGAACATATCTTATGACCTTGAGTTGGGCAAATCACCAAATGCAAATGGCTGTAGGCTTTCTGGAGCAGGAAATGATGAGATTGAGAAGATTATAAGTTCTTTTCTTCAACATTCAAGAGAACTAATAGATAAAATTCCTCCAGTTGAAGGTGAGCAGGAGTTCAAGAGCCAAATGGTACTCTGTTTGAGTACACTAGGATTTTGCATGAGTGATTTGATGAAAGAGGCAAAACATATTGAGAAGGGAGTGAAGGAACTTGTTCAATGGGAGAATCCTTCAAGCCATATTAACTTGTATGAAATTTCTTCTAAAATAGAAATGATCAGAGGATAAATTTCTATTTTCAAAGAGAAGGGCATAACTTTCAATGGCTAATTATACCTGTAGATACGCTTTTTATTAATGATAATTTACTATAACATGTGCGCAACTGGTAAAAAATGTTAGTGTAATATAAACAAGATAACCATAACATTACCTGGTAAGCAAACCCAAATATGCGATATAAGGCACTGCAAACCGTTACTTTTCCTTTTCTGCACTAGAAGAAAAGCAAGAGCTCAAATATAACACCAGTTTGTTGCCCATAAGTGACATAATAAAATAAAATAAAAGAAAGAAGAGATAAACCAATAGCAAGAAGTAGCAATAGACATTGGAGAAGATAATAGGAGCGTACTCTTGACTGAGAAAATTACAGTTACATTTAACGAAGAAGAAAGATCCATCAAGAAACTGTCATTTAGTGGACAAGGCCTGCTAACATTAAAACAAAGAAATTTCAAAACAGTTGGTTAAACTGGTGACCAGTTAGTGATTAAAATGTGAACATTGAGTGGTCAATAATCATAATCAAAATTTTCAAACAAATAGGGTTCACGCATGTGTTTGTATATTGTGCAAGATGGATGTCATACAGACATTATAGCTTCTTCTGGAACTGAAGTTTATTCCCCTTGATATGCATAGCTCCCTTATGAAAACAGTGGCCGCACATTGGCTCTCTAGCTATCCTTGACAAAGGAAACAATGGGGCTCTTTATGATGATTGCCATTTAAAATATCATACAAAAAAAAGCTTCATTATAGAAGGTCATGTTATTTAGAAACTTCACCTTTCCCTGCCCATATAGTTTAACATTTACATTGAAGATTCATTGAAAGTGTTAAATTGTGGAAAATTTTGGGAAGGTTATTAGAAATGTTGAATCTTGAAAGAGAGTTGTCAAAGAAGACAATAGATAATAAATCGAATAAACCCTAATCAAATAATCTGTAATACGAGGCTTCTTTCAACACCTATGAATCCATTGACCAACAATGATAAGTGGAAGGAACTGTTTCTAAATTCAGTAGGTCGATTCTTCTTCTCATAAATTAGTACAAGTAGAAAAAGTGAAAGTATTATTAGGCCTTAAGATCTGTTATAAGGTGAGATAATTTAAATTAGCAATTGCAAAAGATATTGCATTATTTTCACTCAATGGGATTACTGTTGGTTCTGTACAGTCATCTGTGAATTGATTACTATGGATAGTTTAAAAAAAGAATCTTACTGTTGCAACAGAAGATCTTTTTGGAAAGATATTTCATAAAGTTGCTCCACTCATTTGATAATTTAAGCAGAAAAAGTTACTTTCATAACAGAATTGTTTTCTCAATGAATTCATGCCCAATGATTTTGTTGCACACTTAACAAGGAGTCAACAGATCTCACTTTCTACTGTTGCACTTTTATCGAACTCTTCTTAATGCCACTATCAATGCTGCAAAATCTCAGTGGACACAAAGTATTGCAAGAGGTATCGAAGCTTTGAAAGATAGGAGATGTCTTGGAATTGTCCTTGCATTTGCAATCTACATATGGATGAGAGTCTACGACAAAAAAACATGTCCATGTACATACATGGACTAGGATCTTAGGTTATGTAAACCACTACTAAACACAAGACTTACAATCAGTCATGCCTTCAAGTAATTAAGTAAATGAATATTAATCCTTTGCAACTGTTCTAGTGGTGCTCACTTGCAACCCAAAGCTAAGATCTAGTGTCTTCTTTCTCCTCAGTTACTCTAATGCTTAGCATAGTGATGAAATGCCGCAACTTTTTTATGCTATGTATATATGGAGAGAGAGACCAAGATCCCTTTATATTGCCTCATGGATTGCCTCCATCAAAGGATCCCTAACAATGAATATGATTCTTAACCTTCCTCTAATACACAAAGATAGATGTACAATGGTTTTATTCATTAAATCCAAGACATTTAAAAAGCAAAAAGACTCTTAAAAATGTCATAAAGCTCCTTCAGAGGAATGAGCCTTCCTATAGAGTTACAATAAACTTAATGTTTCCTTTGGTAAATGAAACATCTTACAAATCGATGAAACTTAATATGGTGAATGAACCAGCTTTTAGAAATCTAATAAACTTAATGTGGTCATAAAGGCCACTTGGGAATCCCAATGTTCTCCAGTTAGCCTCATGTGACCGAAGTCTTTTATAAAGAAAAAAAATCCTTTTATTGGATTCAACAATGATAAATACTGTTGACTGGATACTCAAGAGCCAAGAGAAATACCAAGGAGGTTATACATTATTAATCCGGGCATACCCCCTTTCATGCACCACAACATTAGCAACTTTTCAATTAAATTTTCATGTGGAAGATCATAAGTAATAAAATCGGTTACACCTATTCATAAAGGTCCAAATATAATGTCAACTAACAATAATCCTCTTATCATAAGTCCAGCCATTCATGTTTTACTGGAAGCAAGAAATTCAATGAAATCATTACAAGAAAATATCCTACAACATTTAAATACCAAGCAAAAGAAAAACATTCATGGACAAGGATCTAGGGTTATGTAATAATAAACCACTTATAAAATTGACACAGGACCCCACTTGAATCATGTCTTCAAGTAAGTGAAGATTCCTTCCTAGGAATTGTTCTAATGGTGCTCACTTCCAAAGCAAAGGTATTGTCTTGTATCTTCTCTCTCCTTACTCTAATGCTTGACTTAACAATGGAATACCACAAAAAATTGTTAGGTTGTGCACATACGGAGAAAGGAAACAGAAGCCCTTTATATATCCTCATGAATTCCTTCCGTCAAGGAGCCTTTATAATGAATTTTAGCCTTTTTCCACCTCTAATTAACTAAGGTACGCGTATGATGGTTTCGTTCATTGAATCCAAGACATTTTAGAAAAGCCAATAGGAGTCATACAGGTTCCTTGACGGAATGAACCTCCCAATAAATACTAAGAAATTAACTGGTTCCCTTGATAAATGAACCACCTTCTGAAATTCGAAGAACTTATTATGGTGAATGAACTGCCTTTTAGAATTCTAACAAACTTAATGCGGTCATAAAGGCCAATAAGAAATTCCAATAAAGAGCAGTAGAAGCAATTCTCACAGGAAAAACTGGTTGAGTTGCCCACCCTTTTAAAATCCTAACAAACTTAATGTGGTCATAAAGGCCACTTAATAATTCCAACAAAGAGCAGATAGAAACAATTCTTACAAGAAGTCCTGGTTGGGAGTCGCACAGCAACTACTTTTCAAAACACCAAAATGATAGTGCATAGACCTGCAAAATTATAATTTCATCAATTTCAGTCCATAAAATAAGGATGAAAGTAAGCACAAGTTTTAGAATAAGTACAAGAGTACAATAAGCAAGTAAAAGTATGCACGCTTACACATTTCAGCCTCCAAGAATATGTTAGGTGTTCTTAACTACAAGCCATACCGTAGACCTATATCTCTGAAATGTCCCTTGATGAAGCTTTGACTTTTACCCATTTAATATGGGAGGACTTTTACCAATACTCAAAAAGATTTATCACCATTGAGCCTACCCTCAGGTGGTGAAATCAATTTTGCCCCACAAATAGATTTTGATATGAACTCCAAATTAGAGTAGTAGTCATCACAGACAAGAATATTCCTCATCGTACACACGGTACCCCTTAAACAGTCTTGATCCAAAAGCAATGCCCTGTCATGGCAATGTCATTCACTTAAGCTGTTCATAACAGAATGTGCAACTCCAGTTTCCATACCATGTGTTAACATGCCATACTACTTGATGAGAAATAACTTCCACAAAAAATGAGAGAATTTTTTTGCTACATTCTTCATCTTCATTAAGTTTGCAACATCTTCCAAACAACATGCCGCTCCATTTACATTCACATAGTCCACTTGTTAATGGGATCGATCTTCAGTATCTTTCCCAAGTTTACAAGACCCCCACAGAGTCCTCCGTAACTGCAACAGACACCAGGCATTTTTTTGGACTATTTATCATAAGAGACCAAAACTGCCATGACGATCAATCATGTGCCCATGGTTCTCCGTCCTAGGTTCAATTCTCCAAACAACTGATGTCTCCGCCTCTCAAGTGGACCACTTTGACTACAGCCGGAGAGTAGTATGAACAAGCATTTGGTGATAGTAAGTTATAAAGAGTCCAACAGCAATTCTCCAAAACATCAAACACCAAACTTATCATGGCTGTCCAAACGACATGGATCGTACCGGATATATCCTCAAGGGGCTGCGCTTCCGGCTTCTCCCTCTCTATGCACGCACATGTACAAATTCGTGCACATTTAGAACGAACCCATTTCTGTAGCTCCAACACGCGGATGCAAGAGAGGATACTAACCATTGCCACTCCACCTGGGCTCGACACATGCGCATCCATCTACTCCAAAACAATCTGACGGCTTCCCCAAAGCGTATTTTCAGAAAAATCAGTAATTACCGAATTCCACGTCAAAGTATCTCTTTCAATCATTTTCTCAAACATCCGTCTCGCACCATAAACACCCCCAGAACACCAGTTGAGGTGAACCATTGCATTGCAGACGTTGCAACAGACATGGATCTGTTTCCCTTGAATGCATCGAAGTTGACAGACGAACTCAATCAATGCAGGAGAGGAAAAATCATTCGATGGAAGCCCTTTTGATGATTTGAGGAATAGAAGTAAATAGGTTTTATCAGGGCTTCCTCTCTCAGCAAATGATTCAAAAATATTGTTCCTTGCGGAAATGAAAGGATTTGATGCCCAAGAAGAGGACGATATCTGGGAGCAGTGGTTCTGATGCTATAACATGCACACAAAATTTTTCTATTCTAAAAGATTGCAGCATTATGGGAGCTTATGACATAAATTTTGCTGTTGAAGTTTCTGCATTAGAGTTTTATGGGCCGGAGGGTTGGTTTGGCGCTTAAAGGGTGAGGAAGACGGACGTTGGCCTACTGTGTTTTTTTTTTTTTTTTTTTTTTTGGGTATAAACAAGGCGGACGTTGGCTTGAGGAACCTTTTTCGGCTGAAAAGGATTAAATACCTAAATTACCGCCCACTTGCATATCATTGTCTCCATTTCATTATTACATGTAGTGCTTTCACATCATCCACATTCGACAATGTCTGTTAACATCATTTCCTAAGCATCCCCTGCCTGATTCCCCCAAAAGGAATGATGTTACCGCATGGCTTCCCATTGATCATGATGCTGTAGGACACGGAGGAAACACAAAACATAATCAAACTGACAAACTTTGCATCAAATCTAAGAGCTAACATAGCTTTTTCAATAAACTCCTAATTTAGTCTATCATACGCCTTGGTTAGGTTTAGCTTGAGAGCAAAGAGGCCCTGTTTAGTCTTTTTTTTGCACTTGACCATGTGAAACAGCTCTTGGGCAATCAAGATATTGTCATGAATATTTCGACCTGGGACAAACGCACTCTGAAATGGAGAAATCAAGTCAGGCATCAGGGGACGCATCCTATCAACAAGGATTCTTGCAATTACTTTATAACGAAAGTTGCATAAACTAATAAGCCGGGAATCCTTGAGTCTTCTAGGGTTACTCCCCTTAGGGATAAGAACAATGTGGGTCTGATTTAGCTTCTTATCAAAACACCCATTAGCAAAAAAATTCGAGATCACCTGACAAACCTCCTTCTTCGCAATTCCCCAATAATTCTGGTAAAAAACACCCTGGAAACCGTCTGGACCAGGACTCTTGAGGGGCCCCAACTTCTTGACTGCCTCCCAAATTTCGGTTTCTATAACAAGTTTGAGGAGGTTGGCATTGTTCTCTTCAGAGACAGAGGGATCGATGTGATTCAGAAGAGAGAAATTATGGAGAAGGTCATAATCTAGATACAACCCTTCAAAATAGTTGATAGCCATGTCCTCCATCTCCTTGATATCTGAAATGTCCTCATTCATATCATTCTTCAAGGATAAGATTTTATTATTGTACCTTCTGCTGATGGTCATCATGTGAAAGAACTTAGTGTTTAGGTCACCTTCTTTAAGCCATTTTATCCGGGATTTCTCGAGCCAAAATATTTCTTGGGCTTTAAGTGCCTCCAAGTAAGCTCTTTGAAGCTGCTTTTCTTTCTCCATATCCTCTTCTCCATATCCTCAGCACTACCAGTCCTTTCACATTCAATTTGGACATCTCTAATCAGCTAGAAGAGTTCGGCAACTCTCTTATTGATGTCGCCCACCTTATCCCGATTCCATGTGACAGAGCACCTCTAAGTCTGCCGAGTTTATTCTGCAGGTTCCCCTCATCTCTGTCCCAACTTTCCGCTATCACATCTCTGCAAAACGGCTCCTTAACCTAGAACTTCTCAAACCTGAACATCTTATAAGACTTGTATCTGTCATTGTTAAGATTAAGACACAACGGGCCATGGTCAGACCCAATGATTGGATCCAACCGAAGGGAAGCGTTTGGAAAGAGTTGACACCAATCAGTGTTGCCTAAAGCTCTATCAATTTTTTCTTTGATATTTCCCCTCCCCAGCCTACCATTGTTCCATGTAAAACGCATGCCCTTACACGGCAGATCAACCAAGTTACAACCAATAATAAAATTTAGAAACTAATTAGCTTTTCTTACCTGTAACTTGTTGCCCCCTTTTTTCTCATGCTCATATAGGACGACATTAAAGTCTCCTATACAGCACCACGGGAGGAGACAACTGCTAGCAATGGACTCCAGTCGCTCCCATTGCTCAGCTTGTATTAGAACTTGGGAACAGGCATGAACAAACGTCAATTCAAAACTCTCCCCCGTCTTCAATCTGAGACCCATATGTACAAACCAAGTGTCCTGACTTTCGACATCCACGAAGACCTCATCATCCCACAAAATACAGTACCCTTCCGCCCTGTCTATAGCCGCCGCACTCCAACCATGACGGTACCCCATATTTGCGTATAAATTTCTGAGAATCCTTGTCGATCATGAGAGTTTCTGGTATCAACACTAGGTTGGGTCTATAGGAGCGTAACAAGTTACGCAGGTGCAGTTTAGTCGGGGGGCGACCCAGCCCCCGACTATTCCAAGCAAGAATTTTCATTCGAAAGAAGGCGGTTGGGAAGACCCAGCAGGACTCTGTTCAATCGAAGAAGATGAGAGGGGGGGGGGGGGGGGGGGGGCCGGGGGGACCAGCCCAATAGACTTGGGTTTCAAGAAAGAAAACAAATCCGGCTCACACAAGGTCTTCCTTTTTTTTAATAAGTTTTGGGACCCTATATTTTCATCCTAACAAAGCATGTTCTGTCTGTACTCCTGAGCAAAGCTGAACTTTAGAACCATATTCATGGAATTAAAGTGACTAGGTTGGCTGATCCGATTAGCCACCTGATGTACGCAGACGATTTGCTGATTTTTGGAAGGGCAATAGGCATAAATATACAGAATTTCAATCTAATCGTCAATAGCTTTTGTGATATGGCGAGACACAATTTCAACTCTGAGAAGTCGGAGCTTTTCTTTAGCCCTAACATTAAAGGCCAAAGTAAAGGTAGGTTAGTAGCTCTGTTTGGAGTCAAACCGACGAAACAGCCTGGTAAGTATCTCGGACTTCCTACATTCCTGCATGCTCCTCGAGTCAAGAGTTTCACTGCTTTATTGGATAAAATTAGCATGAGGCTTACAGGTTGGAAAGCCAAATTGCTATCCCAGGCAGGCAAAGTCACGCTGAAAAACTCGATCTTACTTAGCCTTGCGCAGTACCCCATGGCTTGTATGAAGCTCCCGGAAGCTGTTTCCAATAGGATTGACTTGGAAGCAAGAAAGTTCTTTTGGCATAAGCAAAACAAGGATAGAACACTGCATTCGATCTGTTGGGATAAAATCTGCCTTCCTACAAGAGAGGGGGGTCTCAATATTAAAAGGAGTGGCGTCATCAATAAGGCTCTCTTTGCTAAGGCTACTTGGAGTCTGATTGTTGGGGATGCCAAAGTCTGGACTAAGCTCATGAAGGACAATTACTTGAGGAATGAATCTTTCTTTCAAGTTCAATCTAAGAAGAGAAATTCCTGGCTATGGAGGCAATTATGTAACAGTCGAGAGGATGTAAGGAAAGGTATGAGGTGGTGTATTGCAAATGGGAATGACATTAGCATCTCGGATGTGAGTTGGAGGCCTTTGTCGAGAGCTATCTAGTTTGATAGTGACATCCCAGAGTCGAGGAAAGTTGCGGAGTTAATTGACAATTAGTACCGGTGTTGGAAAGTTGAGAAACTGGAGGAGTTATGGTCTGATCAGGAAGTTCAGCAGCTAATGGCTACACCGATCGACAAATTTGCTAACAAGGATAGGTTTATCTGGAGAGGTACTTCGGCTGGTAAGTTTTCAATCTCATCTGCTTATAAACTATTCTCTCTCTCGGGGACCTCTAATGAAGTTGGAAAAAAGTGGCTTCACCTCTGGCACATCCCATGTGCACAAAGGATTAGGCTTTTCTTATGGAAGAGCATGCAGGAGGGTATCATCACCAACGAGGTTCTCCACAAAATAATTGGGTCCCAGGCTGAGGCTTGTGTCCTTTATGGTAAAGAGCAAGAATCCAATAAGCACCTATTCACCAGATGTGATGTTACCAGAGCTCTATGGTTCGGATGTGTGGGTATTAGGTTTCCGGAGAACGAGCAGCAGCAGAATTGCTAGGACTGGGTGTTTACCGCGGTGATGGAATAGGAGAAGACCTTCGGGTTCAGTAGAGGAGAATTAGTGGCCAAATGGGCCTCCTTATGCTGGATAGTGTGGAATGCAAGAAATAAGCTTATATTTGAAAACAAAAGCCCTTCCATTTCCCTCTTGAGAGACCTTTTCTTCTCTTTGTAGAAAGACTCCCGGAGGCTCCAACAGCTAAGTCAAGTGGGTGTGAGAGGTCATTTTTCTGAAGTTTTTGTCAGGTGGTGTCGTCCTCATGGGGGTTGGATTAGGCTGAATGTAGATGGTGCGGCGCGTGGGGCACCTAGAGTGGCTGCTGTGGGAGCAGTTCTTTGGAATGCTGATGGGGCTATTTTGGGAGCATTAGCACATAGGATTGGGTGCACATATTCAGCGGTCGCAAAAGCCATTGCGACTGTGGAGGGCATGAAGATGGCTTTGGCATTAAACTGTAACTATCTGCACATCGAGAGTGATTCACAGTTGATCGTCAATTGCTTGCTTAAGAAAACTGCCGAACCTTGGGAGATTTACACTGTTCTCCGGGAGGCTTGGCATCTGTAGGGTTTCTTCTTGGAGGTCAAGGTCTCAAAAATCTATTGGGAGGCCAATAGGGTCGCAGATGGGCTCCCAAACTTTGCCCTTGACGAGTATGCGTGTTTTTGGACTGCGTCGCTTCCCCCTTCATTTCGATCGTTGGTCACAGAGGACTTTCTTGGTAGGGCCCTTTCTCGGCTTATCTCTCGTGTAAATTTGGACTCTTTGTATTTGTGATGTTTTGGTATACAGTATATTTTCTCTGGTTCGCATAAAAAAAAAAAAGACATCATTTCCGCGGAGCTTTAGAAAGCGGTCGGTCCAACGTATGAGTTTTGCTTGCCAATAATTGAATTTGGTTTGGTGGTTCATAATGCAACCTTGATCCACCACGTTTAACATTCAACTGACTTTTAGCACGTATATTCCATATTTAAAATATATATTAAATTGTTGATATTTTGAAACTTTGTATATCTTTCTTAAGAACATAAATGTACGCCTGATGACTTGGATCTACTCCAACCCTAAACTGATTAATTAGAAACGAGTTTGGTATAGTGTGTGCGTTGGCACTGCCCAAGTTAGTAGGGATACTCGGCGATCCATTTATTTAACTTGAATATCCATATCCATAAATTTTAAAAAAAAAAACCAAAGATATAGTCATTAAAAAAAGGTTGTGTTTGGCACTGCTTTTTGCTTTTGCATTTTTTTTGCAATAAAATCAAATGCGAAACAAACAATTTTGCTTTATAAAAAGATCTTCATAGAAGATTGCTTTTGTTATTTTTTAAAGCAATTTTAGAAAAACAATACCAAACGCAGCCAAAGTGAGAAGGGGATGGAGATGGGCGCAGTTTTGGTGGCCTGTAGATTTCTTACCAAGGTTCAAAAATTTTAAGACTAGTTAGAAGAAAGTCACCCTCACCCTTTTTTTTCCCATGCATTGTAGACCATGAAGAATATCTTCCCTTTATTTATATAATATAATGTCCTCTCAAGCTCCAAATCATCAGCACCTCGCTTCCTGTCCCCATTCGTACACCAAATCATAACCTGAAATTGGTCCACTCCTCTAAAAAACATTCAGCTTCATTGTTTGGTCACTGTGATTTTAATTAAAAAAAATGATTTTTTCTTAAAAAATGATAATAGAACAATCACCGATAGTGTACAGTAATTTGGTGCAAACAATTTGAAGCCATGGCATGATTTTGATGCTTTCTATGATTTAGATTATGGCTGTGCATCCAAGTATCCACTTAGTAAAAGGTAAATGCAGACATCTACTAGATATCTCACATAATCAAATTTTGGTTTCAACTAGATAGAACATATCTCCGGCAACATGTGACCAAAAAAAAAAAAAGGCCGGGAATGGGGGAAGGGAAAATGGAGAAAGGTCTAAAACAAGAGTTTACATCTCTTTGATTGCATATGAAAATCAAGTTCTTCAAGTGCCTTCGTATTTAGGGTCGGCCATCACATAATGGTAGGCAATTACCAGAACAAATATAAAGACGCCAAGAAAATTGGCAAAGAAGCCCAGATCTTGATCATCAATCATCTGCAAGAGAAATTAAAAAAAAAACAAATAAATATATATTACCACAAATCAGAAAAAATCACAAAAATATTATCAATATATATCACTGAAAAATAGAGGGTGTAAAAATCAAAGTTACATCAGAGATGGATGTTTGCATACTGCACAAAGTATGGTGAGTTGCCACAAGATAGGTTCCAGGATTATCAGATACTACCAAGTTTAATTATATCCTAGCCCACCTTAAACATCATAATTTTATATGGAATCCTGTTTACATGCAGGTAAGGATATCAGAACTAGATTCAAACTGCAAGGAATTTTCCAATTCTAAAATTGGAAAAACAGATCCATGTCCCCTCAGACGAAAGCATGTAAGAGACAGCAAGCATTCAGTGGCAGCTGATATAACCATTGATGGCATCATTTCATAAAAATTATTTCACGAGAACAAACAAAGATGATTGAAACATGAATAGGAGGAAAAAAGACAAAATTCTGTGGATTAAGGTGATCTTCTCCACTCTGCACAAGAACCAAGAGATCATGCTTCTGAAAAACCATTTGAAAGCTTCCTTGGCCACGTAAGTGAAGTCAGTCTCCACATATTCCATGTTGTATACTTATTTTGCCCTCACAAAGGCCATTTAGATGAGTAGTCCACAATGATAATATTAACCGTTTTGTCTCATTATGAATTTGTTTCCGATGAGATATGGAATTTTTTGCCACCTAAAGACATTATTATCAGGAGAATAAATAAAAAATAAAAACAATTTATCCCAATTAGTTTGGGTTGACAACACAAACCTTGTTATACCATCCAAATTTATCTAACACATTATCATCAGCCAGATCACAGGTATTCCACTACTTTTGACCAATTATATTGAAGGCCTTTTTTAGTCTTCCTCCATGCCTTGTAGATCCTTTGATATGCAACACATGCACCTCCTCACAAGCATTCCCAGATTCCATTTTACATAATTATCTCTCTTTTTTTTTTAATGATGAATAAGATGCAAAGACATACAAAATCTAAAAGGTATCCAAAAGTCCATAGCTAAGATCAAGGTAGACAAAATAACAAAATAAGAGTAAGTGGATACAGAAGATTAACACAAATAATGGCATATAGAGTAACATAACAATATCATCAGTAACATAACAAAATCATCCACCCCTTCCCTATTATCTCCTCCAAATCATCTTAATGTACATCCCCTTAGCTAATCTCCTATTGGAAGAACTACTAGATTTCTAGGTCACAATTGCTTGCCTTATGTTTTCTAATCTTTCCACACATCCCATTTTCCTAATTGTCCAACATGAATACAACATGTGACCAACCCAAATTGTCCACAAAACAAGGAGCCCTTAAGATTAGCCATATGGATAACCCTTTGACTAAAAAAAAACAATAATTAAATTTGAATAAAGTTGTTTTCTACCATCTGGTAGATGTGCAAGAATCTGGAAAGTGGAAACTAAATAAAATGAGGAGTAATACGGACAAGCAAGTGGACGTCTCACCAGTCAACTTAAAACTATCATATTACCATGCACATTTAAATTTAAAACTTCAAATTGCAAAGAGTTATACCATCCAATGCTGCAGATTATTTTTTCTTTTCATCTCTTCTCAAATCCCAAATTAATAACAATTGAATTTGGGGTGAGGATTCTCCAACTACTTCCTTATCTTTAATGATAAATTTCATATACACCTTAGATTATATAAAATCAAATTCACAAGCATCCCCAGGATCCAAGGAATCCCCTCTCAAAAATCTATATAACACAATTGTAAAATTTCACAGGACAATTTTCTGAGCCACAAATGTCAAACCATTCAAGATTCTAATTCTGCTCAAGATTTCAACTCAAAACCTCACTTTTCCCATTTACTTCACCTAAATGCCCAGACAACCAGTGGAAGTTCATAGACAACAGAAGTTCAAACCCCATATCAAACAACTATTTGTCAACTAAAATTCTCAGCTTTGAAAGTTGACTCCTACATAATGTCAGCTAAGTCTTTTCTAGTTCATAAAGTCCATAATCATATCAATTAGAATTCTAATTAGAAGAGGAAGTAATTGAAATGATCAAGCTATAATTTTTTAAATGAGATTGAGTAGCAACAATCAAAAGAATGGAAGCAAAAACAGGTATGATATTTGTCTTGAGCACATGATACTCCCATTTAAGAGTTTCTCTACTGAAAGTTAAAGAAATCTTTATTCTGAAGAAAAGAAACTAAAAACCTCAACCTACTGGCACTTTATAACGAACTCCAAGAACATACATTCATCCGCATGCTTATACCGAGAAGAAGAACAGAAAGAAAAGGGCATAATGACAAAAGTATAATTACAGGAAGATATGAATAAGTGACCTTGAGGTAGCATACAAAATATTAGGGCATTCCCAGTCTTCTCCTAGGAGAGTAATACTGTTTTCTAGCCATGGATATTTGACAGTAAAAGTATTTATAGATGAAGAGTGTAATATTAACTCTAGATAGTCGACTCATAGCTATTATACAGTAGTTGGCACTTGTTGGTGGGATTTGTTAGCTTGGGGGAGGAAGAAGCACTCTGCAGTAAACTGCCATGATTTGAAACCACCGTTACATTCGTCCAATAGATTTCTTCAAGCAACACAAGAAGAATAAGTCGAAGCAAAAAGGAAAGAAAGAACCAAAAGAAGAGAAGATCTGTAGAAAATTCAGCTTCCTCTGCAATTCTAATCTACAATTAAAAACACCGGGTAAACAAATCTGAGTCCATGACAACCAGAAAACCCTAAATACAATAAATTCATTTTGAAACGTCAGAGATCAAAAGAAAACGAACAAATCGTAGATCTAGAAACCTAACATTGATCGGAAACACGTACAGATCGAGGATCGGAACAGGGAAATCGTCAAACTGATTTTTGGATTCTAGATGTCATAATACAAACATTGATAATCAAGAAATTTAATACCGGTACAGATTAGGTTGATCGATGTAACTTACAGTGACAAGACCTAGCTCTTCGATTTGGTTACTCCCGCAGAACAGATGAAAATCACGAAATTTACACGCTTTTGATTCTCCTGAACGGAAAATATAAAAATGAGGCGGCACTCGACAGTGCACGATTTAATTATGTGTGACAAACTTCCGGCCCAACTGCATTAAAGATGCCACTGGACCAGATTACAGGCCTTAAGTTTTATCCTGGCCGGGGTTTAGTCGAATTATGAGTCGCTCTGCTCGTGTTTTTTAATGTTTTGCTGTTCTTAGCATGGTCGAATGCATTCCCTCTAGTGGTAATGCTAGTCTGTGATACCACCGTCTGGGATTTGTTTTATGGTGTTGGGCCCCTTTTGAAACGGGGCATCCGTCCGTCCGCTTCACGCTGGTACCACCGAGTGGTACCCGAGGAACGGTCTCAACGTTGTCCTACCCGTGTCAACGTGATAATTAGAGCTGATACTTGAGTATGCTGAACTTCATTATCTACACTAATATTTGAATGAAGTTTGGGAGATTCTGATCGACATGTTATTTTGTTTGATAATTGATGAGGTTTTTTTTATATGAAAAGAAATCGAAAGCTAAATTTAGGGAGGCTAAAGCCTTCCAAGACTTTCAGTTAGGAAACCAATTAAATCCATCGTACACCCTTCATTCTTGTTTTAAAGAATAAGAAAAAGACAACCCTGAAACCTCATGATAAGGGCCAACCGAGAGATTTAGCCACTAGACTCCTAATTTTGCTAAGTTAACTGCGTCTGAGTGCAATCAAACCATGAGCTAGAGAGTTAGCCATTCAAGCCCGACATTTGGTGTCTTATCATACTCCTTTAATGTTTAGAAGAATTCAATATCCTTTAATTACCCACTATATTTATGTAAATTTATTCCATTAGAATGCCTCTAAAAAATTTAAAGATTATTATATCCCTCAAATAATTTGTTGCAACTAATTCCACAAGCGATACTTCTCAATATTGTATTTGAAGTGGTTGTTAGAATCCCTTATGATATGCAAGTGAAACAAGTTCTTGCTAATGGTAAAAAAGGGGCTTTGAATGTAGGGGCAATTCTTATTTTACCCAAGGGATTTGAATTAACTCCCCCAATTGTATTTCTCCCTAGATGAAAGAAAAGATAGACAATCTGTCTTTTTAGAGCTATCACTTGCAACTAACTTCTATGTATGATGCACCCTTATGGATGTCTAAGGGTACTTAGGGATGTTAATGTGACAGGTATGGGACAGGTTTTAGTGAACCCAAACCTGCCCTTATAAGAGTTTAGATAATACCAAACCCTAACCCTTCCTTATCGGGTTGGTAATGGGCGGGTTTGACCTAGTTGGAATATAAAATGTAAAAAAAAAAAAACACTTTTTGAATAGAATATATATTTTTACATATGATATATATGAAAATAATATTTAAAACATATAAAAAATAATAATTTAATATAAGAAGGTCAGGTTGGCAAGTTGGGCTAAACCCGAACCCACCACTAACCCATATTTAACCTTACCAAAGGCTACCCATTGGGGGAGGCGAGTTACCAATTTAACCCGCGCCATTGCCATCCATAGGGGTACTGTTTCCTTTTGCACTTATTCCTTTCATAAAATTTTAAATCTAATCTAATAAGGACAAATGTATCATTTGCAGTTAGAGCCTATAGTTACTGTTTATGGTGATAACAAACAATCAATCACCTTTTAGTAATACTAGCAGCAACTATCTCATGAGGTGTTACTATGTCATTAGTAATCTGTAACCAAGCTCCATTCGTGACTACATGCCCGCAGCTTCAAAGATGGTGCACAGAGAAATATTGGGAGAAGAAAAAGGAAGGGTGGAATAAGGACGATCGCAGTGGGATTCGAACCCACGACCTTTAGATTCGGAGTCTAACGCGATATCCACTCCGCTATGCGATCCATTAGTATCTGTCGATTTGTGCCCAAAAAAATAGATCTTTTTTTATTAAGATTAAAAACATCTTGGAACGCATTTGAGGCCCGATCGAAATGACTGCAAGGGTCGAAGATCGATCTAAATGACTGAAAGGATCTAAGATCTATGAAAGAAGCTTACCTCCAGTCAGGGATCAAATATCGGAGGATAATATGTTCGAACTTACATTGACTTTAATGTGCAGCCAAAGAGACGATATAGGAAAGGAGGAAAAAATCGTTTGATCGTTGATTATTGTTCATTGACGGATCAGATGGATGTTAACGAAAATGATCAACCATAAGAGAGATAGATCAAATACCTTTCTGAATAGAGGATCAGATGCAATAGGCTTAAAGCCTCGACCCGAAACCAAATCAGCAGGAAGAAGCGAGAGAGATCTCCAGCCACCGTTAAACGCCGTAATGACTACAGAAGGGATTTCTCTTTCTCTTCGCGCTCTTGGGACCTAGAAATGGTGGTATACAGGAAATTGTTAGGGCAAACTCCTATGCCTAGTGCGGTCCGCAAATGAGCATCTTCAACTTATGTAGTGACCCAAATGATGGGTTAACCACTATGATTAGCTTAAGGAAATTAACCCCATTATTGGGACCATCCACACAGAAGAATGCCTAAGGATTGTATTGTTGGAGGCTATTTGGCTATTAATTCACCCAACTTAATTTTCAGGGAAAAACAATACCCAACTTCCCTAATTTGTCTCACAAGGATCACAGGGGTGTTGTATGAAGGGTTTTCTATCACCATCAATCAATAACATAATCAAAGTCCCTGTTAAAGTAAGGTCGGCAATATAAATCTTGTCTCTTCATCTCGTTTTATCAAAAAAG
The DNA here is from genome assembly GCA_947561395.2 of Buxus sempervirens. Taxonomy (NCBI): domain Eukaryota; kingdom Viridiplantae; phylum Streptophyta; class Magnoliopsida; order Buxales; family Buxaceae; genus Buxus; species Buxus sempervirens. The sequence goes on along the minus strand of OX387183.1, from coordinate 56,901,088 downwards.
ATGGGTGCGGGTGCGTCATAATTGCAGGTTTACACACGTAGAACCATGGCTTTAAGATAAGAGAAAAATCACGTTGGCCGTGAGGAAAGTAGTCAGGATGTGCCCCCCTCGTCAATGGAAAATTTTATTTTAAGCCTTTCATCTTTTGTTGTATCATTTCCTCTCTCTTTTTTGTTCCCTTTTGTGCATTGATTTTAAGAGGTTTGCCTTGGTTAAAGTTAGTAAAAATAAAAATTACATGACAACATCTTTTTCTTACATTTATTGCCGCTTTTTGAGTGAGATGCATTTTTTTTTTTGGGTAAGAAAATGACAACCTTATAGTAATGAAACTAGCCAATGTTTACAAAACGAGGACAAGAACGTCCCAAGAAATCATCATAGACAATGGACATAACAACATCGATTTGCAGCAGATTTGACCCAGAAACAAGAAAAAAAATCCAACGCAAAATGTTGGAACCAGCACTTCAGCAAACTTTTCACAGATAACAGTAGCTTCTTCTATCAGGTTTGAGATCCTCCAAGGTGTGATAGTTCTCTTTGCAAAGCATTCCACCAGTGTTCTTGAATCACTTTCAATCAGGATTTTGTTGCAATTTAGAGCATGAGCAAGTTTTAGACTTTCAATTAAGGCGCAAGCTTCAGCTACAATTGCCGTTGTCCATCCTTCCAATATTGCATGCCATAGCTCCCAAAACATTTGAGTGTGATGCTAACATCGCACTTTCGCAAAAGTCATTATAAAAATCCAAATTCGAGTGTCGGGGTGATTCTAGATTATAGTGTATTATTTAAAACTTATTCGAAGAAAACTCATTCTCCAAATGGAACCAAACACCTATTTAACCCTTCAAACTTATTCGAATCTCTGAACTCATTCCAAGCCGAAATGAACACCAAACGCCTAAACAAGTTGCATTTGATTGGTATTATAAAATATCATAGTAGTATTTAAAATCTGATTTTATACTTCATAAATTACGTACTAATTTGCGTTTAATAGGCATTCTAGTATCTCATGACACTGTTTGAAACAGATTGAAAGTATAATTTCATAATCTGATTCTAAAATTTAACGCGAAATCATAATACGACATCAAAGTTATTCTACAAATTCTATGGGCTTAGTTTTAAAATTTTTAGGATTTAAGTTTTATAACTTTAGCTACTATACACCATAGCAAAACAATTTTTCTTTTTCTTTTTTTCAGCATCCAAGCTTTTCACGAGCAAAATACTCAAGTGCTCGTGGAATTTTTGTTGCACCACTACTAGAGGTAGGGACTAAAGAGTGGATCCTGTTGAAATAAAATAAAATAAGAAGTATGTAACAAAAATCGTTGCTTGTTAAATAGGCAAGCAACAATTCTAAAAAATAGGAAAAAAAAAGTTTTCATTGTTAATGCAGGAGAGAGAAAATTGTCAAGACCATTGCTTGTAACGATTTGTTACAGGTTCAACTGTAGATGAAATCAATCAAGGAGCCCGTAATCATGATATCGAAATTACGTGTTATGTTATGGTGACGCCAAAAAGCCTTTTTTACTGATATTTTTTAATATAATTAAAATTCAGTCAATAATGTTTAAAGTTTTAACTTTGAGAAATACCTTTATCAAAACAATTAAATTTTATTAATATTTTATTATTATAAGCCAACTATTCCAACAATGCCCTTACATCACTCACTTAAATAATTAATCAAATGGCCTATACAAGTTATGTGAGTGAATGGTACGTATAGGGATATTCTTGGCCATGAAAGTCCCCTACGGCATGCTGCAAATGTACAGCGTTAGAGGTTGTGTGGACCCCACATTTGGTGGGCTCCACACCGCTTTCACGCTGCAAAGGATGTGGACTCCGTTCTTGGAAGAATTTTTTTATAATAATAAAATGTCAATAAAATTTTTTTGACGAAGATATTTCCTAAGGTTATAATTCAAGAACATTTTCATTTTCTGACTAAATTTTAATTCTTTTCAACAGGCGTGTCCCCGCGCTTTCTACTAACCATTAAGTAGCACACCAGTTACCATATCATCCTTGAAGAGGTACACCGTAGATTCCCTTTGATATGTCTCAATCAGCTTCGAGGTGGGCCATATCAAAATCCGAAATTACATGCTTACCATGCCTCAGAGCCACGGGGATCATTTTATGCCATAGCTCGCGAGATACCAAATCGCTTAAAGCGGTAACGGACAGTCACAATCTCGTCTGAAAAAGTTGAAAACTTGAAATTACCAAAGATTGGAGAGAGGGAAAGGCATCTGAGATTCCGAGTACATGAAAACAAGGCACCTTACGTCTTCGAATTCTCCTCCTGATCAAACCCTGAGGTTTGGTCATTCCTTGTGTCTAATCTAAGAAAATAAAAAGAAATTAAAGCAGAAAAAAGGAAAGAACGTGAAGAACGGTAAACAGCATTTTTTTTTTGTAATCAGCATTTTGATGTTGTTCCAAATAAGTCTGTAATCGTAAGGAGAGAAGGGGAGAAACCCTAGATCGTTTTGGCTGGTTTTAGATTTTTTGGGCTCAGTTCGCCTTGGATCAAACCCTAGGGTTGTGGGAGAAGTCTAGGGTTTGCCTGCGATGTCTGCAGGAGTTTGCGGTAAGCGTCTGGGGTTCGAAGAAATCTTCGGATCTTCGCCGCCGTCCTCGTCGGCTAAGAGATCCAGGTGCTCTAGTTTTGGTTCTCAAATCTCTTCTTCGGAATTCGGGTTCGGATCTGAAGATAAGGTCTCGATCTTACTGCGAATGTTCCCAGGAATGGATCGAGAGGTTCGTTTCGCATGTGAATGGATATTTCGTCTGTTTTCTGTTTCCTTAATTTCACTTTACAAGGAAGCTAGGTCGGCAGATTCTTTTAATGGAATTTTCAATTTCTGTCCTGCAATCGTAAGCATTTGATGCTAGGCTCTATTTTAAAGTCGAAGATACATGTAATCGTACTCATATCTTTATGTACATGTATATTTATTTTTATGATTGTGGCCTTTTATGCTTGGGAATTTTATGAATTAGGTTTTATGTTTCGAGCTGTTCATCAGAGTTACTCTGACTAAGATCATATATCTTAACTGGAAATATAAATTAATATGAATTGTTTGATTGTGAAATTTACGCCACTTCTGATCTGGTCCTTCTAATTTTTCTTCGATTATGCTTGACAATCAATCGAACCGAAAGGAACAAGTGTAAAAATATAAGAAAAGGCAGTTTCACCAAAAAGCAACAACCAGCATGTTCTCACTTATATAGGTTGTAAATTGTCTTTAGATGATCTTCGACCCCTATATTGCGCTGTTCTCCACATTTGCAGAGTCCTTTTTTTTTTGAATGTTTTGATGACCTATAATGAATTTGACTCTACCATTTGTATTTCAATTATCTTAGTATATTACCATGTTTGGAAAGGAACTGGTTGTCACCATTTAGTTTTAAAAACTTCTGATCTTTGTGGATTCAATCCATGATTCAGGATCATGTATCATGTATTGTTTTAATTTTGATGTTTCTTTTACAATCTACTTGCATGATAAGTGACTGCATCCCTGCGAGGCTATATCTTGTAGGCATGGTGGCAATAAGCAACACAGGCACTCACTCTAGAGTGCACCAAAGTCATGCAATGAGATTAAATTTTCGTTAGACAATTATGCAGTGTCTTTAAATTTAAAGTTTAAATCATGCCATTCATTTTGGACAAGAGAAGAACGTAAAAGATTTTGTTGTTACTGCTTTCCTTCTTTTGTTGACCTTCTGATTGGATAATTCTTTTTTATCATTTAGTTGGTAGAATCTGTCCTTCGTACACATAATAATAAAATTGAAGATGCGACTGAGAGTCTCCATGTGCTTTGCCTTGCTGATGTTTCTCCAAAGGATGAACCGCAGGACCTTGACTCCATGGTGATTGGAGTAACAGGTCAGAAAATGATTTATATTATTTTAAACATCAACTTTATTTTTCTGCACACAGTCTTCCGTGTAGTAGATTTAGTTGGGTAAACCTTTGGATCTTATTTGCCAGGTAGTGAAAGTAGTCAGATATCTGAACAACAGGTTGAAGATTTGCAAGAGAATAACTCAAAAACTGAATCTGAAGACTGTAAAGATGGATCCTCTTGGGTGGATATCATTGTACAAGAAATGATGAATGCTGTAGATCTTGATGATGCTAGGGGACGTGCTGCTAAAATTTTAGAGGCATTTGAAAAAAGTGTTGTTTCAAGCTTAAGGGCTTCAAAGGAGGTTACAAAATTTTCCTGATTGATTTTCTGTGGTTTATAAGATGTCTGAAGGAACATGCATGTATTCTTTTCACTAATATGGTTTTATCTCCTCGATGTAGCAGGAGGAGCTAGCTTCTCTAAAAGAGCATCTGCAAGGCTTCTTAAGAGACAATCAACTTCTAAAAAGAGCCATTGCAATCCAGCATGAGCGCAATTTAGAACAAGGGGAGAAAATCAAAGAAGCAGAACAGTTGAAGCGTGTGATAAGCCAATACCAGGAACAAGTTCAAACCTTGGAGGTAATTTACTTGACTTCTCTGTATTTGTTGGTTGCTTTTAAACGTGTTTGCAACATCTTTTGAACAATTATACTTGGAGAAGAAAAAATTTGTGCCTTGCATTGTGAGCTTCTCTTTTCCCCTTATTTATGGGTGGAGTGGATTTACCATAAGTATTAGGGTCTTGCATTTGTATAAAGGCGCATGGTACTAAACATGAAATGTGTATTATCATGGACAGTGGCAACAATAGAGAAGCATGAACAGGTATACGATCAATAATGAGCACAAGCACCAATGATAATAGCATTTGCTGAGACAATTGTTTTTGTATGTCTTTCAAATGATTAACTAATGAAAAGGCGTTGACATATCAACTTCTTTTCCATTGCAGCTGAACAATTACACACTGAAATTCCACCTTCAGAAGGCACAGGAAAGTAGCTCTATTCCGGGGCGATTTCACCCAGATATATTCTGAAGCATTTATTTAATTTCTTTTTTCCATATCTCTATTGCATGTTGTTTGTCATGTAATTTACTAAACATGAATTGGTATGAATATAAAAAATTTAAGAGCCAACATGAAAGTCAAGGCTCATCAATGAGCCTCACATGTTTGTTTGGTGGGACATTGCAATTTCTGGTTCAAGCTATACTGGCAGGCGCGGTTAGAGGATCAGGCTGTTAGCAAAGGTTTAATCCCCTTTGAAACAGAAATTTGGTGGGTGAAAAGGGGGCAAAAAAAAGGACATTAGCCAGTAGTGAAAGTAGTAGTTGACCGTAAACTGATGGTACTTATTAGGGAAAGCATTTTCTTAAGATTTTGATGTTCGTTACTGTTTCTAAACCTTTCTTGATTCAGATCGTGGCCTAACACAGGCCTGCGAATATGACGGATTATGAGATGGTTGCCAAAATGCGGGATGAAATCATCTGCTGCTTCCTCATGTAGCATATGACCCAGTTTGTTTGAGCTAGTGTTTTTGCTTATAAAGACCTTTTTAATTTTTGAACGCCAAAAAAAACACGAGCCGTGCGGTAGCATTTTAGTCTAACTGCGTAGCAGATGATTTCAAGCGGCAAAATGCGTATCATCGTTAATCTTGTCCGGTTCATTCTCTTGCAGGAGCTCTGCCCTCGTGTTAGCTACACTAAAAAACCGATATTGACTTCCAATTTGGAACCCGAGAACTCGGTACTCTGAAAATTATGAAAAATATCCTAGCAGTTTAGCAGCTTCAAAGAAGCTAGAGGAATTACAACGTACTGTCTCTGTGGAGCAAAAACAAATTTTATCCTTCCATACGGCATTGGTTCCTGCTTTTGTGAAGGATGCTATCATGTGAAGCATCAAATGATTAGTATTTTTCTCAACAGAGAAAACTTCCGTGCAATTGCACGAAGAAAAAATTATTAATCATCAAATGTTCCATGTAGGAGCATCTCTTACAAAGAACACCAATCAATACAAAGAGCAGGAATCAATACAGGAGAAAAAGTACAAATGATGTCCAACTCTATAAAAGGAGAGGGCCGGAAATAACTTGTCTTAATGGGTTTGCATATGTATCCTTATATATAATATATTTGTAATTCAAATCCTCCTGATTTTGGTATTTATATCTTTTACTCTTTTAGTTATTATAATTATTGCAGTCATACCCCCAACGTCAAAATCCGTTGGGTTTTTTATTTATTTTAATTAAATGACTAAAGCAATCTTTTGTAAAACAATAAAAATTTTATATTTAACCCTTTTGATGACGTTGTATTTTCATTCATATCATTTATGATTATATTTACAATATTTGCACCATAGAACCCACGACAATCTGTCCATTTAACAATTATTCATTAGGACTTACTAACATTAAAAATTGGATAATATTTATTTTTAGTTTTTACTTTTAAAATTAAAAAAAAATTATCATATACTGATATCCATTACCCAAAAAAATCATTTGTTTATTTTCTTTTCTGTTTAGGGGCTTTTTGCTTTTATACCCCTACATTATGATATATTTACATCTATATCCTCTTGTTTTCAGTATCTGTATTTATACTCTTCCATTTAGCATAATTATTGCAGATGTACCTTACTATCAAATTCCATTAACTTTTGTTGTTTATTTTTATTAAATAACTAAATTAACCTTCTAAAAGATGGAAAAAAAATTATTAAATGGCCAAATGATAATGGGTCTAGGTGGAATTCTAATGAAAATTATTAATCGAGCAAATTAATATCAATGACTTAAAGTATATATCTAATAAATATAATAATATAAGGACTTAAATGAATTTATAAGATAATATAAGAGAATAAATGCAAAATATTTTTATTTTATAGAAGCTTACTTTTTTCATTTAATAAAAAAAAAACAAAAGTTAACGGATTTTAACATCAAGAATACGATTATAAGATTATGCAAAACAGAGTGGTATGAATACAAATATTAAAAACAAAAGGATATAAATGCAAGGACATGGATGCAAAAAACCCTTTATTTAACAGGTAAAAAATCCAAAAACAAATATTATCCAATTTTTAAAAGATTAAACCTAAGAGAAAAATTATTAATTGGATATATTAATGTTTGTGCCTTTGGGCATAGATACTATAAATACAATAATAAAGGGATATAAATAAAAACATAAAATATTTATTATTTTATTGGGTTTTTTGCACTCATACCCCTACATTATAAGAATTTTGCATCTATATCCTCTTGTTTTTAAAATTTATATTTATGTCCATCCACTTAACATAATCGTTGCAATTATATCCCTGACGTTAAAGTCTGTTAACTTTTATAATTTATTTTTACTAAATGACTAAAATAACCTTCTTTAAAATAAAAAATATTTTGTATTTACCTTACTATATTATCTTAGATTTTATTTATGTTATGGTATTATTATATTTACTCCATTTATACCTTAAGCCATTGATATTAATTTGTTTAAGTGATAACTATTCATTAAAATTCATCCAAGTATATAATTATTTGACTATCTAATATATATATATTTTTATCTTATAAAAGGTTATAGTAGTCATTTAATAAAAATACATGACAAAAGTTAACAAAAGTTGACGTTAAGGGTATAGTTGTAACGATTATGCTAAATTGAGGGATATAGATATAATCATTAAAAATAAGAGGATATAAATGCAAATTTATTATAATGTAAGAACATTGATGCAAAAAACCCTATTTTATTTCTTCTACTCAGAAGAGTGAAATTCCGAGCACATTCAAAGTTCAAACATGGGCTTCTAACTCGAACCAATACCGGCCTAGGCTAAGACGACACGGCCCGCTTGACAAAACACCCCCCTCTCCCTCGTCTCTCCCGACTCCCTCCTCACTCTTTATCTATCCCGTCGAGAAGTGCAGCGCCAGATCTTTCTCGACTCCCTATTTGCCAACGAAGACAGGTACCGCCTTCCACACGTCTCTTTCCCTTTATCTCATGTGTCTCTATAGATTGCCTTATTTATTAGAGGTTGATTCGAGATCTGATGTCCTTTAAATTAAAATGTCAATCCGGTTTTTATTGTAATTTCAATATGCTATCCCCCGCGTTTCTGTATCCAGTTCATTTCGTTCTAAAACTCCTGCCAAGATTAGTGAAGTTTGGTTTCTTAATAGTTTTAGATAACACTCAACTGTTTTAAGCATTTCATGTATCTCTTGGGTTAGACTCTTTATTCCCTTTTCATATTTTAAGCTAGTTTGCTCGTTGAAGAACTCAGATTTTTGTATTGTATTCAATGCTTTATCAAGCTTGGATAGCTCGCATGCAGGAAATAATCAGTTCCGATTCCTATATAAAAGCATAAATTCGAAGTTTTCTAAGATCATCTTTTTTGAATTTTAATCCTTTTATCACGCCTTTTCTCATTTGTCTCCATCTAGATCATTTCCCGTGTGAAATCCTGTGTTTTTTTTGTTATTGTGTACAGGGATAAGGGTGTTTAATTAGGGAACTAATGGGAAGTACGAGGGAGGAAAAGCTTAGGTTTTGCATTGACAGGGGTGGGACATTCACTGATGTTTATGCTGAAATTCCTGGTCGATCAGATGGTCATGCGATGAAACTTTTGTCTGTAGACCCCATGAATTATGATGATGCTCCAATTGAGGGAATACGTAGAATTCTGGAAGAATATACTGGCAAGAAGATCCCTCGGATTTCTAAGATTCCAACAGATAAGATTGAATGGATTCGGATGGGTACAACAGTGGCCACAAATGCTCTTTTAGAGAGGAAAGGAGAAAGGATTGCTCTCTGTGTGACGCGGGGCTTTAGGGATCTCCTTCAGATTGGGAACCAGGCTCGCCCAAACATCTTTGACCTCACTGCTGTGAAGCCTTCAAATCTCTATGAGGAAGTTATAGAGGTTGATGAGAGAGTTGAACTTGCTCTTGAGAAGGAAGAAGAGTACCAAAATTGTTCTTTGGTTAAAGGGATTTCAGGTGAGCTTGTCAGGGTTGTAAAGCCACTTGATGAAGACGCTCTAAAGCCTCGACTGAAAGGGCTTTTGGAGAAAGGGATAAGCTGCTTGGCTGTTGTGTTAATGCACTCCTACACTTACCCACAGCATGAAATCTTGGTGGAAAGATCAGCTTTGAGTTTAGGATTCAGACATGTTTCCTTATCCTCAGCTTTGAGTCCTATGGTACGAGCAGTTCCTCGGGGTTTAACTGCTACAGTGGATGCATATCTGACTCCAGTTATCAAAGAATACTTATCGGGTTTCTTATCAAGATTTGATGAAGGGCTGGGAAAAGTGAATGTTCTGTTTATGCAGTCAGATGGGGGGCTTGCACCAGAAAGTAGGTTCTCTGGTCACAAGGCGGTCTTGTCAGGCCCTGCAGGTGGGGTTGTTGGCTACTCACAGACTCTTTATGCTCTTGAAACAATAAAGCCCCTCATTGGGTTCGATATGGGTGGCACATCTACGGACGTGAGTCGTTATGCTGGAAGCTATGAACAAGTGTTAGAGACTCAGATCGCTGGTGCAATCATTCAGGCACCTCAGCTTGACATTAATACAGTTGCTGCTGGTGGTGGATCAAAGCTGAAGTTCCAATTTGGAGCTTTCCGAGTGGGACCAGAATCAGTTGGTGCACATCCAGGTCCTGTTTGTTACCGGAAAGGCGGGGAATTAGCTGTCACTGATGCAAATCTGATTCTTGGAAGAGTCATTCCTGATTATTTCCCATCAATCTTTGGCCCCAGTGAGGATCAACCTTTAGATGTCATGGCAACCAAGGAAGAATTTGAGAAGCTCTCTAATAGTATCAATTCCTACAGGAAGAGCCAGGATCCAACTGCAAAAGAGATGACAGTGGAGGAGATTGCACTTGGATTTGTCAATGTAGCTAATGAAACAATGTGCCGTCCTATCCGGCAATTAACTGAGATGAAGGGCCACGAAACAAGGAACCATGCTCTTGCATGCTTTGGAGGTGCTGGGCCACAACATGCATGTGCTATTGCTAGATCACTTGGAATGAATGAGGTGCTGATTCATAGGTTATGTGGCATCTTAAGCGCATATGGAATGGGGTTGGCAGATGTAATCGAGGAGGCACAAGAGCCATATTCTGCTATTTATGGTCCCAAATCCGTGCCAGAAGTCTCTCATAGAGAGGCTATTCTAACAAAGCAAGTAAAGCAAAAGCTTCAAGAACAAGGTTTTGGAGATGACAGCATTACAACGGAGACATTTTTAAACTTGAGATATGAGGGCACAGATACTGCCATCATGGTTCAGAAAAAAATATTGGAGAATGGTTCGGAAAGTGACTATGCGATTGAATTTGTTAAATTGTTCCAGCAAGAGTATGGATTTAAACTGCAGAATCGGAATATTCTTATATGTGATGTAAGAGTTCGTGGCATAGGAGTCACAAATATCTTGAAGCCTCGCACAATTGAGCCAGCTTCAAGTGCCCCTAAGTTTGAAGGTCACTACAAGGTTTATTTTGAAAATGGATGGAATGAGACACCACTCTTCAAGCTTGAGAATCTGGGTTATCTGCATGTCTTGCCAGGTCCTGCAATCATAATGAATGGTAATAGTACCGTAATTGTGGAACCTGACGGTAAAGCAATTATTACCAAATATGGCAATATCAAAATTGAAATACATTCAACTCCAAACATAGGAAAAGTGGCAGAAAATGTTGCAGACGTGGTGCAGCTTTCAATCTTCAATCACAGATTTATGGGTATTGCCGAACAGATGGGGCGGACATTGCAGAGAACTTCCATATCGACAAATATCAAAGAGCGTCTGGACTTCTCTTGTGCTTTGTTTGATCCTGATGGAGGATTGGTAGCCAATGCCCCCCATGTCCCTGTGCACTTAGGAGCTATGTCTAGCACCGTTAGATGGCAGCTCAAGTACTGGGGCAACAATCTGAATGAAGGAGATGTCTTGGTTACTAACCATCCATGTTCAGGAGGTAGCCACCTTCCTGATATAACTGTTATTACGCCTGTTTTTGATAAAGAAAAGCTAGTATTTTTTGTGGCAAGCAGAGGGCATCATGCAGAGATTGGGGGTATTACTCCCGGGAGTATGCCACCCTTCTCGAAGTCCATATGGGAAGAAGGAGCTGCTATCAAAGCTTTCAAGCTTGTTGAAAAAGGAATTTTTCAAGAAGAAGGAATTATCAAACTTCTTCAATTCCCATTCTCTGATGATTCAGCTCATAAAATCCCAGGAACACGCAGGCTTCAAGATAATCTATCCGATCTTCGAGCACAAGTGGCTGCAAACCAGAGAGGAATTTCCCTTATCAAAGAGCTCATCGAGCAGTATAGCTTAGATACTGTTCAGGCTTATATGTCTCATGTACAGACAAACGCAGAATCAGCTGTGAGAGAGATGCTCAAGTCAATTTCGGCTAAAATTGCTGGTCAATCAGCTAATATTGGGGAAGATTTTGTGACCATCGAAGAAGAAGACTATATGGATGATGGTTCTGCTATACACCTAAAACTTACCATTAATGCTGATAAGGGAGAAGCAATTTTTGACTTTGGCGGGACCAGCCCAGAAGTTTATGGGAATTGGAATGCACCAGAAGCAGTAACGGCTGCAGCAGTTATATATTGTCTCCGCTGTTTGGTGGATGTTGATATTCCTCTCAATCAAGGCTGTCTGTCTCCTGTTAAGATTCATATCCCTGAAGGTTCATTCCTCTCGCCAAGTGACAAGGCTGCTGTGGTGGGAGGTAATGTTCTCACATCTCAGAGAATTACCGATGTTGTGCTTACTGCATTTCAGGCATGTGCATGTTCCCAGGGTTGCATGAATAACCTAACTTTCGGGGATGAAAGTTTTGGTTATTATGAAACAATTGGAGGTGGGAGTGGAGCTGGTCCAAGCTGGGATGGGACTAGTGGAGTCCAGTGTCACATGACTAACACCCGTATGACTGATCCAGAGATTTTTGAGCAGCGTTATCCAGTTCTTTTGCATAAATTTGGGCTTCGAGAGAATAGCGGTGGTGCCGGCCTTCACAGAGGGGGTGATGGACTTGTGAGGGAGATAGAGTTTCGGCAGCCAGTTGTGGTGAGCATTCTTTCAGAGAGGCGTGTTCATGCACCGAGAGGATTAAAAGGAGGGAAAGACGGGGCCAGAGGAATTAACTTCCTAATCACGAAAGATAAACGCAAACTTTATCTAGGAGGTAAGAACACAATCCAGGTTGAGGCGAGGGAGATACTTCATATTTTAACCCCTGGTGGTGGTGGATGGGGTTCTCCTCCTTGATTGTACTGAGGTTTAGTCTCTGTTCCATATTGGAAATACTATTAAATGAAATTGCATCAATTCTGTGACCAGTTTCCAGGTGTTCATATTGATGAATAAGAAAATGCACTTTTTTATGTGATAGCCGGAGGAGACTCATGGTATACAGATTGTGTGGGATATAATGATTAATGAGTACTATTAAAACTCTATTAGAAAACGTTACCAAACAGCCTCTAAATGTGCAGGTATGCATATGTTTGCACAGGCAACTCATTGCTAAGATGATTGTTGTGGTTCCTTCAATTTTTTTTTTTTTTTTTTTGCGGCATGACCATAGTGGCTTCTTCCCTATTATAGAATGTTCAGATTGTGTTATAGCTACCAATCATCCCTATCTGAGTCGGGGGATTGGACTGTCACCATAGCACCGCAAAAATGCAATGAACTTTGCAGGTGGGGAGGTCCTGTCCTCAGGATTAACCCCTGCATTCAGGGGGAATTTGATCCTAACACCTTCAGCCCTCTAAACCACATGAGAGTAACCCACAAGATCATTTGATCATCTATTGTATGTAATAGAGAATAGAGATATCTTTTGGTAGTTGTAATCCGTCTGAAAGGCAGTTGTTGCCCATGGCGCGTCTAAAATTCAATCAAGGAAGGGTAGTCTACCCTTGTTCAAGAAGAGGAATGGTGAATGCACCATCCATAGCCAGCTTAGCCGTTTATCATGACTATGGAATGTTCAGATTCTGTTATGGTAAGTATGCCAGGTATTTTATTACCAATCAAAAAGTATGCCAGGTATTTTTGACGTGGCGGATAAATCTGTGCCGTAAATGCATAAGAAAGAAAATTCTTCGGGAAAATTGGTTTTTAGTGATTTTTTTCAAAATAATTCAAATTCAATGGGTCAATTCTTGAAAATTAAGAATTAATAGTACTTTTTTAAAATAATTGGAAATCAGTGTCATTTTACTATTAATGAAGAATTTCTTCCAAAACTACCTTTAAGGTTGTGTTTGGAATCCTGATTTGGGAAGAAAAGAAAAGGAAATGCTAAAATTTTCTTTTCTCTTGTTTGGTTTAAGTGAAGAAAAATAAGATTTTCTCTCCAAATTTTCTTTTCCTATTTCTCTCCAATGTAAAAAAATTTCTTTCCAAAAAGGTAGAAATTTTGAAAAAAAATAAAATTCACCATCACTTATCACTATTCACACCACTCACCTACCCCATCCCTAGCACCATCCCACCACCCATCATCACCATCCACCACTGTCACCTGCTACCACCACCATTTGCCGCCATCGCCACCCCCACCACCAGTTGCCACCACTGCCCACCAGTAGCTACCACCACCACCATCATTGTCATCATCACTGCCACCCCACCAACCCTACCAATATTCGCCCACTCTTACTCGCCCATCACCCCAACCCATCATCTTACTAAAATACATTTTTCTTTTCTTCCAATTTCTCATCTCATCCAAACATCAGAAAAGAAAAGAAAATTAGTATTTTTCTTTTCTTTTCTCTTCTTTTCATTTCTTTTTAAGCTTTCTTTTCCTTTTTTCCCAAATCCAAGGCTCCAAACATAGCTTAAAAGTCTTGCAAACCTCACTTGTATCTAAATGAGTGAAAAGATTATAAAATATTTTGAGGGTATTGTTGGAAGAAAGTCTTTATGAATAGTTAAATGACACTGATTTCCAATTATTTTAAAAAATATCACTAATTCTCAATTTTCAATAATTGATCGACTGAATATGAATTATGTTGAAAAAGTTACACTAAAAATCAATTTTCCAAAATTCAAACCAGCGGGGCCCACTAAGATGTCCCTATAAAAATATTCTTTTTCCTCACGTAACGAAAAAGCCAGCTCCAGTTAGCTCTGCTTCAAGATCCCACAATCATCGCTGCCCGTTCCCCGTGGACCTCTCTCTCTCTCTCTCTCTGACACACTTTATTAAGTCATTATTAATTCTGTAATTCTTTCAAGCCCTCAGGGCGTCAGCCGTAACATTTAATTTAGAGGTAATTAAGTTATTATTTACTCAAATTATTTTGTTTCGTCTTAAACTTTTTTTAATGATACGCTGGTGTTTGTTTAATCTTTTGTCTGTGAGTGAGATTCAGATCTGAAAGCTTCAGGTGTGGGGCTCTGTTCTCGTTACTGGGTGTCTTTCATTGCATTTCCCTTTTCTTGATTTTGAAGTTTCCCTCTCTTTCCAGTCGGTATCGTTTGGTGACACAAGTCCCGTTTTCTTCTTTTTATTGTTCTTGATTGTGTATTTAAGTCTCTGCCGGTTTTAGGGTTTCATCGATCTCAAAGATTGTTCTTTTCAACCGCACAATTAGGTCTGTCTCTGTGGTTTTCCCCTGATCTGGGAAAGAAACTTTCTTTTTTCTTTTTTCCTTTTGCTTTTTGCTTTTTGTTTAATTTACCTTATTCTGATGTTTTTCCATCTGTAACTTGTATGAGTTGTGAGATCCGAATCGAAATTCTGGATTTAATTAATTGAAACAATGCAGAAGAATTTGATCAAAAGATATTTCTTGATTTATGAACTTCGGTTGTTGTACTTTTCAATGAAGCTTTCTAGATTTTATAGAGAAATTTTGTTTGAAGAATTATTTTTTCTGAAGCAGTGACCGGAGATCTGAGCAATGGCGACTTCAAATGGACAGCACCAATCAACAAAGCCACCTCCGTCCCCTTCTCCTCTACGGAATTCTAAATTTTTTCAGGTAAAGAAGAATTTTTTTTTTCCTCTGTTGTTGGTGACTTTCTCGTTGGTGCCGTTAACGGTTATTCTTGGTTTTTTGTTAACTTGTTCATTCTGCCGATTCCAACTGGTCTGTATAAGACATTTTATTTTGTTTTTGTTTTTATTAAATTATTCAATTTTTTTTTGCTTTTATCTCCTTTATCTGAAAAAACAAAATTTTTTTCAGGGTCCCTTATGATGGGAAGCCGATCCCTTTTTTTGTTTCTGAAAATGTTATTCTTTCTCGAATATGAGTTGATAAATGCATCTACTAAAGAAAATACAAATACGCTAACGTCATATTCAGGATCTTCCATTTGTGATTGTTCTTCATTGCCTTAATTTTTCTTTTCTCGGTTATGAATCCATTACTTAAATTTGGAGGAAAAAATCGTCTTATTTTTTGTTGGAATTACGAGTAGAAATTTTTTTATTCACAATGTGGAACATGTTGTCTTCTTTTGTTATAATTATCATTGCCGTCCATCATTCTCAAACAGTTCTCTAATTTTTTATGGCAGTCCAATATGAGAATTTTGGTTACTGGAGGTGCTGGGTTTATTGGCTCTCACCTGGTGGATAAATTGATGGAGAATGAAAAGAACGAGGTAAATATAATTATACTCTCTTGGAGTATGTTTAAAATATGGGGCACGTAGATGTATAGGACTGGAGTTTTACATAAAAATGAAACCATGTACGAAATGATGATCTGCTGAAGCACATGTTGAGATATTGAGCAAATAAATTACATATCATTTAAACTTATTTGTTTTCTTTTCTTCTATTTCCTACTCAGGTGATTGTTGCAGATAACTACTTTACTGGTTCAAAGGACAACCTGAAAAAATGGATAGGTCATCCTAGATTTGAGCTTATTCGTCATGGTATACTCTTAATTTTAGTTTGATCCTACTGGCCTTGTTACACATCCTATATTTGAGTTACAATTATCAAAATTTGTCTCAATGCGTGTGGAAATTTTTTATTAAGATCTCCCCCTTTTCGTGATATGAGGAGGTGGAATGACGGAGATTTTTCGGCTTTATTTTGGTTTTGGCTATAACCAAGTTTGTGTAGGATATGTATAGCTGAAGTGTAACTTATTCTAGACTGACTTCATTGCTAAATTGTTTCCTTTTGCAGGAATGTATGCTATGATTCACCTGAGGGTATTACCAGTTAATATAGTCATTGTAGGAATTTTTTACCAAAATATAAAATAAAATTGTCATTGTAGGAATGGATATATACCATTTCACTTTTAAATATAGTCTCTTTTTGCAGGGTTCTATGCTATAATTTACTTAAAGGGTATTACCGGTTAATGTAGCAATTGTAAAATAGATTTTATGATTATATAGTTACACAGATGTTAAATACATGATTACATGGTCTATGTAATTAGTTCTGCTATTAAAAATAACAAGTTTGGTTTGGCACCATTCTTACTATCTCTGAGTGAGATCCTTATTTGTTGATGAATTTTGTTATCAGGATTATACATTCATTGAAATTCCTTGATCATTAATAAACGGATCAAGTCTTGGGATATCACTCCCATGCCCGGGTTCAAGCCTCTTCCATAGAGCTGTAAATCTAGCCCAGACCACCCAAAGCCCACCCAACCCAACCCGAATAAGAGCCCGAAGTGAGCATTGAGTTTGGGTTTGGGTTTGGGTTTGGTTTCATTTCTAGCCCGAAGTTGAGTTTGGGTTAGGCTTGGGTTCAAACTATACAACCCGAAAAGCCCAAAGTTAATGTTGACTTTATGTACACGCTCTCATATAGATATATATTTATAAAACTCCACCAAATATATATATATTTGTGTATATATGTGTCATTGTTTTTTTTTTCCTTTTATATTGTCATTATATTGATGCAATCAACTATTAAACATAAATTATTAACATGTAATGATAAGTTTATAAATTTTTGTCAAATAAATAATTTTATACTCATATACATATATATATATGTTACAATGAATGTGATATTTGAGAGCACATACTCTACAAGAAAAATTGTGCAAAACCACAAATATAGTGAGGTAGTATTATATTTTAAAATTTTTAATGAAATAAATTAATTAAGTGTTTTTTCCCAAATTCAAAGGAAGAATCAAGAGGAATTTGTAATATTTGCATTTATAACAAACAAACATAAAAGCATGTTGATAGACGATTTAATGAATGATATTTCAACATTTTGTAATTATAACAAAAATTGTAAAAAAAATTCAAAATCTTACATTTTGTTTGGGCAACCCGAACCCAGCCCGAACTTAAACAATAATGTTTGGGTTAGGTTTGGGTTAGGGCGGGTCAACAACAAATTTGGGCTAGTAAATCCTAAATTGGGTTGAACCCGAACTCTCATAACCCGACCCAACCCGCCCTACTTACACCTCTACTCTTCCACCCACGGTAGACGCCCCTATGGTAGGGTGTGTTCCTCATCCACCCAAAAAAGAAAAAAAAATCAGCCCCATTTCAAATCCCAATGAATATTAAAAATAAGTTACTCAACCTTAAACAATCTTAAACCCTGAACTCGAAAAAAAATACACCACACGAACACACCTGAAATGACTAAACCCTTTTACCATAGAAACTGAAGCCCCAATCAATGTCACTAAAAAGGAAACAAATTATTCAGTTTTCTTAAAGTGGTTTTTCCCTCTTTTCCTTTTTGGATTTGCTATTTATATGATCCTGGTCATCAATATGATTTTTGTACTTCTGACATGTTATTTTACTCCTGCTAGCATTATTTAACTATCTTGTCTTTGACCTTCTTTCTACCTTTTTTTGTTCGCCAGAATTTTATGATTGATGAGCACTTGAAAATATAGGATCCATTCTGACTTTCATCCTTTAAAGTCTTGACACTCTTCTTGTTATCCAGATGTCACAGAGCCATTGCTGATTGAGGTTGATCAGATATACCATCTTGCTTGCCCTGCTTCTCCAATTTTCTACAAGTATAATCCTGTAAAGGTGTGTATACTTTTGTTTATTGGTATTAAATGAAAGGTAGCAGTAGTTTGACATTTTTCATAGATGATCCTTCTTACCTACTAATTTTAATAACATGTCATGTCTGATCGTTTTCTTCCACAATATTCAACCCTCCCATGTCTTCTGGCTTCTATATAACTGCTTGAGAAAGTGGTGGCATGATTTAATGTGGTTTTACTTGGTCGTTTCCCCACTTTCCTGCCTTACTATTGTCTTTCTTATCCTGTTGGGGAGTGTGACCTTTGCCTTCCCTAATAAATTTAGCGGCAGCAATTGCAGCCATAATCCATTAATAGTGGGACTACCTCAAAAATGCCAACAGCATTAGAACCTTTTCCTTTCTTTCTTTTTTTTTTTGGTTTTTGTTTTAGATCTCAGTTCTTTAGCAGATGGCTGATCCATATCTCATATGCAGGGAGTCAAAGGCTTGTATGCATGTGTTCTAGTAGGAATCCGCCTTGGAAGCTCTCCATTGCACAATAAATCCAGCCTGCTTGTCTGAACTTAAAGCCAAACTTTGTTTTATAGATTAAAAATAAGAAATCACAAAAGCACACTGATTGTCTTCTGGACAATAATCTTGTTCACCATCAGGTTAGCAGGACTAGAGGTATCTGTGGCTGCTAGTGAAGTAAAATTTTCAACAGCTCGAATATTCAAATTTCCTGTAAAGTTGAATGCCTTTTATGCAATATCTTAGGCATCGTTTGGCATTCATTTTGGCAACTCATTCCAAGCCATGGAATGAGTTCCATAACTCATTCCGCAAAAGTGCAGTGGTATACTTATAATGTTTAAAAAATTTTGTGGATATACTTGGAACTTGTTTCGAAGACTTCTTTACATGATAATGTTAGAGTTGCAATCTATGAAAAGTTATTTTAAGTTAGAATAATGGCAAACTTATGATATTTTTAGCCTCTATAAGAATGAAATGTTCTTTGCCAAACATCAAACCCAACTTCTCTTTAACTTCTGCAAACTTATCTGGGGATTGAGTTCATGGACCCATTCCCCAAATTGAGAATGAACAGCAAACAAGGCCTTAATTTCTGAAAATCATTCCTTTGTCATTTTACACGTATTCAGCAATGGTCATCTTTGGACATATATTTTGTATATGAAGATATTATCTGATCAGTGAGCATATGAAACTCTGACAGACGATAAAAACAAATGTGATTGGCACATTGAACATGTTGGGCCTGGCAAAGCGCGTTGGAGCAAGGTTTGATCATTTGTCTCTGCCATTTCTTTGAAATGTTCACTAGAATTTTTCTTGTGGCTTACACTAATATGACCATGTGGGACAGAATTTTGCTCACATCAACTTCAGAGGTGTATGGAGATCCTCTTGTGCATCCCCAAGATGAGAGTTATTGGGGCAATGTTAATCCAATTGGTATATACACCTCTTATTTCTTGTAAATGCTTTTTTTCCTTCTTGCTATTGTGATAAGTGGAGTTAAATACATATCTGAAGTTCTTTAGAAGAATCAGTCACATATAAAAACAGCAAAATTCTTACATGGGAACTTGTTTTTGTTGTAATAGAAGCTGAGAACATTATAGATTTTGGGTGTTTTAGAAGTTATTAGGATGTAAATTTGGGATGCCAGCTACCTCCTTTTTATTTTTAATTTTCAGTTTATTTATTTTTCATCTTATATTGTAGGAGTTAGGAGTTGTTATGATGAGGGGAAACGTGTGGCGGAAACTTTGATGTTTGATTATCACAGGCAGCATGGGATTGGTAAATTGAACTGCCCATATGGGAATCTGAAATTTACTTTTTGACCTAGGTTATCTCTGAAACTAATTTAGATTCTTTGACTTGACATTGGTGGGTCTTATTGTAGAAATACGCATTGCTCGGATCTTCAATACCTATGGACCTCGCATGAATATTGATGATGGGCGTGTTGTCAGTAATTTTATAGCTCAAGCACTGCGGTTAGTATTACATCAATTTGGTCGTTTCTTCTACCAGTAACAATTAATTTAGGATTCTGTGCATCAAAGTATGATACGAGGCATCCAATTCTGTGTAGCTTTCTTAGTTTAAACAGCTTTACCATAGGTCTCCTTCATGTCTTCAGCACTATACCTTGACTGAGTAAAAGTCAGTTGGAATATAGTTGCTTTACTCATCTTTCACCATTTCTCTGTTTCTTCTTATTATCCTTCTTGCAGTGGTGAATCCTTGACTGTTCAGTCTCCTGGAACACAAACTCGGAGCTTCTGTTATGTTTCTGACATGGTATGTAAGAATTTAATATTTACCTTCTTTGGATTCAGGCCAATGGAATTTTCCCAATGAGATATCCACCATTCACAACCCTTGGTTTTCCTTTTTATATATTTTAAGGTTGATGGTCTTATTCGACTCATGGAAGGGGAGCACACTGGGCCCATTAACATTGGAAACCCAGGTTGTCTTTCAAATTTGATCATATGCAACTAGAATTGTCGTGCTTACATTTAAATCTAACTATTATTTTTCTTTAATTTTTTGGCCACTTCTAACCCAGAAAGTTTCTTTTATGCTTTAGGTGAATTTACAATGATGGAACTCGCAGAGACAGTGAAAGAGGTCAGATATTTTGCTGCATTTTTTCATCTTTTCACCATGGTTTATGGTTCTGCGCAATTTTTAAATATTTGATGATGTTCTCAATTTGGTTTAGTTTGTTCCCTCCCCCCCCCCCCCCAAAAAAAAAAAAAATTGGTTTGAAAAAATGTAAAATCAAATTATTTTGTTTTTGGGTTTTTTTTTAAAACCAAACTAAATTAAAATATTTTAGTTTAAACCGCAAAACAAACTGAATTTCTTAAATCCCACATCCAACCAATACTCTATATGAAGGGAGGATCCCTTTTTTTACTTGGCTGGGTGATCCTTTATGTGTGTGTGTATATACACAACACATTATAATACATCATAAATATTCTAAATCAAACCAAAGTTTTTCGATCTGGTTCTTAATTCTGTTTGGATTAGGTTTGACCAAAATTGAACTCTGACCAAATTACACCTCTAAGTGAGATTTGTACCATAACTTGTTTCATCATTTGACTTGCAGCTTATTAGTCCTGATGTGAAGATAATAGTTGTGGAGAACACGCCTGATGATCCACGCCAGAGAAAGCCAGACATCACCAAAGCTAATGAATTGCTAGGATGGGAACCAAAGATCAAGTTGCGCGAAGGCCTTCCCCTAATGGAGGAGGATTTCCGCCTGAGGCTTGGAGTCCCAAAGGAGAAGTGAACTTTTGCTGAGTGGAATATCAAGGTCGAGATTTTCAATCAAGGTTTCTGTTACCTGCTCTTTTTAATATATCATCATAGAAAATAAACAGTGGCTATCTTACTCTTTATTTTATTATGGATGTCAAGAACAGGGAATCATTTCCTGCAATATTTGGCATCTACCAGCAAGTGTTGTATAATAAATCTTGTTCTCTTTTGGTCAAGGATTTTACTTAAAATTGAGTCCTTTCACCCGCCCCACAATCTTCGAGTTAAATGAATGGATGGCAACAATTTTTTTTTTGTTCGGTTTATAATCTCTCTCTAATCCAGGAGTCTATATTTTTAGGTGGAAATTTGATCCCGGGCCTGGTAAAATTGAAGAAACTACTGATAAAATGACCACTACTTGAATAGAAGCAACATCTTTGGTTCATGTTCTCCTGACGAAGCCCAGACGCATGCACTCTAAATCATCTTTTGAGTTATTAGATGGCGACTCATTTGATGGGATCCCAGAAAGTTTTGTGCCAACAAGAGTGGATGCTATCTCATAAGGCAGTACTTATTTCGTAAGATAAAATTTATATATACTCACGGTAGCTTACTTCGGAAAATACAAATTGCAACATGCTTATCATCCAGGGAGGAAAAATCTCTCAACCCCCAATCATTCTTTCAGGCAGATTCCTTGGATCATAATGCAAATTTTAAATAATTTCTCCAATGAATAACCATTTCAATTTGAACAAGATATTTTTAGGCAAAGTCTCTGAACGAACATGGAGTAAATTGGCATTACAAGGAAGCAATGGCTTAGGTCTGTTTATACAAACAATTAGAAGTCAACGACATGAGAACAAAAACTGCATCAATAAAATATGTAAATTATGTTAGCTATCAAAACACTATTGCCTCAACGACAGCAAGGAAAAAGGAAAAAAGGGAAAAAGGGCCCCTGTATGTGATGAACCAACATGTAAGATTTGATAATATATGCCACAGTCAACAAGATAGAGTCTGATTAATCAAGAGAGGAAACATTCAGATAAATTAGACAAAGAGAGATGGTCTAAGCTTCGGCCACTTGAGTCTGAGGTACTCTTTTCTGATCTTTCTCTGTCTTCCTTGCTGCTTCGCCCCCATTTTCCCCTTCTCTGTTTTCGATCCTTGCAAATATAGGCTTAGGTTGAGCCATCACTTGACCCCCCTTTAGCCCACCCCATTTGGTCGCTCCCTACCAAAAAACATCCAACAAATTAGTTTTTGTTCTAATTTATTTATTGTTTTGGTAAGTCAATCAATCAGATAAATAAAACTAAAATGGTTACCCAGGTTACAGCATCAAATTGATCCTTCGAATAGCCAAGTTGTGTATATATTCTCAAGCACAAGCTTGGAGTGACTGGGGATAGGGCAATTGCTATTATCCTCATCACTTCCAGAATAATCACAAGGTCCTGCCAAAAAAGGGAAAAAAAAAAAAAAAAGGACTAATGATATCATAAAGCATCAACCAGACTGGAAAACCTTGACAGACACTAAACCAAGTCACAAAATTCTACTTGAGCTCCAGTCAATTCCTAACTCCTCAACCCTGCTGAAATAGAAGAAAGTTGTCATGGTAGATGATAAACTCAATCTTTTAAATCAACAGAGTTCATTTTACTATTGCCTAGCTGAAAGGAATTTGGAGTAAAGGACCATCATTTAAGCCTTTCTTTTTCTCCATTTTCACTTGGATCACATTACTCAAGAATATTTAGAAAGGAATGAAAAACCTTAGCAGCAGATTCAGAAGCAGCCCCGCCTTGCTTAAAAAGAGACCATGGCGCACGTTCATCCATGTACAAGTTTCCAGCATTACCAATCTCTAACACAGCCTCACAAGCTGAGGATAGTGAGAGGTTGTCATAGTGGACCCTCGCTTTTTCTACCTATATGAACACAAGATCAACAAAAAAAAGGGGTACGAGCAGTTGATTATGGGTAATCATGATTTATCTTCCAAATAAAAGCAACATTGATTAGAAAAAATTCATTTAATGTCTCTGCCAAAAGTTTCCACACCCAAGATTGTAATACAGTATCATAGCACAATATCAGACATCAGCATGACTGATGATAATTTAGTTTCAGAAAATTAAAAAAAAGGAAAAATCTTAATAGAAAGATAATGACGAACTCATTGCATTACAAGCACCAAACAATCACCAGATAACAGTGTGTGCTGGAATACATAAGCAGATTCCCTGTTCCATAAATACAAATTAGAAGATGTCAAGTACCAAAACCAACTTGATCAAAAGAGTGTTCATCCAATCAGTCAACAATTTTCTTGCTGTTTGCAAAACCAATAATGTGATAGCATGGATTGATGAATCGTTTCAACGCGTCCATATCATGGATAGGGGACCTGGGCAAGACCAGCAAATGGAAGTATATGGATTGTAAATGCATGCAACTCAAACCCATCATACTGTTGGTGCTTTGTGCTTGTATGGGCTCTCTTCATAGAAGTCAAAAACTAAAGAGGAGAATAACATATAAAGTAGGAAATTACTAAACTTCAATTGCAAATTACAAGCAAGAAAGTATACCACTAATTAATATATTATCAAGTTCAAAACCAGTTATAGGAAGCATGAACTGATACGCCAGGAAGAGTATATTGTTCGGGCCTAACATGACAGAAACCAGACTCGGTTTTGACATTGGTAAGTTAGCTGAAGTAAGCTTAGCAGTCTCATGGGCACAAAAAATGAGAAGTTTTAACAAACCTTACCAATTTCTCCACAGTATCTTTTAATGCATTTCCTTCAGCTGCAATTTCCGAATCAACTGGCAAAATTGACTTACAATTCTTTTTCAGAAGCCCAAGCGTACGGTTAAGGAGATTTCCTGTGAAAGCAAAGCATAGGATTAATTACCAAGATTAATTGATTTGGTCAACAATACTTGGCAGTGCTGCCAGAACTAAGCTAACCACAGTTGCTGCATGTTTAATGGATATTGCAACTATTATGTTTACCATCTAATTCCCTGTATTTTTTCTTTATGGGGCCATCAAACCACTATGGTAAATAAGGAAAAAATAAGTCAGTGAATTAACAATAAGATCACCCAGTGGGGTTCATAACTTCAAATTTATTTTCATCACAGGTAGAAACTCTAGCCTCTCTACTCAATACACAAGCCATTGTGCATTTCATAATTATAAGTCAATAAACTATATAATATTTATAGCTTAAACAACAGCAACCTAATTTCTCCCCATAGGATAACTAGGCAGGAATGGAGGAAAAACAAGCCTAATCATCTAACAAATGATACGCAATGTAGACATACCAATTGTATTGGCAAGGTGCGCATTGACAATATTGATGAAATGGTCCTCTGAATAGTCCCCGTCGCTTCCGAATTCCACCTCCCTGAGGAAGAAGTACCTAACTGCATCGGAGCCAAATTTGTGCACCAAATCCTTTGGTTCAAGTGTATTACCCAATGACTTCCCCATCTTCATGCCATCCTAAAAGCCCTTGCCCATCCAAACATCTCTTGTCAATTCAAGTTTGACAAACTTTTAATTTCCGTTATAAATTCTCCCAACATGGTGAGTGAGTCACACTCATTTCTTGGGTTAATGAAGTATTACTGCAGATTTACCAATGGATGTGTAACAAGTGCAGCACCTTCACAGACATGCAAAATAACAAGGCAGAATTTTGGACCCATAAATGCTAAGGTTTGTATCGTGAATACTAGATAGTTGTATGCAGGACCAGACCGTGATTTTCTAAATTGAAATAATATGTCCCAGGTGCCAAGAGACACATTAGATTTCAACTTGGCCAAGGTACTATTATGATTGGAAACCCAACTATGTACAAGAACTATAGATGTTGAATGGAGATGCATCACACAAGGAGTTCTTAGCAGCTTGGCTACCTTTGAGTATGGCATCACTACATATCTAGCTAAAGTTTGTAGTTAGATCACGTTGTTGCCATCACTTCTCATGCAACAGAAGCTGACCCCAAAGAGAGCATGAGAGCAAGAGCCCCTTGAAGAATTCAATTTTGAGCCTGAATATAAGGCCAATTGCATCAACTATGTCCTCGATGACTTAGTACAGAGACTAAGGTAATGAGCTTGAAACTGGTGGTACGCTTTAACAGCACCACTAGCATGCAGGAGCACATCAATAAAAAGTTCAACATAAGCACAATGTCTGCTGCAATATGCTATCAACCAAGGAGGACAAGGCCCAGTTTTCGGTTTGAGAATGGCCTTTCATTCACTAATGCAGGGCAGTTTGCTGACAGTTGGCTAGATGCAAAGCTCACTCATGAGCGAGTGCCATGATACATTGTGGAACATTCATTTGGGACAGAAAGCACTAAAGCTTTTCTTGCAAGATAATTACCGGCCAAATACGAAGGAACAATTTAATGGACTATAAAAAGATATGTCACACCTTTCAACAAGATAAAATTGGGAGACAATGAATGTGCAGACTGACGGAACCATTCTTGGGGATCACATAAATGGATTTCATTATACCATTCACTAGATGGAAAGACCTCATGCACTGATTGAAAAATATGGAGGATATTTTGTCAATGCCAACAAAATAATTAGGTACAACTTAATAATGCCTGACTCTGCTTCAATGCTTAAACAGAGCTAATCAACTAATGTGAGACCATCTAAAATTTTTACAGGCCAACAATTGATTTTGGCCCAGAAAGTGACAAAGCAGCCTACAGGATGTAGGCAAAAGCATACAATTTCGGTAAAAAGAGGAACCAAGTAACTGTAATTGTACAAGTCTACTTCAAAAAAGCCTTGATGGTGCATAATGAAGTGGGATGACCTAGGGCATATTGCAACATAGCGTGATGTGAAAATTCCTGTGCCTGTCAAATTCCACCCAAGCCAAGAAATTAAAGTTCCTTTAGGCATTAGACAGGCAACTTGCCCATAAGTGCAAAGGTCTGATTCCAATTGTAGCCTGCGTCGTCGAGACATCTACATCTCTGGTTCCATGCTCATAAGGCACCCTTTTGGAACACCAAATCCTTAAAGACAAAAGACTGCATTATGATTTCAATACCTTTTCCACCTACCAAATTTACAATGATGGCAACCTGCCCAGAAACTCAATGGCTCTGTCCCATGCTTAAACTGCACTTGGCTAACAAGATACTTTTTGACAAGAAAAACTGAAGAATAAAAATTTAATTGATTATAAATACCTTTGTTAGGAAGCCATGACCAAACACCATCTTAGGAAGTGCAAGTCCAGCTGACATTAACATAGCTGGCCAATATACCGCATGAAATCGTAAAATATCCTGCACATAGTAATAATGTCTTCAGAGAACTATCACATATCTTGGGCTAAAATGAAGATATATGTCAACCCACTAAAACAGCAGGGAATAAATGAGAGTTGAAGAACAAAAACAGAAAATATTTTATTACAAATCTGTAGGTATTAAGAACCCAGGTTTCCAGGGGAAAATAAAAATTAGATAGAGAGAGAGAGAGAGAGAGAGAAAGTGACAAAACGGTAATACATGTTAATATAAATTAGTAGGAATGGATCACTTATACATTTCACGATGATGAAAATATACCTACCATATGAGCTAACCATGAAAAAGTACTTTAGGAAAAAATTGATCTTGTAAGTCAGATCACCAAATCGAGTTCATATTTATTCCAGGACATCTACTATAATGGCGAATGTACCATTCATAATTTTAGATAAGAGGACTACAAGTCATACAGAGATAGATATGAGATGACAAAAGGGTGGTAAATGTAGGCATAAATTAGGACAATTGGATCTCCTTTACATTCAGGCAGATGAAGCTGGATTCAGAATCTCCACAGGGGGCACACCATGAACTAAAAAAAAATTTGGAGGAAAAAAAAGAAAGGATCTCATAAATCAAATCGCCAAAAGGAATTGATAATTGTACAAGGAAATCTACTATCATGAGGAAATGTATTATCTATTGTTGTAGATCAAAAGAACACAAAACATGATATCAGAGAAATAAGATGGTATACCTTGCCAATTAAGTGTACTGAAGCAGGCCATCCTGAAGAAACTGCGTTTTGTAAAGTAATCTTCTCCTTCCCCTCTGATAATGCAGATATATAACTGCTTAATAGATTAGTAGAGTATTAAATACAAGAAGACCACAATAATATGCGACAATTCATAATAAATTCTTTTTAGGGAAAGTGACAAAAAAAAGAAAATCAAACAATCTAAACCCCATGAACCACAAGCCCTATCAGTTCTATACCTTTTCCCCAAAAAATAAAACTATTTACTAACATATCAAAGTATCAGACATCAGATAGTATCAAAGTGTGGCATTCATGAAGGAAGGCAAAACATCATTAGCAACAATGAGAAGTATAAAACATGAGCTGATCCACATCAATGTTTTGTAGAGTTTAATACCATTAGCAGCGATATGGCACAAATTACAACCGGAAAGGTGTTCTGAAGTGAAAGATAAGATAGTTAAGGAAAGCTAGTAAGATACCTACATTATGGAGTTGGCAAAAGATCTGAATACTAATCCTACTTTTAACCTTGAAGATTTGACAGTCAATCATGTCCGTCGTTGAGGCAAAAACTTGAAGGAGAATGGTTTGAAGTTTCTTGTGGTTTCAAAGCTAAAAGAGTAATCAAAGGTGCACTCAATAATCAGTCAGTATCTACTTGAACTGAAGTTTATCACATGTTTTGTGTCCAATGGATGGATTAATGCTACTGATTTCAAAGCTTTAATCCTAAATTGTAAAAGCAATGCCAAGCCATTACTTTCCTAGAGCCAGGGAGAAATGATACATTCTCACCGGAGCAAAAACACAAAAATCTCTAGGTTTGAAAGATATAACCTTAGCATTCATATCCTACTGCACAAAAGGAAACCACAATATGCAGAAGGTTGTTTATGCAGTTAGACATTCTAATATACAAATCACAAACTAAAAAATACAAAAGAAGAGAGAGATAGAGAGAGAGAGAGAGAGAAGGAGGAAGTCCACAGTGTGTTACATGAGACAACTAAGAAGATTAAATTCATAACATTGCAGAAGACCATACCCCAACAGAGCATCGAACCAAACATATATAGTTTGCTTATCATCATTTGGCACAGGAATACCCCATTCCACTGAAGCTCTAGAAATGGAGAAATCTCTCAGGCCATTTTTTATCCAACTTTGTACCTAAATAAGTGCATATATCAGAATTGAAAAGAAACAACTTTTACAGTCCTTAAACGCATTAAAGGAATTAATTTCGGCCTCAACCAATTAATACAAAGATAGGATATGAATTTTCATAAACAAGAAATTCCAATAATATGATAAAACTAATTTTCATGCTGCACAAAATAGAGTAAGATGCCCCTAATGCATTTCCAGCCTCCAAGTGCAGCAACAATTGCTACCTGCAGATTCAGGATATACCTGCCACCAGTTCACACCTAAAAGATCACCTATAGTCAACATGAACACCAGACAAAAGTCAATTTCCTGGATTACTAATACATTTTCCTTTTTGAGCGTCCAGATGGTTATGATCAAGAACAAGAATGCCATGGCAGACTATCCATAGGATATCCAGAAGTATGCTCCATTTTTCACTGAAGAAACTGCAGACAAAGAATGAAGAACAAGCAGATCATGATTGATCCACTGTTCAGAATACCCAATACCAAAGGATCAGCAATTATATTACCATGACAAATTTCCTGATATAAAGAATTAATGAGTCAGACTTCTAACAAGAAGTGAATAAGACAACAAAATATAATCCACGACCTTGCAGAATCCCTAATCTAATAATAAATGTCAGGTCACCATGTAACACGGCCATTCAATCATTTTGGAAATGTAGCTACACTGCTCTCCAAGACAACGGATCTTCAAAACATTATCAAAATATAAAACAAAAGGACGGAAACTTTTATCTCAAAAAAGTTGGAAGCAATCCTACTTTGAAACAATAGCAGGCTTCCCTCAGAAACATGTGAGAGACAGTCAAATCTAGCCTGCAGAATGTGGTCCTCTAATAGTGTTTTCTAGACAGTCAAATCTTGTGTTAAATTTTTATAATGTAATTTATTAATTGCTGAATCAATGCTGTATTTTTTTTTTAAACCAAAATTTCTAAGCTTCTTAAGGAATAAAGACAAACGAGTAGACAATGAAACTAGGGTGACAAAAAAAGGGCCAGCCCGCTAACCAGCTATGCATTTAGACAGGTGTTGGCCCATATTTCAGACTGCCTTGCACAACAACACACTAATGACCTTGATAGGTTCGGGTCATCAGAAGCTAATACCAAATTATATATGTGTATAATATATATTATTGTTTACTGCAATAAACATATAATAAACTATAGACCACTCTAGAATCTAGATTCAAAACATATATACATATGTGTGTGTGTGTGTAGATAATATGGTGATCTTATTAATTTAAACAGTGTTCTAAATACAATGAATCCCATTAATAGACACTTTACATATGTGTGTGTGTGTAGATAATATGGTGATCTTATTAACTTAAACAGTGTTCTAAATATAATGAATCCCATTAATAGACACTTGACCAGACCTGAACAACCCATTGCCACCCTGAAATCAATTTAACTATCAAATTCCTGCCAACAAAACAATTTAAAACACAGAGACAAAAAAGGTTCTCAATGAACACATTAAGGAAAGAGGACATATAAATTATATATAATAGTAGCTCTACTAAAGCATAACTAAGAAATTAAAATATAATATTCTGTTTTCCTCATTTTTCTTTAACGTCTTATGACAGAACAATTTATACAGTCCAATTATACAATTTAAGCTTCAAAAAGAATCCATACCAGAAGTTTAATCAGAAGCCAAAAATAATAATATAATATGCACTCATTAGCTATATTTTCATAAAAATATTCAGTGAAAAAGCACACACAAGAATCTGGAGAACAATGAAGGATATTTACACTTTCAGCCTCACCTCATTTAACCGAAAAGAAGGCCGCACAAAATCTGGATTCAATTTTATAAGTTCTTCCAGTGGTTTTTGATACTTTGACAAGGCAAAGAAATAGTTGTCCTCCTTCCGCAAGACACAAGGCTTTAGATGCATTGGGCAACAATTATTCTCAAGCAACTCTTTCTCGTCCTGCAAGTTTCACAAGAGCCAAAGACATCAAAACATGCACAAACTGTTATTTATTTAATAACACAAAAAATATAGGAAAAACCATGAATTCACTCAATGAGTTGATATTTTCAGTTCCAGCAGTTATGGAAGGTGACTTTCTAAAATAATGAAAAGAAAAAGAATGTACAAGTTCTTTTATCCTTGAGTTCCAATATTTTTTTAACGGGATACACAAAGTCATATGATACATTCTACTGCCGTAGACTTTTCCCTCCCTATCACCCAGTGCCAAGGTATCTTTTTTCCTATAGTTGTATTTTTGTTCGTTAATAAATTTCTACATTACAAGTCAACAAAATCATCTTATAACAGAATCAGCACAAGTCAACAAGATAATTATATAACAGAATCAGCACCAGAAAATCAGTAATGTATCATTATGCACAACTGAAAGCAATGCCGTAAATCAAGACTCACCAATCACCACTAAGCTTCAGGATCAATTGATGCAGATAAAGGTGAAGAAAACATAAAATATATGCTATGCACAAATAAATCAAGAATTATGACTGCCAGAGGGTCAGACCAATTCCATGGGCACCTGTTAAAGGCAAGGTTTAAAAACTCGGTATTGGGCATCGTATCGTATCACCCAATACTTCTCAGTAATGGCCAATACCTCAGAAAAATCTCTTGTATTGAGCTGATACTCGATATCGCCTCAAGCAGATACCGAGTTGTATCGGCCGATACTTAAAACCTTGTTTAAAGGGGCATTGGGATCAACTAATGTTCCACCTAGAAGACTTACTAAGTAGAAAACATTAACCTGAAAAAATAAATGTTACTTCCCATTTGTCACATCCTTTGTGGTGGAACAACAGATCAATTGAAGTGAAAAAAAAAATTTTCCATTTGGTTGCCAGATGGTTCCATTGCTATACTTCTGTGACACTGATGTTCCACATAGCAAGACCAGTAACTTAGATTTCATTATATGCTTCATGTATCTAAATAGATATCTTTATCACATCCATATTTTCAAGCTCCATATGTAAGGCACTACCTTATACTCCTCACAGTTGACACAATAAAGGCCGGCATAAGCAGCACGGTAAATGTCACCATTTGCAAGAACTCTTGAGTAAAACTCCTTTACAACGATTTCATGATTTGGATTTGTTGTTCGGATGAACTTGTCATAAGCTATGTCAAGCTGCGGCCAGCAAGCAAAAGGAAAGATAAACATTATTCTAAAGCATACTAAATTTAGAGAGAAAACTCCCAAATGTGAAATTATAAGTTGAGAAATAAAACTTCGACAGATTGCCAAAAGATACCTCATTCCAGAGTATCTTGTAAGCCAGAGAGATGCTGTCACAGTGATCTTGTGGGCTCGAACCACTGGCAGTGGCAGCGGTGGCAATTTTCTCCCCATGCTCATCCGTGCCTGTAACGAATATAACTTGCTTACCCAACAGCCTCTGCCAGGACACAAACAACAATAAGAAAACCTTTAACGTAACAAATCCATTTTTTTTTAATCATTTCAACTAAAATTCCAAGCATATATTAAAAGAAAATAATGAACTCTCTCGTAAACTAACAGATACTCTAATAGCTCCACAGTTCAGTTTATCTGAACTTTGAAGAATGATCTAAATGGAGAAATTAGGAGGACAAATTGGAAAAATTGGAAAAACATGAAAAGAACACCCATGAATATTCTTAAAACAGTACACATTGTTTCAAAAGAAACATATTGCATCCATATCAACTGGTAGAACCTCGCCAGTATGAAAATTGTCTTACAAACTCAGATCGAAAAGGACGACACAGTTCACATTCATATGCTTCTATCCCAAATACACATAAATCATGTTTCTGTGAAAGAAACCCCAAGAAACATTTCAATTTCAATATCGTTCCACTCTGGAACTTGTCTTACAAGCTTCGATTCAAATTGGCTTGAGCTCGAAGACACAATTCATACCCAACTGGTTCATAACTTTGCCCCAAGCGAAAACAAGTCGAATATATTGTAATTGTTCACAAATTCATGCAATGAGAACAAATACCTATGGACGGTATGGCGAACTTCAAACTAAGCATGCCAAACACTAGAATGAAGACATAGATATTACCCTAGTATTCCATATATAGAAAGAAAAAAAGGGAAAAAAATAAATCAGATTAAAACAATTAGCAACAACGAACTTAATGAGACTACAATGACACCCCTTTAAACAAACTGACTTTCTCGCCGGCATATTCAATCGAGGCAATTTAAAGGGCTAGAGAAATTAAAAAAAGAAGTCCCAAGATTATCTGAAAACTTAACCACGAGAAACGGAGATAATTTGAAGCATCCAAGACGATAGGTACCTGAAATCGAGCAATCGCATCGGCGGCGATTGTAGTATACGCGCTTCCCATGTGAGGAGGTGCATTTACGTAATAGAGCGGCGTTGTGAGAACGAAAGGCTCCGTGCTGCTAGAACCTCCTCCTCCCTCGTTCCGGAGATGGCTCCTGCAGCCGCAGAACATCGCAGCTTTCGACAACGATACCGGGTTTCGACGAAAATGGAGACGGTTCTTCAAATGGTTACTTTTAGAATTAATGAAAGACAGCGGAGACAAAAACAAAAGGCCATTCTGCGAGCAAGACACCACTCTCCCCGCCATTTCTTGGATCGTTACTTACAGAGCACTATCTCTGCGTGACTCTCTCGGCGGTGCCTAGAACACGAAACCCGAGGAATGGCGGCTTATCTATTGCAGGAATGAAATCGTCTGCTGCGAGCAATCGTCTGCTGCTGGGTCTATGTTGCAGACCCAGCAGCAGGCTTAGTCCAACCCAATCGTCTATCAGGTTAAACGGGTTAACTGTCCTGCACCTTAGGGAACCAGGCTTAGTCCAACCCAAGTTAAACACCAGGACATTTGTTATCCAATGATACTCGCAGGTGGCAGTGGCACTTTCAATATTGCATGTAGAGAATTAAATCCATACCCAAAATATTTAGGTCTCATTTGGCATGAGGGAAAAAAAAAATTTTGGCACGAGGGAAGCAAACGTCTGCCATATTTAGGCGTCGTTTCGGGTTGAAATCGTTTGCCGCCTTTAATGTGCGGCAGACGGTGCAACATCCGTGAGATGCTGTGCATTCACATTTTCCCGCGCATTTCACTTGGGAAAATGTGATGCACAGCATCCGCGGGATACTCCACGTGGCAATATCCCATTGACACTGCACCGTCTGCCGCATATTAAGGCGGTAGACGATTTCATCCTCGTCGTTTCGCTCATTTTGAAGAGAAATCTTTTGCTGACATTCACCCTGCAGCCTTGTTAAGATGCTGCCATGTGAGCATCTAAAATGGAATGCGTTTCTTCTAGAACCAAAATCCAGTTATTTAGTCGAACCACAAGTTAGGGTATGCGACCCCTATTGAAAAGGGGCATCCATTCGCATGTTTCGTGCTAGTACCACTGAGTGGCACAAGATGAAACAATCTCTCCAAAATGAGTTGCCAAATGTTTTCGTATAGCCCATCCAAATAGCTAACATCGTAAAAGGAAAATATTTGATTAATAAACATAATAAAATCTACTGATTGAAATAAATAGCTCATTTCTATCGCCAAGGGTTAGGTTTTCAAAGCACCGTTTGTTATAGTAATGGTAGCTTGGTGATCGGTGCAAGCTAGGGACTCCGGCGGCAAAGTGTGTTTCATCCTCGTGGTTTTGTGTTGAGGGTTGTTCGAATGGCTGCTAAAGGGGGTGAAGAGGACAGATCAACCGACGAAGATGGACGGCGGTTGGTCGGCCATAGTTGGACCGATTGCCTTTGCATGCATATTGCTTGTTCTCATCTTTTGGATTATGATTCGTCGGACTACCGACTCTTTTGGTATGACTATTTTGAGGCCAACGATATGCATAGCTCGGGGTTTGGACTACACCTACAGGTCCTCTTTGTCCTGTCCATGGTTTTATCCAAGGTAGGCGGATCTCACTGAAATATTTTGATGGTGCTAGAGGTCAGGATTCATGGTGCCATACACTCCTTTCATCTAAAGCTCTTCTTCGTTTGGGTTTGTAGCGGGTTTTCGTTTACTACCCTTTTCTTCATCGATTATTCGACAAAGAAGACGGTTTTCCCTTCAATGAGACTTTCAATCCACCTTTGAGTGGACCATTTATCAAGCACGTTGGTTTACCATCAAAGACTGTGGCTTCCGCCTTTGGCCTGAATCTTATATATGCAGTAGCAGATGTCGTAGTGGTCAGTAGGAACTATGAGTCCCAATTTCTTAGCATCACTTTTGTAATGTTTTGTGCATTTGATTTTCTTATGGCTACGGCCTTAAACGTTGTACTTCAGTTTTATCTTAAGGAAATTGCATAGGCTTGGCCATTATTAAAAAAATGAAAAAAGAAAAGAAATAAATAACTCATAGTGGAATTATTATGAAGGCATGCCTGTAGGTGGGGCTATAAACAGGATGGGCTGGGCACGCTTCATAGGTTTTAGCTCTTTTTTAGACCTGATCACGATGCTTGCCCATGCAAAATGGATGGGCAAACGAGTGGCTTCGAAACACCTGCAGACTTTGGCTCTAATCTCTTTACAAACCTCCAAGTGTTAAATCACCAGTGCTTGATTATAAATGGAATATCAGCGCATGCTTAGAAGTCGAATAACCTCATGCACCTCTTCGTGGATTCGCTGTTTGTCCTACCTAAGTATAGTCTACATTCTTCAGTCCAGCAGAAACACAAGTGATTGATCTTTCTTCATTTTAAATGATTCTGCAGAAACGACATGACTCTTCAGGCTATAAATGCTCGTTAGCTTGCAACTTGGCTCGATGATAAACAGACACTTCACCCAGTGATCTAACATGTCAATCAAGCTTCAAAGTACTCCTAAAAGATCAAGGGCTCTTAGCACGTCTGTACCATTCCTCGTCCCTCCCTTAACTAGAATGCCTAAGACAAATTATCATGTTGAAGCCAGTCAATTTGCAAATGATGGAAGCAAGGAAAATAAGTCATGTACCTTCCCAAACCTTTGTGCAGTCCTACGATGCCGCTGGCATATCCAGTTATAACTACAATTTTTTGCTTTAAGATTGATAGGATCAAACACTTAAAACTAACAGTCCTTCCAACAAACAAAATTGAGGTCTTAGTTGAGGCAAAAGGTGTCACAAAGAGAATGTCCATAACAGAGCATTTTAAAGCATCTCAATTATTATTTGAGAACATGATAATGGAGAACAGTATCCTATTCGTTCCAGTAGGGTAAGGTGCATATCCATCAACCAGAACAGAATTTAGAATATCACCTGCAAAACATAACACAAAATAGAATTAAGCCAAAGTTTACAGTCTCTGGTTGCAAAACTAAATCTTTGTTTAAGAACACTCAAACTTACAAATGGTGGCCAACAAAAATTTATATGCAAGATGCAATAATTAGAAACCAAGTTACAAGTTATAGGAGAAAATTCATGGTTGGTCGCATAGCCAAAAACTGGGGAAAGCAAAGAACAAAAATGTCAAATAAAATTAACCTTCCTTGGTGTTGGGTTGAGTAGAGAACCTGGCAGGCAATTTGACCCATTCTAATTATCCTCCTCCAAAAGTCATCTAGTACCACTCAAACAAAAATTTAGATGAGCTACAGCAATTTCCAAATCCCTAATAATCCAAATTCCACCGTGCTCAATTAGCATATAGGAGGAACTTGACGTATCAGCCACTGAAATATTCTTATCACCACGAATAAGAGAAATCTCGTTATGTCCAAGACATATGCTCTGGGTCTGTTTTGACAGTCACAGCTCAAAAAGTACATAAAATACACCACCCACGACAGCTACTTCTAACAGAAGCAAAATGATAATATAATCACGGCTTGTTTTGATATCTCATATCAGGTAATACAGTGTCACCCAGTGGGGGAACCAGGACTCCAAATCTGAGGGAGCAAAAAAACTTTTCAATTAACACTTTTCATGAAATATAGAAATTTCAATGAGTTGGGGGGACAAACCAGAAACTTTAGAGATCTCATGAAATATAGAAATTTCAATGAGTTGGGGGGGAGGGGGGAAACCAGAAATTTTAGAGGGGGCAAAACATAAATTTTAATTAAAACATATAAAAAATACATTTTTTTTAATTAAAAAATAAAAGCTAGGGGGGGTTCCGCCACTGGTGTAACCTTCAGGCATGTGTACTTGTTCATGCATGCAGTCCACCCATCCTTTCATACACGTATCAAGTTTTCAACTATAAGAGGAACTAATGCAACCGTACAGATACAACGAATTTCAAAAGTACCAAATCAAATTCATCTAATTACAGAATGAAACCAATAGTTCTGAGCCAAAATTGAACCCGTCAATCAAAACTGTGGACCCAGGAAAGATCCCCAAACTATATTGGGTTAATCCCATCTCAATGTGGTCATCCCTGGTAAGGTCAATTGGCAGAGGTTTAGAGAAACTAACCTTGAGAAACACAATTGAAAAAAGGATCAAGACAAAACAAAATATGAAATATTATATGCCATTTGAATTTTCAAAGA
The DNA here is from genome assembly GCA_947561395.2 of Buxus sempervirens. Classification (NCBI taxonomy): domain Eukaryota; kingdom Viridiplantae; phylum Streptophyta; class Magnoliopsida; order Buxales; family Buxaceae; genus Buxus; species Buxus sempervirens. The sequence continues at coordinate 56,863,931 of OX387183.1, read as the reverse complement.
CAATCATGGATTTTACTCGAGCCACATATAATGTTTTCTCCATCTTGTATCCATTCGTAAATTCCTTTCAAGTCAAAAGATTTTGAGTTCCAAAAAAGCACCATACAGTTAAATTTGGGTATAATTCTCTCAAATAATTTTGGGAATATGGTAGACATAACTTGGAAGAAATTTCTTGACGTTTGACTGAGAACCATGTGGGCAAATATGAATTTTTTGAAAATTTACAAGAGAGAAATAATACACAAAATTAATGGTAGTGAGATATCTTCTATTAGTGGAGGCAACACCTAAAAAGTAAAAACACAAAACCCTTTTAATTCAAAACGAATAACAGGCCATAACTCCTTTTACGAAACACATAAACCAACAACATCAAAATCTAAGAGGCTAAAACCATGGTCCAACAAGCCCCAAAAATCTGATGCCTCAGCTAATTTATTCATCTAGACTAGTTGAACATTAACCTTTCAGATCATGTTTAAGAGATAATAACATCGCTAAACCATCAAACTTTTTCATCCCAGTTAAAGGGAAATCATCCTCAAGTCTATCATCAAGTCTTTGATCAGGACTTGCTCTAGGCTTATTTTCGGTCTTTCATGCGGGCAATCATCTCCTTTTCTTTAAGCCCCACTTTGGAAGGCATGTAATTTTCAAAATCATCATTCTACCTAGGTCGAACAAAAGGAGCCTAAATTTTCTCAGAAGTTATTCTCAGATAACTCTGAAACACCTCCATTTCATATCCTACTTGATTAGGTGTAGATCAAACTCTTTATATCTCAATGAAATTTTCATGACCAAAAATAGTATTCATTTTCATAAAACTTATGCAAAAGCATCTAAACCAAATTGCCAAGGAGATCAAAACCAGCTGTTTTCATTCATCTGTAATGTTATCAAATAGCACGACATTAGGATCTTTGGATAAGTAAACTTTTATCAATACTCCACCAATGCATTCAGGCACCTTGAATTAGAATAATTTGGCCATAGGAATGAAGTATTGCAATCACACACCATTGTTCTACATCATTCTTGAGACATGGTAAACTATGGGCCAAAACAAAGAAATAAACACAAAGCATCTATATCATAAATACTCAACAAATATAACTTCTATAGAAAGTATGAGTTTGCAATGAATGAGAAAATGCATTATTAGAATAGACAAAAATGAAGGAAAAGCATTGGCACAAAAAAATTTAATTATGGGTGGTTAAGGATAATTTTTATGAACTTCATTTTTAATACTGAAACACACACCATGGGATCCAATGATAAAGGCACATGATTTTTTCAGTTGCATCAAGACACACACATCATTGCATTGTGCAATTTGCATCACTCTCAACAATTTTGCCTGCCCAGCACATTTTGTAAGTTGGTAATTGCTCCATAGTTCTTCACTCATCAAAAATCAAGTTATATGTATCCTATGATGAAAGAAAATAGCACTGACCACCTTTCAAAATGAAAATTCCAGGTACAAACTTGCTTCACAAGCACATCCAAGTCCAAATATCTGTATCTGTTCTTTCAATAATCCATCTTCTTGAATAAAATTGCTAACTTCCAGGAGAACAAAATTACAAAATTAATCCCTCCATACCTTTCTTCTTACCATTATTGACTGAGAACACCAAATATAAAAAATAGGTAAATCGTTTCCCAATATCACTTATCTCATTCTATTCAAATGAGCTTATCTAGGAAAAATCAGCAATATTAGAGAAATAAAGGACGAGAAACTGTATGTTCAATCACCATTGGTCCATGTAGCTCCTTTAATTCAAGCAATTAATTTAAAAACAAGTGATCCATAACCTCATCTGCAACAGTATCTTCAGTTTAAGGCTGTAAGATCACGTGACGAACCCTAAGGAATGCCATATCTCAAAATGCCCCAAAAGCAACAATGAAATAATAATAACTACCGTAACCATGCCTGACACAACGAAACCCTAACTAAGAATATATCTGAAAAATGACGCGTTGCGTGAGATCTAGGATAGATGTATTAAACAGAGCAGATCAACCATAACCATCATCAAATCTACGCCCAGTACAACAAAACCGCAACCATGGATAGAAAAAAAACCAAGTAAATCGTAAATCCTGTGGTTTGAATACAATTATCAAGATAATGGCAGATCGTAGCGTACCTCTTGTGCCTCTGAACGAAGGGGGATTTCTTCGCATCCTCCTCTGCATATGGTTTCAGCACAATGTTGATCATTTTGTGGTATCAAAACACCTCAAAAACAATAGCAGGTATGAGAGGCAGCGAAAAGATAGGGCGTACCAGTGAAACTGAGAGAAAGCTTGGTAATTATGGCGCCAGTGATGGCGAATCCGACCAGGAACGGCCAGTTCCGGTTCCACTCTCGCCTGAAGAAGACGGGCCATGGATCGAATTTCCTCATCTCTGCTTCTATTACTCTGATCGCTTACCTTGAGCTTTCCGGTTGCTAAAGCTTATATAGAGGGAGCGTGTGCAGAACGGGCGCGTTGATGCGGACCCGATCCGTCGGACTCAGCCCCCTTGTCAATGGCTTGCCCCTGTCTCGTAACCAGCCAGCCCAGTTCGGAGCGGACGTGTTGTGGCGTAAGCTAAAGCTAGGAATGGCCGAAGCCCGGGCGCCTTTTTATTTTTATTATTTTAAAAACAAAGCCAAGCTCAATAAAATTCTCCTTTAAGATTTTCTGCAGCAATATTAGGCATTTTTCAAGAGGTTAGCTCCAAACATTGTTACAGAGAGAGCAATTCGGCAGCTGATGCATTTGCTAACTTTGCCTTGGATTGATTCTCCTGTGTTTGGTTATTTTCTCCACCTTCTTGTCTTAATCTTGTATTAAGAAATAACACTTGTGGTGTATCATTTCCTAGACTCATTCCCATTTAATATAATTTTCTGTTTTCCACCAAAAATAAAAAAATAAAAATATTAGGCATTTTTCAAGCTTGGAATGGGTTCCAAGGCTTAAGAATGAGTTCTTGTCATAAAACAATTGTTTGGTTGCAATTTAAGAAAGAGTTTCGAGAAACTACACTAAAGAGAAGAATCATTGAAACTTGTTCCGAGTTTTTTAAAACTCATTTTACAAAAGTGGGGTGGTATATTTGTAATATTTAAAACTTGAAACTTGTTTTAATTACTTCTTTGCTACAAGGTTAAAGTTGTTGTTCACAAAAAATTCTTTCAAGTTTTAGAAGAATTTGTTGTTCACAGAATTTTGATATTTATAATCTCTATTTATCTATACTATATATAAAGTAAGGTGCCCCTTGGGAATCGTACCAACAAAAAAATGTGTAAGTTTCCTAAATGGCCCTTAGACACTATTGAGATGATTTATTAACGTAAGGATAGAATGGTTATTGCTTCAACTTTTCCGAAAACTAACAATTAGTTTTACAATTTTTCCCTCAAATATTATCTCCTTTTGTTCCTTTCTATACACGTGCAGTACTGCATATGCACCCTTATAGGATGAATAAAAAAGTCCTTCACCAAGTCAGACACAACTCCTCTTTTAACTTGGGAAAACTCATCTGGGTCAAACCAAGCCTACACTCCTAGGCTCCTAGCATTTTCTGACTTAACGCTTTAGTTACTTTGAAAGCAGAAGCCAGATCGCACCAGTTATCCGGGTCAGATCATTTACCAGCCAACGCGGGCTCACTAATTTAGGGGGAAAGCCATAGGATATCGGGTCCAAGTTCCATGCTTTTACCACGGAAGGTGGATGCCACTGTTTCGCGAGATTCACAGAAGTTAGGGTTTCTTCTTTCGCATTGGACAGCAATTTCCAGGTCGGTGCTCTAATTTATTCCGTATTGTTACCTTCTATCGTGTCTATCTTGGCCAGGTAGAGCGCCATAGATTCATCTCTTCTTGTTCTTATTCTCTTCATCCACTCCCTCTCTCTCTCCTTCTTCCTTTTAAATTTTTTTTCCGATGGGGAAATATCGACTTTAGATTCGTTGATGGTTCCACGAGGTTCTACCGTTCTCCACGGGAATATTTAAATACATTCACAACGTTCTTAGAAGGGCTGCATCTGAGTGGCTGTGGTGAAGAATTGGCTTGAAATTAACGGTGTCGTAGGTTCATGAAGTCGTAGATTTTCGTTTTAATTGGATTGGGACTTCTGTTGAATTTGAATGACGATATTGCACTATTATTTGGTTAAGACATAAGATTGAGGATCCTGATCAGATTTTGTAGGAGATTACTAATTTGGATGTTGATTTTAGAAGAGAAGTAGTTTTGGTATATAATCCTATAGATAGTGAAGTTGGTGTTTAGATGTTGTGTTTTTGTTTATTTTCTTTACTCTTGCGGGTTGTTTTAAGATTGATGGAGGGAGAGATAAAAAGAAGTGATGCCTTTCGGGTTTGACTTGTTTATTATCTCGATCTCACTGTTGGTTCTCTTGTATTATTCTATTGTTGTATAAGGTTTTACGGTGGTGTTGAAATGAGCGGGATAGACTATTAGATTTCCTGAATGTAGGATTGGAGTGGTAGGAGACGACACGGATTCATGTAGGTGGTTTGATTTGTGGTGATGTGAGCAGGAAGGAGGAGATTTTGGCGGTTATTGGGTGGTGATTCTGGAGCTGGTGGTGGTTTTAACTCTGTGATTTCTGTCATCCGGGGAATTTCTGTTGGAGGTATTTTCAATATGAGTCCAGACAGCAGCAGGAGTCCTCCACGAACCCGCCGCTTTCGAGGCAGCGAGCGCGCATCTTACCGTGATGCACCATACCGCCGGGATCGCCGTGGTAACAGGTGCAGATCGCCTGAACTTTTCAAATTATATGTTATTTTTTAATGTTATGGTTGTGCTAATATTGTCACTATGTGTGGCTATAGATTCCGAATCATATTGTTTCTCTGTATTTTGGATAATACGCAACTTATTTATACTAAACGATGTTGCTTTTCAATTTTATCTATTTATGCTTCCTGACAATTCTGGTAATTAAAATCTCTCTCTATCTCTCTCACACACACACTCTTCTTTTGCATCAGATGGAACTGGAACCATATTTTATCTCGGGGGCAATCAGTGATATTATCAAATGACAGGCATAATGCAATTATACTTATGTGTTGAATTTATGTTAGTAAATGGAGGAACTAATTTCTTGTTTTTAATGTGAAGGCTTTTTTTTTTTGGTTGGAAGCTAAATCATATTGTATTTATGTTTCAGACATGTTCACGATAGCTATCCAGCCAGCTACAAAAAGGGGTGGTGTAAGGGCATCTCTTAAACTAGAGTAAAAAAACTCAAAAAAAAAGGAAAAAAAAAAGAAAGAAAGCAATAACTCTTAAATACATTTCAATTAATCTCTTATTGCCATTTTAGCTCCCAATTATTAGAAATATGATTTTCTGCATATGAATCAGCAAACTTCATTTGAGTCTTGTAAATTTTCCATTTAATATCTGAAGTTATGTGCTTTAGAATATCTTTTTCTGGTAAGTAACTGTTCTTCAATACTCTCCAACTTCTTTCCTTCCAAAGACGATACATGGTAGCACAATAGGATGTGCTTCTAAGAAGGCTTGCAGCATTTGGGCCTGTAAGTTTTTTAGCCACCCATGCCATGTCTCATTCCTCTTCCTTGATGGAAGCCGATTCCTTCTCAGCACTTCAGTCCATATTTCGCAGCTTTGAATACATTCAAAAAGTTGGTGGTCATGACTTTCCTCATGTTGTCTATATAAATTGGTAAGCATAGAAGAAAGGAATGTCTAGGTATCTGAAACGAGTGCCATACCAAGTGGTACCATTCCTCTTTAAACTGTTGGATTATATCAGTTGCTTTGTATGTGCTCCTTAAATCAAATACACCCAATTTTGAAGGGATACAAACCGTGATGTTATCTTTGATGCTATCCGGTAGTTGAATTTCATCAAGTTTACTCCAGATTTTGATGTGATCAAAGGACAATGCCAGAGGAACGTCCCAAGCTTTATTGCTAACGACCAAAGAATTGTGAGGAAGAACGGAATTGTTGATAATCCTTTCCCCATATTTCTGCACAAGTGCACCGCATGCAGGGGCGGCGCTGCATAGAGCTTAGGGTGGTCCATTGCCCACCCTAAAATTGTTAAACTTTACTTTATTTTTAACATGTAGACAGTTTTGCCCACCCTAAAATTTTTAATTTGCCCTCACTATCCTTCTAATCACAACCGTTCATCTTCCATCTTTAGTTCAAAGATTTACCTTGACCACCCTAAATGAAAATCCTAGCTGTGCCACTGATCGCATGAATGGCAAAGAATTGTGAGGAGGAACCATAGAGAGGTCGTTATGCTGTTGTTTTTCTTCTTAATGAGTCCTACAGTAAGGTTTTTTTTTTTTGCCTTTTGAACTTTTCTCCAACACCAAGAACAGCTACTCATGGAGTTCAGCCTTAGGGTGTGCAGCCTCCAAAAGTTTCGGAATGACATAGTCTGCAATGCTTTTACTGCATTGCAGACTGCCATGGCCGTGGGATGCTACCATGTGGAGCATCTCGCGGCCCGTGTTTTTTTCATTTCTGCAAATTTGTTAGGTGGGGTCCACTTGAAAAAAACACTGGTCTCAGGGTGTGCAGCCTCCAAAAGTTTCGGAATGACATAGTCTATAATGCTTTACTATATTGCAGATTGCCATGGCCGTGGGATGCTACCATATGGAGCATCGCACAGCCAGTGTTTTTTTCATTTCTGCAAATGTGTTAGGTTGGGTTCACTTGAAAAAAACAGTGGCCGTGAGATGCTCCACATGGCAGCATCTCACAGCCATGGCAGTCTGCAATGCAGTGAAGCATTGTAGATGATTTCATCCCAAAAGCTTCCATCCTGAATCCAAAACTTCTGCACCCATAGGTTCGGGCCCTCACTTCAGTCAACCAAATATACCTGAGAGTAGCACATTGATTCCACTGGTGCATATTGAATAAGCCTAGTTCTCAGTTGACTTCTTAGATTAGCAGACTTTATCCCAACAGTTAGGTACGATCTTTTTCTCCATATATGGACCTGCTCATAGGAATTTCCTGCACAACCCTCACAGAATTTTGATAACTTTTTCAGGGAAGGTAAAGGTTGAGAGCCAGTATACCTTGGTGGAGAATGAAGCCTGTTTTTATTCTCAACAATAGAGGGTCATAATCTTTTGTTGTTAACATTGTTCTAATGAGCGGGAGGCCTAAACACTTCACCAGAATTTCACCTACCAAAAAAATTGCCAGTTGAGCAAGCATGAGTTTGCTGTTTTCACCCATACCTGACACGAAGATTGTGCTTTTGTCTTTATTTACTTGAATTCCTTTATAAAGTTCCAAAGTGTTCAATGCCAATAGACAGCAGGCTTCTGAAGAGGCAGCTTCATGTAGTAAGATGTTGACAGTTGTGCCTGGATTTCATTAGTTATCCTTTTGTCCGTACTTATTCTTGGCCTTTTGATGTGGCCTGCAAAGTAGATGTCTCTAGGATTTATACACAACTACGATTTAGAGTTGTGAAGGAATTTGAAGGTTGCCGGTGCACATTTACTTGGATTTTGGTGTGGAAGGTGGCATACACACCATAGCGTATGAGGGAAGGGTTTCTCTCATGATTTGATGTTTTTCTTAGATATCCTGTTGGTGCACATTCAGATAGATGGAGATAAGTTTTTCTCTAGATGAAGGCTTGTTTACTGTTGGATTTTGTCGACCCATCCCTCGCTTTTTTTTTTAAATTTTTTAAACTGTTTGTTTTGTTGTCAGTAGGGTGGGAGAACTGAATTTACCGTTATTTGGTGGCTTGATTGAAAAGCATAAGAAGACATCGGCCTCCTCCAATATGATAATTGTTAGTTTTGAATATTCTCTTTATCCGAATGAAAACTATCTGAGATCATTATATTATATTCGAATTTTTGGTATGGTTTTATGGTATATACTATTGATTGCCGGGTCTCAGTTGTTCACTTGTCATTGAGGATTGATCACTGAGGTATCGAGACCAATTTGAATCTCATTTAAATTTTGTTTACTAATAAACAATCCGTGATGTAATGTCTGTTTCAAAAATGTGGCCTGCTTGTTCAATGTGGGAGGAGGCACAAATTGCATGTCAGAGACGATGTTGGAAATTTACAGCTTTTCTACCATCGTTTACTCCTAAAATTATTAAGATTGCAAACTCTATTCTTTTGCTTCTTTTATTATTTGAGAAATTTATTGACTGCATAAAAAACCTGGATGTAGTGTCTGGGGATTCTAACATCCTTTCCTCATATATTGTTATCGAGATGTGAAGAGATTCTAGTTCTTCTTTTCAAGTAAGCATTAGCAAAAATAGTTGGCAAATTTATATTCCTGGAATTTGGATGTTTGCCCTGTTCGGTACCATATGTCCAAAGTGAAATGTGACTTTTGTCTTCACAACTACAGGCCATCTAAAATTTGTGCCTTCTTTGTTTGAAGCATTGTTTGAGCTTGGTTGCCTATGTTGATTTAATTTGCCTATTTCATATGTGCTTGATAGGGTCAATGTTTAATGTTATGAACTCCCTTCTCAATATCGACCACTGCTTTTGGTGCATTATTTTTTACTTCAAAATAAAATAAACACACATACACACACATAATATGTTGGGTATAATAAACATATTATAGCTTTATTTTTCAGGATGGATTATTTATGCAAGAACTGCAAGCGACCTGGGCATTATGCTAGAGACTGTCCGAATGTTGCTGTATGTAACAACTGCGGGCTTCCTGGGTAAGATGGAACATACTCTGTCAATCATTTTCAACTAACGGAGAGCCAAGGATTTTAGCATCATCCAATATATTATTTCTGCATGAATTTTTTATTCCCTTGACTTAGCTTTCAAATAATTTTGGATTTTTTTGTCCACTTAAAAACTTCATTGTTTTGATTGGGTGCCATATAACTGGTAAGAGATCTATTAAAGTAGGCGTGATTCCAAAGATTCATCCTAGAACGAACAGATTTGGTTTTTGAATTCAAGTCAGTTTGGGTTTAAAAATGGATTTTGTGTTTTTGATCAAATTATATATGTTATTATTTCTAAAATTCCTGTAAGTGAAAGGGTGTTTGGAGTTTTAGTTGGGGGATTCTTTCATCCCCTTCTGGTGTGGGTCTAAAATACATGGGTATGTTGTGTTCTAGTCCCACATATGGTGTGGGATGAAGCAATCTCTCACAGTACTCTCTAATGGCAGCATGCCTTGTCTCGACACATGTTTTTATGGTGGTTTAATGTTGAACCGTCTGTTTTGAAACATCAATACAAATTCATGAGCCTTTTAAGCAACTGTATATTGATCATTAAATTTCAGTTTGAATTGGGACACAGTTCGAATTTGGATTGAAGAATGTAAGATCTTTTTGGATATCAAATACAGATATCAAGTCTAAAATATTGGATTGAATTCAGATCATAATAGATAGATACCATATTCAACAAATAGTTTGTACTTTGGCTCGTCAGTTCATACTCTTAGTGCTGTATCTAAATGTCTGCCTCAGCTACCAGGTGCATCTCAATTAAAATTGCATCCCCACAGATCATGAGAACCAATACACACTAATGTAAATGATGATGCACGTAGGGGTTAATTAGCCTTATCCTGGACATATAAAGAATGTGGTTTACGGAATGTCAAATAAATAACCTTAAACCATTGGGCTGTGATCTAGGCTATTCCTTTGTTGCCCAGGAATAGAATACTGGAATGAGCTGTATGTGTACTCTTTTAGGCACGAAGAAGGGCAAACTCCAGTAAATATTTAAGGTTTTTTAAATTATCTTTTGAAGTACCGACTAATTTTTTTGGATTTTATTTCTGAGATTTACCCATTTTTAGTGCCAACATGAATTAGTTGAAATAAGGTATTTGGTTGTTGATTGATTGTTTTACTAGTTATTGATCAATTGATTGATTATTTTTTAGGCACATTGCATCAGAGTGTACCTCAAAAACTATGTGTTGGAATTGCAAAGAACCAGGGCACCTTGCAAGCCAGTGTAACAATGATCCCATATGTCATATGTGCGGTAAGATGGGGCACTTGGCTCGTGAATGCTCAGGTTCAGTTCTGCCCCCTTATGATGCTAGACTCTGCAACAATTGCTACAAGCCAGGCCATATCGCAGCAGACTGCACTAATGAGAAGGCGTGCAACAACTGTAGGAAGACTGGCCATCTCGCCCGTGAGTGTCCCAATGATCCTGTGTGCAACATTTGCAACGTATCGGGTCATGTAGCTCGTCAATGCCCAAAATCTGGCCTGCCGTCAGAGATAGGTGGTGGCCCTTTCCGAGACATCCTGTGTCGCAATTGTGGTCAACCAGGCCACATTAGTCGTGATTGTGTGGCCATTGCCATATGCAACAACTGTGGTGGTCGAGGCCACCAAGCTTTTGAGTGCCCATCAGGCCGGATGCTTGACCGTGGCTTTCGCAGGTTTTAGTTCGGGGATAGCTGTTGGGTGGTGGTTAATGGTAGGTATCAATGCATTTTGATGATGGAGTATGCATTTCTTTTCCCTAATTTTGATATGGGATTTGTACTCTTGGCATAGACTTCCTTTTTAATACTGGTTTTCTTGATTTTGTGATCTGTGTGATGGGGGATTAGTAAAAATATTAGATGCATTGTTCTTACTTCATCCGGGAAGTTTTGGTAGTGCGCGTCATGAAGGCTTTGATTTGTTAAAGGTTCTTTACGAATACTTTTAAAGAAGAGAATTTTATGAACTTTCAGCCAATTCAGTTGCATTAGAATCTGTGATTACCCAAATGTGTTCACTGGAGAAGCGAGGTAGGGTTTTCCTCCTCAAGCTCGCTGGTTCCGGCCAACACCGACTCAACCCTACACTCATCGACGGCATCCGTCAAGCTATATCTCAAGTCCGAGACAACCGCCCCTCCGCCTTCGCTCTCATCACAACTGCCGAAGGCAAATTCTTCTCCAACGGCTACGATCTCGCCTGGGCTAAAGCTCACGGATCTGCCGCCCATAACGATCGCTTTCGCTTCATGTCCACCAAATTCATGGAACTCGTGGTCGATCTCCTGTCGATCCCCATTCCCACCGTAGTCGCCGTCTCCGGCCACGCCTCCGCCGCCGGATACTTGCTCGTACTCTGCCACGACTACATCCTCGTGAATAGAGAGAGAGGGTTCCTTTACCCGAGCGAGTTCGACATCGGCGTTCGAATCCCAGTTGCCTTTTTGGCTTTGCTGAGGCATAAGATCGGTGCGCCGTTGACTCGGCGTGACGTCGTCCTGGGCGCTTCGAAGCTAACAGCCGAGGAGGCGGTGAAGAAGGGGATTGTCGACTCGGCGCATGATAGCGCGGAGGAGACTGTTAACTCTGCCGTTAGATTAGTGGAGAAGTTGGGTGATGAGAGACGGAGCGGACTCGCGTACAGTCAGATGCGACTAGCGTTGTTATCGGACGTCGCGGATGCTTTTACGATGGGGTTGGAGACGAGATGGGCAGGGCTGCTTCGCGGATTTGACGTTGCTGTGACGGAAATTTTGTCTTTTCTTGAGGAATGCTCATTGCAGATAGGAATAAATCTTCTAAAATTATTTCGTGAAGTGTTTTTATGATTACCCTTGGGAATTGCTCTAAAAGATAAAGCCATAAGAATGAGGTGCACTCTAACACCATAAGGATATATCCTTAGAATTATCAAATATAGGATAGTAAAGTGATGCGTTACCCAAAAAAAAAAAAAAAGATAGTAAAGTGATAAAATTCCTTTCATTTATATCTAGTCTTATTCGGCCATTTTATAACTATTTGTTTTACCTGTGGTAAACACAAGAGCATATATATATATTTTAAAATATGTTATTTTTAAATAATTTAAAATAACCGCTATAACGAGTAAATGTAATAGTGGATGCCTTGTTACTATTAAATCTTTTATCAACAGGATTCAATATTTTGCTAGCTGCTTTTTGTCTACCAGTAAAATCCATTTTTTTTAATGAAAAATTATACAATTTTCATCCATTGTGCATTAATGACGTAATTGTTCTAAATTTAAATTTCTATATTTAATAATTAAATATAATTTTTATTTAAAGAACTTTTTGCAGGCGATATTGGTAAAAACAGATCCGAAGGCAAATGTACTGCAAAATTTGGATGCAAAAATCTTTGACCAGAAGCCAATCTAATACCCTTATCTTGGCTGAATAAATTTTATTAGACAAGTAAATCATTCCCAATTCAGATTACAACCAGAGTACATAGAAAAAAAACAACAATAACATAATGATGAGGTGTAAAAGAATCTAGATAGATCCCAACCAAGATCCAGATGAAGAAATCTCACAGTCTTGTTCGTGGCCCAAGAAATCCATTCGCTCCAAAAAGTAGAGTATCTAAACCCCACCTCTCTTACCATCGATCTGGTCTGATAGCAGGAAAAGAACAAGAGCTCTTTGTGTTATAATCCAGACAAAACCAACCAAGGAATGGGCATGTGGGTGAAAAATGAACAAGAAGAATAATAGAAAGGAGATGGGGGGGGGGGAGAGAGAGAGAGAGAGAGAGAGAGAATTTGGTTAGGAAATGGGATGAAAGAATGATTCAAACCTCTACATATGATGCCCTAACAAAAGTATAAAATAAGAGAGAGTCACAGAGATTTACCCTGCTCACGCAAAATTCCAGAGCCAGAAAGAGAGAGTTCGATTTACCCCTCCCTTTGCACCATAAATGAGAAAGAGATCGCTCTTCCTAGTGCCTGCTTCGATCTGACCTTGTTTCGTCATTCAATCTTCAAAATGCCAGTAGTTGAGACCAAGATAGAGGTCGATAATGGCTGATGGCGTCTCCTTCGCTGGAAGCTCTGAGAGAGGAGGAGAGGTTGGGGAAGGAGAGATGTTTTGCAAGGAGAAGAAGAGAAGTTTGCGCAGTCGAGGAAAGGACCCGACAGTTGAGGCGCAGCCATCGACCATCGACTGTCGTGCCCAAATAAAAAATAAATATATTTACGTAAACTTTTAACGCCTTTTGGGGTTATGCTTCTGTGATGATGTGGCGATGATACTGCAGATTGGCTGATGTGGCACCATATAAGTGGTTACGGGTCGGACTATATTACGAGTCCGACCTTAGAGGATCCAAGTCTTTCAGTGGAGCCCAAAGGGACATTGGAGAAAGAAGGGGATGTCGTGTGGATGAGAGAGAGTATGGGGTTTGAGGATTCTACTTTCATATATATATATATATATATAAATATATGATTTATTAGGAGATGCTAGTAGTTTATTGGATTTTTATGATATCATTATTTATAGTAATTATTATCAATTCATGGCATAAGAAACTTAGCAAAATGCTAGTTAATTGAAGCAACACTCGTCGTTTACCCAAGCTTGGGAGTAGAAATGCCCTAAGAGGTATACCAATACAAAAAAAAAAACTAATAAGAGTGTTGCATGTAGATAAATAAAAATACACCATTGACGTCTCATTGAATTCGTGATATTATAAAGAGAACCCTTGAAATTATCAACTTACTTTTGCTACCCAAATTGCCTCTCACTTTTAATTCTACTTACTTTAATCTCCCAGTTAATGCCAGATAAAATTTATGTGGTATTTATGGACATAAAAAGCTAGAGTTGGCAATTGTTGAATCGACCCATCAACCCGTTCGAACCCAACTTGAATAAAACTGCTTCAAGTTGCCTCGTTTATTACTTGGGTTGAGGTTTTCCTAACTTGTCTAGAGGTGGTGTAGACACTTGATTTTTGCACCCCTAAAATGAAGAAAAATGAAAAGTCAAACCCTGAAGGGGTCAAAAAATTGACTTTTTGATTCAAGTAAATTTGGCCATCAAACTTCATCTCATTGAAAAAAGCATTTCGACAAGGTTCTAACGCAATTGAGTTTGCTGGAATCGGAGTCTGGATGAGGAAGTTATGAGTTGGTCAAATTTTTGGGAAGCGAAAAGTTGACTTTTTGCTCGACCCCAATTCAGCTGTCCAAAGTGATCCCAATGGATAGGTGGTTCCGAGCTGCTTCCAACGATACTAAGTTTGCTGTAATCGGACACCAGATGAAGAAGTTATGGCCAGTTGAAGTTTTAAGAAAACTGCTCATTTGGCAGAATAGCAGCAAAAAAACAAAATGAATTAATAAAATCAATAAAAAACATTTAATAAAACATATCTTAATATTTTAACATTTAAATAAAAAGTGTCTTAATATTTTAATAATATAATCATAAATAATCATAGATTTTTTTAATAAAATATTAAGAAAATCGGATAAAAATCTTTAATTAAATCAAATTGAATAAAAGATTTCAAATCAGGCATTTAAAAAACTTGCTTAACCGCACTTGAAGTACGATTTAGTCTGAACCGCACTTCAAATATGGTTTTGATCTTCTAGAAGGTGGACGCGTGTTCTGTACGGCAACAGCTGGCAGATTCGCGCAAATTTGCACGTGTTGAATGCCAACCGCACTTAAAGTGCGGTTTTTTATTTTTTTAGTACAATTTTGTCACAACCGCACTTCAAGTGCGGTTCCGGCACTTTTTTGCCTATAAATAGAGGGTCAGGCCCCCATTTGGAGCAAACCGACTCCTTTGGCCTCCCCCCTCTCCTTCTTTGTGTTTTCCACGGCCAAAACCCTGCCCAGGTTCTGCCATTCCCAATACCCAAGATCCCTAATGACCAAAGTACCCCTATACTACCCAAATGTCATCTAAACCTTTCTTTTTCATCCTTTGAGTATCAAGAACCCAACCAACCTCTTCCAAATTTGTCCTAAGAAAACCCGGAGGACGTGGAAGCGCTACTAAAATCTTCGGAGAATCTTAACATCATCAAAAACAGAGAATTGGTAATTTGATAATGTTTCTTATCTCTTTTCCAATACACACAAGTGAAGTTCCTTACATAATTTTGTTTTATTTTCGTTTTCTTACCTTTTTCACTAACCTGTTTACTTGCTTGTGCTAGGAATCTTTTCACGTAAATGAGTGTTCTTCCACGGGGAAGGCAAAGAGTGAATCAAAAGGAAGAAAATATAAGAGTAGACATGATCCAAATGACATTATTTGTCAAATGCTAAAGATGAAATTGTCCTCTTTGAATAATCTTATGTAACCCCATCCTCTTCCCTCATTCCATTCTCGTTTTACCGAAATGAAAGAAGAAGAGAAGGTGAATTGAATACCATTGCTAAAGAAAGAGGAAAAATGGCTTTCCAAGCCAAAATGAATGGAGAATATTGAAGGCACTAGAACTCCTACAGAAGCTACCGGAATCCCCAGGAGACTAATCAAACTGATCCAGAGTGAAATCGGAACAAAACTGCAAATTCGGGAGACAACCGCACTTACAGAGCGGTTTGGGCAGAACCGCACAACAAGTGTGGTCAAATTAAGAAATTGGTTTAAAAATTGATTTTTCGGACCGGTTGGACTTGACCCGACCCAAACCGGCTTGAACCAACCTTTTAGATGTCATGGGCTATTTTAAGCCCATTGGTGGACTGTGGACCTAAATGGACCTATCAAGGCACCCTGGGCCCACTTGTGAGACCCACCTTTGACTGGCCCAAGGCCATTTGACCCTTGGCTAATGGGTCAAGTCCCAAGCCCAATAAGCCCTTAATATTCTTAAATAATCTAACAAATAAACCAAAAAGGGTTACCCAATAACCCCGCTGGGTTCAAGCCCAATCTTGGCAACCCACGGGGGCCCGTACCAGACCCATCAAACTGAAATAAAAAGATAAAATCAAATAAAAGGGACCCATACCTCCAGAGGGTCCCGCCAGACCAAACCAAGTGGCATGCTGGCCTAGGAAGGGTGAAATTGACTCAAAACCAGAGAGACCCGAGGGACCCGTCAAACCGACGGGGCAGGTCGGGATGTCTTAGGACTTCCCTGGACCGTAATCGAGGACTTAGCTAGAACTCTGAAAAGCTGTAGACCAGACTTAGACCCGGATAGGGCAATCACTGTGTCTGCCTGCACCTCTCAGGCAGTGACGACTTCGAAAGTCCCGAGGCACGCACGAACCAACATGCACCCCATGTGCGATCTAGATTTAGGTGCGCACAGGTGGGTCAACCCGAACTAAACCCATCAACCTCTTGGATACTCGATAATATACTAATGTTTTTTTTTTCTTCTTCTTCTTGATATATATATATATATATATAACCATTAATCAAACTAAGACGTAAATGGAAACCTAAAAAAATTAGTTATTTAGTTTTGAAAAGTGAAAACAAAGAAAGGATAATAAAAACTTCGTATGTGGTCTATCTTCAACTCTTGTTCAACACACAAATAGATTTGTATCATCTTCAATTCTCCAATTTTTCACTTTTCAATCAGGTGGCTTCACATTGGTTAAGATAACGTGAAAACATTGTAAATATACTCAATCCTTAGTGCTCATTTTTCTACTCGATATTATATAAATTTAGTAAACAAAGATAGCAAATTTAGGGAAAAATGTTTCTTGATATTTATTTAAAAAATGTTTCATGATCTTAATTTCCTCAATTTTCAAAAAACAAACACCTAATTCCAAGTTAAAAAACAAATTTTAAACATTTATGTCAAAAGAAACAATGATTCACGTCTTCATGATGTCTAAATTCTCTAAAAATGCTAAATTAAAAGGAATTTAAAAAAAAAGTAAGTGAAAAAATTTAACTGGTTGAGTCGAGTTCAACCCCCCGTTTATTTGCGAGTTGGGTTCAATTCAAGAACCCACCCATTTAAGGCTCAATCAGTTTACAACCGGCCCAAACCCGGCCCGACTTGACCCCTTGCCACCTCTAAAAACTTGGAATAAAAGTTTTATAAATATGTAAACATATTAAGCTTCAACAAATCATCATACGAAAGCTATACAAGAGACATATGCATAAAAAAAAAATCTAACTCAATTAAAAAATTAAGAATATCTTCTAAGGCATGCTTAATTGGCTTTCAAACCTTCCTTAAGAAAGACAAGCTTATTTTATCAAGACATGGTTTACATATGGATATAGATATAAAGTGGTTCGGGTCGGGCATTTCAACGATAAAATCTCTAGGCCCGAACCACGGGCGGCTCAAAAGGGTAGGCCACTAAGGCCACCGCCTAAGGCCCCCCACACCACCCCTTCCCCCAGTAAGGCAAAAAAATTTTTGGTGGACCCTGTCCCTCACTAAGGCTACCACATAATGAGTAAAGCCCCCAATTTTTAAACGTTTTTTCTTTATTACTGTTATTATTTACATTGTTTTGTTTGGTTTTTTCTCTTTATTATTGTTATTACTAACTTACCGTTATTACTAACGTGTGCAACAAACAAAGTCGATTATTTTCTCAAATAGATTACTTTATCTCTCTCATTTTTTAAAGGAACCGATTACATTCTCTCTCTCTTGTTTTTAAAAAAGGAAAAGAGGGCTTAGGGTTTCTATCTTTTGTGAAAAACAAAACACCCATCTTCTCTTCTTATTTGCTTCTGAAATCAAAGTGTGACATTGTTAATCTTTTCTTCTTATTTGATTCTCAAATCAAAGAATGACATTGCTGTTGAGTTTGTCTTTAAATTGGTATTCGAGTGCACGTTACTGACTTATCAAAAGAGGTCTCCAACCATTGAACGCTGGAAGTGAAGGTGTCATTACCCATGCACTGAGGCAAAGTACCAATAGGGGGCACTAATCAATTTAACCATAAAGGCTTGAAAGCTTTGTCTCGGTTTCAGATTGATAAGTTCTTCTTGCACATATTAGATTTCGTTATTTGTTGTTTTCAATATCCTTTTTTTGTTTATCGTGAGTGCAATTGTTATTTCGTTTGATCTTGTTCTTTATTATATTTATCGTTTGATTTATCTACTGCTCAAATTCTATTCTAATTTCTAATCTAAATTTGCAATATTGCTAATTGAGATTCATTCTTCATAGTCTTGTTCAGATATTCAGGTTCTCATCACTTGTTCGAAATTACTACTTCCAATCATTTGATTTCCATGACTTGTTAGAAAATATTTCATATTCAAGTTACGTTTTGTTCAGAAGTTAATCATTTGATTTCCATCATTTGTTAGAAAATACTTTATATTCTTCTATTTACTATTTGTTTTTAATATTTGAGATGGCGGGTAGAAAATATGTATCTGGATATGAAAAAATCAAGAAAATAAAATTAGAAAGTTTAGTAGAATCTCAAAGAGGGGCCTTGAACAAATACATTGTTAATAAAAAGTGAACAAAATTCCAATCAAAAGGTATTTGGTGAAGAACCAAGTTTGAGCCGTTTTTTAATTAAAAGGTTTCATTTTTATGAATTTGCCCTGGCCGGAAGTCAGCTTTGAGCTTAAAAGAAGCCTTGGCCGAACTAAATTGCAGCTAGGCTCGGCGGATCTGGGCCGGGCAAGAGGTGCCATGCCCGGTACCAACATCTCTATCCTTCAAAAGGAGTCGCGTGAGATGCACGAAGAGCCCAATTTATTGAGCGAAACCATCTGGACAATTGACACGTCGTATCACAATGGACGGGTCCCACTATACGTGTATAATTGTGACTGGCGAGCTACCAAATTTCCAAAATCGGAAGCGTATGTTAACCCGCTTTGACATCCGAATCTTTTTAAGTCAGCATGAGAAAAGACGTAATTACCCTTGACCGATACAATTGACGAATTCGCAGCGAGTGCCAGCTAGAGTGCCATCATAAAACTACGCACATATAAACAGCGCATACAAACACCCGAAATTTAAGAAATTTTACATCTCAATCAGAAGACACTGAAATCTCTCGTTCTCACTTCTTCCCTTCTTTGCTTTCTCGTTCGCAGCGAGAAACAGTGGGTTCGAGTGTTCAAATGTAAGAGACTGTCGGAGCTTTCGATTGTTTTCTAGGTTTTAGGTTTGGAGAGAGGGGGGACGGAGAGATGTCGACGAGCTTTAGCCCTTCTCGAAGCCCTGGGAGTGCGAGATTACAGTTCGGTTGGGCGCCGCAGAGGCTGAGATCTTCGTCCTTGAAGAAACCACCGGAGCCACTTCGACGGGCCGTTGCGGATTGTCTCTCTTCTTCTTCGTCGTCTCACCACGGGAATCCTTCTACAATTGCTTCCGAGGCTTCAAGGACTCTCCGGGTTCGTTAATTATCGCTTGTTCTATCTGATGTATTTGGTTTTGGTTTTTTTAAGTTACTGGTCGGTGGGTTTATCTGATCTGGTAATTGGACTTCGTTTGAGGTTTTTGGTTTTGAACCGTGGGTATTGCGGTGTGACTTTGCGTGATTCGGTTTTAGATTGGATGTGTTGTTTGTATTTTCGCAAAAGTGAGATCTTTCTATGGTTTTCTTGTCTTCTGGGTCTTTGGTTTTAATTTGAAGTTTGCACCCGGTGGTTCGACTTCTTCTGTTTCAATTATGAAAATTATTTGTGCAAATAATTTTGTTTTCCATTTGTTTTGTTTTTATGTTTCATACGCTTTGTATTACGCGGAGTTGATAGGTGATTCCTGATTAGGTATTGATCTAATGATTTTAAATTTTTATTTTTACGTTGTTATTTATGACATAGTAGTATGGTTTGCGGTCTTGATTTGCCTTTCAACCTTCCATTACCTTTGGAAAAGGAAGGGCAGAGGTTCATATACTTACATTTCCAATTTTACAGTTTTTGGCAATAAGTGATCGTATGGAAATTTTCTTGTGTTTTATTTTTTTAAAAATTTTGTCTTAAGAGCATATCTCCTGATTTCAGTGCGGAAATGGGAGAGGAACAAGTGTACAGGAGAACTTGCATATTTATTTTTGGTGGGATTTATCTATGACTTCATTTTCGTATATTTTGTGCTTCTTAACCTACATGTTTGTAGACATTTGCATCAATTTCTTGGTTAAAGTTAGCATCAAATACGAGTTTGATTGATTTTGGTTGCTAGAAAGAAAGTACTATCACCTGATTCAATTCTTTTAAGCTTCAGCATTTGCAACTATTGGATTCACTTGAAAAGAATCATGGTTTGCCATGCTCAACTTTTTTCTGCTGAAGTGAAGTACAAAGCAATGGATAAATTAAAATTTTTTTTTCAGAATTATCCTGGCATTCTCTATAGTGGACCTTCCTTTAAAACCCATTGTTCTCAAAGATATAATTTGAGTAGGAATACTTGCATGCTTTTCATTTTTGATTTATTAAATGGATCCAATATTTAAAGTTTAGGTTCTGGTGCACTCCAAAACCACTATGTACGCTATTAGGTATTGGCTGAAACTGAAACCATTTAAATTGGAGTATTTTTTAAGTTATTGCCCAATAATTTTTTTTTACCAATATTTATCATGTCAGACACCCTCAAATTGATAATGATAATAGTTGGCCTTAAAACCTTGATGGGAACTCTGAATACTCCTGCTGCTAAGTGCTAACTTCCTCATTTGAGTAAGAAAGCTATTCAATCCTGTCACCTCCCATTTTTCATGTTCACAGATTAAAAATCACTGTGCATATTACATCAAGATTATCTTTTGTTGCAGGATTATCTGGCAGCCTCTTCAACAACAGACCTGGCTTACACTGTGATTTTAGAACATACGCTTGCAGAGAGAGAACGAAGGTACTTGTAGTATATTTTTATATTTGTATGTATTTGGTGATTTTTCCATTTTGCTTAGATCTTGTTTTACCACTCCAACAATGCTTCTATAATTTTCTACTATATCATCTATTTGCATTTCCTTTTACATACCTTTCTTGTACCACCTTATAAAATGCCGTATCGAATTTCATATCTGGCAAGATCTTAGTTTCTTTACTTTGCCAAGCCATTATAGTTCAGATACTCATAAGACTTCTTAAGGTGCAAAAGAAATTTGGATAAGGTTTGTCATAATATGTACCTTGCATGATTTTCAGCATAATTTTGATTCTAAATTAAAACTATCCGACAGCAGGTCATTTATCTTCAGAGGATAGTTGTAGATCTTGTTGAAAAAGTGGAATGATGGGCTTTAGTTTTTTTTAGGGCATTTGAGTCATGCCATCAAGGCGAGGTGTTACAAAAATGCCCCTGAGGTGCATTGTTGTTGTGTGCCTTGCTCATGAGGATTTGAAATGTTTATGCCTCAAGATATAAGGTGGAAAACTCAATATTTAAGCTAATAATTTCTCTCAAAGTTAGGAGAATTGACGCGTAAATATAACTTCACATATACACTCGAGATGATCTTACCATTCCATAATCTTTCAATGTCTTTTATGGTGGCTCAAAAGTAGGCATTTTAACTTCTTATTGGCTCTAACAAAATACCTCCATATTTTGGGTCTGTAGCAAATAATTTGTACCATTCAACGTCACAATGCCTATTTGCAGACCAACACTATCGGAAGCATTCAGAATAAAACTAATCATATCACTTGAACTAGCCAGAATTTTTATCTTATAGGAGCAGGTTTAACATGAACACAAACTCACTGGATACAGGTAAGACTTTAATATTTGAAATGGTAAATCCAGACTTGGATGTCTAGGATCACTTAAACCACAACCTCATTAGGCCAGATGCACTTGAAACCAGTCTTCACAGCCTTCTTTTTACGTATCTGATCCAGGAGGCACTTCACATCAGCTAACATGGTATTGATAGCTATCCATTATAAATAAAGGAATTTTTGGGCTTATCAATAAGCCAAGGAGCAAGAAAAGAGAAAAGAGAGAAGAAGATGGAGAGTAGATAAGATATTGACAATGAAAGAATGATGGACGTGGGGTCAATCATGCTGTGATACCATGTCACAAAACCAAAACTATAAGCCCAGATATGAAAAATAGGAGAAAATTTGAAGATGATAGAAATATAGAAAAGGGTAAAAGAAGATGCCAAAAAATTACCAAGAAAAATTAAAAATACTCTTGAACAATTGCAAATGTTTAAACGTTAATTATATACAGAGTTATTGATTTTGTTGAGCACCAAAGATCATAGCAAGTGTTTGATCTGAGGAGGAAAAGTTGTCTCTCAGATCTGGTGGAAGGAGAAAGATGGGTGGGGAAGGACACCACCTCTACAAAGGGTCTTGAAGCAAGACTGCATAGAAATGTAAAATTTGAATCGCTTTGTGATATTGACACTTTAGCCATTTTAACAAAATCGCATGGTTGGAACTGTGCCCAAAAGGGTGTGGGGTGGAGGAAAGAAAGATTGAATTCTATGCTTAAGCTCAGGAGCTAATGTTCAGTTAATTCTTATTGTTGTCTTCATGTTTCTTGTTGCTAATAATATATATTTAATGGTGTCTCTGCCTGTCATATTTTTTCATGTTGTTGTTTAGAAACTTTAGACCCTATATACATCTTGCAACTATGTACTTTGTGGCCCTAAATGACTTTTATTTGCATCAGCCCCGCAGTTGTTGCAAGGTGTGTGGCGCTTCTGAAGCGATATCTTCTGCGGTAAGTTCTTCCAGCATTTTGTTAATGTTTTTACCATTATGACTTATTTTGAAATTTGGAACAATCCAATTAATAGTAAAATCTGAATGCATGGGATGCATATGGGATCCAGATCTGCTTCTCTGGGTGAACTCATGATCACAAGCTTCCATGTTGTGAAAGATGGAAATTTGAAAAAACCTTCAACACCTCCTTGATCACCTGTTATAACTCATCATATATCTCTTGAATCATCCTAACCACCCTAGGCTTTTATTTTTAATTTTTTTCTTTCTTTTTTTTTTTTTAATACTTTTGGCTAGGGACAGTGATTGATTGCTCCTAATCCAATCCCAGTGTTTAGATCTGTGGGAGAAGAGAAATTGCTCTTTCCATTGCTTTAAACATTATACACAAACAGGGACTGTTACCTACCATTTAATGATCCATCTGTGAGATGTCCGGACTCTGGAAGCATAGGTCAACCTTAATAGATGATTTGAAATGCTTGATATATTGTATTCTTTTGTATAGTCAGGAAAACAAGAATAGTACAAAATAGCATATATCACAAATGTAGTTGTAAACATGTATGTCTTTATGGTGGGAGAAGTCAATTCTCCTTGCACATCTAGCCATGTGGCAGTATACATATTTGGTTCTTCCAGTGATTGTTTACTATCCATAGACATCTAACATCTCTCTAGTCAATCTTTCACGTAGAAGTGGGCCCACTGAAGGGCTGTAGCGGAGATCCACTTTGGATTTGTGCTATATGGTGGTGTTGATGGGTCTACTTCTGTCTGAAAGATTTGTATGAAGAGATTAATTAAATTTTTTCCTGGGATCTCATTTCTTGCTGCAGATATGTGCCCAGTGAAGAGACATTACTGCAGATAGATCTGTTTTGTTTGAATTCAGTCGCTGAGTGTGATTCAAACCCAAACCGAAGAGTATCACCATGGTCAAAAACAGTAAGCGAAAATTCTGGAGCGACAACTTCTATAAATGTTTTTACTCCATCTTTGCCAGCATCTGGTTTTGCACCTGAAGCTCTCGTGAAATCATTAAATTACGTTCGCTCTTTAGTGGCTCGACGTATGCCAACACAGACGTTCCAGCCAGCAGCATTTTCTGGAGCTACTACTGCATCAAAACATTCACTTCCTACATTGTCATCTTTCTTGAGTAGATCTTTTAGTTCCCAGTTAAGCCCAGTGACCCCCAATTGCAGGGAATCTCCTGAAAGGAAAGAGGTTTCCAGTTTGTCTGTTCCAAAATTATCTAGTGTCAAAAGAGTTGATTGGAGGGAAGATCTCAATTACATCCCTGATGATGTTCTTAAATGGCGATGGCCTGGAGAACAGCAATCACCATTTGCTGCTACTGAATGGTAATAGTAAAACATGCTCCCTTTGATTTTATAATGGCTCACTAGTAGGAGTAATGTTTATGGTATTTTAAGTTGTTGAAAAAAAAAAAAAAATCCTAACTTGACTATATAATCCAGTGGTAATGTTACAAGCCCCCAAGATGTCAGTATGCGCAGTTTTGTGGAAGTAGGTGCTGCGGCTCTTCTTGTTGGAGAAATGGAAGCTAAAATGAAAGGGCGACCTTGGAAACAGTTGGATACTGGAGAATTTCCTGATTCTGATCAACTGTTGCGGCCATCAACAGTCACAACTGCCTCAAATATTGCCTCCTCTCATTCCCACTTGAGAGCCATAACTGCATCTAAACGCATGAAACCTGGCACTCATCAAATTTGGTATGTTTCTACCTCTATACTATCGGGTTCACATCATCATATTACTTCCCTGTTTGTTTATATTTTGCAATTAGTATGCCTGTCTGCATTTTTGCTGGACATCCGTTTAGCATCTGCAGTGGAAAGATTTTGTATTTTCCAAATTATATCTACTTTTGTGGGACATGGTTTAGATATATACTGCTGTTGGCATGACTAACTTTGCAGGTTTGTTAAATTATCTACCTCCTGTTTTACTGGTAGTTTGATGCTTCTTGGAGATTTCTCTATGATGACAGTCCATTCTTTTGAAATCATTTTGATGTTTGAAACAAGATAATCTGTTTTTTGACATTCATCTAAGAACTTATTTGGCACACTGACTCTTAGGTTGCTAATTCTATTGTTAGAGATATTGGAAATTGTTTCTGTTGGTCAGAGAAAATACTAATCCCTGAAACATTTTTTTGGAGAAAAGTGTTGGGTGGTTACAAATATCAGTCTGGATTACGTACAGACGAATGATGACAGAATAAAAATTTATGTCGATTTTGTTGTTGGTTGTGGTGGTCCCCTATCCTTTCTGTGGAACATGGGGATACCTCAATTTCTGCAAAACTAGGAGGTAAAAAAAAAATGCTTTTGGAGAGAATGAAAGCAGATAGTATCTGCTTTGAAATTTTTGCGGTGGTGGGGGGAATCAATTTGCATTTTTTTTAACCAGTTGTTTCTTTGGTGCCGAGAAAAATGTTTTTCAGAATTTGAACTGTGCTGTTGTCTAAACTTGGGGGAAAGGTATCCTTGATTGATATGTTATGTTTTGGCATATGAAGTTTTCCAGGATCAGTATGATTGGTACTTTATATCACTGCCTCACCCTGTAACCCATGTTATTTTTTGGCCCATGAAGGCTTTTGGGTTTGGTATGGTTGGTACTTTACATCGCTGCCTAACTCTGTCACTCATGTTTATTTTGGCATCAAGTATCATGTAAAGAAGTTTAGATGTTGGAGATGTTTGATTATTGATTAAAAATCTCTCTCTCTCTCACACACACAAACTTTACAGGGTGGATTCACCAGTGAGCACATTCCGTCCCCGTGCCCGGCCACTTTTCCAGTACCGTCACTACAGGTAGAGTATGAGTTCTCTTAGTTTATGTTCCCAGAGTTGCTCTGTCCATGTACTTTTCAATTTGCTCAAGTATGTAGTTCCATTGCAATCTATAATTTTTTCCCAAAATTTATATTAAATGCATGATTAACCAATTAAGCTTTTTGTATTTATTTAGTTGTTGTGACTATTCATGCGATTGTATGCAACTAACAGGTGTTAATGTTTGTAGTGGTGTATCTGCAATTTCCTTTTGATTTCTCAGAAGTAGATCAAGCTTCCAGTGACTTATGCATTCCTTTTATTTATTCCTTTATCTATTTTTTTGCCTATTGTATACATGTCTGTTGTCTTCCTATTGTTTATGGTTCTAGTGTCATAAATCCTGACATTACTGTTCTATCATGTTACTCCTTTAGAATCACATGAAGAATGTTCACATATAAGCTTGTTTTGTTGTATGTCTTTGATTTGAATGTTTTTTACCCTTCCGCATGCTTGATTGTGTTTTATTTGATAAATTATCATTTAGTACATTTGGTTGCCAATAATAATCTTAGTTTTACTTGTGGCTATCTTGATATGAGGGTTTCTATTGCCTTTCCATGCATCGAAATATCTGAT
The DNA here is from genome assembly GCA_947561395.2 of Buxus sempervirens. Lineage (NCBI taxonomy): Eukaryota > Viridiplantae > Streptophyta > Magnoliopsida > Buxales > Buxaceae > Buxus > Buxus sempervirens. Next base: position 56,837,977 of record OX387183.1, on the reverse strand, counting down.
GATAATATCACATGAAAGCATAGTCATTTTTATTTCTGTTGAATCAAAATCTATTGCTTGTGAATCCTGACTGGTGAATGGAATGTTTCATGCTTAAAGTTGTATAGTTAACTTCTAATCATAATTTTAATTTGTGTCAGTGAACAGCAACCTTTACGGTTGAATCCTGCTGAAGTATGTGAGGTTATAGCTGCAGTTTGCTCAGAGACAATTTCTACGAGTGCAAATCATATGACGATCTCATCTAGATTAAGTAATAACATTGGAGCACCATCAATGGATCATGTTGCAGGAAGTGTTCTTATAAAACTTGTTATTGATATGTATGTCAACAAGATCCATTTGCTTATTCTACTAGTTATTAAATGTGTACAGTTTTACCTTTTATTTTTTGGGTTTTCACAGCTCTTTTCCTGTTGAAGTTGTACTTGATGAATGCATCAATATTTTTATGTGGCTTTAAGTAATAATATACATGCAATATTCAGCTAAAATCTTAGGTAATTATACACTGAGATCTGAAAATATTTGAAATCTGTGATCTTTGATTTTGTTGTTGCTTTGATCTTAGATATTGCGGACAATATAATCTAGCATATCCCCCTTGGCTTTGTCTTGAAATACATAAAAGTTATCCTGCCTCAGATTTGGGGCATAGAATCTGGATTCCACCAAACAAACCATGTTGGTGGAATATGTTTGAGGTCTTCAGAATTTGGGCATACCTCTTTGTTTGAAGAGTCAAGCTTGACATCACTTCATACTAATTCTAATATTTGGATTGATTGATTTATCACGTAGTGCAGTCTCCCAATAAAAATGGCTACCATTATTCGTAAAAAAGAAAAAAGGCTAAATTAGAAGATATAAGGAAGTTTTAAAATGACCATTGCAAGATATTGGTCATGGTTCAAGTGAAATAGAACCAAAGGTCATGTAGTCTCTCATATAATGGATTTCTAAATGAGAGAAATCCCTGAAGCCTAAATCTTTTTGAGATGATAAAACATTTTTTTCAGTAATATATTTGCATTAATTCCCTTGTCAAAGCGATTTTGAAGACCAAATGCGGGTTAGATTTTTGAGGACTGTTGAATAAACTTATTTCATCATTCAGTTTTTTATTTTAATTTTAATTTTTTTTCCTTAGTTTCTCAATTTGATTGAAGATACACAAATAAAAATTAAAAAATCTCTTTTGTAGGTATGTGTTGGATTCTCGGATTGCTGCTCCTCTCACTCTTTCTATGCTAGAGGTGGTGCATCTAGTGCATTTTGATTTTCCATGTTGATAAATATGGTCAGGCTTGATAATATCTTATGTCCATCTTTCAGGACATGCTTAATTCTCCAAGATTGACTTCTCGGACTCGAGCATTTGATTTAATTTTAAATCTTGGAATTCATGCTCATTTACTGGAGCCTATATCACTTGATGATAATCCAACAATTCAAGAATGCTCTGAAGAACCATATTTTAACAATGAAGGGCAGATTGGGACCCAAGAAAACAAAGTCACAGGATTTCACAAGCAGAGCGGAGTTTCTGCAGCTATTGATAAATTTGAATGTTGGATTTTGAACATTTTGTATGAGATTCTTCTTCTTCTTGTGCAGGTACATGTTGAATTTTTATCTCATCATATGCCATGCTATAAATAGAAAAAAAAGGTTGCTTCTTTTCTATTGAAGCAACCATTTTGGTCTTACTTTCAACGTCTTGGATATTAAGCAAGGTTGTTTTGAGATTATTGAGAAGTTGAACCCAAAATTTTAAATGGTAGTTTTGGGCAAAATTGTTAGAACTATTTAATTGCTGTTGAAACAAGTTGAAATTAAGAAATTTCTCTGCGTAAGGGTGAGAAATAAGGGTGGATGAGCGAGAGATAGATAGGTTGAGCAAGGGAGGGAAAGAGAGTGATAGATGCGTAGAGTGAGGAAGGGTGGATCGGACGGAGAAGTGGAAAGAGAGCAAACAAATGGAAAAAATAGAGACACTGATAGAGGGAGGGAGGGAGGGAGGGTGTACCTTGTCATAGTTGCATCAACTATGTGGCATCAAGGGAGGAACATATGTCTGTGTTTGAGGGTAATTCAGTGTCTTGCTAGTTAGAAGATATGTTTGTGTTTTCTCTTTCACAGAGGTCTATCTTTCAGATTGATAAATGTTAGTATTATTTTTGTCTTAATCAAAATATAAGGCTTTAACATCTTGCTTATTTTAATTTTTGTTTTTCCAGATAGAAGAAAAGGAAGAATCTGTTTGGGCATCTGCTTTAAGTTGTTTGCTTTATTTTGTTTCTGATAGAGGAAAAATTTGGAGGAGCAGGTTGGAAGGCCTTGACATAAGGGTGGGTGGTCTTATTTTATCTGCATGTGTCTTGCTTTCTTGTCTGTTGCTTCATGGGAACACAGTTGTGATAGTCTTCAATGCTTAATGCAGTTGGAGGTTGTCTTAGTAATCTTGGTTTAGACAGGCTCTGTGTCTAATGCATCTTTTTTGTTGTGGGGTATTATGACCAATTCAGTTACCTGTCTTACAAGAGAAATTTAACTCGTTGCATTGTTAAATAAATTTTAAGCTAATATATCTTTTTTGTTGTGGGGTATTATGACCAATTCAGTTACCTATCTTACATGAGAAATTTAACTCGTTGCATTGTCAAATAAATTTTAAGCTGCATTCTGAGAACCTTGATTGGTATGGATGAGGTTCACTACTGGCTGGTTTCCTAGATTTCTGGGAACTTTGACTTGTCAGTTTGGCCTTCTTCTATTGATTGAGGAGAGTTGACAAATCAGTTAACATTGCTAAACATATGTAAATATGATTTAGTTGATATTGTATCGTGTTAGACTATCTAAGATGTCATTTATTGTGGTGCACAATTTTATTTATGTGATGACCATTATCTATATTATGTCTGTTTTTCCTATTTTGTTTAAAATTTTCTGCCTTTTTCCAATCTATCAATTGCAATTAATCAATTGAAAAAGCAGTACAAAGAATTTATTAAAAGCAAGGCAAAATGCAGCATAAATGTTATTAAGGGATTTCAGCTACTATGGGTGCAACCTTTTTTATCTTGGCTTTGGGAATGTTAATGCACAAAAGATATAGCAAGACAACGTTGGCAGTCATATTGAGTATCATACTGGGGTGTTTCCTGGGTAACCATGTGTTCCTTTGTAAATTTTCAAATATTGCTTTGCTTTATCTGTTGCTTGCCAGCTTTGTTTTCAGAGAATTCTCTTCATAGGTAATTACTAAACTTTTTCTTCTAGTTTATTAATTATATTTTGCTACAATGTTAGATTGCTTTCCACAGATTCATATTTTTCTTGACTGCATTCACATTCCTTGTACGCGTGCACAGTGTGTGTATACATGTGCAGCTTCTTGGTTTTGATCCTCTACAATTTTTTTTCCCATCTTGTGCAGGTAATTAAGGTGTTGTTGGAGATTAGCAGGGAGCACTCTTGGGCAGAAGTTGTTCATTGCAAGCTTATTTGCATGTTGACAAACATGTTCTATCATGTTCCTGATGGACCTGAAAAAGATATTTTGAATACTCAAATATTTCTTGTTGACCAGGTTGATCTGGTTGGTGGAATTGAATTTCTTTGCCTTGAGGTATGCGCTGCTTGTTGTATATAAATGCAGAATGATCTAAAACCTTACACCACAAATATATTAGTGTGAGGAGTGAGATTATTTGTCTGGACTCTTGAGGCAGTAATCAAATTGATTCTTACTAAATATACTTGACCTATGTAGAAAGTACTAATTTGTATCACGATAAAGCCACTCGTTACTTTAAAGCTTTTAACTAGTTTTGTGATGGTACACGTAGTTAATATGGTTATCTTGAGGAGCAGATTGTAATTCACAGAGCTATGAATCTATAGATTTGCTTCTTCAGGTGATGGCCATTTAAACTACATGTACTTTGTCTCTAAAGAGGAAGTGCTTACAATTACTTTATACATTTGATATGCCCTTCTCTAACCTTACCACTAAGCCAGGTGGCTTACTCTTAAAGCCTTGGCTGTGAATTTCTTTCCTAATACGAAAGTTCCCAAAAATATTTGGAAAGATGTTAATTTATTACTGTGGAATATCTATCTTCTTTAATCTCTCATTTCAAGATTTCTTTAAGACCATTATATATTTTTACGACTGTATCATTTTTATGTGCAGTATTCACGAGCAAACTCAAGGGAAGAAAAGAGAAATGTATTTATGGTACTTTTTGACTATGTTTTGCATCACCTTAATGAAACATGCTTAATTACCGGGGCTTCTGAAATCAGCATTGAGGAGATTCAACCCCTTGCCACAATGCTCGCTCTTGCAGATGCGCCTGAAGCTTTTTATATTTCTGTTAAGCATGGATTAGAAGGCATTGGTGAGATACTGAGAAGATCAATATCTGCTGCTTTATCCAGATATCCCAACAAGGAACGACTTAATATGGTAATTCTCCAATAGTGTGTGCATATAATCACATTCTGAACACACCATACATAATTAGTATTGCTAAAGACATTATACCACTTTAATAAAGACAAAATTATCTGACAGATGCCTACACCCAGGAATCCTGGTTTGACATGAATTTTACTTGTGTGAGCTAGTCGATGAAACTTGGTTTGCCCATGGGTCTTCTCTCACCTTTTCCCTCTTCCATAACACACAGAACCAGCCTCCTGAAATGTATTTCATGTTTAAAACATTATTAGACATTGAAAAATAAAATTGAGTTCTGTATCCATTCACATATACTGAATGAAAGCTCCTAAATTTTAGAACTGGTATTGCACATGCACTCAGATGCATGTGATGTATGCACACACACACTCACACACACACACACACACACACACACTATATTGTTTGACACCACAGTGTGGGATGATGTGATTCATATCTTACATATGTCTTCCTAGTTGGCAAACCCCTATTTTTCCATTTTTCTATCTTCTTTTTGCATGTCCTCCACTTCACAAGCCAAATTTCAGTTCTAAATGAACCCTTGTGAAAAAAACATTGCCCTTAGTCACACCTTTTCTTGTTGAAAGCTTTTGAAGTATCGAAAAAGAAAATTTTGGTGGTTGCTATTTCACTTGACAAATCTATTATGTAGGTAGCAGCAGATAAAGGGATCATCTACACTTCAGACTTAAATACCTGTTGAGAAATGGATTTCTAAAAAGGCAGCTTAATTGGAAAACCCAATTGTCCATGTGAATTTCAAGTCGACCCTACGTTACATAAGTTTCAGCACATGCTATATGAACTTTGGTGCAGGCTTGCATCTTATCTAATCTCCATATCTTAGGACATAAGGAGTAAGCCCATATACTCTGCATTTTGAGCTTGCTTAGGTTGAGTAGAATATATCTATGGTATTATTGGTACATAATAATAGTTTTGGCATATCTAAAGCTGGATAGTTGAGTTGGGTATTACCTTATTATGGTAAACAGCAATACGTGGAACAAATTTTCATTTATTCTGGACTTATTAAAATAGGTGCTGTGTCTGAGCTGTACTTTTATCTGAATTGTTGTTGTGTCGTGTTGACATGTATACTTTAGGAGGACTGAATTATCCATGTAACATGTATCTCAGACCCAAAATAATTTGCCATTTGGCTCAAAGGACTTAAACTAAATTTAACGTCTTTCTTGTGTGAAACTTAAAAATATTTGACAGCTCTTGTTACACGTGATAATATTTTACATACTGATGGAGCTAATCTAATTTGGGTTGAAATATTGTCCATGTAGCCTACCCAAACAGTTCTGTATCAGTTGGATATTTTAAATTAAACTTACCATCTCTTTGTTGGCCCAAAAAAAAAAGGTCCATGCCTTCACCATACAGCTATACCCACCTGGTGAAGGTGAAGGCATTATAATATGTATTGATTTGCATACTCAAATTTGTATTTATCTTATGTCCTTTCCTTAATATGGTTTTGTTCTGGAGCAACGGTCAAGCGTAGTTACATGTTGTGGTGGGTAACTGCCAATTGAAACATTATTGGGATATCCTCACTTCTCAATATGTGCCCTAAGTCACATGCAAAGGTTTAGATAAAAAAAGAATCTGTCTGGGACAAAGGGCTCACTTAAAGCTATTTTTTTTTCATTTACAAACTTAAGAAACATTACAAAATTGGATGGCTATTACACACATCACAAAAACTAATATAAACATACTACTAGGCATATATAGTTAAAGATGCTGTGAGTGTGACTAATTAAGAGGGTTCTCTTTCATATGGACAGTCTAAATTGTCTAGAATGTTCATCGCCCTAGAAAGAAAGGTCCTGTTGTAACATCAAACTCAAGTTGTTGTGACAACCGTAACCTTTTTCCATTTTGTTATTCATAAAATAAAATCATGAAAGATCTTGTGATGGGACCCCAAGGGTCAGCAACTCTCCAATTCGATTCACGCACATAAGGAGAGGAAGAGCAGCCACGCCAAGCTTTCAGGGGCCCAACCCTATGACCTAAGAGATGACTCATGTGAAGCTGAAGTGGTGCCGAGTTGGTTATGAATTAGTTAGTGTTAGCAGTAGGGAATGATAACATGTATGATGTGGACAGTGTCTGTTGGGAGAGTTAGTTACGAGCAATCAAAAATAGGAGATGGAGAGGGAGGGGGACATGGAAAATTGTATGAGCTAAAGTGGGAGAGGGGAGGTCTCTCGAATATCCTCCATTAGAGCTATTCGTTTGTTTACAGATTAATACAATTTTACAGCTATCTCTATCTTCTCTGTTTTTCTCTGCACTATCTTCTTCTCTCTATTTTGCCCATCTTTGTCTTGAACCGTATGGTGAGGGATTGCTTGAGGGACTGATAGAAGAACTCCATCATCTTGATGTGCAATATTCATTTTTTTTTTGTTGGGATAATCACAGTTTATCCTCTTGAGGTTTCAAAGAACCCCACTTCCCCCTTGAGGTTTTTAAATACCAGTTTACCACCTTTAGGTTTGTTGTATGTAACAATTTTCCCCTTTTAGGGGTTTGATCAATGAAGTGGCAAGAAAAAACAACATATATTGACAACTTTATCCCTTTTAAATACCGAGTCTACCTTTCAGTGGATTAGAATAAAAGAGGCAAAGTTGTCAATATATGTTGTTTTCTCTTGCCATCTCAACGGTCAAACGCCTAGAAGGGGGAACTGTTGCACACAACAAACCTCAAGGTTGTAAGCTGGTATTTTAAAGCCTCAAGGGGGAAATTAGGATTGCTTGAAACCTCAAGGGGGTAAACTGTAGTTATCCCCCCCTTTTTTAGTCTTTTTTTTGATTTCAACATTTTGTGGACAAGATGTCAGGTTTGACAGAATAACAGGTTGCTGCTGAGGGCACTTCCATTAGACTTTTGGATTGATTCTTTGGAACACAAGTCTCTACAAAATTTACTACTATTTAGTCGGAGGTTATATGTATACTTGAAGCCCGGATATATCTGTATAACTGTTTATCTCAACCATTTATGTGGAGCTTATATGAATATTTGAAGCCCAAAAATACCTTTTCAGCTACGTATTGTAAATTTTAACCAAATTATGAATAAAAGATTAAAAATAACACATCATCTTAAGTCTTAACTACATATGATTATTGAATCTCTTTTGTTCCACAGCACTGTAGCATTAGAAATGAAAAACCTGCTGTAGTCATTTTAATAGCTCCTGAATCAATATTAGTTATGATGGTGTCAATAATGTTTGTTTATGTGCACTGTCCAATGTAATTATCAGCCTTCTGGCTTCACTTGCTTCTTCATCCAGCATCACTGTTTGTTTTATCCAACCATTGGCAAGCACAAATCTTTCTGTTTTCTATTCTTCTCTCTCTTGATCATATTTTGTTTGTGTTTAATTGGGTTGAATAGTATGGTTTCTATTGGAAAAATAAAAAAGGTAGGACGAGACTATAATGGCAGTAATTTTTGTACAGCAATGCTTATTGTATGTATGATGTTTCTATTAATTATGGATCGTCTTATATACCAATAAGGAATGGACCTGCTGAAAGATGATATTATATGATCACCTGGAAATTTTTTTAGGAAAAAAAGATAATCATGTATTATGTTAATAATGTCACTTCAGAATCCATATAGTGTCAGTATCCAACATGTGTTTGAAATGTGCACCACATTCATTTAGTGGAGTCTGGTAATGTTATCTTTGAGGTCCGGATTGGAGAAGGATATGATTTTGCAAAGAATTTCATATTAGTAAAATCTTGGGAAAGTTGTTGAAATTCAGATTCCTTTCACTTGGAAGCTCTAACCCTTTATGCACATCTGTTTATGGAAAGAATTATTGTAATGGTTGGCAAAGTTTTCTCCAGTATACAGAACATGTTCACTCAAGGAAATGGGATGGGAGAAGGCCATTCTCTTGATTATTCTCATGCACGTGTAAACCAACATTCATTCTCCAAATTCAACCTTTGGAAACCTCCCTGGAATATATCTGCCTAGTCATCCATTTCCTGTCATTATTCTGGATGATCAGAAAGAAACATAATGAACCTTAAAGTAGGAAGATCATACATCAAGGACAATCCAATGAAGTGCAAGGTGGGCTTGCAATATTGTGGGTCTGAGCTGTGTTGTCATATGTAGCAAGTTTTGTTTTTTTGATATATGCAAAACTTTTATTGAACTTCCATTAATTTCTATTTTATTCAATGTTGCTGCTCACTAAAATGCATCTTTCCTTTGTAGCTCCTGGAGAAAATCACGGGAAAATTTGATACTATTTTAGGCTCATTCACTCGTTTAGAGGAAGAGTTCTCACATATGATACGAATGACGAAATCCTGCAAGTATTTGGAAACTATTGAGGATGCAGTTCCAGGTATTGGTGCTGGGATGGAGGTGAAACTCTCTTGGGCTACTTTACATTCTTTGCTTCATTCGGGGAGGTCTGCTTACCGTCAGAACGGATATATCTGGTTGGTTGAGTTGCTTCTTTCAGAAGTTAGTGAACATAGGGGTACTAGTATATGGTCAAATATCGGAAATTTGCAGCGACAGATTGAACTCACTGGTGGTCAAGATTCTTCAGTTCCTTCAAAAGTCCCTCTACCTGTTTCGATCATGTGTGGGCTTTTAAAGTCAAAGCACAATTTCATCAGACGGGGCTTCCTCTTTGTTCTGGAGAAGCTTCTCATGCGATGCAAATTGTTGTTGGACGAAAATGAACCGCAGCATTTAAGTACTGATCAACTTGGAGAGAAATGCGGGGATAGCCATCTGGAAAAAGCAAATGCATTGATAGATGTAATGAGCAGTGCTTTGTCCTTGGTGGAAAATGAAACAGATCGGATCAATATTTTGAAGGTAATTTTAATTTTGTTAGGGAAGATATTACCATTTAACTAAAGTACAAGGATGGCCTTCGGAGATCATAGGGATATATGTGGTGCCCAAATTGATAGGTTGAACCCATTTAGGAGATACATATGCACTAAAAATATTCTGGTTTGTTGATCTTAGCTCTTGCATTGTTTTTGATCTCAAGAGAGGAAAAAAAATGATAAACCTCACTTGCAAGTTGGGGTTCAAAAAAACGCAATTTTGGACTGGATCATTTGACCAGTTGGATTTTGACGTAGGAACTTGTTTATTCGATCCATAAAATGTTTCAAATATTCTTTTGCTGTGTGTTGCAGATCATGCATTGAAACCATGGCCTCTGAGTTTCTACTTTATTCTGGATTGTCTCATGATTCTTTTGGGCAAAATACTCGAGTTTGGTGCATGTGCTTTGAGTGGGTGTGGAACAAACACAGGGTTGTGTTGACAATTAAGGATTTCCTTGATTTCTTTAAGATATTTTCTACTTGAACAAAAGATGGATTGGACTACTTTCCATCTTATCACCTTTAAATTACTTGATTCCAAAAGGTTCATCTCTCATCAAGTAAAGACAATTATACGTTTTAAGACAGTCATCTCATCTAACCATTCTCTTCTCTCTAGTTTTTCGGAGTTTTATGAGCCATTCGAGAATCCTGTATATGGTTTCCAGTTCACATTTTCATCTGTTTTTGTGTCCTCAATTTTTCTTTTAATCAAACGGTTATTCATTCAGTGGTTTACTGCTGGAAGAGTTTAATAGTAGAATGGATTTATTCTTGGTGGTCATGGAGTGGATATCTTACGTGTCAGTTCTGAATCATTCCACAGGTGATATATATATATATATATACACACACACATAGAGCTGTTGGTAAATGTAAGACAGGTTTCTTACATTTTGAATAATCCTTTCTATGTAGTCTGCATGTCTTCATGGAGTTCTCTATAATTCTTAGAATTTTCTCCATCCTTCTTTTTGACTTGATTTTACTTCTGGACAGATGTGTGACATTCTATTTTATCAGCTGTGCCTGAGAGTTCTCCCTGCAAGTGCAATGCCTCTTGGAGATCTCATGAGCCGTGGTAAACTATTTGGTTGCACAGATGTGAATGGACAAATTGGTGCAGATTTGAACCATCGTGGGGATGAACTCCTTGAAGAAATTGATAGCAGGGCCGGCTGCAATGATATTCCTCCTTTAAGTTGTAATACAGCATCAATGGCTGCATTGCTGCTTCAAGGTCAAGCTATTGTTCCAATGCAATTGGTAGCACGAGTTCCTGCTGCTTTGCTATTCTGGCCATTGATTCAACTAGCTGGTGCGGCAACAGATGATATTGCACTGGGTGTGGCAGTTGGTAGCAAAGGAAGGGGAAATTTACCTGGTGCAGCATCTGATATTCGAGCAGGTCTTCTTTTACTTCTTATTGGTAAATGCACTGCAGATCCAGATGCTCTTCAAGATGTTGAAGGAGAAGAATTTTTTAGGTAAATTTAAATTCTTAAGCAATCCATGGATAGGTTATGTTTTGGCAGACAAAGAAGAATTTTGGGATTTGTCCAATATTTAGGCCCTTGGGTTTTTTTGGCAGGGGATTGTTAGATGATATGGATTCTCGAGTCGCTTATTACTCTTCAGCTTTTCTCTTGAAGGCAAGAATACTCACTTTTTGTCCTTGTACCAATGGCTGAAATCTTTTCTTTTCTCTTTACCAAAGATTTTTTGTCCCTTTTAGAATCTTTTTTCAGTCTGGAAATTTAGACTAACTAAAGTTTGGTTTCTGACAGAGAATGATGACAGAAGATCCTGAGAAATACCAGCATACCCTCCAGAGTCTCATCTTTCGAGCACAGCAGGTGCAGCCTGCTTCCCTGAATACACTTGAAGTTACATATTTGCATATAAAGTTTATAAACTGTGAAACAATGACTAAAAAAGGAAAAAGAAAAAAGAAAAAAAGATTTCAATTATACTCATTCTTGTTTCGGGTAAATCATAGAATAATTCATTTTATATTGGTGGATATTTTATGAATCCACATGTTTTAGATATTTTTATGAAATTTGTGCTATGAATGGTATATTTGTTAGTGCTTTAGAAGTGTATGACTGAAGATATGGCTTTTTGACAGATTGTTATGGAGGAATAGGATTCATATTTCCAATCCTAACTAGTTGGATTGAGGAATTGGCTTATTATCTGTGCCCTATGATAGCGTTCTTTCAATATTTATTTCATATTTTTTATTGTTAGAATGTGAAATATTTAAGTGGTAAAACCACTGATACTGCAGATGAAGCTGGATCCCTAGTTCACAATTTTTATTTCACCACACTGGGTACATCCATGCTCACAGGCACAGGGCTCAGGTCTATAGCTCTGGGCAACAGGTAGATTCCATTAGTCAGATCTTGTTACCAAATGCTAATAGCATTGATTCTTCTTGAATTTTTCACATTTTTGTTTCAATAATGTGATATCCAAGAAGAATATCAGACTAGTGGATCCTTTAAGCAATACAGGCATGGGGTACAGAAAATTGCTACTTGTTTGAATGTCCCGGATTTCGTCATAGTTTAACTTTATTATCCAGAATTTGGCAGATAGTACTAGTGGATATTATGTTACTAGATTGAAGTCACTGAATATAGACTTTTGCTATGCTTGAATATTTTAACAGGATTCATGTGCCAAACCCAACTAGTTGAGGAAAAGGCCTTGTTTAATTGTTTTTTTTTAGCTGAATTAATGACTAACATATTGTGCTTCTGATAAACCAGAGCAACAATGAAAAGCTGTTGGAGAATCCTTACCTCCAGATGCGTGGCATACTTCAGCTATCAAATGATTCTGGTACTGGGTTATAAATCCAATAAGACCGGGTTATAAGAGTTTGTTTTGCTTGGCTCATGGAGAGACCGCTGTTGCACTGCCATGAAAATTGATGTTTCAGCATCAGGTTTTATCTGGTTGAGGTTGAGCATGCCTGTAACGGGGAGTGTTCCATTTAGTGGCGTGCATAAAACGGTTTGGAATCTGATGACCTAAGAATTACTTCAGGCCTTGTATACAGGGTGCATTGAGATGTTGGAAGCATCTTGTTATTCTTTTGGCACTAGCTGTATATGATCAAATAGCAGCCTTTATTTTCTCTGGACTGTTGCATGCAGATCTTCAAAATGCCAACCCACATCTGTACCTGATGCCTGTGTCTCTCATGACGTGTGTTTTTATGCCATGGATCAATTGGAGATATGTTCCTGATGAAGTCTTGGAGACAGGTCAAAGTAGAGTTTGGGGTAGAAAGCGATAGCAAAGCACAAGATGTACAGGCAAAGTTTGGAGTAAATTCATTAAATTATTTGATTTTTACTCTGTCACTGGATGTGGTCAGATCATTGGATCAAGCATACATCAGGTAAAACACTATCCATCTCTTTTGAATACAGATTATTAGCCTCCACATCCCCATCCTTACCCATCACACATGCAGGCAGATGCCGAGTGGATAGAAAAGTCAATTTTCTGATGCTTATGTGTTGGTGATTTCCCCTTTTTTCATGTTTGTCTGAAAGCAGCTTGTGCTATGCAAGAGGAAAAACTTGTATGTACAACCTTTTGTACAAGACTGTATTCGGAGAAGCCGAGGTTGCTGCAAAATTTTTTGATGCGGCATCCTCAATAATAAAGTTTCTCGAGTGTGTTATTTCCTAGAGTGCTGCACCTTGAATGCGGTGGGAACAGACTCGGGATCTTGTACCTTATTGAATGGATGATACAATCTGCTAAAAGAAGGCTGGAACCTTAGTCTATTCAACTTTTATCTCAAAGGAATCAACAAGGTTTTCCTGCCCCATCAAAATTTTATTTTTTTCCTCATTAATTTGACATTTATTTTAGCACTGTAAATGTGGTATTTTTGTGATTTCTTTTTGCTAACCAATTGAAGTTGTTGTAAGATAGCTGTTGAGGAATTATAATCAGATGAGCTCCAATGTTTGATTCTGCATCAATAAAGTTTTTTTGCTTCTTAGAAACTTTGCTTGATATGCATTAATTGCAAATGTGGTTGTTGCTGAACTATGAGCAATGTACATTGTAGCATCTGAAGATTTTGCCCTTGGTGCTTTAAATAGACAACAGGAATAATAACACTTTTGAACACTAAAGTTTCAACCTGCAGATCTCAATTAGATTTATAAAACATCTATATATGTTTATTTCTTAGTTATGGTGTTCACCACTATGTAATATTTAAACATAGAAAAACATAAAACTAATGTGTGACTTTCTGGCGATAACATGTGCTTATGCTTGCTTAGCAAGGAGATTTTCTTGCAGTGAGTGGAGACATTAGTAGCAAGATGAGTAATTGCCTTAGTATATTCACCACCACTTAATCCGAAAGAAGGAGACCTAGAATGTCCATACAACATTAGTAGATATTTGAACACAACCAGAAAATGTCTAAATCAAGATTTTCAATTTAAAAGGATCTGTTGAATTTTGATAATTAGAGATGTGTCAGCGCAAAATTAATAAGAAATGTAAAACTGACTCGCTGGAAAATAACACAAGTTATTGTTCTTCATTTTTTCTGCAATTAGGAAATATTTTCTCCCATTTCAAGTTTTCCATTAAAAGTTTTTATGACAACTTCAAAATTTTTTCTCACATTTTCCATTGAAACGAACAGAGCCATTATCACAATCACGTAGTCATGAATGGCCCATTTGGGCAGTACATATGGCTTGCCAAGCGTGGCCTAGCTATGGCCATCAATGGCTTAGCCTTGGGCATGGTCATCCCATAAACCTCCGACGTATCAATCTCTTCCGGCCTCATCCCTCCCGGTGGAACCCAGTGGAAGCAGTGGAACAACCGAGCCAGTGCCATTAAAACAAACACAACACCAAGTGGTGCACCAGGGCATTTCCTCTTACCTGCACTGAAAGGTAATATCTTGAAGTCCAATCCATGGCTGATCTCCACTCGGCTTCCATCGGACTGTAAGTGCCTCTCCGGTCTGAATTCGTCAATGTCGTCCCAGATGCGTGTGTTCCGTCCCAGAGCATGTGTGTTGATGAAGACACGTGTCTTGGCAGGGATGTGGTAGCCGTTGATCTCGGTTGACCGAGTCGACTCGTGTGGTATGAGGAATGGTCCGGCCGGGTGCATCCGGAACGTTTCGCGTACAACGCAGCGTAGGTAGGTGAGTTGGGCCAGGTCTGACTCGGTGACCATCTTGTTCGGACCTACGACTGAGTCAAGCTCTTCCTGGACCTTGCGAAGCACTCGGGGATGCTTGATCACCTCCGCCATTGCCCACTCATTTGTCACGGATGACGTGTCTGTAGCAGCAGCTATCATGTCCTACAAATTGTAAATTTTATAATAATAATCATCAACCCATCAAAGTGTGGTGGGCAACACATATCTTGTCTTTCCATCCCGTTCTATCAAAATTCATATATTCATTTAATTTACGTTTTTTTTTGTAAAATTTGTTTTATTAAACTCTATAAAGTCTTTTTTGAGACGGTTTCCTCTAGTGTCACTCAATCATACTAGTGTGGAACGGATAGACGAATGCCCCATTTTAATAGGGGGTTCATGCTCCAAAACACATCTCAGCCGGTGATTTCACTGAACCACCAGATTTTAGCACCAGAAGAAATGCGTTTGTCTTTTTTGGTATAGCTCCTCTCATCTCTCAGGCTTTGTAATATGTATTCTCCTACACCTTCTTACAAGTGCGGTATCTTTAGGTCTTTGATTTGCATGTCCAAACCTTCTTAAGCCAAACAGCTTTAATTTTATGTCTTCATCAATTTCTCTATCTTTTTTTATTGGTAAAAATTTTTCTTATCTTTTTACAATATTGATCCAAGATGTTTTAACTAAATATATCCTATCATCAATTTTAATGACCAGTTAACAAAAAATTAGAAAAGAAAACGAACTGTGGTAGTTATTTTGGCTTCGCTTATACAAAAGAAAGTGAAAACACCTCACCTGAATTAAAGCCTTGATCTCTTTGTCCTCAAGATGCTCCTTGCCATTTTCACCAGGCAAGGATAACAAGACGTCAACAAAATCCATCTCTCCATCTTCTTCTTTCCTCTTGTTCTTTTCCCTTGCTTTTCGGTGCTCCTCAATTATTCTCGTATGAAACTCATCCACCCTTTTCTCTACTTCTCTCATCTTATTCTCGCATCCGAAAGGGTCCAACCATCTCCAAATGGGCAAATAATCACCCAAATAAATCAGCCCCAGAAGCCAGAACAACTCATGTGTGATACGCATGAACTCCATTGCCTCCTGGGGTCCAGCCGATTCAGCCCCAAAATACTGCTTCCCCAACAACATCCGAGTCACATTATTCATTGAAAACGCACCCAAAACCTCCCTCAAGTTCACAGGCTCCCCGGTTTGAGCTCGAGCCCACACGTCCTGAACTAGATACTGAGCTTCATGAGCTCGGTGATCAGCAAAGGACTCCAGTCGCTTGGTGGTCAGTAAGTTTTCCATACATATTCTCCTCATCCGTTTCCAATGCGGACCCAATGGTGCCAGGGCTACGTCGCCGCATCCGTATGCGAGATGGACTGCGGCGAGGGTCCGTGGCCGAGAGGCGAAAACGTCGTCTTGTCGAAGAAGTATCTCTTGTATGATTTCGGGATCGTTGGTTGTAATGGCGTCGACGTTTCCCAGTCGAAGGTAGACCAATGGTCCATACTTGTCACAGAATGAAGCAAAGTCCCTGTGTGGGAGGGGACCCAACTGGAGAAGGTTGCCAAATATTGGCCATCTGGGTGGACCTGGTGGGAGTTTTCTGGGTTTCCGGCGAAACTTCCTGGACAGCCTCAAGGATAGATTCCATACAAAAAGAATTGCAGAGACCAGCATTATTGTGGCTAAATCCATGGTAGCACCAGTCTCTAGAGCAAGAATCCTCCTAGGAGATGAGTACAGATATATAACACACACATACACACTCTCTCTCTCCACCTAATTGAGATAAAAAAGGAATAAACTTTAAATTAATTACCACAATCTTGACATTGCAATGGTGATCGAAATTGATAAGGAGGAAGGAGGCGTTATGGTGTGAAATTATACTGTGATCATGGATTAGTAGCGAAATCAACGTCCTTTAGGATGGGCCTCACCTATAATATTGAGTGAACCGAGTCAGGGTTGGTGGGGCACGCCTTCTGTGCTGTCTCCATTTGGTATCCTAATTCAAAGAAACGAAAACTGCATGATTCATTGCAAGTACAGGCTCATGGGGTAAAGATTTAAGTAAGAAGGGGAATGGGGAGTTGGAATCATATGCTTTGCGTCATCTGCTGTGTCCTTTGAGAAGGATGATTGCCTTGTTTATTTTGTTCAGTTAATAGTTTAGTGCTTTAAATGCATTTGAGCTTGACTACACTACACATAAGATTGGGCTAAAGTTACAACCAAAAGCCGACAGGCGGACGCCCCCGAGAAACGACCTTTTGCAGTGTAGCGCCATATCAGTTTGTCTTCGTGGTTGGAAGAAGATAATGGAGTAGAAGTGATCTTGTTTATGACATCAGATTCCCAAAATTTAGCAAGTAAATTAATATTCCAACTTCTGGTAGGATGAATAAGAAGCTGACTTACCCGCTGAAAATGGAATTCTTCCTGATGGGACTGTACTGGTGGGATTTTCTCACCTGTGAGCAACCATGTGTCTTTAAAAATGTCCACCTTTGTTCCTTTTGTCAAAATCCAACCACAGCCTTTGTGTACCGTAGAATTCAACTGTTGTAACTGTCTCCAACCATAAGAGTGATGTGGCTTTGCAACAGCTTCCATGAAGGTTTTGTCCGGATGATATGTACTCTTCATCAACTCCATCCAAGGTCCTTCTTGTTCTGAAATTAAGTGCCAGACAGATTTCATCAAGAGTGCTTTATTCATGAAATCAAGTCTCTTAATATTTAAGCCTCCATTACGCCAAGGACGCGTAATATGATCCCAACACAAAGTTGTTATTCCTTGATTACCTCCATCCTTTTTCCAGAAAAATCCTCTAGCCAATTGTTCCAACTTGCTTAATGTTTCCTGTGGAAGCATTAAACATGACATAAAATGATTAGGTTGGGCATTTAAAACAGATTGAATAAGTGTTACCCGACTCATTTGAGATAGCAACAAGGACTTCCAACTTGCTAACCGAGAATTGACTCTATCTACTAATTCATTGCATTCCTTAACCGAAGGTTTTCTTGAAAAGACAGGACTGCCCAAGTATCTTTTGTCTTGATTATTGGTTGCCTTCACATTAAAAGAATAGAGGATTTTTGGAAATTAATTTCCTGGCCTGATTCTGCACAATATTTATAAAGAAGTCTCACCAAACACTGAGCCTCCCAATTTGATGCATGTCCATAAATCATGATGTCGTCGGCAAACATTAAGTGAGATAGAGGAATACTGCTACGTCTCAATTTTATCCCATGAAATCTTTCATTCAATTCTGCTCTATTAATTGCTAAGGTAAGAACTTGTTGACACATGATAAATAAGTACGGAGGGAGGGGATCACCTTGACGAAGTCCTCGTTGTGCTTGAAAATTTCCAATTGGAACACCATTCAATAGCACACTATTGGACACTGATTGAACATAAGCCATTACGAGATTTGTAGATTGTTCTTAAACCATATGCTTTAAGAGTTGATTGTGTTAGTAACTTAAAATAGTAGTGTTTATATTAGTTCTCAAGTCTAGTTAATGCTAAGGTTTACAGTTTGGCGTGCTGCCGAAATTTCGGTTTTTATGCCCCTAGTGATGTGTTTCGCTGGGGGAAATCATCAATTTGCATCGTTGGCAAAACGGACCGAAATTTCGAGCGAAACGGACCGAAACGGGTGAAAAATGTAAAATTTTAAAATTTTTTTTAACGAAATGTGAGACGTGCTGGCGAAACGAAGCGGCATGCCGTTAAAATTTTGTCGAAATCCAAAAAAATTTTCCGCGTGCCGCCGAAATGCCGTTCGGTGTCCTGGGCGGCACCGAAACTTAAAACCTTGATTAATGCTATTCTTAAATGCATTATATTTTCCATTTTTTTAACCTCTCAATGACTCAATAACGACCGGCAGACAAGGTTGTCTACGCTAAAAAATTAGACTGGTAGAAGGCACTCTACACGTGTAGTAACAAAATTATTGTCCCGTGTATGGAAACAGTGTTCCCTGGTGACGCAGATCTGAATTCGTTTCGCATTCTTGAAACGGTCGGCCTCGGCTCAGCTTTTTGGTGGAATGGTGTTGGCGATCTGCAAAATCTCCCGACAAGGCAGAGAAGGGGTGTGCCGAGACAAGAGGATCTTTCTCTCTCTCTCTCTCCCTCTCATAGGGCAATAAGAGAATTTCTGTTTGTTCTGGCTTCAGAATCCCCCAAAATGCATTTCGATATTCCTTTCCGTAGATCATAGGTTTCTCTTCTGGAATTGGATCACTAATCTTCGTACCTCTTTTCGTTGATCTACGATTTGTCGATTTCTTTTTCGTTTGAAGCATCTCTTAGTTGATTTTCCATCTCTTTGTTCTTCAAATCCGATCCGGATCGATCAGACTGGAACTCAATGGCGACCTCACGACGCCTCCGAGAACTGCAATCGCAACCGGGCAACAGGATCTGCGTTGATTGCTCGCAAAAGAATCCTCAATGGGCTTCGGTTTCGTATGGCATCTTTATGTGTCTTGAATGTTCCGGCAAGCATCGGGGCCTTGGTGTTCACATTAGCTTTGTTCGATCTGTAACCATGGACTCATGGTCCGAGATCCAGCTCAAGAAGATGGAGGCTGGAGGAAACGAGAAGTTTAACGCATTCTTGTCACAGAATGGAATTCCCAAAGGGACCGATATCGTCGCCAAGTACAACTCGAATGCTGCTACTGTTTATCGGGACAGAATTCAAGCTCTCGCAGAAGGACGTCCATGGAGAGATCCGCCCGTTGTTAAAGAAACAGTGGGAATCGGGATGAAGAAACCTCCATTGGGGCAGCACGGTGGCTGTAGGGTTAATGATATGGGGAATAATGGAGGATGGGATAGTTGGGACAATGATGATGGCTTTCGACCGTCGGATATTCGACGAAATCAATCAGCAGGGGAATTTAGGGGCGCGAGTGGCAATGGTGGGAGAGGGGTGCCAATGAGATCAAGGTCTACAGAGGATATGAACACTAGGTCTCAGATGGAGGCCTCGGCTGCAAGCAAGGAAACTTTTTTCGCTAGGAAGATGGCAGAAAATGAAGGTCGGCCTGAAGGTGTTCCGCCTTCGCAAGGAGGAAAGTATGTAGGGTTCGGATCAACACCTCTACCGACTAGGCAGAACAACTCACAAGGGGATGCCATTAGAGAGACGGTCTCTGTTGTTTCTCATGTGAGTCTTACTTCGAAGACGTCTTTTTCTATTCGTGTCTTCCCTTAAAATATATTTTTGAATCTTCCAGTATCTTAGCATTAGTTTTATTATCGATTTATTTACTTCCATGTGAGTCTAATAATTTATTTTGACTTATTAATCTATTAGATGGATGTGGAAAACATAAGGGGTAGGTGATGAAGGTTGTGGAAGGTTAATTTGATGGGACTTTGGAGGAATCTAATTTCAACTGAATACATAGGAATCCTTCATGAACGCATGATCGTCATTTATTGTGAGAACAATGAATTTCTAGTGAGAATGGACTTACACTAGGGGATAATGATGAAGCTATCTTTTTGAAGTGGCTACAAAATGGCTTTAAAATTTGAGTTCTAAAAGGAGATTCTTGCAGTTGATGTGGTGTTGATTGATGGGGAGCAGGTTCAAATGAGCTTTGGAGAGATCACTTCGAATGGAAGGACCTAAAATAAGTTGGAACAGGTGAAGAATTAATGTAATGCCAAATCACAATTCACAAAAACCAGCTAATTGATAGTTAGGAATGATGGCTGTTGACTGGGAGATCAAAGCAACTACCACGCAATTGATTGATTATTCACATGAAGTGTTTTGTTGCCAAGTGAAATTTTAACTCTTTGAAAAGGAAGTGTTTGGTGCATATTTTCTGGGTACTCTTGGACTTAATACAAAAATGTCTGTTGAAAATTCCTTAAAAGAATTTAATATCAAATTAGAAGAAAAATATTAAATAGACATGATTGCATACTAATACTGCATGCTCTAATCATATATGCTGAGTAATAGAAGTTTAAACATAAAAGTCTGTGATGCCTGACAGATGTGATACTCCAATATTAAAGATGACTTTCAAACTCATAGTTTGATGCTAAAATGCAACAAAAGTCACAAATAAATAATTTTTTACAAGCTTGCACAACAGTAATTTATCAAATGCATCCGAGTTAAATCAAATGGTCGTATAATGCAGTTACTCTTTTGTTGCCCAACGGTCTGATTCATACACTATATCAGGCCTGATAGTGTTTCATAAATATTTCTTTTTCTGTTTTAGTTTGAGTGGCACATGTGGATCACATAATGTCATAAAAGCACATTCACACTTACACCATTTGGCTCTAATTTGATATGCAACATCCTCATCAATATTCCCTTATTTATGAAAAATTGATATTGGATAATGGAATTGTTTCCTTTTAGTAATCTTGCGATTCTTGATTTATATCATGTGCTTTACCTCTGCTATTTTTTGTGCTAATGTTGCTCCATATACTTGATTTGAATTTGATTTATTTTTAAAACCTTTGGATTCTGAAGTATCCCTCCACAACTTGAATTTTGCATTAAGTTCTTCTTGCATTTAATCTACCAAAACGACCTCATCTACAAATAGCATATTCGAGAATATCTATTCTTGAATTGAATAGACAATTCATTCCCAATCAAAGGAAAAAAATAATGAATTATAGTTAATTGTTGATTGAAACCTGTTGTTGCTAGATAACTTAATTTGTCTCACTACCAACCACTCTCACCTTATTGGTTCCTCATAAATATCTTTATTAATCTCAATTTATCTGATTAGTACCATTGTATTACAAAACTCATGTGAAAGCCTTTCCTTTTCTCTATTTGAACTTCTCCACTAAATGTCAATGAAATAAGATTGCTTCAATGGTAGACTTCCCTGGCATAAAATACTTGGATAAATATTCTTAGTCTTTGATCCATCACTTTTTCTAATAGTTCCATGGTATGATCGATAAGCTTAATTTTACAATAATAAGATTATGACTATCTCAACTATTATTATATATAGGTACTAGCATACATTTGGTATTCGCTAATCCTGAAATTGCTTTTATATAGGTATTATGAATATCTCAATTTTTCTTACATTATGAATATCCCAGGATCTGTAGGTCTAGTGTGCCAAATTAGATGTTGATGAGGCATATGACTGGGTACAGTGAAATTTTTTTCAATCAGTGCTTGCATTGAGTGCTAGATTTCATTGTTTTCTCTTATTAAAATGCTTTTATTCAAGGTAGATAAAGTCTAGTAAGAAGAGGAGTTGGGGTTTCAGGTCTTGTACTTAAATGGGATCTAAAGAAGGAATTTGACCAAGCAAAGTGGGATTTCATCGATCAGTGCTTTAATAGAAACATTTTGGGTGTAGATGGAGGAATGGATCTATAGTTGTTTTAAGAATGTATCTTTCTCACAAGTTTGGAATGAATGCATCTAATGGTATTTCTTGGCCTGGAGATGGCTTAGAATGTGATTTTGTTGATACACTGCTTGAAGTGAAAGGTTTTGGATTTGTATGGAGAAAATGAGGCCATGGATGTCTCGAGAATGGTCTTTTTCATCATTTTTGATTGAAGGCATTTGAGGGTATTTCTTGGATTTGAAGCTGACCCTTATTCCCTTGGTTTGGTGGTTGATGCGCTCTTGGAGAATTACACACTTTGGGTGACTCAGCTTCAGTTAGCTATTAGAGTCAGGAGTGCTCTTGGAGACTTATACACTTGGTCTGGAGGATTATAGAGTTCTGGTGCATGAGTTGAAATCTTGCCACTAATCTTGCAAATAGACTAGTGAAGGGAGGGTTTAGAAGAGAACCTATGATCATGGGGTTCATTCTGAAAAATTGTAAGTCAAGATATTTGACTGAGAATGGGATGTGGGTGTGTTGCTGATTAGAGTGGTCTCTTTTGATGCTTTAATTAGAATCATTTCCACTCTTTGGCCTGCTTATTTTCCTCTCTCTATATAATAATATCATCATGTCATATAAAAAAGGGGTTGTATTAAATATAATTTTTCTACAAAA
Organism: Buxus sempervirens; assembly: GCA_947561395.2. Classification (NCBI taxonomy): domain Eukaryota; kingdom Viridiplantae; phylum Streptophyta; class Magnoliopsida; order Buxales; family Buxaceae; genus Buxus; species Buxus sempervirens. The sequence goes on along the minus strand of OX387183.1, from coordinate 56,815,278 downwards.
ACTTCTATGTCTGCTATATGTAGCGCTTTTTCTTTTGTCTTTATTTCCTGTCACATGGATGAACTTTTTTTAATTTGTTTCTTTTTGATATTTACGTTACATTATAAGCAGTGGAGTTTCTCTATCTTGCTTTCCGTGTTGTTTATATTGTTCCTTTTGGCAAATTTTCCCTCAGGGATTAGGTCGGTTGTCTCTGGTTGCTGCCTCTGCTGCTCAGTCTGCTGCCAGTGTGGTACAAGCAGGCACCAAGGACCTCACTTCCAAGGTATTTGATTTTTCCCTCTATCACACATTCACGCTCAAGTTAGTTTTCTGCTGCTGAGATTAGATTAAGTTTATAAGTGTAAAGATCTTTTATATATTGCACATTCTCGATGGGTTGTCTTCTAATCATGTGTTCTGAATTATGCTTCTGAGGTAAACTAATTTGAAATATAAATTGTTAATTATAATTTTTTTTTTCTTTTCCTATATTCTTGTTCGAAACTTTAATTATTTTAATCATGATATCTAAAACAATTTGTATTTTCTTTTTGAATGAAACCCACAATTAAACCTGCTTACAGGTGGGCGGCTATGATGGTAATGTAAATGAGACAGTGAATGTGGTAACCACAAAAACCACTGAGATTGGGCAGAAGACTTGGGGGATCATGAAAGGGGTCATGGCTATGGCATCACAGAAGGTTGAGGAATACACAAAAGAAGGAATCAATTGGCAACAAAATGAAAATAAGAGAAATGGTTATCATGAGGAGTTTGTGCATGAGAGCGAGGGGTGGAACTCTTCTGAAGGACAGCATTCATCATCAGAGAGACATTTCAACTCTTTAAATTCGAGCTCTTGGGATGACTGGGGAAGTCATGATACCCAAAAGGAACAAACTGGTAAAGCAGCCGGATCCCAGAAGGGGGATGGCTGGGCAGGGTGGGATGATGCCAAAGATGACGAGTATGAAAATTACTATCATAGCTCTTCCAACAAGAGTAAGGCAGATCACAATGGGAAATCGGACACCTTGTGGACAGAGGGTGGCTTCCTGTAAGTTTAGTCCTTTGCCTGCCCCTTTCAGTTGCTTTTTCTTTTCACCTAATGGAAGGGAAGGCCTGTATGTAGAGATGAATAATGTAACTGTTGGCAGAGGTGAAAATTGCCTCAACTGAAAATAGAACCTGTGCAAGCCAAGCGTGGAAAGCCTTTACAGATCGAAAATTTGACTGCTTTCCAGATTTGTCAAGACTTCAATAGTCATTTTTTGGTTTCTATTTCAATCTCTGCGAGCTCCAATATGCTAGGTTGTTTCTGCAGTAATATCTATCGAAGGTTCTTTCATTTTTTTGTGGGTCTGTATGTCAACTGAAATGTACTTTAGTGGAAGAAAATGAAGGTTTGACTCATTTGTTAAATTTATGCTTGCCAAACAACTGGGGAAAAAAGGGATCGGAATTTAAATTTTGTGCATGACTAAAATTTGAAAATGAACACCATGATTAAAATTTAAATTGGAATGAACTCAATGATGTACAAAGTGACCTTTGAACTGCATTTGCTACATAATCGTAAAGAATGCACTCTTAAAATGGTGGAACCATCTTCAGATAAGCTCTTCCATTTACAACTTTTATTTCTGGTTTTAAATCTTCTCTCACATGAATACAACTTTTGAGTTTCCAGGTGGGAAGGATTTACACAATTACGCATGTATAAAAGCATGGAACTATATAAATATTTGGGTGAGAACAAAGGCATCAGGAATAATTACATACATACACTAATTTGGTCGTATTCTTCAAACCCTTCATAGATTTCATCACACCGGAGAGGGATCGTTGATTGCCGAACTGAAGGAGCTGCCATCCTTGCCCTCATCGACGATTTTGGACACAGGCGCCTCCTCGTTATGAATAACATCATGCTGTTGTACCACCAGCACAGATGACAACACACCGTGGCCGGAAGAAGCCAATATATCTCCAATTGGTCCCAATTCAGCGTGCTCCGCCAAGCGATCCGCCAGCTCCGCCACCATTGTCGACGGGAACCGCCCCTTCCCCACAATTATCAGCTCGTACTCCGTGCTTTTCCCGATCGCCAAAACCGCTTCAACAATGTTGCTCGCCTCCTTCTCCACGTACTCCGCCATTCCATCCCACCTTCTCCTGAACTCCACAATCGCTGCCTCGTCTAGCTCCTGCAATCACATCAGAAACAAGGTACGCTTACTATAGTTTTTAATTTGGAAAAAATCTCTGAAAATTACTGTTTTACGGCGTGCCGTCAAGGAATTTCTCGAGACCAAAGCCCTGATAAAAAACGCTGATTCTGTAATGGAGATGATGCCCGAAGAAAGGCCAAGATGCTCACCTGTTCTTTCTCGCGATCCATAGCCGCAGTGGAGAAGCTATAGCTCTTCTCTCTGCACTTCTCAGGTGACGGTCTTAACATAACGCCGTTACCATCGGTGCCCTTTTTCTCAACGAATCTTACAACCGTCGTCTTAACTGCCGGATGCTCCGCCATTCTCCCACCGAGCTCCAAGGCCTCACGGTCGTCGGGCCCCCCAAAGAACAACACGCAGACACCCCGTGCCACTGTGGCAGTGGGCCCCGCGTTATTCTGTTCCCTAGCAGCACCCAACCCACGGTCCACAAGCACTGCCACCGAGCACTGCGCGTCCTTCATCACCCTCTGGTTCACCGCTCTCCAACCGGGCCCCACGTTTTCCAACGCCACGTCACCCTCCCCTCTGCCTTGCTTGTGGAACGGCAGAATCACCATAGTCACGCTCTTTTCTTCCGCCACGTTGCACACGTCTTGGTGCATTGTGGACAACGCAGAGATGGCCGTCATGGGCCGGACCTTGACCCGACCGAGTTGTCCGTATGCTCCGAACGCGACGGCGACCCGGTCAAGCGAGTCAGCTCGGCAGAAGCGCGCGGGAAACGGAAGGCCGTTCCTGCGAGCGCGCTGGACCATGACGATGGATGAGGATCGCTCGGTGAGTTCGACCAGGTGCATGATGAAAAGCTTGAGTGGTGAGCTCTTGGTTCCCCGGGTTGTCTCGATGAGGTTGATTATCGAAGGCACATTTCCAGGGCCGTGAACACAAGCAAGAACCCGCAGCTCGTCTCCTCTGCGAGGCGACGATTCGCGCTGTAGCCTGCGTTGGGTCTTGAGAGCGCTACCACGTGCCGGCTTGTAGATGGCCATGACCATCGGTGTGGTCATAAAGGTGGTGAACAGTGCCATAAGGACCAATATTGCAAATATCTCGTCATTGAGCACCTGTTCACAATTAAAAAAAAATTGATCCTGTCATAATCTGCAATCGTGAGACACGTGATGACATAATGGCTCGAGCTTTTCACGTGCTTCTCATTAATAATTAATTAATTTTTCTTTTTCTTCTAAGTATTGGCCTAATCATTCAGTTTCTTCTTCAAAGCTGGGGTTTTTTTCCTAGTTTTTGTTCATTTTTAAAGTTGCAGTCAGACTTTTGGTTACTTGTTTATGCTTTCTTCTTCAACTACTCCGTTTTTTTTTTGTCTTTAATCTTTATTTGAACGATCGTCGTCAATGACGAACAACTCATTCGAATCCGTTCCTTCTTCGAAAGGCACAAAGCCCCCAGTTTTTTTTTTTTTTTGATAAGACACAAAGCCCCCAGTTGGTGGGACCTGGGCCTTAAACAAATATTCAAAAGCTCCATCATCCGAAGACTATGGAGTTCCAACCATCCCCCCTAACCTCTCTCCACTTCGAGTCCATTCCCACGTTTTTATACTTGAACAATCGCACAGGTCAAAACAAACAAAACTCGCCAAGTGCCAATCTTGCACCATGAATGGTGCGCAGAGCGATCTGCAAATTCTCGAGTTTTGTTTTTTTCTTTTAGTTTCTTGGTTTTGGAGGACCCAACACGCGCTGGCTAGCAAATACTTAAAAAGATATGGTAACTAAGATAAGTGGACTGACCTTTTTCTCCCTCCCGATGTTGAGGACGATGAGCTCCACCAGGCCTTTGGTGTTCATCAACACCCCGAGAGTGAGAGCCTCCCTCGCCGGAATCTTATGCAGCATCGCGATGGCGAACGTCCCCAAGATCTTACCAGCACAAGCCGTGGTAATGACGAGTGCCAACAGTCCCCACGCCTCCGCCCCGCGTATTTTAGCAACGTTCGTCTTCAATCCACTCGACGCGAAATACAGAGGCAGCAACAGACACGATATGAAATCCTCTATCCTCTCTATCAATCTTCCTGCAAATTCTCCCTCTTTAGGTATCGTTAGCCCGAAAACAAAAGCTCCGAATATGGAGTGTATGCCTATTAGATCGGTCATGAACCCGGATACCATTACACCGGCTAAGGTTAAACAGATGTACCGTTCGTCGACGGCGTCGTGCTCCGGCGAGCAACGCCGGGCAATCCAGGTCATCGCCGGTCGGACAGCGACCAACATGAAAGCGACAAAAGCGACACCTGAGAGGAGTACCCAGATGGAAACTAACGGGCTCTTGTGAGCCCCACCAGCGCCGTCACCGGCTAGGGCCACTGCAAGAGCCAATAAGATCCATGCAGCGACATCGTTGAATGCTGCGGCGGCCATGGCGGTCTCACCCACTTGGGTTGTTAGCAGTTTAAGTTCGGCGAGAATTCGCGCCAGGACGGGAAAGGCTGTTATAGAGAGGGATACTCCCATGAACACGAGAAACTGAGCGAAACCCACTTTGTCTGCTCCGTCGATTGTTTTACGGAGGACGAAGGCAACGCCGATGCCGCAGATGAACGGGAGGGAAATCCCGGCTGCTGCTATACCGAAGGCTCGGCGCCCACTTCGGCGTATTGAATTCAGATCGAGCTCCAGACCCACGAGAAATAGAAAGAACAGGAGCCCGATGCTCGCTACGGATTCGAGTATTGGCATGCTCCATTTGGGGAAAATTCGTTGCATATAAGCTTCGTATCTGCCGAGAGCTGATGGCCCTAGAAGAATTCCACCCTGAGATATGCAATTCAGTTAAAGAAGAAGGGAAAAATAATTTTAAAAAATCGAGTTTCTGAAAATTTCATGAGACAAACGTCGAAGACGAGAGAGAAAGACTCTTACCACTATCTCTGCGATGACATTGGGTTGCCGGAGAGGTTTGAGGAAGAAAGCGAGAGTGCGGCTGGTGATAATAACCAAGGTGGTTTGAACTATCAACAGAGGGAAGGCGTAATTTAGCGGATTATCGCCCTGCCATAATCCGTTTGATGCGGTTTCGATGGAGGTTATGTTGCGCGGCATCTTTGATTTTTCTAAATCGGTCCTGCTAAGCCTTGCCTCTGTGTTTCATTAATGGAGGAAAAATGTTTGAAAAGATGTTTGGAAGAAACACAAATCATAGAGCAGATTGCACAGGCAGGAGAGGCTCTTTATAGATGGAGCGAATGGCGTTCCTATGCACGTGCTCAGGGATGCCTGAAAGGTCATTTTGTCATTTCGGCTCACGTTAAAGTGATTGAATGGATCGATTTGGGGCGGGGCTCGTGACAGCCCTTGCTCCGAGCCTAGTTCGGTCCGATCTCATTACGGTTCAAACCGAAACTCTCCATCACGAGCACATGTCTAAATTTCGCCGCAAAAAAGAATTTTTTTTTATCAATAAATTTCGCCGCAAATGGAAAAACAAAACGAACCATTTCAGAGTACATTCTTTATAGCCTTTTATTTATTTATTATTATTACTAGTTGGGTGTACGTGCAATACTAAATGGAAAGGGAGAGAACAATTTTGCAACTGTCTACATTTTAAATGAACAAATAGAGTTTTGATTATTTTAACCTTATATTAATCATGCTTTATTAACGAACGTGAAGACTTTGTGAGAATGCTGTAGATAGTTATTGGCACGCTTCCCAAGAGGCCTATTCTCGTTATAAACATACAAAAATTACTACAAATTACAAAACCTCTTTTAAAATATGCGATGATAATACTTACCCTTACCCTTAGGCTCTTCTGCTTAACAAGAAATTTGTTTTACCGTCTGAAAGTTTACCCTTCGGTTTTTACCCTGTTGAGGAAGAGCTTTACAATTCCAAACAGTTAAACGTTTTCATCTCCAAAGGGTTCAAGCATTAATGCATGAAGATGAGCAAACGAATTTGTCTTTTAATTAATTACATGCTGGACTTATAATGTTAAAGGGTTATGCACTAACTACTACATTATTTATAAGTCAACTTTAATGTGTTCTAAAGCCGAAATCGTCCTCTAGTAGGAGATTTAGGATTACACGTGTTTGACATATTCAAAACTACATCAACCAATAATTGATGGTTTAATATTTTAGTATTCTCCCAACATTGGAATCATGTATTGATGCATCTTGCCGACAAATAGGGTGCGTTCATAGTTGTGTCCAAGGTATTCTAGGATTGGTCATCCAAGGTATTCTAGGATTGGTAATTCAATAATTAGTAATCCGGTAATTACCCTTTGTTCCCTAGATTGAATTCTAATTCAACTCGGATCAATCTTTTAATAAAAGGATTGAGATCGATAATCCATTATTCAAAGTTTTGAATATATTGGATATGTTGTGAGGACTTCAACTTGTGTAAATTACACGATAACATATTTGGATATACGTTATCCATTCGTAAAATTTCCCAAGCGATTGAACCTTCATGGATTAATTACCAATAAACCTACGTTATACAATATTTTGGCGCCATTTAACCGAAAAATAGGTGTAACACCCCGATCTCACCAACAACAAAATTGTCCGTTTTAATCCAAAGAGTCTAATTGCTTGAAAGAGTCACAAGTCTACATTTATAGACCTTCATGTTCTCTCGGAGTAATATGGGATTCCGGGAAAAGTTAAGAGGGTGGGGAGGCTTCTCTATAAATTTGAACGCTGCATTTGGATATCGAGAAATTGCAAGAAAATGAACGATTCTTTCGTATATAGAAACATGAAAAAAAAAAAAACCCCCCAAAACCTAATATTTGAAAAAAATTCCACTTTAAAAATAAGCCAATTGTTTCATCCGGCCCCTCAAGTTAAGAAGCTAAAAGAAACTGTTTTAGAGCGATGCATACGTAACTATTATGATGTTGTAAGCCCGAGTTGAGGCGGCAAGGCCAGCGAGACACGCATACGTGAAGAAGAAAGAAAGTCCAGATTTTTTTTTTTATACCACAATTTGGTACACGTCTAAAGTCGTTACGTTACTTCTGAGTTCTGGCCGTGGGGGTGGTCGAAATTCCCCCTGACACGTCTCTCCCCTCGTCGCCACCTCTGAATTTGACTAGAAAGTTGATAAATCTGAAGTATCTATCTGTTTATCTAGACAAAACCCTCTTCTAATTTCCCATAATTAATGATGGCATTTGTTAAAAATATCTCAACAGTCACCAGGATAGGATTTCAAAATTAATAGTGGAGTAATTGTGTGGACTGGTTGCTTGATGAACAAGAAAAGAACAAGAGATAAAGATTAAAGACCATTTATTTCCTTTAATTGTCGACAAAGCGGGTCCAGCTCGCGTGTAATCCGACGTCGTTCCGGTGTTTTTGCCCTTTTGTGGAAACCGGAGGTGCATGGAACTGGTTGGGTGATGAGATGGTAATATTAGTGAAGTGCAGTTATCAAAATGGTTTTATTTTATTTTATTTTTAAATGCTCTTAAATACTTGCGTAACAATTCGTTTCTAATGGTGGTTTTTCTTTTTCAAAAAATAAATACATAAATTACGTTTCGGCAAAATTTTCCACTTTTTTTCTATATCCAAAGAGACTTTTTAGAAAATAAAAAATAAAAAGGTAGGATTGAGCACGCACGGGGATCTTGGGGATGTTGATCACGCGATGTCCATGAATAAGGTTGCAACTGGTTTGATACCGACTTATGAATTTTCTAAAATTGATAAAATCTGATCTTGTCAATTTCAGCCAATCTTCCTTGATTGAAACATGAACCCTTTTTCTCCCCATGATGCCATATTAATGCAAATAGCTAGCAATATTAATGTTTTGCGTCTCTATCGATCACTTGTCTCTTGAAGAAAATTAAGTATGCATGGTTGACATTTTGCACTCCATCACAAGACTCCTGCATCACACTTTAATAAATTTTAAGCCACCAATCCAGATTTCAAATCCTCCATCCACACTAATTAATCACTACTTAATGCCATTTTTGTCTCCAAAGTTTACGTGCATGATATAACACCAAGTTAATAAAAGCCCACAGGAATGTAAATGCCTTAAACGATCGGATGAGGGACTGTGCAGCCTCTATCTATAATATTATTTATAGCACATATAAGATGCCGTTCACTTATTGTTCATCTATTTTTTTAGTTTTTATTTTTTTGTGTAGGACTCACATTGAACGGCACTCCTTCAATGCTGTAAATAAAAGTGTAGATAGAGGCTATACAGTCCACGTTCTGATAAACTAAACGATTCGGCCTTCGAAATATAACGACGTACGTAAATTGATAAACTAATTAAGATGAAGTGTTCAAATTTTACACTAACTATATATAATAAATCAAATTTTAGCTAGTTTTGCAAGTATTTTCAAATTACAACTTCACACGTAATATGTACGTACATTTCTTCATTATATTTTCGCCATGTGCGTAAATGAGCGATGTGGTCAACTTAAATTAACCATCCTCCATGTGATTGCCTCAAGTTCAAGAAACCAAATTAAAACTCGTTTAAGTTTAACTAGAGTGGGTTAGTCAACGCATGGCTCTTTCGACGGTTCTAGTTTGGTCCTTAATTTAGGGAGAAGCAAAAGCATCCTGTGCTTTGTGCGGCTTCACTGTCAAAGCAACGTGATTCTTACACCCTCTTTTTTTACTTTTTCTTAATAGAAAAAGAATTCAATAATTAAAAGGAGGAAAAAGTTTAGACATAGGACGGCCACTCAAATTCCTTATCAAAAAACAAAAAAGGACGGCCACTCAAATCGTCACACAAAGAAAGGTCTAACAAAAGGTAAATGGTTGGTTAACCCGACCCGTTAATCTTTTAACGTGAAACCAGTAAAAGGTGTTTGGCCGTATCCCAGAACTAATTGTAAAATCAACAACCAACTACAATATATGATTCTCTCTCCTTTTCATTAAAATCTGAAAACATTTTTTTATATAATTTATTTTATTGCTGCGAGTTGCTAATGCAGTAACCAGCTATTTTGAGTTTGGTCGAACACCTTTGCAGGCTTGGCTATAAAAGATTTCAATTCGTTAACTTAATAACAAGAATAATGATCTAAAGCAAAATTAGTCGTAGTATCTACTAATTAATTAGTTTTTGAAAAGATACAAGAAAAGTTAACACTGTTTAATTGAGAGTGCAAAGCATGAGTTGATGAAATTAATCTACTAATTATAATATGCCAGGTAGCCTGCATATTGTGGTGCTCAAGTAAGTTCTTATTGATAGTTTGGAATCACCCTCTATATATTAGCCGGCATAACTTTCAGGGGAGCCGTTGCTTTCACAATGAGATCGACTTCAAAATTGCAAAAATAAAGAAAGAAGAACATAAAAAATTAAAGCATCATTGACTCACTTTGCTTGCCAAATGTACCCAAAAAAAAAAAAAAACCATTAAAAAGAAAATAGCAAAGAAAGATGGTGGACAACTAGAGAGGCCACAATTGAGCATCAGATTAATTAAATTTGACGTGAAGGCTTTAAAAAAAAATGTATTGGTCTTCAGACAGCCAAAAGGTATCCATTAATGTTTCTTGCAAAGCTAAATTATGATTGATATGTTGTGCACTTCGTTCATGTCCATCCATCTTCCTCCAGCACCCTTTAGCTTAATATCTTTATTCTTGGTTTTATACCAGAGTCGGTGACATGAAAGAAACAGGACATGCCTCACGCGTACAGTGGTGCCACTCCCTTTATTTGGACGGTTGAAGACCACTTTACTTAATTTTTTTGTCCACTAAATGTGCACTTACTCTATAGACAATATGGCGGAATTTCCATCCCCCAACGAGGCATTACACTCAACTAAGGGCATGTTATTAATGGAGCCCACACATGAGAAACTAACTTGTTCAGACCTTAATGGTGTCGGGTATATTCGGGCATAGAAGATTTTAGGAAATTCTAAGTGTAAACCAATTAAGGCCATACATATATGTGCACGATACATATCCATAGCCTTGTGTCAAATTTTCTTTTTTCCATATCTATTAATGTTTTCATACATAAGAGGCTTTGAAATCCACACAAATGCCTCAAAGGCACCCCATTTTCAATATCTATCACAATGAGCTGGCTATTGAAGCATACCACATAAGGAGAGCCGTGGATAAAGATGGTGGCCAAGAAAGAAAGAGGAGGATGAAAAGCCAAGTCAAAGGCTGGGGATATTTCTTTTTCACATAATTGCTATTTTTAGGATATCCATGGGCAGGCACTCTGTCTGAGTCATGGTTGTTTTCTTCTCCAATACTGGTAACTCTTGACTTTTGTGATGGTATATGTCTCCTCTTCCCCATTATAAGTCCAGATAATGTTACAATATATCAAGAATTTGGATGAAGATGACGTTAATGACAATGATTTAATGTGCCTCCAGTAAATGTATAATACCTTCAATATATCTATACTACTAGCAAAGCCAAACCTGGGAAATATTTTCCAAGGATTCTAGACCTCCCTTTTTCTCCCCATAAATACCCTCCACAACATAAAAATTCCAAATAAAACCGCTCCTAATCCACTTTCTGTTTTTAACCACCTACTCTCATGCTGCACAATTATCACCAATAGAAATACAATTATCTACAAAAAAAAAAACTACTGAAAGAGGTGAGCCGATGTGCAGTAGTGCACATGCCCCCATTAGTAAGCTAAAATATAAGCTAGAATAATCAATACTTCTATAGTTCCATGTTGAAAGATGTGGAATTTGTAGTGTGTATCCTAATTACGCATGGTTCATGGGAAGTAAATCAGCCCTTCAGTGTGGATTTTCTTGTGCAATCAAAGAGTGAGATGCTATGTGCTCAGCACACACTTTTATTCCTATTGTATTAGTAGGCACACGTGTTAGAGTACAATAGATTTTCCGTCACTTCTTTTCTTGAGTGTCAAGCAATCAATATTGCCAGTGAATCAGATGAGCATGGCTAGTCCGAGACATGTTAGATTAGCCCAGTTTATATGTCATGTTGTCATGGCTTAGCATAGGCCATGGGTCCGTGTGCAAGCCTGATATTGCATGGGTTTGGCCCTGTAAGCTCTTGGCCCGTGCGCTGCTTAACCCATGCGGGTTGGGTCCGTGTGACGTGAACCACGCACGGCCTCGCGGCCCATTTAACGGCTGTAGAGGCAAGTCACATCGGATGGGACAATTGTCAAGAGGTTTGGCCACCTCTGGTTCCACGTGACATGATATTAACAGAAATTTCCATGCATGAATCCTTCAGAATCTGACTTCTAATTTGTCTTTTTGTATTGTTTGGTGCCCAAGTCTTTTTGTATTGTCTCATCTTAATTTGTTGTGACAAGCATTAATCTGTCATATTCAGGTTGACACAGCAGAAGCATTAATTTGTTGTGACAGATTAAGCCGTCGTTTGGCGTTCATTTTGGGAATCCATTCCAAGGCTTGGAATGAGTTCCAACGCAAAAAATGAATTTCGAAGGATAAATAAAGCGTTTGGGAGCACTGGCAAAACTCATTCTCTCTGAATGAGAATGAGAAAAACTTGAGTTTTATAGAATCGGCTCTGACCCCGTTTCTAGATTTAGGAATGAGTTTTGCGTTTTTGCGGTGGCAAACTTGTAAAACTAGATAAAATTTTAAACGGTGGCACAAAACGTAAATACATCAGTCCAATTCCACTATTTCTCTTCAATGAATAGAAACAGTGCGGCCCTTCTTCTTCATCCGCTTCAATGGAGATACAGGACTCATTGCTTTGGTCATAGGTGAAATCTTGTCTAAAAGTGATTTGACCTCCCTCTTTAAACAAGCTTTGAATCAATTTCCGCCAACAGCAACACCACGGAGAAGTTCAATTCATTAGAAGCAGTTCAGCCCTTCTTCTTCATTACTTGTCTTGAAATTTTGGCGATAAAGAGGATTTAACAGTTGAAATTTTGGCGACAAATTTTTCCCTTTTCGGTGAAAGATCTTGGTGATTAGCTGATTTTTATTGTTTTTTTTTACTTTTAGTTTAAGAAGGATGCTTTTTTGTCTTTTGCTTCTTGAGAAAATTTTAGTTTCAAGAACAGATCAATGCCCTGTTTCAGTTTCTCTATAATGTGGATTTGATATTTCCGAAGATAATCAGTCAAATGTTATTCATTGCAGGAAGCTGCCGAAATTCTACTGGCTCAGTTAAAACTGCTAAGAGCAGAGGAAAAGGAACTGAAAAGGAAGAAGAAAGAAGAGAAGGCCATCCTGAAAGCCACCCGGATGAAAGCCAGGGTGGACTGTGAAGAATCATCATCAAGTTCTTCCGAATCAAGTGATGGTGAGTGTGAAAAGGTGGTTGACATGAGCTGCCTGAGAAGTGAGGCCCTCACGCAATCAAAATCAGATGAAGGAAGAGAGGCAATGGCAAGCAGCTTAGGACCGGTTGTGGTAGTAAAGAGCAGGGTGGAGACGGAGGGAATTGATGATCAAAGTATACAAAATGGTCGAGGGGAAATATGTAGTGGAATTGGTGCAAGCAGTAGCACTGTATGTGTTGTGAATGGTAAGAAGGATCAGAAGGGTCTAGTATTAGGGGCATCTGCAGAGAAAATCGAGGTTTGCATGGGTGGTAAGTGCAAGAAATCATCTTGTTTGGATGGCATGAACAGAAAAGATCCACATCGCCTTAGCTTGGATGCCTGGATTTGGCATGTAGGCTTTGATTCATCTTGTTCTGAGTATCCAAAGGTTAGTTGTATTGAGAAAGGTTCGATTCTATCGTTTTCGTGCAGTCCTTTTCTTTTAATTATCTTGAATCTGCTCTTTTCCTGAATATATAAACTTCTTTTTAATTGAAAATTGTTTTTTTTAAATGGTTAGGCTTGGTGTATATATTTATGACTATCTCCGCAACGCTAACGTGCTTATTGACCTCATACATGAGAGGCGGGCAACAGTTGAAACAAATCATGCTTCGTCTCACTATGACCTCATTACTTGCTTGCTTAGCATTCATAGCCATCACAATAAACAAGTAATATTTGATGAGGAGATACTACACATTGTCATTCTCCTCATGGTTGCAGGGCATGACACTTCATCGATCCTTACTACTTTCATGGTGCAGCTTCTTGCAAATGATGCATCTGTGTATGCCTCTTTTACTACAGAGCAAGAAGAGGTGGCCAAGAGCAAGTCCTCAGCTTCTCATATGGGATGAACTTACTAAAATGAAGAACACTTGGAGAGTAGCATTAGAGACTTTGAGGTTTGTGAGACATGGGAAAAATCACCGGAATGATCATCCCTCCGTCAACACACGGGGCTCGAAATAAAAATGGGAGAGTCGCCACCATTCAGAATTTTGAGGTGAGAATGGACACCAAATGTTCAAAATCATTAAAAAGTGCAAAAATGCCAATTCTAAGGTAAAAATAACCCTACTTGAAAATCAAATCCAGAGATGGGTAAGGGGATTAGATTATGAACGGGGGAAGGTGTTAGGCACCCCCATTCATCCACACAAAGTGGTTGCCAAGTGTATGTTCATGCAAAAATAGAAAGCTTGCTAAAATCATAGAAAACCTTGAAAAAGGACCAATATGTGATATTTTCACATGAAGATCTAAATGGATTCTAGATCCTCTCTTGTGTCAATATCATTTCTGGAATATCTCAAAAGATGGAAATCCAAAGCTCAAGTTGCTTAAAACCAAGTTAAATCAAATCCGGAAAATTCGGTAAAAAGTATGCCATTTGCCTTGAAATCATTCAAATCCAATTTTAAATTGAACCAAACCAAATCCATTCGAAAGATTAGGGTAAATAAGAGTCTCATGCAAAATTTCACTTCATTCCGATAAGAATCCTAGGAGTTATGCTCCTTTGAAGTTGCTGCTGGGGATTTTTAAAAGTGGTAAGTGGGCAACTTTGGGAAATTGCATAGAAAAATCCACTCCATACAAATCCACGAAAATTGGTGTGATTGAAGTCTGTATGGCCATCTTTCAAAATAAACTAGCCTCATACAAAAATCCCTTCGGATGTGCCTTGGGTGGTCTCCCGAACAGGTCCCGAAGATCACAGATTTACCCAGAAAAGTACAAATGAACAGTTCTGAGTAAATCGGCTACCAATAATTCAAATGGAATCCAAAAATTATGAAACCAACTGGATTTGAAAATAGACTCATAAAGGAATACTCAAAAACAAAAATCACTCGAATCGGACTTAAAACGAACACATGGCGCTCTGTCGAAGTGACAAGTTCTGTATTTGAACCTGAACTGTCCACTTAACTTCGACAGAGAGGTGTCGAAAATCCGTTTGATAGAACTTTATGAAATTTGGTGGACATAAACTAGACAGCCTCACCTTTCCCATGGTTCTGGAATCGGTCCAAAATTTATCCGGACGATGAAGTTATGAGCGTCCGAAGTAAGGGTACAGGTGCTGTCCAGTTAGGCCCTTTTTGAAGAAAACCAAATCCGAAAAAGTGATAAAGTGTGTGAGATTCGTGTGAGATGAATCCAAAACTTTTGAAAATCACTTGAAAACACTCCAGAATTGATTGAGGCCATTTATTGGAGATTTATCACAATGAATGTAATAAATCCCCAAATGTGAGCCTATTCACCAAAAAAATGCTATGTATGTACAAGCTTGGAAAAACATACCAGATCAATAGAACAACATAGCATGCATATATCTTCATCAAAATGAGGTTCTAAAATAGCCTAGGGTTCCGTTCCATTATCGTTTCCCTCTGTTCTCTCTCCCCGTTAAACACGGTTCTTCAAGATAATCAAGGGTACTTTGAATATGAAACGGTTTGCAATCAAACAGAAGGCCTTATGCTACATAGGTTCTAGTAGTAAGGTCAATCCCCAGTCTCGTTTCTCCTAGATCCCGCCTTCACGTTTTACGGCTAGGGGGAGTCTTGAGATACTTTGAGCCGGGGAAGGATTTCCACACACAAAAAGAGGCTTTATTCTACAGAAAGGTAGAAGAAGAGATCTAGATCTAGGAATGTAAATACAGAAATTAAAGAGAGGTTTGAGGCTTACCTGGATTCTGGAAGCACTCCCGCAGCGATTTCCTTCTTCTCTTGGAGTTCTTCTTTGCGAGAATTCAAAACAAGAGTTGGCTTTCATTTGCTTGAGGAGGAGCCTCCTATTTATAGGCAAAGACTAGGGTTAGGGTTGGTGAGAATGGTAGACACAACCTAAGGTCTATAGCCCACCAACCTTAACCCTAAGGCTATTTCCGAGATTTCCCCTCATTTAATGAGGAATATGATGGTAAAAGTGAAAAGCTCTCGGAAAACCCTAATTTTGAGCAAAACTTGTGTATCCGGTATATCAAGCCGGATACACAAGGTCCTTAAGGTATCCGGTATACAATACCGGATACACTAAGCACTGCTTGTATCCGGTATTTGTCACCGGATACAAAGAGGACTACTTGTATCCGGCCTAAGTTGCTGGATACAGGTAAAAATTCATTTTCTTCAATTTTTGTGCTGGCTTTCAAGGAGATAATGATTTTTTATGATTATTTGTGCAATTTGGGGTGTCTACAAGGTTGATTCCCCTGTGTTTGGATTCGAAGGCTTCAGAAAGGCCTAACAAGATATTGAATGATATCTTACGAAGATGAAGAACGAAACTTTAGACTGAAACATATATAATCTTTCGAGGTTAAGCATGATTTTTAAGGTTTTTTTTAAAGGTGTTTTAAGTTCTATCTATCCTCTTTTGAACTAATTTTCTTATCATTATTCATGAAAATAAAAATAAAAAAATCAGGGAAGAGAAAAATTGTCGCAAAACTCATTTCATCACTTGTTAACCAAACACTTGTCCAAGTAAGAATTCATTCTGCTACGTGCTAACCAAACGCATTTAGAAAGACTTCAAAATTCATTCGCAAAATGAGTTTTAAGAACTCATTCTCGGAATGAGTTCCTAATCCAAAATGAAAGCCAAACGACCCCTAAGTGTTTCCGTCGTATGCTAAAATACGTGTGCAAAAATTAGATAAGACAAAATTTTGAATTAAGTTCAGTGTAGCTATAACCGTTAAGAAGCAAGCAATTAAAGAAAATTTCAAGATTAGAAGTGAAACGGAAAGGATGAAATTACTTCAGCACGGATCGTTAATCGGTTCAGACTGCATTGCTTTCTGGACAAGCTCGGTCTGTTCTTTAATATGAGCCTGATAGAAACCAGTGGCTGTGGCAGCAGATGGGATGCGGCCAATATATTTGATATCCTCCATAGTCCCTCTGTCCAGTGCTCTCATGGCAGTACAAAGACGAGGCGCAATATAATTGTATGCACCCATGTTCATTGGTTCTTCCTGACACCACACAATCTCTGCATCTGAAAACAGGACAAAAATGATTGTAAAATGAAGTCAGTAGCATCAACCAAATCCCAGCTTTTCATGATTATTAAATAAGCTACTCAAAGACTTCCAATTCCCAATGGGTTCAGTCCTAGTTCCACAAGAACCAGGAAAGACCATTCCACCAACTAGAGCAGATCAGCAACAAAGTTGGCATGCTTATAAAACTGAATCAAGTATTTGAAGAAATTTATTACACTCATTCACTCAAAATATTTTTTTCACTTCATTCAAACATGAGAATATCTGAGACCAAAAAAGAAAAAGTAATTGTAACGAAATTATCAATCCTCAGCTACTACAAAGAATTTAAAGGGCAGAACACTTGAGTGTGCATCGTTTCAGAAAGAAAGAAAAAAATACTTCCACCAACTCTTTCAAAATTCCAAGTTATATTTACTTTCAATATTAGAAAGACGTACTTGGATATCGCTTCAACTCTCTCTGGATAAGGTCATATGGAAAAGGGCAAAGCTGTTCCACCCTACAAATTGCAATGTCCTTGCCATTTAATTTCTTCCTCCCTTCATCAAGCTCATAGTAAACCTGCAAAATATTAGTCATTATTTATTGAGAATAGAAAGTATATATTCCACATCGAAATCAAACCTAAAATGATCAGACACTTTCAGCCAACTGGGTAGAACTTTAGAGTGGCATAAAACTGTAAGGTACCTAGACAGCACACACATGGGGAGGATGATAAATTACTTCATCCAAGATAGACCTTTCTCCAACAGCCACATTATTTACCAACTTTGCAAACATATGTAACTGATTAATTGATTAAGTTCACCGCAAGATGACGAATTAATCAGTTCATAATAACTTTCCATCTAAATAAATTCGTGAGCGACATGGTGTTTAGAAACAAACCCTGCCAGGGTGCATTCATCACCATGTTCGCAAAAAGCTGGCAATACATAGAACATATTTAAAGTTAAACACATGGGTTCCAAAAGTTGCATACCTTTCCAGAGCATAGAATCAAACGTCTGATACCCTCCTCAAGATCTGAGTGGTTGTTTTGGTCCTTTATAAGTCGCTTGAATCGGGTCCCTTGTTTGTCAAATCCTGGGTGACCCTGGACATCATCAAACTCAGAGAGATTTGATTTGCAGTCCTTGTGACGAAGTAGGTTCTTAGGAGACATCACAATCAATGGCTTTCGGAAGTCCCTGTGTATCTGAGAGGCAAAACCACTTACAAAACCAGAATGAACACATTTATAGAGAATCTTGAAAGGAATTTGTGAATTCACTTCATAGCACTCACCTGTCGCCGCAGAACATGGAAATAATTAGCTGGCGTGGTGACATTCACAACTTGCCAATTACATTCCTGGATCTGTTTCCGAAGTGTAGAATCCATCTCAGGTATAACATATGGATTATCATCACTCATCTGCACTAAAATGGAATTTTTGAGTTCATAGTTATTAGGAAGCTAATTTAAACTGTCCAATTGAGGTTTTGAATTGAGAGAAAACACTATTAAAGCTTCTAAAAAAAGTTAAAACCACAAATGGGAGAAGAATTTATCCACAGAAGGTAAAAAAAGATTCAAGATGGAACACCAATGTAAAATAAATTATATCCTAAGAGCCAACTGGAAATTGATGTATATCATCCATGGGTCTCCGCGATGGACTAAAGTAAAATTTTCTTGTCTAATCAAGAAGCCAACTTGTATTGGAATTAGCCGAATTCTGTAGGCAACTGCTATTTAGAAATACACAAAAAAATAATAATAAATAAATAAAGCTAAAAAATTACAAGGAAATTAAGATATAAAGGTTTAAAATCAAATGAAAAAGTAGCAATAATAATAACAATAATTAAATAAAGAGTTTTATTGCTCTGCTAGATGGAATTGAATATCAAGTTCCATCCATATTACATGCAATACACATCAACAATTGTATGTATGGCACATGTAATGCTTATCTGGTGTCACCTGTGACAATCACTGATTGGTGCAAGATAGCATGTGCTAAGGCCAAACAAGAAAATTCGTCAACCTCTATTGCTACAGTAGACGGAATTGAACATCAAGTTCCATCCATATTACTTGAACTACACATCCCACCTGTATGGATGGTACATGCGAAGCTTATCTGGTGTCACCTGTGAGTGACACTGTTTGGTGCAAGATGGCATGTGCAACAACCAACCAAGAAAAATCATCAAACTCTATCTTTGACAGCAATAAACCAGTTTCAAATAAAACAGAGGGCAGATAGAGTTGCTTTATTTTCTTTTTCTTTGATCATTTCCACAATGTCTTGATTCAGTGGTGTGGTTCTTACGGATTTTCTTTCAAAAAACCAAAACACATACACACAGTATCCTAAAGTCCCTCAAATAAAAGTATATAGAGAAACCATGGACGATTTTGCGTGTTGTTTAACCCCTTAATGAAAAATATATATCCCCAAAACTGAAAAATAATAATAGTAATAATTCCACAGTAACTGTTAACCATTGACGGTTAAATGAATAGAACACCACTATTCATAATCTTTTAACAAGTAGGCAAAAATTCCCTTGAGCTAAAATGTCCTTCCTACCCCAATGTCTTCCACCTCAAAGGTCATTTTAATTTGAAGAAATTTTCCACATATAGAAAAATATGTTAGACATTTAAGTCATCAAAATGTTAGAAGTTGAAAGTGTTGTAAGAAAACTTGTCTGTGAACCTGTATTGATATATTTTTATCAATAAAGGGGTTAATTGGTTTAAAATTTTGTCTGTGAAGTGTGAACCTTTTTTTCTTATAAATAATTATTTTTTAGAGATGTTTCTAACATATTTATCCAAAAGAAAATGAAGCAGGAATGGTTAAAAAAAAATTTAATAAAAAAAGGCACCAAAATGATCAAACATTTAAACAACAAACTAATGATAGACATAACACGTAAACGCATACACATTAAGAGTCAAATTAAGTAGAATAGGGAGATGAAAATTTTCAGGCAACACCTGAAGGAAACGCTCCAATCGTGCACTTGAGTGTTCTGGGCCCTGACCATCATAGCCATGGGGGAGTAGCAGGACAAGCCCAGTTTGACGAAGCCATTTTGATTCCCCACTGCTCAAAAACTGATCAAACATCACCTGAGCTCCATTGGAAAAATCACCAAACTGAGCTTCCCAGAGTACCAATGAATTTGGATTCTCCATTGAATAACCCAGTTCAAATCCAAGGACACCAAACTCAGAAAGTGAGCTGTTGAGTCAAAAAATGACAGTTCTCAGAATCCAAGCATAAGTGTTAAATACCATTTCATTAAAACTAAAATTATCATATTCCAATTGAAGAGTGAATTCCAATAATCCTCATGGAAGCCAAAACATGCAAAAGTGACTACGACCATAAGAACAGGGAAATCTTAACTTTGATTATGATCTGTGGCCATACATGTGCATATAGTGCAAAAGCAGCAGTCAGAACAAGCATTCCAAATTTATAAAATCATTTCAATGACAATCTTCAGGACCCAAAAAGATAAAAAAAAAATTTATGAGGCAGTTATGAAATTTTTTAAAAGAAAATACCATCAGAATCAGTTGATATTAGTAAATGAAATCACCTAAGATGGTGTAGAGATAAATATTTGCACCATATTAATATCTACAATTCTTGTGGACATTGTTAGGATCTATGGAATTGTCCAAACAATCAACAGATGAAAATACAGGTATAACACCAGGTTTCAAGAGGGAGAGGGGGTGGGGGGGACGCACAAAAAGGACATGCTAAAATAATTATAATTAGCCATTGAAGTATTAACGCACTGTTCTTGTTCAAGTAAACATTTATAGAAAATGATAGCACAATTAGAAATAGCAAATAATAACAGAACAAGTGCAAAACCACATATCTAATAATAGAAGGAATACACACACATACACAATATGCAAAGCTAATTGCACCTGTTGCTAACAGTAAACCGCTCCTCATTTTGGTTCATGACAACATGGTCAAGGGGGCAGTACTGTTCCCCTGTTTCCTGATCATGAACTACCGAGTGCCGATGACTAAATGTGCCTCTTTCAACATCCTGACCACTCAGCCGTACATGGTTACCCTCTACAATCAATGTTGCAAAAGCAAGTGCTTCCCCGACTGCCCAATCAATGCCCTCTCCCGTCTCAATCATCTGAGCACGTTGCTCAAAGATCTTCTTCACTCCTCTGTGAGGCTTGAAATTCTCTGGAAGGTTTGTGATAGCTTTGCCAACATTCTTCAAGATCTCTGGTTTAACCCTATTGAAAAAACAAAATTATTTTGAAAAAAGAAAAAAAAAAAGCCTGAAACTCTAGACAAAAACTGAACCAGAAGGAGGCTATAACAAAAGATTTAACATACCCAGTGTTTCGCACACGAGAAATCTGTTCAGGTGATTTAAACCCAGACCAATAAGCTGAAAGCCAATCCCTTCTGTTTGGAACATAATCTTTGCTGTTCATGAATTCTTCATTTAGGATAGAGTTGACCTTGTTGTTTATCCTGTCAATGTCTTCTTGTTTGAACTGTCCCAGTTCTAGGAGTTTCTTCTGGTAAATCTGAAGAGCTGATGGGTGATTTCGAATAACCTGTTAAGTTCCTATTGCAAGTCAGCAATAAGGAAATAATGTTGTCTCTTTTACTCATACAAATCAGAAGGAAATGATTTTCTTAAACATTTTATGTTGGAAATACAGTAGGAGAAGAATGGAGAAGAGCACAAACAGAAAATAAAGACAAAGAAAAGATTAGAAAGAAAAAATTTTATGCTTAAGATTTGACTTTTCAAACAAACAATAAATGTGTGAGTAAAATGCTCATAGGATATTGAGAGCTCACATGATACATTTGAGGCTGCGTGAAGGATGGCTCATCAATCTCATTGTGCCCAAATCGACGGTAACACACTATATCAACCACCACATCGGAATGGAATTTTTGACGCCACTCTGCTGCCAGCTCACAGACATGAGCAACTGCCTCCATGTCATCACCATTTACATGGAAAATAGGAGCATCCAAAGCTTTGGCAACATCAGTACAATACTCAGAAGATCTCCCAGACATTGGATCAGTAGTGAAGGCCACTTGGTTGTTCACCACAAGATGAATGGTTCCACCAGTGGTGTAATTTGGAAGAGCACTAAGATGCAAAGTCTCATAAACTACACCTTGTCCAGCAAAACTTCCATCCCCATGAATCAAAACCCCCAAATTCTTTGTCCTTTCCACATCATTAGAGTAATATTGTTTTGCTCGAGTCTTTCCGACCACAACAGGATCCACAGCTTCCAAGTGACTGGGGTTTGCAACCAAAGATAAATGTATTCTCTTCCCACCCTTTGTTGGCCTATCATAAGAAGTCCCTAAGTGGTACTTGACATCACCAGTTCCCGTGTAAAGTCCTTCTTCATCCACAGGCTTTGTACCACCACCAAACTCACTGAAAATCTGACGAAGTGGCTTTCGGACAACATTTCCTAGGACATTCAATCTTCCTCTGTGCGACATCCCAATAACAATACTCTCAACCCCGAGATCTGCAGCTCTATCAAACATCTCCTTCATTCCAGGGATTAGAGTTTCCACACCTTCAAGGCCAAATCTCTTTGCAGCTGCCCACTTAGTGGCCAAGAAGTTCTCAAATTGTGTACTCCATATAAGCCTATCAAGAATAACTTCACGACGCAGTTGATTGTACTGCATTGGCGTTGGTGTTTCTATTTTATCCCTCAACCAGTTACACTTATCACGGTCAGAAATGTGCATGTACTCATAGCCGATGCTCCCACAGTAAGCCTGCTCAAGCCGTGTAAGTATACTTCGTAGGGTTTGCACAGGACGGTTTTCTGACAGAAACCCGGCCATCGTCCACACACCAAGGAAGAACTCCCTATCAAGGTCGGCTTCAGTGAACCCATAAAATTCAGGATTCAGATCATCTGGAATTTGACGTTGTTCAAGCCCCAACGGATCCAACTTTGCCTTCATGTGTCCATTAACCTGGTAAGCTCTCACGAGCAACAACAATCTCATACTCTCTTGGATAGTTTGGCTCGAGATACCAGGCGACATGGCTGTCTGACCAACAAAATTTCTGAAGAAATTGTCCCATGACTCATCAACACTATCTGGGTCAGCCTCCCAAGCCCTCTGCAACTCCTCCAAATAAAAGCTGCTCGTGCCATCCAAGAAGCTATCAGTCAACCTCGAGCGGGGAACAGCTGCAGTCTCTGTTTGTGCCTTCGGTCTGAACACCGTAGTGTGAAAATTTCGGCTCTGTGACGGAAGCAACCGTGTTCTTGACGCGTAATATCCCGTCTGAGCTAAATTTCTTCTTACAGCAAACTTAGCTGCAGTAGAAGCAGCCCTGAACCAAGCCATAGCTATCGATCCCAATTCAAAACAACCGCTATTTATCGATATTATTCCTTACGTATTAACCAAGTTCCTCCGTCTCGGTAAAGGCAAATTGACCTAGCCAACAAAGAATAGTTTATAAAAAAAAAATCCTCTACAAGAATCGTTAAATTTTCTTTCGTACCGTTTCTCCACAGCTCAGAGCATTCTGAGCAATAACATCTCAGAGAAGAAGTCATGATCATTTATAGAATCAACCAGAAAAACACTAAACGATGTTACGAATCGAGAAACAACAGAAAATTGTAAAAGCGGGAAATCTCTAATGATGGAATTCCAAAAATGAAATTAAAGACCGTTAAAATCCGCCATTAGAGAGAACAGAGATCACGAAAGAATAAGAAGATCCACGCAACCATACCTGAACGCATCGGATTTTGCAGAAATCCTGACCCAAACTTCAATTCATCTTGAACCGATCGCCAGCGCTTCACTCTTTCATTTTCCGATCCCCTGAAACTCGACTACGGTTTTGCTTCCCTTCCATTTCTCATCATTCAGTCTTTTGCCATGACCTTTTTCATTTTTTTTATTCCGTTTTCTCCCTGTTACTACCCTTTAATTACAAACCGTCCTTTTTAATACGAGAATTTTCATTTTATAGATAAACTACAATATAGTAATTCCAAAATCTCCACTATTTAATAAGCACTAACTAATTAATTTGATAAGGAAAATATCCAAAAACAAAGTATAAAATGGTCAAAATCGATGCTAGAATTACAATAGTAATAAGTGACAAAGACATGCAAGACAGGAGATTCTATAATATGGGCATGATTTAGGTGCAAAAGTAAATTCTCACTCCCTAAAAGCTCGATAAGGTGGACATCTTAGTACTAATTCCCAACTCTTTTTAGAATGTTTTTCATCATTTGAATGAATCTACTCCAATCCTAATCCATAGACAGGTGGCTAAAAATTCTTGTATTGGTTTTTATAACTCAAGTAATTGTAGTCATATTAACTACACTTTTGCTTATTCCTTTTTTCCTTTTTGGGATGATGGGTACATGAACCCAATAGAGAGACATTCTATTTCTACCTTAGGGTTGTCTAGAGTGTAGTCAATGAGGGCCTGAACCTAGGTATAAAAGATGACATCTTAAGACTTTAGTCATTATTATAACAGATAGCACTTTCAGTTAGAGCCAGCAAAATGCCAACCGACCCGACGGGTCAACCCGATTATAAACGAGTTGGGTTGACCCGTTTATTAATTGGGTTGGGGTTTTCCCAACCCGCCAATAATCGGGTCAACCCGATTATGTCCCGCCAACCCGACAGGTAACCCGATTAAAAAAAAAAGATGGCAAAGTGTCATGTGTTTGACCCGATTAACCCCCAAAACACGACCCGAACCCGGTACAACCCGATCCAATTAACCCCCAACCCTATTTTAATAATATTTTTTGAAAAATAAAATAATAATAAACGGGTTGGCGGGTTGGGGGCTTTCCAACCCGCCTTAATTTAATCCAACCCAATTATGACCCGACCCGTTGCCAGCTCTACTTTCAGTCATGGTAGCTTGCACAAATCATTGATCTAACTAAAAATCATTATTACCATCATCATAAGCCAGTTCTCACCAAAGGAGGGTCGCTCTAAAAAAAGTCATATTTTGGATGTAAGTGAAAATGATAGAAATTTTAACAAGCATAATAAGTTTTAATTGGTTTCAAGTTAACAAACAAAATTGGTTTCAAGTTAACAAACAAAATATCTAACCTTGAAGGACCCTTTTTTTTAAAAAAAAATAGGAACCTTTAAGGACCTATCGCTTTAATTGGATCGACATATACCTTTTTTGTTCCTCCCTTTCTTTTTCCAATATTTATACCATAGGTCTAAGTGGTTAGTAATTTTTGTACAAATTCAGCCCTAAAATCATTAATTGTATAAGGGAAGCACCCAAACGGATTAGAACAGTCTA
Organism: Buxus sempervirens; assembly: GCA_947561395.2. Lineage (NCBI taxonomy): Eukaryota > Viridiplantae > Streptophyta > Magnoliopsida > Buxales > Buxaceae > Buxus > Buxus sempervirens. Next base: position 56,790,323 of record OX387183.1, on the reverse strand, counting down.
AAGTCAGCAAAATATCTTGTACCTAGCATTTATTCTTTCCTTCAACTAGGGATGTTAAAGGGCCTATGCCACCTCCGACGTGGTCCAAAGCCTATATGCAACGCAACACATGTGAGGCCTCTATCACCGCCGATTGCCTTATAAAAAAAAATAACAGTAAAGATTAATTCGGATTCAGTAAAGAACGTAGAAGGAAATATTACCAAGTTCAGATAAAAGAGATTAACAGACCAATTCAGATCCAAATTCTAATATGAATTCCAAGCACACCATCACGAACACTATTCAAATCGAATATGATAAATTTCGAGTCGATCACTAATTCATTGCACGCTAACATCAGACCACTCAAATCAGGATATAGTCAATTTCGGGTCTAACTCAAATCGAATACAGATCAAAGTTTGACCCATTGACGACCATATCATATTAACATGCCCCTTACTCAGGCTATTCGGCTAGAAGCCAGACGCTGACATCCCCATTTGACACGGCTACAGGAGCCCTTGATAGGAAGATCTGCCGGTCCAACAGTGATGTATGCGTTCACATAGGTGCATGAAGCCTATGTGTACACACCTTTTACAGTTGGACCAGCAGATCTTCCAGTGTGAGGGACCATCTGATATAACCTCATTTGACACCACTAATTTAACAATCTCGTGTGTTAGTTTTTTCAGAATTTCAACGAACTTTTAGAAAATAATCGCCTTTCAACTATTAAAATCTATACCATATATAACGTGAGGTGTCTCCGTAGGATGTGTGCCAACTATAATATGTACCTTCCATAAAAATATTCACCTTTGGATCAGCAGATCTTCCAGCGATGGGCTCCGGCCAATATGCCAAGGCTTACTCATCACTGTAAGCGTTTAAAAACTTGGACATCACTCGTAACTCGGTCCACGTTTCAAAGTTACACAATGGAGTAGATGGTGACAGCCAGTTATTTATACACGTGTGTTTTTAGCGCGAATCAAATATCTTAGAGTCCATTTGGTAACCGTTTTTTTTAAAAACAGTTTGAAAACTAAAAACGTTTTCAACCGTTTTTAAGTTTTTGAAAACAGGTGACAAGAAACCTGTTTGGTGACAATTATTGTTTTTTGGGTTTTCGAAAACAGGTGACAAAAAACCCGTTTTGTAACACTTAACTGTTTTTTGGGTTTTGTTATGTATGTTTTGTATATATTATAATAACTTTTTACAGTTTTTTCAATTAAAGTTTATTTTAAAACTAAAAATGTTTCCAACTGTTTGGTAACAGATGATAAGAAGTAACATTGATAAAAAAAATTGATTAAAGTTTTAAAAATCAATAAAAACTCGTTTCGTAAGTGTAATTCAAAAACTGATTTTGATATTACTATTACGTTATCCCTCCATTAAAATTGACTTGAAATACGCTTGTCTCGTCCGCTCCCACGGTGAGAGATGCGCCACTTTGCACCTTCCCTTCTCCCCACTCTTCCTATTTATATCTTCTCGAAAATTAAAGTTAAGGAGGGGATACAATTCTCTTCCTCCCTTCTCTCTGATCAGTCCCCATTAAATGATCGGTTTTTCTTTACTCTTCTTTAACTACTTCTAGCTTTCTCTGTCTTTAAGGGCAACCTTTGTTGATCACCGGCTCAAACAGAGTACAAATGGCGATATTCGGGCCATCGATCCTTAGACGCCAGACTCTTCGTACTCTCACTGGGACCATCCATCCTCCAATCGTAACTAGGCAAGCTTACACAAGTAATCACCGGATTCTGAAAAACCTCATCTGACTCACCAGAACTCAGAACAGATAAAGCCTCCATCCTTGATCTCCAACACTTCGACAAACAATGTTCTGACACCAAATCGCAATCTCCAAGGGGTTTGTGTTCGATTGCCGAGTCACGACCTCGAACTAGCTTTGTTGATCATCTTCTCCAATGACCTGAATATTTGCCGGCTGAGGAGACTCCACATTAGGTATCGAAGAAGATAGACGAAAGCCAGCCACGTTAGGGATCGAAGAAATCAACAAAAAAGAATTACAAAAATGCCATCTGGACCGATCAAAACACGATTTCCAGTTTTTAAAAACCCAAATTACCAGTTTCCAAAAACCGGGGTGTTTTTCAATCGTTTTTCTCAAAAACGATTTGAAAATTGTGCCTACCAAACAAGTTTTTGGATTTCGTGTTTTTAAAAACCAAAAACCGTGTTTGAACACGTTAACAAACAGCCCCTTAGTAAGTTTGGTGTTTTTCTTTTGACATGACCAAAATAAAATTTTGTTTTTTGAGTACCAAGTTTCTAAGACATTCGGCGATGAAGATAGTGCCCTTTGAACGATAAACACGAACCTTTTCCGTTAGAAATTATAGAACGACACAAAATTAGATCCCCAACCAGGACAAATAGTTAAGAAAGGGCAACAGAATGAAAAGACAGGTTTTTACATCCAAGACAAGTAGTTAAAATGGTAAGAGAAGGAAAAGACGGACAGGTTGTTTGCCATATAATAAATTCTTCAAAATAAGTCTTAAGAAAAATTACTACATTTCACACACTAAAACAGGTACCGGTTGAAAAGAATGATTGGGAGAAAAATACAAGCGACCGCTATTCTGTCATCAGAATTCAAGATTAGCCTTTCACCACCGTGTCACTGCCCGGACATCCCCTCTCTCTCCTATTTTTCTCTCTCTCTCCCAGCATAGATCAGTTCTCTTAAGAACCACAGCAAGCTGATTTTGGGGGAGCTTGACCAGCGCCACCTGACTGGTCTGGTGGGTTGATCCTAATCGTAGGAGGCTGCAACCATCAAACCAAAAAGGAAAAGGGCAAAAACACAAGAGGAAACTTTAATACTTAATGGAGAAAGGAGAAAATATATGCCGAACACCTGAGTTTTGCTTGTGGTAGATTGCTACCACCCTACTAAAAATTTCATTTTTTTAATTCATTTTTGTTCAGAAACAAAGGAAGAAGGGAGACACTAATGGATTTATGATTATTGCAATAGGGCAGAGCGTACATGTACCTCAGCCCTGTTGTCCGTTTCTGCAAGCCTTTGCTTTATATCCCTTGCTATTGAAAAGAAAACTTGCTCCACATTCAGATTTGTCTTCGCGCTCTGCATATACAATATTATTCGGTGTATAAAAAACCATAACCGATGATCATAAAATGCCTACATGAAATCAGCAACATGTATTTTAGCATATATGAAATAGGGCACAAGTATATACTTACAGTTTCAAAAAACTTAATGCCGTACTCATCCGCTAGTGCTTGTCCCTTTGCAGTAGGCACAGCCTAGAAAAGAGGGTTCTATAACTTTAGTATAGTTGATGGTAAACAAAACTATGTTGAAGTGCACGGATGCACACATATTAAGATGCACGCCGATGATGAGGGTGATAATAAGGGAATTCTAGTGCCACAGCATTTAAGCCATAAGGGTCACCTCATTAAGGTCACACCATCTTTATCTTCCCCTATAGACATACATGCCCGAGCTGGAAACCTCACAAGCGCCATCCAAGAGGCAATACATGCTCAACTTGTGAGCTGATCATCCCAATTAAAAGTAAGTGATAAACAACAACTCTAGAAAGTAGAGAATCGTAACAGAACCTACCCTTTTGCTTTCGTCCATATCAGCCTTGTTTCCCACCAGTATCTTATTGACGTTGTCTGAAGCATGCTGTTCAATGTTCCGGATCCAATTCCTTATATCTGATCATGGTTATAGACCAGCTTTATTAGAAGAGATAGAGAAGAGAAACTATAAAAGATCCAACACAGAAACCATAAGAGATCCTACACCACCATATCAGCAGAAACAAGAATCTGCAGAGTGGAAATAAATTCAATGGTGCATGGCATCCAAGGGAAAGGATCAATAAAGCAGAGCTTCGGATCCAATGTGGTGGATGGCCATGCTTTAAGTTAATTGAATTCAAGGAACTCATAATTCCTCAAAAATAAATATTGATATCCAAACTTCAAACGAAGAAAATAAAAGAAAGGGAAGCAATTACTGTTGAAAGATGACTCATCGGTTACATCGTACACCAGCAAAATACCCATGGCTCCACGGTAATAAGCTGCAGAAATGGAAAACTACTTATGCAAACTGCTCCACCATGTCAAGGTTTAAAATAAATAAATTATACAAATAAGAATAAAATGCAGCTGCAGAATACAAGGAGACCAAAATTGTGGAAAGGAAAAAGGTACAAGGATATAGAATCTGATCCATGCATGTGCATCATAAAAACAAACAAATAAATATCTATGATTCGAGCACTGTATAAGCCTACCTGGTGTGGAAATTCTAACAGGTCAAAGACTTACCCGTTGTGATTGTTCTGAACCGCTCCTGACCAGCTGTATCCCAGATTTGCAACTTGATTCTTTTGCCATCAAGCTCAATGGTTCTTATCTTAAAATCAATGCTGCAGCAGAAATTTTAAGAGCTTAAAATTAAGAAAATTTCAAAATAAATGAATTAAGATGCAATATTATGCTAAAATTATAATGAACACGCACCCAATGGTGGTTATAAAACTAGTGGTGAAGGATCCATCTGAGAAACGCAAAAGAAGGCAACTCTTTCCCACACCTGTAAAGGCATACAAAAAGAAAAACCTAGATCATATTCATACTCAGTGTACAATAAATCAATCACATCAACTTTCCTATTTGATTAGGTTCCAAATTTAGCAACACGTCAAAGATTCCTTTTAAGATGGTTAATCACTCCAGAATCATAACATAGGTAAAGTAAAATCACCAGAACTGACCACTGCTCCTAGAATTTCAGGAAAGTTTCCAAATGAAAAATGCCTTTTCACATGAAATTACTTTGAAAAAGATGAAATATTTGAAGATAAATCACCCAGGTCATAATATTCTGAGGATATTGTGCTTTTTCTAAGCCTTGCTCCAAAAGATCATCTTGCCATTCTCCAGAAGCAGAAGGTCAGAAAATAGATGTTAATCAGAAAATTTTTGTTTCACAAACCTTATTTGCCTTTTTCAACCTTAGATCCCTTAAGATCACAGTATTTAGAGGAAAAGAACAGACTCAGTTGACCCTAACCCCCAAACCAACTCAAAATAAGTGGGGAATTTTTCATGTCATATGTAGAATTCAATATGCTCCTCAATAAGGGACTATATGCAACTCTTCTGCTCATTTCCTCATCAGTTAATGAAATTAATGAACTCGTTCAAGCATAGAATCAGAGGCATTAAGGTAATGATCTCCAACACCATTTATTGACCAATATTATTTATTTTCTTGGTACTATTTGTGTAAGTTACCACTCATTATATTTAACTAATTTTAATTCCCGTCAATGACTACCAAGCAAATACTGTCCACTTCAGATCCCTTTCCAAAGCTTACTTAGCTTCACAGGTTCAGCTCAATTAATAAATAAGATTGCTTTCTATTACACAAAACATTGCCACCTTTTCCACTGCATCTTAAATGCCACAAAGTAATGCAGCATAGCACCCAAAAAGCAGGTTTACATAAAACATCACCTCTCAAGATGAAACCATACAAATGAATCATGAAAGCAATTCTTTTTCTGTATCTTTATGGACTCCACCAAGAAAATTGCGCACCCTCCAAACCAATGATGGGATACATCCCCTGTTATATAATGCTACAATCTAGGATGGTGGCATACATCTCCATGAAAGTGAATACAGATAGTTCCTTGAAATTAAAAAATTCCACCTAGCGATTCACATTTCCAGAAAAGCAAAATTAACTAATTTCCAATAAGGCAGTGAACTTGGACAGTCTGGGCCAATCATCCATTAGATTTTCAACAGGCCCAAGTATAAAGCCTTTGCTGAAGCACTAAATTCAAACTCTTCCACAGCCAATCCCAGGATATCCCTAGCTGTGGAATATTACTATTCACATATTATCTATATGGCTAGAATATCTTGTCAACTTGTGTTCGTCTATTGCCATCATACTTTACTGAAGATAAAGCCTACAAAGAGAACTATTTCACAAGATTGAATTCAAAATCAATAAATATATTTTGGGGAAAAATAAGAAGGAAAAAAATTCTGGAAGGAAAAATGTTGAAAGATCTTGGCCATTTGAAGTGTAAAAAACATGTATGATAGAGATGACATTTTCTGATTTAATACTATATTTGATTAAAACATACACTATCCATGATAATCAAAACAACCTTATTCAGTCAAGATTATAGACTAGTTCTATGAACTTTAGATCACAAGATTTCTCACTATCATAACTTGAGATATTTTAATTAAATCTATCAAAAATTCTAATCATACCTAATACCAAAGAAATAAGTCAACACAATTATAAATGCCACCAGTTAACCTTAATTGTAATGAATATTAAAGTTGCAAACTTTGTTGTTAAAATCTTACAATTTCATCTACTTCGACAACACATCGATTCAAATATATGGATAAGTCATTTTACATTGAATCCTATGATTTCTATATTGAAGCTTACGATTAGAATTTAATCATAAATCATACAGTTCATATTATTCAAACAGTTATATTTTCTAACACAACAAAATGTTTAAATTTCCCTTTTTCTTGAAAAAATTTCCTTTTTTTTTTTTGGTTTGATACTTCTTTAAATAGAACTAGTAAATATGCACGTGTGTTGCATGCGGGAATTTTATTTAGATTAAAAATAAAAAATAATAAGCAGATGAGATGAAAGATAATGATAATCCCTTGTATTTTCCTTACATGAGCAATTATATAAAATTTTATTTTTAATAAAGTCATAATCACTTCTTTAAAAAATAATATTTTGTTTTTTATATTTATTTATTATGACTAGGTTTAGAGATTAAACTATAGTTATCTATACCTATATTTTAATAAAATATTGATATTTATATCGATGGTCCAATATTAAATATTAATTTCAAAATTTTGATTCCGTCCAATTTTCCTTCATATTTTTAAGTATCTTATTATATACTAAAATATAGTTGTCAATATTTTAATAAAATATAGATATAGATATTTCGTTTTTTAAAATATAGTTATATTTATCTAAATATAGTTTAAATTAAAAGTATTTTAATTTAAAAGAATTTTTAATTATTTTTAAATATTTAATAATTTGGAAATTACATTTTGTTTATTTTCTAGCCGTGAATGTATGAAAATCCTATGGAATTAGACAAGCCTTAATTATATTTACCCAGTGTTCTATGATATAGAGTTTCAAAATTATCTATACCTATCTAAATGAATTTTATTGAAAACATTGAAAAAAATAAAGCAAAATACAATGACTAAGAAAATCAATCAATTAGTTATATAAATTTTTTTTATTATGATGATACCTATTAATTAGAAGGAGCCGAAACATGTTTTTAGTAGAGAGATAAGGATATTCGTTCCTATTAATTCTCCTATTATATAGAATTTTCTTTAAAGTTTCCATTGATTGCTCCTATTAATTATCCTAATATGTATTTCATGATAAGATCAAGATGGATTAAATACGTAAGATGAACATCACATGCAAACACTGTTTGAAACGTGAAAACATATCATCAAACATTAAGATACTAATCAAGAGATAAGTGACATTAATAAAAAAATAAGGAACAATGATTAGATAAAAACGAATTAAATACGTGAGAAATAATATGCCAACACCTTTTGAAATAAATACATATCATCATTCATTAGGATACTAATCGAGAGATAAATGATATGAAAAAAAAAAAGGAAGAAAAACTAACCGGTGGTTATCCACTTCTCTTTGGAGATTTGCAATATAAGACATGTTCGATTGGAGATTTGTGACATGAAGAAGATAAATTGCAACTTTTTATTTATACATTTGAAAGGAGGTAAAGTTTGGAGATAGCGTTTGGAACATGACGTTTAGCAATGAGATATTCTGATAACTATCTAGAAGTTTGAAAGGAGATATCGGTTGGAAGAGAAGAGGGTTGTTGGTACAACTTTTAGTAGTGGACAGGTGCCAAGGTAGTTTGAAAATAAGAGGAAATATGGTTAATGGCGGGGATATCTCTGGAAATTAAAAGTGGACAAACAATAAGGCCCTTCGTGCTTTTTATGGTAGTAAAGATAGAATATGCAGAAATAAACATAACTTTCTTATTTTAAGATTCTGTTTGTTTCAACGGAAAATATTTTTCAGTAAAAATTTTTCTAGGAAAAAATTTTCCTTTTTCCTCTTTTTCTGGTGTTTGGATGTAACATAATAATCTTTAGGAATTTTTTCCCATAGGTGGGAATTGAAATGAAAGTTAAAAAATAGGGACAAGGTGAACTTTTACGATTTCATTTTTATATCTAAACTTTTTAATATATCAAAAGTGGCATGCAACTCTATCAAATTCACAAAGGTTAACCCATGCTCTCCCTGTAACCTCTGCTCCATGGCAGACTAAGATCTCCAGGAACCTCCAGCCAAAGCTCCTCCGACACCAACATCCTCATCACCACCGTGCCAGTCCAACGTCATCCCCGCTGAAGTGTCCTCCAACGCAATCACCACTACGGGAGATCCAATCAACCTTACCGGAACTAATGCCAGAATTCTTGGAGGAACCAGAACTTGAATCTGACACAAGCTCCGTAAAGAGCAATCCACTTCTTCTTACTTGTGCACAACTCTCCCTCGTGACGTGAGTTCAACCCGTGAAATCCCACATAAAAAGAGGAAAAAAAAACTTATTTCAAACTTATAAATAAAAAGGAAAAGCAAAATCAAAGTCCAAATCCCAACCCAAGCTCGTTGAACCTGCCATCTGATAAGAAAAACGAAACCAGATTCAAGGGGGGAAAAAAGCAAAAACAAATGAACAAATACTAGCAGGTCGTTTACTGAGTTTCTGTGAATCCATAGAAATTTCCAGCTATGTAAATCCATTAGGGTTCGAAACAGAGGAACGGGAGCAAAAAGCCTCGATTGAAAAATAGCTTAAGAAACAAGATTACAAGTAGAGAGGTGCTGTAGCAGAGGATGATCCAAAGGTTGTTATGGCACAGATGACGCTCTTCATGCTCATAAGCTCAATGACAGCAGCAATGATCGAGGTAGCAAGAGGAAGACGACAAGATTTCAAATACAAAACCAAGAACATATTGGCACGAGGTGTGGTCGCTGGATTCTGCACCTAAATCGGCCATAGATGAGCTTCATGGTTTTTGAAAGAGAAGAGAGAAGAAAACGAAAGCTTGGGCCCGTTTCTTCCGAAAGATGGAAAATTTAAGTGAGTGGGAAAATATTTTTCGTTAAAACAAATGACAATAAAATTTAAAAATTCTGGAAAATATTTTTTTCCACTGGTTTCCAGTGAAACAAATGCCTTTTTTTTTTTAAAGAGATCAAGTGAAACAAACACAGCCTGACAGAAAATGACCTTTTTCCTAATAAAAGCCCCAGATCTTAGACCCCAACAATATTTCTCCTAGTATTATTATGAATTTACAATTTACAATTTAAAATTTAAAATTATGGCATGACTATAAATAGAATCTACCAATTTTCGATTTGATTCACAGATTGAAGACCTTGGTTGCTGAAATACCAACATCTGATGAACAATAATAAATTCAAATTCAGTTATAAACGATGAAAAACAATGTACCATAATTTGTGGCACACATGACACATTTGTAGAACTGAATTTTCTGGTGTACCATAGGGGTGATAACAAGATGGGCTGGGGTACAAGTATAAAAACCATTTCACAGAATAATCCCAGTCCACCCAAGTTAAGGCTCATAAACTTTTGACTGAGGCTGACCTACTGTCATTCTATAAGCCCAAACATGGTACAGGTATCAAAGAAAAATTGAAATCATAATGTAACATTATTTTGATCTCAAAATATAAGTATAAAATTTAACAATTACTGGTCAAACAACCATTTTTTTTCCAGGTCCAAAGGTTAAACTTACAAGTAAAAGAGAGAGGATAAATATATACATATGAACAGTATTAATGTGGCATGTTTGTCCCCACATCATTTGGGAAAAGAATCCCTCCCCAACCACCATAAATATAAGCCACCCAATTTGCCCTCATTTTACTAATACATGGGCTTTAGGCCTTAATTTACGCATGCTAAGCCTCTAAGAAACATGAAATGGTAATTATACTACGTTAAGTAATTGGGCTTTGGATTCTTTTCTAAGCATTAAATATAGATATAAGATTTCTTATAGTTCACTAAACTTCAGATTGTTCTATACCAGTCCAGGGTGTTAAATAGGAAAGAGCCCACCTCTAAATTTTCACAGGTTTTAAAATATTATCCAAGCCTTACTCTTTCAATGCATAAATATTTCCAAGCCCATTTAAGACCAGGTGGGGCATCCTGGGCCCACCACATGAACGAACCTCATGCTCCTGTTCAAAGCATCCACTAAAGGGAAAGTGGCTTGGTAAATTGGCACACTGTCAGGAATCCAATAAGACAAAATTCCTCATTGCTTTAAAAAAGAAACCTACATGGGAGCTTAGAAAGAATGCTTTGATACTTCCAAATAAACCCTGATGTGTTGGCATGATTAACTTGCAAGTCAACCTGGACAGAGGGCCCTCAATTCATGGAATCAAATTCAATATTCAGGAGACATTTACAATTATGTTATTCACGTATATCATATCTCACTCAAACTTGGTTTTCACAATAGCATGATATCAACAAAATGATATTTAGCATCCCAACGCCAGATATGACATGGAGCCCAGTCAAGAAAGCTTCTATCATTCAGAGACAACATGGTTGGTTTTTCTGTAAATTCCAAACATGCCCAACCATATTATTTTTAAAGAACGCTCATTCAATATGGAAGCAAAAGTATTTGTCTTAAAGCAGGCTAAGGATCCTTCGTGTAACTCAGAGGCCCGACCAAAATTTTTTTTCCTAAACCAATTTATTCTTCGAAGTCTGCCCGATGCCTTACAGAAATGAATTATGAAACATGGATAATTTCATATTAAATTGCATATGGAAAACAGTTAATTGAACTTTCTCAAGCAATACAGGTCAAAGCCATTTTAATCCTCAACTGAAACCAGCAGATCTGTCAACGCACATACTGCTTTAACGAAATTAAATCAACAAAAAAAAAAAATACATCTTTAAATTCCAAACATACACAAATACAAACAAGGGCATCGAATCGTCCAATTAGCAAAAGCTTCGCAGTACCAAAACCCAAAAAGCAAGAGATCTAAAACATGAGCACGCGATCTAGAAATTAAAGGAATCAAAAGGAAATCAACAATAGCGAAAAATTCGAAACGCGAACAACTCACCACTGTCGCCGATCAGGAGAAGCTTTATGAGGAAATCGTAATCGGCTCGAGCCCTAGCAGGTGGAGCAGCCATGGAAGATAACGGAGACCAAAATAAAACCCTAGAAAACGCCTCTCTAATAAAAAACGAAAAAAAATGGAAATCAAAAGAAGGTAAACGTAGAAAACAAATGAAATAATCAACAATAACAAAACATACCAGATCGGAAATGCAGAGAGAGATAGAGAGAGGTGGAGGGATCTACGATAAGAGAAGAGAGAAAGGAGGAGGGAGGAAACGTCCTTGGACGTCAACAGTGGTCGGCCGTTGAGGACTTTGAGGAGAGAGAAAAGCGAGATTTTTACCAAAATAAGGGGGAACTTCTTGATTGGTTCACCACTGCATCGTCCAACATAGCGAAGTGCGCACAAGGTACAACCCCGTGTGGCCTTCTTCGTGTCGCGGGGTTCGCCAACCGTCGCCGATGCCCTCCATGCCATGTTATAAAATCCATTCCCTGTTTAAATCCTGATCGTATAAATGTCAATGCATAGACTTTTCTGTAGATCCGAAGCTCAATCGTTTGATCAAGTCAAGCTGGATTAGATTAGCCCGTATATTACGCGGTCTGTAGACGAATTTAATATATTGAATTAATTAAAGGTGTATTAAATTCATCAGAACAATTCTTAAATCCATGATTATTACCCAAAAAAAAAATTCTTAAATCCATGATTAAAAGTATTGAACGCGTAATGCAGATTAAAAGTATTGACCCGGTCTGATCACGCTGTCCAATATTGAGCCATTTTATGGGGACCCTAGTCCAGGCCGGATTCAGGGTTAGTCCAGTCAATTTTATTGGGTTCCTTAATTGCCAACATGATATATAGCAGGGCATAAGGTTTATGTTTGGCTCCCGAAGTGGGTTGCATTCAGATTTTTTTACTTATTTGGGTTTCATTGGAGTGTTGAGTTATCCATCTTCTCATGTGTTGGGCCTTTGATTTATATTATTACGTCGTCACTTATTAGCTCAAATGTTTAGGTTTCTTAAGTTGTTTAACAAAAATTTTGAAAGCAAATAACATGACAAAGTTTTTTCTGACTTATCTAATGTCATACTTGCCATTAATTAGTTATAGATTGGAGAATAAGTATGCGCTTGTAATACATGATTCATATGAAGATAATCAAGATATGTATAAGTTTGCCACCAAAAAAATTAACATATATTCTCTACAGGATATATAGACTATTATGAGCTATTGAGGAGCTTCTATATGACATATATCAAGCAAGCAATTTAGATTGTCCAAGATTGAGTTTTCAAGATGTAGAAACACCATCGGACCCAATATGGCGGGAATAACACTATCTTCATGTCTTTGTTGATTCTCGCGAGTTTTTCTGTTTCATGGAAAGGGAGAAAATGAGGGAAGTGGGAGCGAAAGGAATGCTTGACATATGCTGTTGAGATATGGCATTCGGGCCCTTTTATATACATGGCTACACCTTAACAATTAAGCTTAAGCTTTTAGGTGCATGAGTTGTTTAACAGAATATCAGAGTAGGAGGTCTTGTATATTCGACTCCTAGGGCAAGTTGCCTTCGTGTTTTTATTTGTATACAACGTATATGTGCCCTCAGTGGCGGAACCAGGACTCCTAATTTGAGGGGGCAAAAAAAGTTTTCAATTAACACTTCTCATGAAATATAGAAATTTGAATGAGTCGGGGGGACAAACCAAAAATTTAGAAGGGGTTCTAATATAGAAATTTCAATGAATTTGGGGGTAGGGGGTGCAAACCAGAAATTTTAGAGGAGACAAAATATAAATATGATAGTTACACCTTCATGTATGTTTCCGTGCAGGGGAGTGCTGAAATATGATATTTGGGCCCTTTTATATACATAGTTACACCTTCAGTGATTAGCTTAAGCTTTTAGATGCAACAAATAACATATAGTGCCGAAGAAAGACTAAAATGTGAGAAAGGATGATAAAAGGATTCAAACTAGCGTACTTTGTTGTTGGTAATGGCTATTAAATAAGATTCCTTGGTCAGTAGAAATTGGAGAGAAGCTTCTTCTTCTATGATCGCAAGGAAAGTATCAGGCTCTGTTGAAAATTCAAGAAAAGCAAGTAATTACTTTTTTGCTTTTCAAAAGCAATTCATAAGCATCGGACCTAACAATAGTTTTTGCTTGTAAAAGCAGAAAAAAGTGGCCTTGAAAAGCAAAATAGAATATAGACCTAGGTTAAAGCATTTAAAGTAATTATCAGCAATTCGAGCTGCCAACATCCTTCAACATCCCTTGAAGCTAGACGAAGCATCTGTGGGTTGCTTTTGCGCAGTTAAATATGGCAACCGCAGCGGACAAATGCCCACCTCATGCAGTAGTGTGTCGGCATCGGGGTTCTTTGAAGTGAGAAGGGAGAAACAACATTGAAGTATGGGTTCTACAATCTCTGCACGTCCTGAACTTGCTGCGAGGTGAAGGACCGTGTTCTCTTGGGGGCTTATTTGGAGTTCAAGACGCCGCGATACTAAAATGGCGACATTCATTTGTTCAAGGAATTAGCATTGAAGGCATGGTTGGGTCCTGGTCTTGAACTCCAAGTAAACCCCAAGGAAACACGATCCTTCACGTCGCAGCAAGTTGAGGACATGCAGAGATTTTGGAACCCATGCTTCTCCCTTTTTGCAGCAGAGAACTTCTTTGGTGACACCGCTGCATCTTGCCTCAAGAAGTGGGCATTTCTCCACTGTGGTTGCCATACTTATTTCTGCAGAACAATTCAGTACTTCGTCTTCTAAGGAATATTGACGCAGGAGGAGAACAGGTAAGGTGTTCTTGATCTTGTCAACAACGCATTGCATGCATTTGACACGCAGCGGAGAATTAATTTCTGTGGTTGTGGAAATGGTGCTATGATGTAAACTACGCTTAACTGTTTCAAGGGTGGTTTTGCAGGGATTATCTTGGTTGTTTCAAGGGTGGTTTTGCAGTAAGAGTGGATGCTTCTTCGGCTTATATATATTCAGGCTAAAGCTTGGGCGGTTTTGGAAAGATTGAAGCTGGTGTTGGCTATTGGTTTCCATAATGTGTGGTGTTAGAAGGTTATTCTCAGGCCATCATACATTAATTATTGAAAAAGAATGTTCAGCAATGTCCTTGCTCCTCTTTTCTTTATTCCTGGACGATTGTAAGGTGTTTTTCTTAATTCTATAAAACAGGCACTTTCCTACCCAAAAAAAAAAATGTAAACTAAGCTGTTCTTCTTTTCTTTCTTGATAAAAGCTGTTTTTTTCTTTTTTTTCTTGACAAAAGCTGCTTTTTTTTTTCTTAATTGAAATTTCTATATGCAGTCACCATGCCTAATATAAATATCCAAAACCAACAACTGTGTTCAACTTTACTTAAACAGATTAATGCTCAATGTCGGGTATTATTTTGAATTGATTCAAATCCTCAAGCCCGTGAAAGGTATTTGGTTGTACGTAATAGCTAGTTGCCACATTAGCAACCAACTACAATAAAAATAAAAAAAATTTCGCTTTTGAACGACAAAAAGAGACAAATAGATACTGATGTAGCAACAGCTATTCATTAGGATCAAGCACCTCCTCCACGAGCTCAGCTGCAGGGGATTTGAATCCTTCTACCTCATCTTTTCATTTATAGTGAATACACTGATCTTTTACAAGCGGTTTATTTTTATATTAATCTAATTCAATAGATATGAGTTAACCCATATTTTCATTTAATGAAATCGTATGCTATATTTTCGTGAATTGGCCAATGCTCTGGCTGTCAGAGATGCTGCCATGTGGAGCATCTCACGATCAGTTTTTTTTCATGTGGGCCTCACTTGAATTATTACAACAATTAAAAAAAAACACTAGCAAAGTGATGCTCACCATCTCATGCCAAAGTAGGGACCAATTCACGAAAACATAGCAAAAGATTTCATTCCCTACACTACATATGTATCCTCTTGCAAGAAAAAATAATAATTAAGATTTGAAATTCATTATAATCAATTATCCGTAACCCAAATGCACAAATATATAAAGAACATGCATTCGTCTGTTAGTTACGGCCGCTTGACCATAGGTCTATATAGAAGACTGGTAGATTTTTGTTCCAAACATCACGAAACGTTGATTTGATTAATTGTTGGGACATGCACTGGTGTCAATGTTGTAACAGCTGCATTCAATTTTAAAAATTAAGTAAGAGAAATTGATTTTTTAAATAAATAAAATGCATCAATTATAATACTTACTCAACCTTAAACAAATTGTTCTAATCCTAAATATTGGAGGCTTTTAGAACATTATTAGACATGTAACAAATGTATCTCATAATATTCATCACGTCTTGCGTTTGATGCATAAAAGGAGGCGATCGTACGTAAGGCTAAATTTAATTACTTTGGTATTAATAATCCTAAATCTATCTTCTTCTTCTTTTTTGTCGAAATCCTAAATCTTTCTATATCATATATAAATCTATCTATCTTACACCGGGAGCATTCCCTTGAAAAGCGTGCCAGAAACCATAAATCACATGAACAGGGAAACATGGAATGAAGTAAAGCAAATTATCCCTTTATCCTCTTAAAGATATTCTGAGGTTACTTCGACGCTAAGTCTTGTAGTTCCGCGCCATCTCCGTTCTTCACCCGTCGGTCCGAAGTCGTTGAACCCACAAGACGGAATTTGTGAACGGTCCCGCCACGACCGTTAGGATTCCCTCTCCGTCCTCGTGGGTCCCAATGTCGGACTCGTACACCCAATAAAATGCAGACACGCGTCGCTACGCCCAGCTGCTGGAATATTTTGATATTCGTTTCAGGAATCCGGGGATACCTTCCTCCAGTTTGCAGCAATGTAAGAAAGCGCCTTTAAACGGCAAATAGGGAGAAGCGGGAGTGCTGCAACTGTAAGCTGCTTGGCTGGCTCTTCTCAAGTGTGTTTTCTAGGTTCGCTTTCATTCTCCTTTTTTCTTTCCGCTTTTCTTTTCGCTCTTCTTTTCCTTCTTTCTGTGAAGCTCTCTTGCTGGAGCTTCGATAGAACCTTCCGATTCTTCCGGTTTTTCTTTGAAGGTTTGATCGTGCACATTCCAGATTTTGTCATCGTATTTATGTGATTGTTTCTAGGGTTTTTTGGCTCTTTTTTTGAAGCTTTGGTTCGTTGTGGTGGTGATGATGAACCGATGATGAAGATAATGATGTTGTTGTTGTTTGTCGTCTTGAGCTTCTGAATCTGTTAGTGATTATTGTTAGTGTTCATGGATCTGGTTTCGTTCTTTGTGCTTTTTCAACGTAGAGCTGAATCATTCTGCTTTCATGTGTGTTTTGGTTTACGGAATCGGCGTTGATTTCATATGGAGTATGTCTTTGAAACTTAAGTGATCAGGATACCTGTTTCAAGCTGTGAGTTCTAGTACCTGTTATCGAAGTGTTTACCATACGCCTGAGGTTTGTTTTAGAACAGCCTATTTTTTTTTTCAATTTACATGGTTCCTAGAGTAGATTGAGACCTTAAGGTCGATTGCTAAATAGATCCCGATGTTGCTCTCCACGCTGACTTACATGTCGTGGTGAGTAATTCTAGTCGGTGGACCCTTTTTTTTCATAATTAATTTGAAGGGGAAAATGCAATAGTCCATCACTTCAAAGTGGTAGGAGAGAAGAATTCCTTCAAAGCTGATGTTCTTGGCTTCGAAGGCCTTTTCCGTACAGTTCCATCATTTGTTTGTTGTTAGATGTCCAGTGGAGAGTGATCTTAATTATTCGTTCAGTATTTGGATGTCTAATAATTTGCTGTATTGAGATTCACACAACATCCATTCAGATCCAAAGCTTAGATGCAAGAAGTTTCGCTCCCCTTGGATTGCTTCTCTGTACTTCTGTTACATGCACATCCTGTTGAATGACTGCAATGTAATGCTGGCATCAATTTTTAGTTGCCAGCTTGCTTTTCCATAAGGACCATAGCTGATCATAATTTTTTTTTCATTTATTGATGACTTCTGATGTTCATTATAATTTATAAGGGATGTTCTGAGTTCACTCTTTTAAGAAATGGCAATTTAATATAGTATAAGGAAGTGATTCTGCTCAATTGGCATTCATATACATACTATTTGTTTATAGTTGACTAATTGGATTCCGGAATGCTTAGCTGGGTTCTTATATACATTGTAAAGCCTGTTGGGTTTTGCATGTGTATGGTCTATCTTTCTTATCATACTCCACAGGATCGAAAATTCAATTTGATGAAACCAACCTTTCATATTATCTGTTCTCAAATGGATCCTTTTGACTGACCATATTTATCTGCTTTTTGGATCCTAGTCAAAAATTCTTCCTGGATTATCTGCTGCAGTTCCTGGAATCTCAATGCGGAGAACAGTTTATGGATACTTAACGGTTATCAGACAAATCTCATTTTAACGAAATCATCCCACTGTATCTTCTATTCTACCCCATCTAACCTGTAACTGTGCTGTGTATCTGATTTACTAGGACTTTTAACTGCACCTGAAAGCAGACCATGAGATTCCTAGATGTCCACTTGGGTGACAGTATGACTAAAGAATCCAATATGATTCCAGTTGCATGGCATTCTTGATACAATCTGTGTTTGATTTTCATTGTCTTATTGTTGGTTTAGCTTGGCTCCACAAAAAATGTACAAGTCTATTCGTGTGATATCATTGGCAGTGCTTTTGAAAGTTCCTTTGGTGTTGGCTTTGAATTTGGTTGACATTCAACTTAGCCATTGGTTAACTTCATTGAGAATTAACATGTGTGTATGAATACTTCTACTAGGATGCAATCATCTATCATATCCCCCAGGTAGATATTATTATCTAAATCATAGAATGTGATCACTGCTCAATCCAGAAACAACAACAACAACAATGAGAAAAACATGCCTCATCCCAAATGGCAGGAGTTGGAAGATGATACGAATCCTGTTTTATTATCCCCAACTTGTCAACCACGAACTCTTTAACTTAGATTTGTATGCCTTTAGATAACATCTTGAGAAAAAGGACAAACACTTGTTAATAACTTCCTTGAAGGTTTCCTGAGAAATTTCTTTTCCTTGCACATCCATTTTTATATTGCAATGTTTGCGCAACCTGCTTTTTGAGAATCTTGCCTGGATGTTTAATTAGTATGCTATTTTGTATCTCATGGATGGTGCTTCAAAAATCATTTTTAAGCTAAATTTTGAAACGTTTGAAACATGTATCTGAATATAATTTCAGCTTGTAGCCATGACTCCACCTATTGAAACTCCAAACAAAGATCCTGACTCAGACCAATCTGCAAATCCTCCTCTTAATGAAAGAATACTGTCATCCATGACTCGGAGATCGGTTGCTGCACACCCTTGGCATGATCTTGAGATAGGTATTTTATTCATTGTAACAATAGTTACCTCCTGACCTTTTTGAGAATATTTGTCGAGACATTTTATGTTTTCGGCATAGCATTCAAAACCAGCTATTTAATCATACAATCCTAAAAAATTTTGTTTTCTGTTTTTTGACGTACAATGTTGTATGTTTATTTGTTTTGTAATTCCTGATGCAGGGCCTGGAGCACCAACCGTGTTCAACTGTGTAAGTATGCTAAGCTTTCTTATGCAGAAGAATTGGTAATTAACTTTAATCTATGACTAGGCATTTTGAGGTCAGAGTGGCATAGATGATTTATGAATCTTAAAATAAAGGAAAAATGCATTCATTTTTGTTTTTTGTTTTTTGTTTTTTGAAGAGGAGGAAGAATGTGTTTGTTTTTTCGCTGATGGCTGGACAAAATTGATCGCTACCTAAAATTTTGGTGGTCTTTTCACTGAAATAGTTTCATACATGCATCACTATAAAATATTGGGTTTGAGACCTACTATTTGATGGATCCTGTTCAAGACATTATTTATGCCAGATGCTGACTATGTGTCATCGTCTATTCAATTGTTTGGAATGGTTAAATGGTCGGGTTAGGTCAGCTCTGAGCCAAAAACATCCCCTGTTGCGTCTCTGAAATGTTCATTACATATTTAGTTGGTGTTTCACATTCCTATTTATAGCATATACATGTAGGACTCCATAGTGTCCCACATGCAATTCTGTGATTTGATTTATGTCGGATGCATTCTTTTAGATGGTGAACTCATTATTGTATTGTTTTTCGTCTCATTTGGGATGGCAAGAAATCTTTTTGTTTTTGTGAAACGATGACAACTACAAGAAGATCTCCATGGTTGGGTTGAATACTGAGGCTAGAGGAATAGAGCTATCCCATCAAATTGAATGTAATGAAAGAACATAGTTTTTGGTATACTTTTGTTCATATGACAATCAATCTTATTATGTGCTTCATGAAATACATTTTGGTTCTCTTTTACTCTAAAATTTTCATTCTTACTTGTCATTGCAAAAGTTATGGATTTGAGATATCTGTGTTTGTCTGAAGTTTTGACTTTTTGACCTTCCAGGATCCTTTCTGAATTTAATGTTCCATTATTTCCACACGAGACTTTGAATTTTTTTTGTCAGAGTAGAAGCATTTCTAATATAGGGTCTAAATTCCTTTCTGAATTTAATGTTCCGTTATTTCCACATGAGACTTCTGAATTTTTGTTGTCAAGAGTAGACGCACTTCTAAAATAGGGTCTAAATACTCCGAGGTTGTACATGATGAGGCTGTAAATTCATTTATCCCAGCTTTGGTTAAAGCTTAGCTTGGGTTAGCCTCCAACTTTGCTCAGAATTGTTGGAATATAAGGGACTCAAAACTCTGGTTATTGAAAGCTCTTCTTCACCCTATTTCACTGTAGGACCAATCAGGCCCAAAGTCCATTAGTTAAAAATCCAAAATACCTTTGAATTTGGTAAAAATAAAGATAGCCAATGAAATTAAAAATAATAATAATGCTAAATAAGAACCATCAAAATTTCCGTCCAAAATGTAAGTGCATTATTTAGTTTTTTGCGTAGTAGAAAATTATATATGTATAATTATAATGTGAGAGCTGAGCTTCAACCAACCTTGGTTCTGCTAAGGATCCTTAAGGTAATGAGCCTTTCTTTCCAAATTTGGGCAGCAGACAGACCATGAGCCGAATTATTAGCTCAGCTCATGCAAGGCAAAAACAAGCTTGATCTGAGTTAACTCTGCTTGTTGACAGCCTTATTATAGGATTATTTTGACAAAGTTATGTATAAATGAAAAGAATGGCTAATTTCTGCAGGTGGTAGAAATTGGAAAAGGGAGCAAGGTGAAATATGAACTAGACAAAAAAACTGGACTGATCAAAGTAAGAAACCTATCATCATATGTACACTCTCTATTGTCATAATAGAATTATTAATCTGTAATTATATGTTCAGGTTGATCGTGTACTTTACTCATCAGTTGTATACCCCCACAATTATGGATTCATCCCACGTACCCTTTGTGAAGATAGTGACCCCCTCGATGTCTTGATTATCATGCAGGTATGCTGCTCAATTCTCATTTCTTTTGTGAATGGCAGTTTCACATTTAAGCATGCAGAGTCTCAAGTGGATGTGTATGAAGTAAACATACTATACTCAAGTAATACTGGAGGAATTATGTAGCATTACTTTATCAAGTTAATAAGCAGTAATGGAGGACGGCACACTGTGTTGTCACCATTTTTGTGCTACTCATCACCCAAAGCATCTATCTATAGCGTTATCCTCACCTTCCAAGGATCTAAATGGGTGTAAATCAATGAATGTGCGATTTTAGCTCTGGTTTAAAACCCATATATTAGAGGCTAAGGTACCATACAAGCGTGATTTTGGGGTTGTCAACTTGTCATCCCTCAAAAAATAGTCGACTACACAATCCAGTTCAACAAGTTCGTGGACCTTATGTATGAAATTCCATGTCCAGTTGATCAAAATTTATTCTTTTTATGTTTTTATATTGCTGCCCTTCTTCTGAACATGATATTTTTGTTGGAATGTCTGACTACAATTCTCGGATACTGAGCTTGACTTGAATGGTTCTTCATGGTATGGCCAACATATGCAGGAACCAATTCTTCCAGGATGCTTTCTTCGTGCTAAAGCCATAGGACTCATGCCCATGATCGATCAGGTAGGCTCTTTTTTTATAGTGGAATAATTTTTTTTTTTTTTTGCCTTCTGACTGTAAGCATCAATTTATTTTGACATCCATGTAAGCAGGGAGAAAAAGATGACAAAATAATTGCTGTATGTGCTGATGATCCTGAGTACCGACACTATAATGATATCAAGGAGCTCCCACCTCATCGCCTGGCTGAAATCCGTCGTTTCTTTGAAGACTGTATCCTTTTGACCATCGCTTGCCAAGTAAATGCCTAATGCCATATGATGTCAATATGCATTCCTATACTTTCGTGCGTTTTTCTTTTCTAGATCCACTGTGACTTTGTTTGTTTAAGTAAACAAATCACAAATGATCATGAAGCCCAACCACATACCCCAAAAAAAGGAAAAATTGATTGAAAAAACAAAGCTTAGATTATATTTCCAGTTTGTATTATCTTAATAATGGAATATCAGACAAGAAGAATGAAAACAAGGAAGTTGCTGTGAATGAATTTCTGCCTCCTTCTACTGCCTATGAAGTAATCCAGCATGCCATGTAAGGAATTCTCAATACCACTCTTTGTTTTTTAATTTTCGTCATAGCCAGAGTACCTTACATGCCTGCTAATTTTTGTCCGCTGGGGCTAATGTCCCATCAACAGCGTCGTCTGTCTCTTACGGTTTTTTTAACAGTGGTAGGATATGATCCTTCTTGTTATTTTTCGTCTGTTTTGTTGAAGGAATCTTTATGCAGCCTACGTGGTCGAGAGCTTGAGGCGGTAGCTGATTCATCTCATGGATGATGTATGAAGCTGGACTACGATTGTTTAACAATACACAGTAAATTTGCTTCTCAAATAAGTTTTCTCTTCGCTTTGGAGGAATCTGTATTAGCTTCTTAAGATCATGTTGTCATAGAAATTCTGTTACACTACACAGAAATTTTGTTCCACTATACAGCATTGCTAATTGATGTGTTTTCTGTTAGATTATGCAATTTTTGGGACAAATATATTGATGAAATTGAAAAGAAAAAAAAAACGAACATTCGGCAGTGGGGAGGTGCTCTTATGGTCACGCCCAGGGAGGGTTGCTATACTGGTCGCCCCCTCCTCCCCTATTTTGTACCAAGAAAAAAGAAAAGAAAAAGAGTTATATCTGATTAGCTTAGGGTTTATCACTTGAAGTTGTTTGATGTGAGTTAAGACACTGATATCACCTGATAGCATTCAAACCTTGGTTCAAATGTTATCATCTAATGATGATGGTATGAATGCTACATGAATCTCTGGTCTAATTATTCGTTAGAGCTAATCTGTAGAAGGTACTAGAATTTGAAATATTAATCTCTTCTGAAAATCCAGGAACGGAATGATTTGCGATCTCTTCTCGGAGGAACTTTCTTTTCCCACCAGTAAGCCCTGCCGCCTATAACCCGTGTTGTATGCCAGTTGCACCTGGTCATCAAACCTGGCCAATGTATTCCATACTCATTTAACTCCGACGAATGTTAATACCAGACCTTTCAGTTGGCTTGATCTAAAACATGTTCACTGCTAGGTAATTTGCAACTGGCACGATCCCTGTTACACTTTTCCTTTATCACTTATCAAAGAGACTTTACTGATGCCTGGAGAGAGTGAATATCCGATGCTCATTGACACACCAGGTTGGATTTTTTTTCCTACTCTATGGTGAGAAAAAGCCCTTAGAAAATACAGTGATTGAATCGAAATTTGATTTTAAAGCTCTGAATACCCATAAAAGTGGGGAATAAATTAAGAAATATCTAGGCATCCTACTGAATTTCGAATAAAAATTAAATAGAAAGGTATACCAGCTATTTTTTTTTTTTTTTGGTAGGGAAAGGCGAAATGGAATTAAAATCTCCAGGTCGAAAGACCACGTACAT
Organism: Buxus sempervirens; assembly: GCA_947561395.2. Classification (NCBI taxonomy): domain Eukaryota; kingdom Viridiplantae; phylum Streptophyta; class Magnoliopsida; order Buxales; family Buxaceae; genus Buxus; species Buxus sempervirens. The sequence goes on along the minus strand of OX387183.1, from coordinate 56,766,968 downwards.
CATCAAACAACAAAGGAGACAAAACAGGGGGAGGAGAGTTTAACCAAGAACATGAAAACCTCTCCAAGGCAAAATTTGCCAGATGGTCAGCAGCTTTGTTACCCTCTCGAAACGTGTGGCTGAACTGGACAGTAGAAAAGGATGAGCAAATCTACTTAGCCTAAGAGAGAGATCCTAAAATCCTCCAAGGAATCTGATTATCAGAATTCTGCAACAACTGAATAATAACCAATGAATCCCCTTCTATAATGATCTCCGAGTAGTGTAAAGCCACTGCTAACCGAATGCCTTCGAGAAGTGCCATTGCTTCAGCTTCTAATGCCGATTCTGCAGTGCATTCAAGAGCAAAACCGCCAAGGTATACCAGCTATGCTGAAACCTCGTTATAACCTGGTTAATCAATTGCATTTTGGTTGGGCAACAAACAACACAGACCAAAAAATATTGAAAAAGCCAAATCGCTAAATTCAATTCACTAATTTTCCTTTTTTTTTTCTTTTTTTTGGTTTTTATTTTCCCCCATTTTGGTTAAAATATTAGATAATCAAATTCAATAACTGATTTTCATATAGTAATAAAGTGGATTTGCGGCAAATAAAAAGTTCTACCAAGTTTTGACTTTTGAGACACTAAATTTCCAGTTAAACCCAATGAGCATTAATTGGAATTGAATCGTTGGAATCCAAATCATCCAAAAGTAACCCGTCCATTGAGCCTATGTTTGGAACCTTGGATTTGGGGAGAAAAGAGAAGAAAGCTAAAAGGAAAAGAAAAGAAGAGAAAAAAAAAAGAAAAATACTGATTTTCTTTTCTTTTCTGATGTTTGGATGAGATGGGTTGGGGTGGTGCTGGGTGGCGGCTGGTGGCCGTGGGTGGTGGTGGTGGCGGGCAATGGTGGCGGCTGGTGGGTGGTGGTTGGCGGTGGTGGTGGTCGGCGGTAGTGGCAGGCAATGGTGGGTTGTGGTGGGTGATGGGTTATGATGGTGGTGGATGATGCTAGTAGTGGGATAAGTGGGTGGTGTGAATAGTAATAAGTGATAGTAAATTTTCTTTTCTTTCAAAATTCTTACATTTTTGGAGAGAAAATTTTTTACATTGGAGAGAAAATTTGAAAAGAAAATCTCATTTTCCTTCACCTAAACCAAATCATTTTCCTTCACCTGTACTTTCGTGCCTTTTTCTTTTCTAGATCCACTGTGGCTTTGTTTAAGTAAACAAATCACAAATGATCATGAATCCCAACGACATACCCCAAAAAAAGGAAAAATTGATTGAAAAAACAAAGCATAGATTATATTTCCAGTTTGTATTATCTTAATAATGGAATATCAGACAAGAAGAATGAAAACAAGGAAGTTGCTGTGAACGAATTTCTGCCTCCTTCTACTGCCTATGAACTTATGAAGTAATCCAGCATGCCATGTAAGGAATTCTCAATACCACTCTTTGTTTTTTAATTTTCGTCATAGCCAGAGTACCTTACATGCCTGCTAATTTTTGTCCGCTGGGGCTAATGTCCCATCAACAGCGTCGTCTGTCTCTTACGGTTTTTTTAACAGTGGTAGGATATGATCCTTCTTGTTATTTTTCGTCTGTTTTGTTGAAGGAATCTTTATGCAGCCTACGTGGTGGAGAGCTCGAGGCGGTAGCTGATTCATCTCATGGATGATGTATGAAGTTGGACCGTGATTGTTTAACAATACACAGTACATTTGCTTCTCATATAAGTTCTCTCTTCGATTTGAAGCTAGGAATCTCTATTATCTTCTTAAGATCTTTTTGTCATAGAAATTCTGTTACACTACACAGAAATTCTGTTACACTATACAGCATTGTTAATTGATGTGTTTTCTGTTATAGATTATGCAATTTGTGGGACAAAGATGGTCATGACATAGAAAAGAAAAAGAAAACCGAACATTCTGCAGTGGGGAGGTGCTCCTATGGTCACACCCAGGGAGGGTTGCTACGCTGGTCGCCCCCTCCTCCCCTATTTAATTTGTACCAAGGGAAAAAAAAGAAAAGAAAAGAGTTATATCTGATTCGCTTAGGGTTCATCACTTGAAGCTGTTTGATGTGAGTTAGACACTGATATCACATGATAGCATTCAAACCTTGGTTCAAATGTTATCATCTAATGATGATGGTCTGAATGCTACATGAATCTCTGATCTAATTATTCGTTAGAGCTAATCCGTTGAAGGTACTAGAATTTGAAATATTAATCTCTTCTGAAATCCAGGAAAGAAATGATTTCCAAGCTCTTCTCGGAGGAACTTTCTTTTCCCACCAATAAGCCCTTCCGCCTATAACCCGTGTTGTATGCCAGTTGCACCTTGTCATAATACTCATTTAACTCCAACGAATGTTAATACCAGACCAATGCAGTAGCCCTTTCAGTTGGCTTGATCTAACACATGTTCACTGCTAGGTAATTTGCAACTGGCACGATCCCTGTTACGCTTTTCCTTTCCAAAGAAACCTTACTGATGCAAGAGAAAGAGTGAGTAAATATCCGATGCTCATTGACACACCAGATTGGATTTTTTTTTTTCTTCTCCCTGGTGAGAAAAAAACCTCCTTCCACTACTCATCAGTGCCTGAACCCTCGTTATAATCTGGTTAATCAATTGCATTTTGATTGGGAAACAAATGCAATTCACTAATTTTCCTTTTTTCTTTTTTGGTTTTTACTTTCCCCCTTTTTGGTTAAAATATTAGATAATCAAATTCAATAACTGATTTTCATATAGTTATAAAGTGGATTTGCTGCAAATAAAAATGTCTACCCGGTTTTGAGACACTAAAATTTCCAGTTAAAGCCGATCAGATCAGCATTAATTGGAATTGAATCGCTGGAATCCAAGTCATCCAAAAGTAACCCATCCATTGAATGGTCCAGAAAATGAATAATTATACCCTAAAATGGAAACTAAAATTCTAATAAAATCAAAACAGAAAAAAAAAAGCAAAAATGAACAAAATTCCCAAGAATACCAAAAAATTGTCCTCAGAGGTATGCAGAAAAACAAGAGAACAAACAAACCCATCCCCAGGTTAAACTCTTTCTAGTAGAAAAACCCAAGCACTTTACCACCAACGTTCTTTCTCCTAGCCTCTTCATGATCCATGATACCTGCAGACGTTGTCAACACGATATATCCAAACTGCAAGATTTTATCCATTTGTTAGCACACGATATCATATGCGGATGCATAACCCTTGAATAATAATGATCCTGTTAGGTTTAATATGCAGATAATGAGGAGATGCAAAGGAAGAGTTTAAATATCCCACACTCCAGTATAGTAGATCCGTTGAGAAATCTTAACCTACTTTCAGTGGGCCATTTCAATCAAATCTAATTCAATTTTCTACTTTAGAATGTGACAAGATTCCAGAATATAAGTTTCTGTAAATACGCAGGAATCCATCAAAATCAACTACTTTACCCTGCTCCTATATATTCACAGTATGGCAAACAAATATATCTGAGAAGCATGCTAACCTGTCTTGATGGAAGCAACCTTGCAGTCCAAGGCTCAATATCCTTCACACCAACATCAAAACGAGGACTAATGACGCCACATTTGTTCAGTCTTCCATTCAGTTCAACCACAATTTTTCCAGACCTGTGATCATCGACATACTCAAACTCTCCAATATAACCTGAAGAAGGCAAATTCCCAATAAATATGAAAAGAAATTAGAAAATGCCATTTAAAAAGTTCATTTAAATTGACAAGATAATTGAAAATGTGCAGAATTCGAACCATGCTTCTGCATGACCAGAAGGAACTTGATGATCACTTTTGAAGATGGTCTGATCATGACCTGTCGCTTCCCCCTCTTCTCTGCATTATACATGCTCTTAAGAGCATCATTTAGGACACTAACTCTCACCATCCACACAAAAGAAGGCTGCTGCAAATATTAATATTACAGGCATCAAACGGAGAGAAAATGCCACCAAGTTTACTTCTAAAATAGGAAAAATGATTTCAAGCTAAAGAAATGACAAACAACATGGAATAAATAAATATCATTCCACTACAAATACGAAATTTCAGGAATTCTTTTTAATCGATTGTCATGTAAAAGATTTAATATAATTGTGAGATCAAGAAGTCAACATACACGATTACAAAATTACATCACTTTTTTCTTTTACATTATTTTTCTATTTCTTGCAAGTGTAACTCAATTTTAGTAAAAACTCATGAGGTTTAAGCATATGCTTACTGTTCAATATTGAACAAAGATGTTGCAGAATCTATCCCACATCTCAAAGATTGACAAAAGACTTTCTAAAGTAAGGAAAAGAAATAAATAAGCTTCTAAGATATATACTAAATACAACCTGAGGTTGAGAGAGAAAGATTGGTAAAAGGAGTTTATCTTTCAAGTAAACATCAGCTCCAATACCTAAAAGCATTGTTGATGATCCTTAGGTAACATCTAAATTTCAAATCAGAGATGAAGGACATCTAAAAGTATCAGCAATCTTAAATGCTTCGGCAAATACAATCACTGACCATTGAGCCAACACAACTAACACAAGACAAGACTGCACTGGGCCATTATCAGCACAAATGCTTCAGTTAATCTACCCACTGTTCAGGAGGAACGTCAACATCCTCATTAGAACCCAGTTCCCACCAGAGCAGGGTCAGGGAGGATGAATTTGAACTTCGGGAGAAACAAAAAACTTTTACAAATAAATTAAAAAATAACGTTTACAAATAAATCAGTTCGGCCTCATTTAACTTCTTAAAATGAATATCATTATTGGTTAGAGTTGGACATATCATGAAATAAAATTAAGATAACCACCCTGTTTAGGGACACATTGATATCTAAATCCCAGACTGTATGTCACCAAAACAGAAAAGGAAATTCCTTCAGAAAAAAAATTTGTTTGTATGTGTTTGAATGAACTACAATATTAATCATGTTTCTATAAATTCATTGGCACAATCCCAGATTTTATGTAACCAAAACAGAAAAGGAAAACCCTTAAGGAAAAAATTGTTTGTATATGTTTGAATATATTACAATATTAATCACATTTCTACAAATCAGCTAATTTTCCAGTTCATTATATAGCTGATGAATTAAAGATAATAACATTCCTTATAGGACAGACTCCTGTTTGCATGTTAGCCCTATCATTCAACTGCCCAAAAGTTGACAATATTAATTTCTATAGAAGGTAAGGCGAGGTATCATAATTAACGAGTGATCCAATCCCAATGTCAGGTCAGCACTCAAGAGCCAATGTTATGGCATTAATGTTTTAAATCAACTGCTAGAAATTTAAAAACAAGTAATAATAATTCCACTTCGACAAGGTAAACAGTTCAGAAGAACTAAATATTCAACATAATGATGTTGAGAATAATGACCTCACCTAACCCCATATGTAGGCAACTAACAAGCGGGAAAAAATCAGTATACAACATAATGCTTTCCTTCAGAGATGTGAATCTTTGAACCCAGCATTTTATGCTGATCAAGAGTGCAAACCTCGTTATATTAATCAAATGACAAAAAGATGTATATCCTATTGTGTTTCTCATGGATACGCAGGTTGAAAATACAGCCAATTTGACCAGTCATGTGGCAAATATGGGACTGGTGTAATCCACACCCAATCACCATCGGATGCAAATCATATGGAACTCCCATTTCTTTATGGCATATAACCTATCCACCTTTCTCATGATCACCCAATATTCCTAAAACAATCTGGATTCCGATCTTAGTGTGACACCAAGGTGGTGGTGGTGAAAAATTGACCATATGACATAGCTCCAAGTCATCAACAGAATAAAACTTGTGGCTTTTTGTTGTTGTCTTGGCACCTAGATCGTTACCATACAAAAAGTGCCTTAAAATACAGTTCTCTTTGATAACTCATCTGCTTGATAATGGGCTTCCTTGTTTACCCAAGCCACTCCAATCAAGGGATTCATACTCTGATGCTTTTTCAATGCCATATCTTGGAAGGAACAGGGCAGAGAAACATAGAGATTCTGAATTTTGGACAATTATTCAGGAACACTATTACAAATGATCAAGCATGCTCTCTTCTAGGTCCCAGTAAATAAATCATGTGTAACAAAAATAGAACTGATTGAATAGTTTATGGAATCTCATTTTTGGACATTTTATTCAAAACTATTGTGAAGTTGTTTCACCCCTGAGACGAATTAAGCAAGATCTAATTGCTGAAGCCATTCAAAGATTTTGATTTTGATTTTGATTTGCCTTCTGAGGAAAAGAACTACCATAGCTCCTAAAGAGGAAAATGCATCATCTGTGTGGTACTATGATCAGGAAAAGCACCTCCTAAATGGTGACGATCATCCCTGGAAATGACACAGATGTTGTGCCAATAACTTCAGCAATAAAATCTCAATCACTGCGTGAGCTGGGAATTCTTGTTCACAGTCATAACTGGGAATTTTTGCTATATATGCTTAATAGAATGAGCTTTGGAGAAAGATGGAGGAAGTGGATTTGGTTCTACACTTCAACGGCTCGCATATCAAGGATGATTAATGGGTCTGCAACTGATTTTCTTAATACACAAAAAGGTCTCCTGTAAGGCGACCTGTTGTCTCCATTCTTATTCACAATCGTAATGGAGGCATTTAGCAGAATGATGGCTAGAGCTTCAGAGATGGGTAATGTGGAGGGAGTTAATTTTGGAGGAGGAGTGGCCATAAATCATTTGTTATTTTGCTGATGACATTCTAACGTTTTGTGAACCTACCCATCAAAGCATCATATGGTTAAAAGGCATTCTCTTATGTTTTCAAGCGTGCTCGGGACTGAAAGTGAATTTAGTCAAGAGTGAATTGTTTGTAATTGGAGAAGTGGAGAACATATACAGTTTAAGTCAGATATTGGGTTGCAATATAAAAGAGTTGCCAGCGACATATCTTGGGATACCACGAGGAGTTCAAAAGGGCCTCGATGTGGAGTTCGATAGTGGAAAGAATGGAGAAAGGCTATCATCATGGAAGGGATGCACCTTATCTATAGGTGGTAAGTTAACACTAATGACAAGCGTGTGCAAGCCTACCTACATTTTATATGTCTATTCTAAAAATTCCCATATCTATTGCTATGAAACTGGAACAAATTCAAAGGAAATTTTCATGGGAGGGACTAGAAGTCTAAGTATCACATGGTAAGATGTAAGAACGTATGCAAATTGGAAGAGGAGGGGGGGGGGTGGGGGGGTGGGGCGGGAGGGCGGGGGGGATGGTGTTGAGAACTCTAAAGGAATTTAATAAAGCTTTACTCCAGAAATGGATCTGGAGATATAGTATTGAGAATGACAATCTTTGGAGGAAAGTGATCATAAAAAATACGGAACTACTTTTGGAGGATGGTTTCAGTGTAATTCAAAGGATTCATATGAGGTAAGCCTTTGGAAACCAATAGCAAAGTTAATTGACTCGGTGGCAAAGGATTGCAGATTTTTAGTGGGAAAAGGAAATAAAGTTAGATTCTGGGAGGACATATAGTGTGGAAATGAGAGGTTCAAAGACACATATCAAAGTCTCTATACAGTATGCAGAGATAAAGGAGATGCTGTCAGCGATTATTTGGAAAATACGACGGCTAGTAGGGTGTGGAACATCACACTAAGAAGAAAACTGGGTGATAGGGAGATGGAAGCTTATGAAGAGCTACTGCAAGAGGTTTATAGCTCACAGCAGGTACAAGATGTGGATCGATGTCAGTGGATAAGAGGAAAAGCTGGTTCCTTTTCGGTAAAGGAAGCCTTTACAACCTTGAATTCTACAGGTATGTGGGATCAGGAATGCAAGTTGATATGGGCAAAATATGTACCAAGCAAGGTGAGTTTTTTTATGTGGGCAGCAGTGTCAAATAAGATCCAAACAGTAAACCACTTAAAAAATAGGGGGTGGCAGCTACCAGACAGATGCATAATGTGCAAGGGAGATGAAGAATCAGTAGAACACTTACTCATTCATTGCAAGGCAGCAAATAATGTATGGAGTAACATAATTGGTAGGTTAGGAATATCTTGGGTTCAAGAAAGGAACTTTGGAAAAGCTCTACAGGCGTGGGGAGTGCGTAAAGAGACTTCACGAAAGAATTTCATTCAGAACCTAGCACCTGCTTCTATTGCTTGGGTCATTTGGGGAGAACGGAACAACAGAATATCTAGAAGACATGAGAGGAGTTTAGAATATTTAGAGAAGAATGTTTTGAGACTGCTGTATAACTGGTTAACAGCTCATAACATGATGACTAAAATACAACTTCAAGACCTGCTCCAGTAGTCCAGTGTGAAATGTTCCCTGAGGGAAGGGATATCTGTTGTATTAATCAGGGTGTCTAATATTGTATTCAGAGCTAAAACGGGAACTTTAATGAGGGGAATGTGAGGGTCTGAGTTAGAGTTCTATAACTTACAAAATGTTCTCTACCAATTTATATAATAATACATCTACATTACCGATCAAAAAAAAAAAATCTCAATCACTACATATAATTAAGAAAAAAGAAAGAAAGATTCTAAACGGAAGCATATAAACACGAACTTAACGACTTAATTCACGTATTTTAATACAGTTGCCCTCTGTTAGCTAAAAAAAATTAAGGAACAAGAAAAAAGAACCAAGTAAAGAAAAGAAATTCATAGTGGAGGGAGCAACAGCAACTTAAGTTTCAAGAGATCTGAGCTCCCAATATAAATTTAAAAATTTTAAAAAGAAAAGCGGATGACAAGTACGGGATACGAATCAAATTAAAAATGCTATTCCCAATACATATCAAACGGAAAGAAAAGAAAACTTCGATGATTCACTTGGATGGTAGAGAAAGTACCAGTAAACTAAAGATCTCTGGCCGACCTCTTAAGCCCAGACTTGGAGAGTTAAAAACCGGAACTAGGGTTTCCGCGTATGCAAATGCTTAAATAGCGATTTGTATTGTGATTAGAACCATTATATTCATTTAAAACCTATAAGTCGTGCTTCTACAACAGAATGCAATATTTCACTAGTAGCCACGGTTTGGTTTGTGTTGTGATTAGATCACCATGAATGAAAGATTAATGCCCAATTGTAACAGAACACGCCAGTTACTTAAAAGGAAAGAAACGACACAACATGAAAATAAGCAACAGATGAGTACACACAGAGGCAATGTGAAAGTTTTACAGTTCTTGTTCGCATACCTAATAACCTTCGTCGATGAAGTCGTTGGAGGAGAAGCTTTGCTTTACGAGAGCGCATCCGAAGTTGGGTTAGAACGCAGTCGCCGACTGCCGAAGGTGTCACCGCCGGAGGAGAAGCTGGTTTAGGGTTCAGAGTCCCGAGTCTGGGTCCAAGAACTGGATTATAAGTATTGCATGTTAGTAATTATATATTTAAATAATCCTACGAAATTTTAAAATTCCAACTATGCCCAAAATTTATAATTCGATTTGAGTGACATTTATTCAGGTTTATAATATAAGGCCATTCTTCACAACATCAACAATATTACATTTTTTAAGTGTAATTATTATTATCTGTTCTTAAATTTCTAGTTGTTGATTTAACCTATTAATGCCATATTATTGGACAAAAATAGCGGACTCTTTCGGCATCATACATCAATTGAGAATTTATAGTGTTCCTTTTATAGAATAATAAATAGTGGGTTGCACATGCATATTACACGTGAGTGTAAGTTATTAATTAGGATGTAGAAACCAATATTCAAAAAAAAAAAAAAAAAAAACACAAAGGACCTCTCTAGGCTCAGTGTATTGGCAGAAGTTATCAATTAGGGTATAGAAGTCAATACAAAAAGGGAGAAAGACTCTTCGGATAACAAATCTCAATAGGTGTAAACATGTAAGATTTTAATTGAAATATAAAAGTTAATTTTGAAATAGGAGAATGGTACTTTGAGCAAAAAGTGTCAGTTAATACAACACGTGGGTGCAAGTTATTAATTTTAAACAAATTACAATAAACGAGTGTTAATTAATAATTTGGATATAGAAATCAATATGGAAAAAGAAATGACTCTTTCAACAACAAACTCAATCGAGAATCTGTTGTTTTCTTTATAATAACTAGCAGTGTATAAGTGCAATGTTGCACATATGTCAAATGGGAAAGAATGTAAGTGGGAAGAGGTGGGAGGGACTAGTTATGCAAGTGTTTAACTTTTAAAAATCCCTAAGCTTAACAATGAAATCTAAGGGTATGTTAGGGAAAATGAACATAATATCTGGCACACTTCCAAAGGGAAAGTATATATATATATATATATATATATATGTTATCAACTTGTAGTTGGATGATCTTATCAAAAAAAAAAAAACTTGTAGTTGGATGATGAGGTTAACATACATAAAAGAGTCGGTTATTGTAATTAAGGAACTGTCATTGAATTTTATAAGCATATCCAATCAAAAGGGTTAGAATTTAAATCTAATTCTTCTAAATATCTATTTCTTTTACCATCTAATCACGAGAAATTTAGTTCTCTTAAATTTTAATTTTTAAAGTATTGGAATTTGAAATAGAATATAATTTGAATTAGAATCCTTAATTCCAATTCCAATTCCAATTCATCAAACAATCCGAAAGATTTTTAATTTAAAGATTTCTAATAATTTTAACCTATCGTACAATTTTACGATCAATTCCAAGAAAATAAAGTGTCTGCCAAACAATAAAAAATATTTTAAGTTGCATCGTTTGTCACTTCCTTTATAAAACCCTACAGGGCTCCATTTGCCGTTTCATATTATCGGGCGTTGAGATGGCAGGGGTTCTAGCGAAGATGGCGGCGGGAAATCAAAGGTTCCGATGTTTAACGGCTTCTTCGAACCCCTTATTTTTGGCGAGGAGATTCATCACACAACTCCTTGTGAAAAGTAAGCTCATTACTCTTCCCTTCAAACCCTAATTTTCTATTCTTGATTCTTTCATTATCAAGTACTATTGAAGGATTTTTGTTTGGTACGATTCGATAATGAGATTGTTTCACTTCAAGTTATGTTGTTTCTCCAATGTTTCGTTATCTATTAGAGTGGAACCCATTAGACTAAACGATTATTACAGATTTTTTTCTTTACTGCCCCATTCCATCTTTTTCCTCAATTATATATTTTTCCCCTAAAAGTTGTGCTCTGTTTCATAGGAGTATCGCCTGACACTACGATCGAAGCATTAAGAAATTTATTTTCGCCCTATGGTGAAATCATAGAAGGTACACTTCTTTGCCAAATCATTCTCGTCTATCTGCAAAAACAATTCAATAAAATTATGAATATGAGAACGTTATGCAGCAAGGCTGGTCGTAGACGAAATAACGCAAACACCTAAAGGACTTGCCTATATAACATTCAAGTCTTCGGTTGAAGCGCGGAAAGCATTGAGGGTTATTGATGGCAATGTATTGTACCCTTCTCTTCCTTTGTCTTTTTATTTCCAGTGATGGACAATATTAGGCGATGCATTCCTGTTTCTTTTCTTCTGCTAAGATTTCATTTTGTACTGTTTATGCTTTGTACCTCTTTTACTCTTCATTTCAGTCATTTCATATATGCCTCAAACTCATCTAAATAACTTTGTAATAAATATTCGCAAATATAATGTAGGCAGAAATTCATGTCAGGTAAGAAACAAATGATAGTGTTTTGTTCATCTATTTGTTAACCTTGCCTACATTGAATTCAGTTCAACTTTTCATACCCACCTTCAGCTTAGCTGCAGATCATGTAAGATGCAAGAAGTAATTCACGAATAGGCTTCTGGATTTTGATTTCTATCCATTCTTCTTTCAATATTTCGCATAGGGCTCAACCAGGAACTGAGATGATGTTCAACTTGCCAATTAGTTCATGTAGAGATGCCCCAAGTCAATCAACCTGTAACACATTTACGTTTATGTACTTTTTCAACACGTATTTGATATTGTAAAAATATCAAACTTGTGCAACTAATTAATCTGACGTTCACCTTGCCAACAATGAACCTATTAAATTTAATTTGTGACTACTTTTAAGGTTTAAAGATACATGTGCTTCATCGTTTGTCAAATAACTAAAATTTTTGGAGTTCAATCTAGAATATACACTTAAATTTACATAAATCTCTTGGTTTCTTTCTATTGTCAATGGATGTTCTATTAACTTATCCATTCTTTGTTGGGTAAATTTAACCAACTAACCCAGAATATGGCTTTTTATTTGACGCTAAAACGTGTAGACGTCAACAGGGATTCCCTTGGTAAATATCCGAGCTACGCTTTTGAGGTGTAAGCCTCAGAAATTTACATTAATCCATGTAGAAATCAACGGTAATGAGACACAAGCCTCCTTCGCGTTCATTTTGAGCTTTTTAGCCTTGTGCCCATTTTCTTTTGGTGGTCTTGGGCACATCGGGCGCTAACACTCCCTGGCTTCTGAAGAGTTGGAATATTGTCACTCTAAAGAGTGTTCCATTCCCACGCTATGCTTCTATAAGGCATGTTAGGGATGTTACCTGTGTAATGAATGTAGTGAAAAATATTTTACATGATATGACCAATTGATCCACATATTTGTTTATTTATTTACTTAAAACTGCCTTGGAATTTTTCCACTTAATGATCTGAACGAGGAAATACTAATTTCTGGAAGAAATTTACAATTCAAATATTTTGCATGATATGACCAATAGATCCGCATATTTGTTTATTTATTTATTTGAAACTGCCTTGGAATTCTTTCTACTTAATGATCTGAACTAGGAAATGCTAATTTCTAGAAGAAATCTACAATTCAAATAAAAAAAAAGCCACCTAAGTAATGCGGTCAATAGGGCCAATTAGTAGGAATTCCAAAATTAGCTTAATGTGGTTACTGGAGCGACTTAGGTTTCCAACTTATTTTTTTTAACCATCTGTCATAATTGATGTTAAGGCAAGACTACAAAATGACTTAGCATTTTGAATTCAGATTTGAACACACACCATGACTCATAATGCCATGAACCCACACCATGACGCGTAATCCCATGAACAAACCAAGACCTGGGATGGATTCTATCTGGTTAGGCCTGCTTTGTGTTGGCCACTCTTGCTTTTGTGGTGTATGATTATATCTGCTATTCATTTCTGTGACTTGTGTTGATATTATGGACAGATTCTGCTAGATAAAAGCGTAATAACTGTGGAGGTGGTAAAAGCTGGGATACGAAAAGGGAAGAAGGACTCTTAATATGGTTCTATTTTGGCTGATTATATAAAGCTAAGAGGACCTTGTCTTTAATATCACCTTCCAATTCAACTAAGCTGACTCAGACATTAGTAACTCAGAAATTATCAGCATATGGGGTATTTCTGTTTTGTATGCATTGCCATAAAATGGAGTGGCCTATTTTCTTTGTCGTACTTGTTCCCTCTGCATTGATCGACAGCTTCATTTTGATAATTTTTACTGTTCATGACTATTCACCCCCAGATTCTGATTCCTTGTTTTTTTTTCCCTTTTATTTGCGAAGATGTGAAGTATTTTGATCTTTACAATAAGATGGTATTCAGACATGACAAATGGCTTTTTCATGCATACCCCATTCAAGATTTGTGCCACCCCAAAATGAAATTTAGAAACCAGGTCACAAGTGGAGTGGTTCAACCTGTGTTAACTGTGCTAGAAACGTGATAGAAATTTTTCGGTAAATAATAAGGAAGGGGACTACCAGTGTGGCCGACTCCCTTTGGGTGTGACCATAGTGGCTTCCTCCCGACCATAATTACCAATAATCCCTACCTTCCCTTGTGGAATTGTCCACGTCCAAAACCATGGGAGTAACCCACATGACCCTTGAGCGATCACTTGGCGTTGTTGGAGAAGTGATAGGTTGAGCATACTATCACTGTGTAGGTACAGACGAGCATTGCTCCCATAGAACATGGAAGTAAGTTGGGGCAGTTGGAAGCTCTAAGATAGAACATGGGGAGGCAAAATTTTCAAGGAGCATGCAAGTCAGCTTTTGCACGAGTGTCTACTATCTGTGAGAGGAACGTAATGCCAGAATTCCTAAAAACAGTTTCAAGCAACAAGAATTTGTGCTTGTAAAGATTCTAGATACTTCAATTTCAGCCTGTTCCTTGGTTCAAACCAAGCCATAAGAATCGTGATCTTCGCGGTGATGCCGTCTCATAAAATTCCAGCTTCTTTCAAATGAGTTCGGGCGGAGAGGACATCCTTCCAGTCTTCTATTTTCCCTTTAGTAGCTCATCAGGTTTACAAAGTTGAATACGACCATATCTATCATTTTCAACCCTTCGTAAAGGAGATTCTACGCCTTCTCTTTATTGGAACTTCATTTTTCTTTTTCTTTTTTCTGTTTGATAAGGTTATAATCCACATATCAGCCTCTAACCCAGGACTATCAGCCTCTAACTCGAGCGTGGATGCTACTTACAGTTAAAAATAGGGATTCTATTCCATTGCTTCACTGAGAATCTAAGCCATTTAATTGCAGGGTTCCCACTCCCCATCCCACATATTAAAACTAAGCAAAGAGATAGGAAGATGAGAAGGCATTCTGATACAAACAACTAATTCCATTCCATAATCTCCATTACATCATTCAGTGTAAAAGAAACAGAAAGCAATACAATGTTCAGAGTTCCTGAGTCAATCAAAGTCCTCCCACGCAACAACAGAAACAGAAAAACAAGAAAAGACTGCTTACCTACAAAGAAATACACTGAGGCGAAAGAAGAGTAGTTAGAGTTCTTGAGGTTATCAGGACTTTCTGGGAGACTTGGTGGCCTTGGATGGCGACTTGCGTTCTTTAGTAGCCTTGTCAGATTTCTTGGGAAGTAGAACAGGGTTGATATTGGGAAGAACTCCCCCATGAGCGATTGTCACACCCGAAAGAAGCTTTCCGAGCTCTTCGTCGTTCCTCACTGCCAAGAGAATGTGCATCGGAATGATTCTGTTCTTCTTGTTGTCCCTCGCTGCATTTCTGGCCAACTCCAGCACCTGCCCGCATTCAAACCCACAACCCAAACATCAGAAACCAACCTCGAAAGAAAATTAGAAAGAATTACAAATAAAAGATCTAATATCATGATATCCAAAGAAAATTCTGCAATAACAGAAGCCTTTATAATTATCAAAAACACCGGCCAAAGGGTTACGTCAGAGATTGAAGTTAACCTCGATGCCCTTTTCTAGACTACAACGGAATTTTAAAACGAGAGAGAACATTTGGGAGAAAACGTTTGACCTAGGTTATTCAACGAAAACTTCCTCCAACTCCGACGATTTTTCGGGGAATCCCCAGTAAAAAGAATGCAGAGAAGAGTCAAGCAAGAAGGCCATGAGTTTAGATAAGAGTAACAAGATTCAGGTATGGGACCGAAAATTACTTCTGTGGCGAGGTACTCAAGAACCGCAGCTAAGTATACCGGCGCACCAGTTCCGAGGCGCTGCGAATACCGTCCTTTCTTCAAGAACCGGCCGATGCTTCCTACCGGGAAGGATTAAGGATTGAATAGTTTATGGAACTGATTGAATAGTTTATGGAATCTCATTTTTGGACATTTTATTCAAAACTATTGTGAAGTTGTTTCACCCCTGAGACGAATTAAGCAAGATCTAATTGCTGAAGCCATTCAAAGATTTTGATTTTGATTTGCCTTCTGAGGAAAAGAACTACCATAGCTCCTAAAGAGGAAAATGCATCATGTGTGTGGTACTATGATCAGGAAAAGCACCTCCTAAATGGTGACGATCATCCCTGGAAATGACACAGATGTTGTGCCAATAAATTCAGCTATAAAATCTCAATCACTACGTGAGCTGGGAATTCTTGTTCACAGTCATAACTGGGAATTCTTGCTATATAAGCTTAAGAGAATGAGCTTTGGAGAAAGATGGAGGAAGTGGATTTGGTTCTACATTTCAACGGCACGCATATCAAGGATGATTAATGGGTCCGCAACTGGTTTTCTTAATACACAAAAAGGTCTCCGGCAAGGCGACATGTTGTCTCCATTCTTATTCACAATCGTAATGGAGGCATTTAGCAGAATGATGCCTAGAGCTTCAGAGATGGGTAATGTGGAGGGAGTTAATTTTGGAGGAGGAGTGGCCATAAATCATTTGTTATTTTGCTGATGACATTCTAACGTTTTGTGAACCTACCCATCAAAGCATCATATGGTTAAAAGGCATTCTCTTATGTTTTCAAGCGTGCTCGGGACTGAAAGTGAATTTAGTCAAGAGTGAATTGTTTGTAATTGGAGAAGTGGAGAACATATACAGTTTAAGTCAGATATTGGGTTGCAATATAAAAGAGTTGCCAGCGACATATCTTGGGATACCACTAGGAGCAGCTTTCAAAAGGGCCTCGATGTGGAGTTCGATAGTGGAAAGAATGGAGAAAGGCTATCATCATGGAAGGGATGCACCTTATCTATAGGTGGTAAGTTAACACTAATGACAAGCGTGTGCAAGCCTACCTACATTTTATATGTCTATTCTAAAAATTCCCATATCTATTGCTATGAAACTGGAACAAATTCAAAGGAAATTTTCATGGGAGGGACTAGAAGTCTAAGTATCACATGGTAAGATGTAAGAACGTATGCAAATTGGAAGAGGAGGGGGGGGGTGGGGGGGTGGGGCGGGAGGGCGGGGGGGATGGTGTTGAGACCTCTAAAGGAATTTAATAAAGCTTTACTCCAGAAATGGATCTGGAGATATAGTATTGAGAATGACAATCTTTGGAGGAAAGTGATCATAAAAAATACGGAACTACTTTTGGAGGATGGTTTCAGTGTAATTCAAAGGATTCATATGAGGTAAGCCTTTGGAAACCAATAGCAAAGTTAATTGACTCGGTGGCAAAGGATTGCAGATTTTTAGTGGGAAAAGGAAATAAAGTTAGATTCTGGGAGGACATATAGTGTGGAAATGAGAGGTTCAAAGACACATATCAAAGTCTCTATACAGTATGCAGAGATAAAGGAGATGCTGTCAGCGATTATTTGGAAAATACGACGGCTAGTAGGGTGTGGAACATCACGCTAAGAAGAAAACTGGGTGATAGGGAGATGGAAGCTTATGAAGAGCTACTACAAGAGGTTTATAGCTCACAGCAGGTACAAGATGAGGATCGATGTCAGTGGATAAGAGGAAAAGCTGGTTCCTTTTCGGTAAAGGAAGCCTTTACAACCTTGAATTCTACAGGTATGTGGGATCAGGAATGCAAGTTGATATGGGCAAAATATGTACCAAGCAAGGTGGGTTTTTTTATGTGGGCAGCAGTGTCAGATAAGATCCAAACAGTAAACCACTTAAAAAATAGGGGGTGGCAGCTACCAAACAGATGCATAATGTGCAAGGAAGAAGAAGAATCAGTAGAACACTTACTCATTCATTGCAAGGCAGCAAATAATGTATGGAGTAACATAATTGGTAGGTTAGGAATATCTTGGGTTCAAGAAAGGAACTTTGGAAAAGCTCTACAGGTGTGGGGAGTGCGTAAAGAGACTTCAAGAAAGAATTTCATTTGGAACCTAGCACCTGCTTCTATTGCTTGGGTCATTTGGGGAGAACGGAACAACAGAATATCTAGAGGACATGAGAGGAGTTTAGAATATTTAGAAAAGAATGTTTTGAGACTGCTGTATAACTGGTTAACAGCTCATAACATGATGACTAAAATACAACTTCAAGACCTGCTCCAGTAGTCCAGTGTGAAATGTTCCCTGAGGGAAGGGATATCTGTTGTATTAATCAGGGTGTCTAATATTGTATTCAGAGCAAAAACGGGAACTTTAATGAGGGGAATGTGAGGGTCTGAGTTAGAGTTCTATAACTTACAAAATGTTCTCTACCAATTTATATAATAATACATCTACATTACCGATCAAAAAAAAAAATCTCAATCACTACATATAATTAAGAAAAAAGAAAGAAAGATTCTAAACGGAAGCATATAAACACGAACTTAACGACTTAATTCACGTATTTTAATACAGTTGCCCTCTGTTAGCTAAAAAAAAATTAAGGAACAAGAAAAAAGAACCAAGTAAAGAAAAGAAATTCGTAGTGGAGCAACCGCACCTTAAGTTTCAAGAGATCTGAGCTTCCAATAGAAATTTATAAATTTTAAAAAGAAAAAGCGGATGACAAGTACGGGATACGAATCAAATTAAAAATGCTATTCCCAATACATATCAAACGGAAAGAAAAGAAAACTCCGATGATTCATTTGGATGGTAGAGAAAGTACCACTAAACTAAAGATCTCTGGCCGCCCTCTTAAGCCCAGACTTGGAGAGGTAAAAACCGGAACTAGGGTTTCCGCGTATGCAAATGCTTAAATAGCGATTTGTATTGTGATTAGAACCATTATATCCATTTAAAACCTATAAGTCGTGCTTCTACAACAGAATGCAATATTTCACTAGTAGCCACGGTCTGGTTTGTGTTGTGATTAGATCACAGTGAATGAAAGATTAATGCCCAATTGTAACAGAAGACGCCAGTTACTTAAAAGGAAAGAAACGACACAACATGAAAATAAGCAACAGATGAGTACGCAAAGAGGCAAGTTGAATGTTTTGCAGTTCTTGTTCGCATACCTAATAACCTTCGTCGATGAAGTCGTTTGAGGAGAAGCTTTGCTTTTCGAGAGCGCTACGGATGTTGGGTTAGAACGCAGTCGCCGACTGCGGAAGGTGTCACCGCCGGAGGAGAAGCTGGTTTAGGGTTCAGAGTCCCGAGTCTGGGTCCTAGAACTGGATAATAAGCATCGCAGGTTAGCGAATTTCAGTAGGTGTAAACATGTAAGATTTTAATTGAAATATAGAAATCAATATGGAAATAGAAGAATGGTACTTTGAGAAAAAAGTGTCAGTTAATGCAGCACGTGGGTGCAAGTTATTAATTTAAAACATATTACAATAAACGAGTGTTAGTTATTAATTCGGATATAGAAGTCAATATGGAAAAAGAGAGGGTTCTTTCGGTAGCAAATCTCAATCGAGAATCTGTCTTTATAATAACTAGCAAGGTACATGTGCAGTATTGAACGTATGTCAAATGGGAAAGGATGTAGAGGAAAAAGGTGGGAGGGACTAGTTATGCAACTATTTAACTTTTAAAACTCCCTAGGCTTAACAATGAAATTTAAGGGTATGTTGATAAAAATGAACATAATACGTGGCACACTTCCTAAGGGAAAGTATATAGTTGTATATATGTTGTCAACTTGTAGTTGGATGATGGGGTTAACATACATACAAGAGTCGGTTATTATAATTAAGGAATTGTCATTGAATTTTATAATAGGGTGCACATGCAGAATTGCACGTGGTGGGAGCAATTATGCAAACAGTTGCAAAACAGATTGTTGTGTTTGAGAAGATTGAGGCAATTTTGACAATTCTATCCTTATATTAATTAAACTTCGAATTGGTGTATAAGGGCTTGTGGGAAAAGCTGCACATTTTTTGTTAGCACGCTTCCCAAAAAGGTGCCTGGATTTATATTTAGTATAGATAAGCATATCCAATCAAAAGGGTTAGAACTTAAACCCAGTTCTCCTAAATTCTAATTCTAAATATCAATTTCTTTTACCATCTAATCACAAGAATTTTAGTTCTCATAAATTTTAGTTTTTAAAGTATTGGAATTTGAAATAGAATGTAATTTGAATTAGAATCCTTAATTCCAATTCCAATTCATCAAACCATCCAAAAGATTTTTAATTTAAAGCTTTCTAATAATTTGAATCTATTGTACAATTTTATGATCAATTCCAAGAAAATAAAGCATCTGCTAAATAATAAAAAAATATTTTAAGTTGCATCGTTTGTCACTTTATGTAATCCTATAGGGCTCTGTTTGCCGTTTCACATTCCGGAGCGTTGAGATGGCCGGGGTTTTAGTGAAGACGGTGGCGGGAAATCGAAGGTTCCGATGCTTAACGGCTTGTTCAAACCCTGCGAGGAGATTCAGCTCACAACTCTTTGTGAGCAGTAAGCTAATTACTCGTCCCTTCAAACCCTATTTTTCTATTCTTGATTCTTTCATTATCAAGTACTATTGAAGGATTTTTGTTTGGTACGATTCGATAATGAAGTTGTTTCACTTCAAGTTATGTTGTTTCTCCAATGTTTCGTTATCTATTAGAGTGGAACCCGTTAGACTAAACGATTATTACAGATTTTTTTCTTTACTGCCCCATTCCAACTTTTTCCTCAATTATATATTTTTCCCCTAAAAGTTGTGGTCTGTTTCGTAGGATTATCGTTTTACACTACGAACGAAGAATTAAGAAGATTATTTTCGCCATTTGGTAAAATCGCAGAAGGTATACTTCTTTGCCAAATCATTCTCATCTATCTGCAAAAACAATTCAATAAAATTATGAATATGAGAACGTTATGCAGCAAGGCTGGTCGTAGACGAAAGAACCCAAAGACCTAAAGGATTTGGCTTTGTAACATACAAGTCTGGGGTTGAAGCGCAGAAAGCATTGAAGGCTATGAATGGCAGAGTATTGTACCCTTCTCTTCCTTTGTCTTTTTATTGCCAGTGATGGACAGTATTCGGCGATGCATTCCTGTTTCTTTTCTTCTGCTAAGTTTTCACTTTGTACTGCTTTGCTTTTATAACTATTTTACTCTTCATTTCAGTCACTTCTTATATGCCTCAAACTCATCTAAATAACTTTGTAATAAATATTTGCAAGTATAATATAGGCAGAAATTCATGTCAGGTAAGAAACAAATGATAGTGTTTTGTTCATATATTTGTTAACCTTGCCTACATTGAATTCAGTTCAATGTAAGATGCAAGAAGTAATTCACGAATAGGCTTCTGGATTTTGATTTCTATCCATTCTTCTTTCAATATTTCGCATAGGGCTCAACCAGGAACTGAGATGATGTTCAACTTGCCAATTAGTTCATGTAGAGATGCCCCAAGTCAATCAACCTGTAACACATTTACGTTTATGTACTTGTTCAACACGTATTTGATATTGTAAAAATATCAAACTTGTGCACGGAGTCATACTATTGTGCAACTAATGAATCTGACATTTACCTTGCCAACAATGAACCTATTAAATTTAATTTGTGATTACTTTTAAGGTTTAAAGATACATGTGCTTCATCGTTTGTCAAATAACTAAAATTTTTGGAGTTCAATCTAGAATATACACTTAAATTTACATATCACCTTTTGGTTTCTTTCTATTGTCTATGGATGTTCTAATAACTTATCCATGCTTTGGTGGGTAAATTTAACCCACTAACCCAGAATATGGCTTTTTATCTGATGCTAAAACATGCAGACGTCAACAGGGATTCCCTTGGTAAATATCTGAGCTACACTTTTGAGGTGTAAGCCTCAGAAATATACATTAATCCATGTAGAAATCAACGGTAATGAGACACAAGCCTCCTTAGCATTCATTTTGAGCTTTTTAGCCTCGTGCCCATTTTCTTTTGCTGGTCTTGGGCACATTCGGGCGCTAACACTCTCCGGCTTCTGAAGAGTTGGAATATGGTCACTCTAAAGAGTGTTCCATTCCCACTCCATGCTTCTATAAGGCATGTTAGCGATGTTACCTGTGTAATGAATGTAGTGAAAAATATTTTGCATGATATGACCAATAGATCCACATATTTGTTTATTTATTTACTTGAAACTACCTTGGAATTCTTTCCACTTAATGATCTGAACTAGGAAATACTAATTTCTGGAAGAAATTTACAATTCAAATAAAAAAAAAAGCCACCTAAGTAAGCACCTCAGAGGTTCTACAGCAAGATCGATATCTGAACTTGGAAATACTAATTTCTGGAAGAAATTTACAATTCAAATAAAAAAAAAAGCCACCTAAGTAAACACCTCAGAGGTTCTACAGCAAGATCGATTGCTTATCAAAGACTTCAGCTTCTCATAGAGCTTTTATTGTTTAGCTGTTGATTGTCAAATTTTCTATTGATTCTTTTGAGAAAACTATAGGAAGCTTATAGCGTTTCATCCTTGAAGAGTGAGCTGATCCACATTACTGATAACTGATGGCTGCTCAATGTATCTCTCTGTTGAATATCTTTTTTGCACCTGTTTGACAATAAAATATTTGTATGAATTACAAATTTTAATGAGGAATGAACCACCCTATAGATTAATGAATCACCTTTTGGAATTCTTTAAAAGCAAAAAACAAAAAAAAGGGAATATGATGACTGAACCATCTTTTAGAATTCGTGAAATAAACTTAATGTGGTGAATGAATGACCTTTTTAGAACTCCTTAGACATAATGTGGTCAATAGGGCCAATTAGTAGGAATTCCAAAATTAGCTTAATGTGGTCACTGGAGCGACTTAGGTTTCCAACTTTTTTTTTTTTTAACTATCCGTCATAATTGATGTTAAGGCAAGACTACAATATGACTTAGCATTTTGAATTCAGATTTGAACAGGAATGAAATCGAATGCACACCATGACTCATAATCCCATGAACCCACACCATGACTCACAATCCCATGAACAAACCAAGACCTGGGATGGATTCTCTTGTTAGGGCTGCTTTGTGTTGGCCACTCTTGCTTTTGTGGTGTATGATTATATCTGCTATTCATTTCTGTGACTTGTGTTGATATTATGGACAGATGATAGATGGAAGGTTAATACTTGTGGAGGTGGCAAATGCTGGGATACAAAAAGGGAAGAATGACTCTTAATATGGTTATATTTTGGCTGATTATATAAAGCTAAGAGGACCTTGCCTTTAAGATCACCTTCCAATTCAGCTAAGCTGACTCAGACATTAGTAGCTTAAGTTATAAAGTGTTGAATGTATACAGAAATTATCAGCATAAGGGGTATTGCCGTTTTGTATGCATTGCCATAAAATGGAGAGGCCTATTTTCTTTGTCCCACTTGTTCCCTCTGCATTGATAGACAGCTTCATTTTGATAATTTTTACTGTTCATGACTATTCATCCCCAGGTTCTCATTCCTGTTTTTTTCCCTTTAATTTACGAACATGTGAAGTGTTTTGATCTTTAAAATAAGATGGTATTCAGACATGACAAATGACTTTTTCATGCATACCCCATTCAAGATTTGCGCCACCCCATAATGAAATTTAGAAACCAGGTCACAAGTGGAGTGGTGTGCAACCTATGTTAACCGTCCTAGGCAATATTAGGACGGGTATGTTGCTCTCAAGAGGAGTGGTCCAACCTATGTTAACTGTGCTAGAAATGTGATAGGAATTTTTCGGTAAATATTAAGGGGACTACCAGCGTGGCTGACTCCTCTTGGGTGTGACCATAGTGGCTTCTTCCCTGTTATAATTACCAATCATTCCTACCTTTGTTGGGAGATTGGACCATCACCACAGCACCATGAAAGTGCAACGGTTAGTACAGGCGGAATCTTGGGATTGTCCACGTCCAAACCACATGGGAGTAACCCACATGACCGTTGAGCCCTCACTTCATTGTTAGAGAAGTGATAGGTTGAGCATACTATCACTATGTAGGTACAGACGAGCATTGCTCCCATGGAACATGGAAGTAAATCGGGGCAGTTAGAAGCTTTAAGATAGAACATGGGGAGGCAAATTTATCAACGAATATGCAAGTCAGCTTTTGCACAAGTGTCTACTATCTGTGAGAGGAACGTAATGCCAGAATTCCTAAAAACAGTTTTAAGCAACATGAATTTGTGCTTGTTAAGATTCTAGATGCTTCAATTTCAGCCTGTTCCTTGGTTCAAACCAAGCCATAAGAATCGCGATCTTCGCGGTGATGCCGTCTCATAAAATTCCAGCTTCTTTCAAATGAGTTCGGGCGGAGAGGACATCCTTCCGGTCTTCTATTTTCCCTTTAGTACCCTATCAGGTTTACAAAGTTGAATACGACCTTATCTATCATTTTCAACCCTTCGTAAAGGATAAGCTTTTCCCTTAGAGGAGATTCTACGTCTTCTCTTTTATTGGAACTTCATATTTCTTTTTCTTTTTTCTGTTTGATGAGGTTATAATCCAAATGGACCCTCACAGATGGAGTAATTTAAAATTTTAAATAGCAACACAGCAAAGCTCAACGTAAAAGACACCTAGATTGACGAGTGTTCAAATGAAATCACAAAGCACTATTCTTGATGGACCAAAACGTCTTTAATTGGGGAGTAGGATTCCCATTTGCCCGGCATGTTTAACTGAACTGTAAACTGAGTGCTCATTAAGCTAAATTAACCTGCAAAGAATATAAGATAAAGAATTGAAGAAATGACCATTTAAGATGCAGAGAGGCATGAAAAGTTAACGAAAAACAAAACCCAGGACTAAGTATCAGCCTCTAACTCTAGGGTGGATGCTACTTGCAGTTAAAAATAGGGATTCTATTCCATTGCTTTGCTGAGAATATAAGCCATTTAATTGCAGGGTTCCCACACCCCATCCCACATATTAAAACTAAGCAAGGAGATAGGAAGATGAAAAGACATTCTGATACAAACAACTAATTCCATAATCTCCATTACATCATTCAGTGTAAAAGAAACAGAAGCAATACAATGTTCGGAATTCCTGAGTCAATCAAAGTCCTCCCACGCAACAACAGAAACAGAAGAAGAAGAAACGACTGCTTACATACAAAGAAATACACTGAGGCGAAATAAGAGAAGTTAGAGTTCTTGAGGTTATGAGGACTTTCTGGGAGACTTGGTGGCCTTGGATGGAGACTTGGGTTCTTTAGTAGCCTTGTCAGATTTCTTGGGCAGTAGAACAGGGTTGATATTGGGAAGAACTCCCCCATGAGCGATAGTCACACCCGAAAGAAGCTTTCCGAGCTCTTCGTCGTTCCTCACTGCCAAGAGAACGTGCCTCGGAATGATTCTGTTCTTCTTGTTGTCCCTCGCTGCATTTCCGGCCAACTCCAGCACCTACTCGCGTTCAAACCCACAATCCAAACATCAGAAACCAACCTTGAAAGAAAATTAGAAAGAATTACAAATAAAAAGATCTAATATCATGATATCCAAAGAAAATTCTGCAATAACAGAAGCCTTTATAATTAACAAAAACACCGGCCAAAGGGTTACGTCAGAGATAGAAGTTAACCTCAATGCCCTTTTCTAGACTATAACGGAACTTTAAAACGAGAGGGAACATTTGGGAGAAAAACGTTTGACCTAGATTATTCAACGAAAACTTCAACTCCAACGATTTTTCAGGGAACCCCCAGTATAAAAGGAAGCAGAGAAGAGTCAAACAAGAAGGTTATGAGTTTAGATAGAGTAACAAGATTCAGGTATGAGACGGAAAATTACTTCTGCAGCGAGGTACTCAAGAACCGCAGCTAAGTAAACCGGCGCACCAGTTCCGAGGCGCTGCGAATACCGTCCTTTCTTCAAGAACCGGCCGATCCTTCCTACCGGGAACTGCAGACCGGCTTTCACAGATCGAGAAATTGGTTTTTTCTTCGGTCCGGCTCCCCGCCTTCCTCCTGCACCCTTCCTTAACTTGGCAGTGGAATCCATCTCTCAACCAACTCGCCGGGCAAAGAAAAATAACTGTAAAGACACGCCGGAGAACAAAAACTTCCCACCGGGAAAATATGAGGTCGCTTTCCTACAAGTCTACAACTATGCGCTGCGTTGTTCACCGGATTTATATGGTCACGTTGCCCGCACCTCAATTCAGGGATTAAGCAACAGGGACCGTTGGATTTTTATTTAATCTACGGTTCTGGTTATTCAATCTCTGATCCGTGTAGGTTGAAACTGGCCAATGAGACGCGTTACTGGCATGGAATCTTGTGAACGCCTTACTGCATTGCTTTCTGCTATTACCGTGAGATCCTATCATAAGTTTTTCAAAGTGGACCTCACATGAAATATTTATAATCATTAAAAAAACACTGACCGAAGAGATATTCACGTGGCAACATCTTACGACGAGAGCAGAAAACAATGTTGTAAAGCATTACAGAAATCTTTACCCACACTTTGAGCTAGTTGCTACGACTTGAAGCGTTGCACGCTTACGAGCACTTTTTCATGTTTTTAATTTTTACAAAACACTCTAACCATTAGATGCTTTACGAGTCAAACATCTCTTTCAAATTATACGGATAACTACAATCCACTTCTTACAAACACTAAAATTATAAATTTTGGCTTCTATTTTTATTACTTCTATCTTACTCAAAAAAACTAAAGTTGGTCTATGTTTGGGATTGCTCAATTAAGTACTTAATTTCAACTTATGATTTATTAAAACAATAATTTAATAAGCCATAAGTTGAAATTAAGTGCTTAATTAAAAAATCTTTAACACAGCATTTGTCCAAAACGATCCATTAATCCATTTTAACCCAACATAATCTCTACAGGAAAAAAATTGAAAAATGGAAAAAGAATAAACAAAACAAAAAAAAAACAAAAGCGCTGTGAGTTCCACTTAATAGAAACTAAATTTAAATTCTTAATGTAAATAGCAAGTATTAAGAACAAAAACTCCATAACAAGTTTTCTTTATTATTATTATTTTATGAAAACAAGATAGAGAAGTGTAGGAAGCAAAATTTTTTAGATTTAAAATATGCCACATGGCAGAATCTCACAAAATGTGTGGACCCCACTAAGAGATAAAATTCTTTAAATAAAATAAGTAGAATTTTCTCTCTACAAAAAGCTAAGTTGCTTGTGGGCCCATTATAGAATTGTTTGTTTTGATATTTCTCAAAATAAAATATTGATCATTTTTAAAAAAATATGGAATTATCTACAAATTAATGGTGATAATTCTCTAAAAGAATTTTAGATCTAGAAAACTCTATTATCTCCACATTTATAAATAGGATAGTCCTCTCTCCATTCTATACAACGGGAAGTCTACAAAAAAAAGAAGCGAAGCCTACTACTATGAAGACTCAAGCCCTGAAAAACTGAAAACGTGCTATTCTAAAGATCTAAATCTCTAAAAAATTGAAGTGTTGCTGTTTTGAAGATCCAACAAGCCTTGGAGAACTGAAGACTTGAAGATCAAATACTACGTTCAAGATCTGAAGATTCAAGCATCCCATCTTTGATAAGCTTTACAACCTAGAGATCCACAACAGAAACTGAAATTTTCAAAGATTTTCAATAAGCTTACAAGCCAAAGACTTCTTACCAAATCTAACACAGACCTATACGCAAATCTATCAGATCTACCATCTCTTTCGTCTTTCATCAAGTTCCTCAAGGAAGATCGAAGACCGATTGAGAATATGTTATTTCAGCCCTCAAATCGAAGATTTAAAAAAAAAAAAAAAAAGAATCAGAGGAATCTCAAAGATCTGTACCACGTATTTCTTTTTAATAAAAATACTATCTTATTTGTAGATTTACATTTGATCCGTTTGATTTCAAACAAGAAATTTTTGTATACAAGTTCTCAACATACTTTGATAATCTTTATTATAGCACTCTTTTTAAACCCTGAATTCAATACCTCAAATAATGTCTTTTAATATAGAGAATAGAATCTTTGCACTACTAGATCACCACCACTATATTGCCACAAGCACTAACATATCACAACCATCATCACCACTAACACAACCACCATTATAGATAGCACCATCACTACTACCACCATTACATCCACAACCAACACCACAACTACCATTACCGCTACCACCTCTATGACCACAACCAACGCTACCACTACCATAACTATTGCTTCTACCACCACTACCCCATCATCATCGCCACCACCAGCACCGCCCTCCAACACCACTATTGTGATCGTCATCACTTCCTCCACCACCACAAACGTTACAAAACTACTCCTTATTTTACTTTGAAGTTTTATACAATTTTTTTTATGTCAACAAGCCAATTAAATTATAATGATTCATCAATCATTAGAAGATTTGTAACAACTGATTTAGAGGCTTTTAAACCTATAACAAGCCATCTATAGACTCCTAAACCTTATTAAACTGACCTGTAAACTATATAAGAGTACATGTAATCTATGCAGCTAAGGAATTTCTGTCCATAAACAGTAAAACAATACTCGTTTTCAAATATTCTAAAAAGTATTATTATTTTCAAATTATCAGGGATTTAGTGATTGAATCCGAATTAATTTGTGTTCACTAAAATTCAATTTTTCCTACAACATAAAGTCAAATGCAACTTTGTAGGTAATAAACGAATTTTAGTTAGGTCTTTAGCATCCATGGTTTGAAGCATAAGAACCAGAAGGATCTTTTAGCACAAACAATTTCTTATTCAAAGAATCCACTGCTGAAAGGGACTCGGAAAAAAAGAAAAGAGAAGCCCATGCCACATATCAGCAGGCTTCAGTCTTGTTTAATCCTCTGACCT
This sequence comes from Buxus sempervirens, assembly GCA_947561395.2. NCBI lineage: Eukaryota > Viridiplantae > Streptophyta > Magnoliopsida > Buxales > Buxaceae > Buxus > Buxus sempervirens. The sequence goes on along the minus strand of OX387183.1, from coordinate 56,738,559 downwards.
GTAGGACACTCTCGAACATTGCAGTAGTTATCCATTGGCTCAAAATCTGGAGCCAAGGTCAGTTATATAGGTTAATAATTTATTCATTTATCAGCTTCAAAAGAAAATAATATAAACTTTAAATTTCCCGTGTCTTGTTCCTTTTGGTGGTGTCATACCTCACCCCTGACCGTGAGCTAGCCAACCTCATTGATAATTGCTTCTTACCAATAGATTGTCGCATCTAGTTGGCTATAAGAAGTTGGCTTAATCTCAGTAACAGCAATTTTGTTCTTATTAAATTTCGAATGTGAATGACAATATTGAATTCACCTTTTTGTTTATCACTCTTGTTTTTGTTTAGGCGTTTGTTTATAAAGTGCTTCTTTCTCTCCTTTTGTATGTTGATGCAGTGTTCAGTGAATAGATGGAACTTCAAATTTTATTGAGGTAGAAAACACTAGTACTAGGATACACTTTTTTGGTTGGCATCCAGGATAGAATTTGATTCTAAAATCTGATTCCAAAATCACCAAAATGTTATAACTATTGAAAGGTGATATAAAATCACCTTTTTTCTTTATGTTTTATTTCTTCTCTTGGACTTGTTATTATATATGATATGAAGATATTCATGTAAATACAACAATAAAAGTTTATATACCATTAGTATAGTACATAAGAACAGGGTTTTCTCTCATATGGGTTTATAAGACACTAGATAGGGTTCTCTTAGGCTGTGTTTAGAGCCTTGGATTTGGGAAGAAAAGAAAAGAAAGCTTGAAAGGAAATGAAAAGAAGAGAAAAGAAAAGAAAAATATTGATTTTTTTTTCTTTTCCGATGTTTGGATGAGATGAGAAATGAGAAGAAAAGAAAAATATATTTTAGTAAGATGATGGGTTGGGGTGGTGGGCGAGTGAAAGTGGACGGGTGCTGGTAAGGTTGGTGGGGTGGCAGTGACAGTGATGACTATGGTGGTGGTGGCAGCTACTGGTGGGCAGCTGATGGTGGCGGGCGGCAGTGGATGGTGGTGGTGGCAGCAGGTGGTGGTTGACAATGGTGGGTGGCGATGGCGGCAAATGGTGGTGGTAGCAGGTAATAGTGGTGGTGGTGGGTGGTGGTTGGCGGTGGTGATGTGTGGTGGTGGTCAGCAGTGGTGGCGAGCGATGGTGGATGGTGATAGTGATGGGGTGGGTGGGTGGTGTAATTAGTGATAAGTGATGGTGAATTTTCTTTTCTTTCAAAATTCCTACTTTTTTAGAGAGAAATTTTTTTACATTGGAGAAAAATAGGGAGAGAAAATTTGAAGAGAAAATCTTATTTTCCTTCATTTAAACCAAACAAGAGAAAAGAAAATTTTAGCATTTTCTTTTTTTTTTCTCCCCAAATCCAGGGTTCCAAACACATCCTTAAGGCTGCGTTTGGATAGCCAGAATAGTCCGGAATTTGCAAGAAAATAAACTTTCCGCCAAAATGTGTGCGTTTGGATAGCCGGAAAGTGTGGGTCCCACAGAAAACGAAATCAGTCAAACCCCTTTCAACGGCCTTTTTGCTTGATTTCATTTTCCGACCAAAATGGTCGGATTTTGTAGGAAAACAAAATATGACTTGCGTTTTTACCTATTTGCCCCCCCTTTTTTTAAAATTTATATTTAAGTAAAAAATAAAAAAAATAAGGATTGGGGTGTTGTGTGTTCTTCATTTAAAATAAATAAATAAAAGTAAAAAAAGGGGGTGAAGTGTTGCATGTACTTTATTTAAAAAAATTAAGTAAAATAAATAGGGGTTGGATTGGGTTGTTGCTTGTTTCCTATTAAAAAAATTTTAAGTAAAAAATTAGGGGATTAGGTTGCGTGTCCCTTATAAAAAAAGGATATATATATATATATATATGGGATTACTAATATATTATATATATTAAAAAGATTAAGTTTATTCATAAAAAGAGTTAGTGTTTACTGTATTTTTGTTTTCAATTTTATATGGACAAAATTGAAGGTTAAAATAGGAAAATGTAAAACACAATAGGACTTTCCACCAGTTTTCATAAATTTTCTGGATGCATCCAAACACCTTTCAGGAAAGTTAACTTTCAATTTCCGGAATATTACTTTCTGGCATATTACTTTCCCAATTGACATTCCAACTTAATCCGGCTATCCAAACATAGCCTAAGAGAGCAAGAAGAAGAGGAGAAAGAGAAAAAGAAAAAAAAGACAAAGGTTTTCACCATTCCATCTCTTACAAAGTTTGTTCCAAAGTATTTTGGGGTTCTCTCATAATTATTTAAGATTACTAGCACATTGTAAAAAGTTGCAAATTGTGGAGATTAGGTAAATGGTTTATTTGTCAAACTTGTGAAGAAATAAATCTTCTAAATCCTCTCTTATTGTAATCTTTTCTATTCATAGTAGATTTCCATTTTGCCTAATTGCCCGTCAATGTAAGCTTTAGTAGCAAATCACATTAAATCTCTTGTTTGTGGTTAAACTTCTATTTCATTTTCTTACACACTTAATAATTTGTTTACACTTCGATTTATGTGTTTGATGTATTACCATTGTTACATTAAATCTCTTGTTTGTGGTTAAACTTCTATTTCATTTTCTTACACACTTAATCATTTGTTTACACTTCGATTTATGTGTTTGATGTATTACCATTGTTTTGTTGATTTGTTTGATCTTCATAATATTAAGTAAATCATTCATAGATGGTGGGACTTCCCCTCAACAATAACAAAAACAGATTACAGATGCCGAAGAAAATCTAACAAAATGTTTATTAATCTAACTCCCCGAAAGAAAACTAAAGACAGGGTCCCAGCATCAAATGTCATCATCTCAGATAGCCTCATTTTCGGCGAGACCGTTGAGTGTCTAAGCCACAGAATGCCAGTTCGCCAAACGATCTCAAATTTTTTTTTTGATGGGAGCCAAACGATCTCAAAAATGCATCATCACCGTCACAAAACCAATTAAGACCCACGAGTTATAATAATGGTATGAGACAAGAGAGGAAATTTTGACCAAAAAACAAAAAAAAAGAAATCCCATTTCATTACATCATTCAGTGGCGAAGTAACAGAACCAAGCTTGCAATGTTTCAAATTCCACAGAGATTGAAGTCCTTCTACACAATAACAAAAGCAGAAAGAGAAGGAAAAGGGCCCTTACATACAAAGAAATCTAAGAGTGACCAAGGAAGAAGATGGGTTGTGATGTCGTGGAGGTATCAAGACTTTCTGGGAGACTTGGTGGCCTTGGATGGGGACTTGGGTTCTTTGGTAGCCTTATCAGTCTTCTTTGGTAATAGAACAGGGTTGATATTGGGAAGAACTCCGCCATGAGCGATTGTCACACCCGCAAGAAGCTTCCCGAGTTCCTCGTCATTCCTCACTGCCAATAGAACGTGCCTCGGAATGATTCTGTTCTTCTTGTTATCCCTCGCTGCATTTCCGGCCAACTCCAGCACCTATTCACATTCAAACCCAACAATCTAAGCACCAAAACGCTTTCATGTTTTCCAAATAGCTTCTTCTGTTAGTGAACATTTAGAGGTAGGAGGAAGGCGAAGAAACGGACCGCAATCGAAAATATTTTTAGGGTTTTCCTTTCTAGGAACATATGGTAGGAATTTCAGCATTTAGCTTCAGAAAATCTATCAGAATCCTTCTTTTGAGTGTCCTTTTTCTAGACGAGGACGGAGTTTCAACATCATAGAAAAAATTTACAAGAAATCACGGGGAACCAATCAAACTACTGAATAACAGAACAAATTAACGAAAACTCCATCGAACTCAGATGATTTAGCGCAGAATCGCTAACAAGAACTGGAAATACGAAACGACCTATGAGATCGAGAGAAAAACTTACTTCTGCGGCGAGATATTCAAGAACGGCAGCCAAATAAACCGGTGCACCAGTCCCGACGCGCTGTGAGTATCTGCCCTTCTTCAAGTACCGGCCGATCCTTCCGACCGGGAACTGCAGGCCGGCTTTCACTGATCGAGAAGTGGGCTTCTTCTTGGGTCCTCCTTTCCTTCCTCCGGCACCCTTCTTCACCTTTCCCATGGATTCCATTTCTCGACCAAGTCGCCGGAAAATCAAAGGAAGAGCAGAATCTCGCCGGAGTGACGTGACGAACACTTCGAGCCCGAAAAATATTACTTCGATTAGAAAAAGCGTTTCGTTGGTCGGAATTATAAAGTCATGTAGGCAGCACCTTCTGTCCCAGATAGAGCTATCTTGGCCGTTAGATTTGTATTTTAATCTACGGCTTTTATTACTTCATTCTCAATCTGTGCAGCTCAAAATTGACCAATGGGATGAGATATTGGGTAGGGGATATTATTTTAAATGCTATCTGCAAAAAACCTTATAAGAGCAAAGAATTTCCTTCGTGTTGTAGAAGGGGATGAAATCTTCTGCAATGTTCTCCGGATTATGGTTTTTCATTGTTGTAAAAGATTCATGTGAGGCTTACTTTAAAAAACACGCGATCATGAGATGCACCACATGATAGCACCTCACACCCCTAGCAGAGGACAATCCACGAGAACATTCCTGAATATTTTATCACCTAGGGGAGAAGATCATCTTGATACATTTACAGGGATGTTTGGTAATGTTTTTGAAAACAATTTTTCGCATTTCAAAAACAAAAAACCAAAAATTATGTCATAGGTCCAAACTTTCAAATTGTTTTTTTTTTTTAAATAGATCCAAAAATAACTTCATTTTTTAGAAGCTCGAATTTTCAACCTTTGAAAATAGAGATGGATTTCTATTTTTTTTTATGGTATTTTGTAATGACTTGCTTGATTAATCAAATTATGCGTACTTTCATTTACCACCACAACAACTACAGCCACCATCACCATCAATGGTGGAACCAGGACTCCAAATCTGAGGAGTTAAAAAAAAAATTTTCAATTAACACTTCTCATGAAATATAGAAATTTCAATGAATTAGGATGGGCAAACCAAAAATTTTATAAGGGGCAAAACATGAATTTCAATTAAAATAAATAGAAAAAATATATTTTTTGATTAAAAAATAAAAGTCCCCCCCCCCCGCGCGGCTATAACGTGGTTCCGTCACTGATCACCATTGCCACAACCATCGCCCAACCTCCGTCACCATGGCTACACCCACTATCAAAATAACCACTACTACTAAATATCATCATTACTATTATCATAGCCACAACTAACACAATTATTATAATTATAAATTATTTTAAAATATATAGTTATTAAACTTTGTCAAATGCATTTTACTCTTTTTTAAAATAGTAACTGATTTTAACTAAATGTTATAAGAAGGATATTTTCTTCACATAGTTTCCAAAACACGAAAACAATTTTGAAAAGTTTTTGGTTTTAATGTTACTATTAATATATATATAATATGGCATTTTGGTGGTGGGAGGTATTTGTTGGACATTATGCATTTTGGAATTAGATTATAATTTTAATTTGGGTTCTCAAAATCTTGAGTTTAGAATATCTATCAAATCAAACAGCCCTTTAGAAAGGCATAAAATGTAATAACATGTATGTCAAATTATATGTTGAGGAGAAGTCCCACCACTTGTGAATGATTTACCTAATACTTTGAAGTTCAAACAAACTAACAAAACAATGATAATACACCAAACACACAAACCAAAGTGTAAACAAGTTACTAAGTGTGTAAGAAAATGAAGTAGAAGCTCAACCACAAACAAGAGACGAGATTTAACATGATTTGGCACTAAGGCCTATGTCCACAAGTAATCTGGTAAGATAGAAATCTATTATCAATGGAAAAGATTACAACAAGAGAGGATTTATAAGACTTACCTCTCTACAAGCTTAACAAATAAACCATTCACCAAATCCCCACAACTTGCAACCTTCCACAATATGCTTATAATCCCAAACAACTATGAAAGAACCCCAAAATACCTTAGAACAAACCTTGTAAGAGATGGAATGGTGAAAACCCTTGTCTCTTCTCTCTCTCTCTCTCTCTCTCCTCTTCATTTCTCTCTCTTAATAGAACCCCATCTAGTGTCTTATAAATCCACATGAGAGAAAAGCCCTCTCTCATGTACCACACTAATAGTATATAAACTTTTATTGTTGCATTTACATAAATATCCTCATATAAAGTAACAAGTCCAAGAAAAGAAATAAAACATAAAGACAAAAAAAAGGGATTTTATATCACCTCTCAACCTTATACAATCTTGAAAAATATGGATTTTGAGTGTGATTATGTGTATAGGAGTTAAATCTACTAACACCTAATATATATGATAGTGGGACCCAATTAAGAGGTGTCATAATTTTGTATATGATTTTTTTTTTTTTTATAATATAATTTTGTATATGATATTGAGATTTAGCTAAAAGTGTTTAATAAATGTCAACTAGAAAAGTCAAAATCAGAAAATTTCTACTTTGCCTGTGAGAAAATTGTTTCCTTTTACAATCCAGTGCTTAAAGTTGGTGACTTGCTGTTTCATTTTCATTTTTTTTTTCTTCGGTTTAGGACTGCCTGTTGCTGTACCCGACAAGTGTCTTCTAGCCATGTGTAGTAGTGTCATGTCGACATGAATAATTGTGGGTCACGTGAAGTGTCTAAGTAACATAGTTTTTTTTTTTTTTTTTCATTACCAAAAAATAAAAAAGTAGAAGTCTAAGTAGCATAGTTGGCAAATGTGTTTAGCCAAAGCTTAATATAAATTGAACAAAATTAAGATTTAGTAATACTTTATCAAATAAATTAGGGTTAAGTCATAGTTTTTAATGTTGCGCAGTCGTATAATTTTGAAAGAGCAATATTAAACATGAGTTGAAATCTTGTGGATCCTTTATCTTGACTTTTTATGTGGATCCTTTATCCTGTGCCCCTTGAAGCATTTAAGAAAATTACATTTACACCATTCAAGGAACACATGGCACAATCTTGTGAAAGATCCATGTAAGGAATCTCGATAAAGGTTCCATGGGTTTTCAATTGATTATACACTCGCTTATTTTTAATAATGTTCTAAAATTACCACTAATTTTTAATTAATCCCAAAGCATAACCTGTTTACCACTAAAACCTAATTTTGTTTATAAACCGGAGCCAGTTGGTGTCCGTGGACAAGTTTGCTCGCATCATCAACTACATACGAGTCATGCTTTAAGAGCTATTTGATATAACTTTATAAAGTTACTTTTTAATTTTTGGAAGTAAAAAAGTTTAAGAAATTTTACTTTTGGAAAATTTAAAAATAATTTTGAAAAATTATACCAAACAACCTCACGCGATTTGTCTACGTATCAAACAATGAAACAGCCAGCGCTCCAATCTATACACCCTCATTTGACACTTGTCGAAACACTTTAATTCCGAGGAACCTATTTATAATTGGGCTTTTTACAACAACAACAAATAAAAAAAAATCATGAAAGAAATCTGAGATCCAAAATTCGTAACAAATGCATAATTATTATTGTATTCAAAACATAGTATTATCTTCATTGAGGCTATTTTCAGAATATTAACAGAGTTTTAGAGAAATTTAAGATTGTTATTATATGCGAAAATCCATGTACAACATCTATTAGATTTCAGAAATAAAGCCTCTTTTATGACTTGAAATCGGCTTGAGCCTCTTGTTGGAATATCTGTTGGTTCAACAATAAGTGGGGTGTACACATCTGTGAATGATGCTAACATGTACACCCACTCACCGTTAGACCAGCAAATCTTCCACCGTAAACTCCAGATGATATGACCTCCTCTCTTATTGGCTCACTAAGAAATTGTTGTTTAATCATAATAGAAATCGTTTTGATTGATTAATTTATGTTAAAGACATTGATACATATTGTTTTTGTTTTCCAACAAAATGAAATTTTAAATTGAACTGGTCAAGTGTTCGGTAACTGCAGTAAATAATTGATTTATTAAAGATATTCGATTTGTTTTCTAATAAACAGATATTTTATACGGTAACACCTCGCTCTTGGGTCTTCTCATTATCGCACATCCATCCACGGCTTAGTCGCGCTTCACAGAGCTAGCTCAATTACAAAAACAAAACGGTGGAAAATTAATTTATTTTTTACATAGGTAAGAATAATAATACAAGAGATGTCAGAAACATAGCGATACTACGAAGTTTTTTTTTTTAAAAAAAAAGAAGGGCATGCACCATAAAAGGCCTTCAAGCAACGACATCGGCACTCGTAAGCAGCAGCAATGCAGTTAATACTCCCTCTAACACAAGCTAATTTTCCGCTCCGACCTCTTCCATTTACCATTTTTCTTTTCCATTTAGTTGATTTATACACAACCAAGAACACTTTCGTTAGTTCAGCTATTGCTGCTGCCAATAGAACAAAATAGCAACAGAAGAACCGAAAGAAATCAATGGAATGGCCCAAGGAAACTGGAAATAAAATTCTAATTCTACAGCTCTAGTTGAATTTCAAGCCCGGAAAGACTTTCTCGTCAATCGCTAACCCGTTGAACCTTCTTCTCTAACATTGAGGTCCCCTGGAAAATTGTCAGCTGGAGGTCCTTTGTGTACTTCAACAACTGCAAAAACACATTTCCCATTGTAATTACTTAAATATTAAAGATTTTAAAAAAAAAATTTTTAACCAACACCAGAGTCAGCTGCACAGATAAAAGCATACAGACAGAACAATGGGAAAAATCAACAAATTGCACGCCAAACTATATATGCATGGGTGAACAATGTAAACACACAGTCCCATAGATCCCTCTACAACACCGATTAGGCGATCATTCCAGTAACGAGTTTACAAATGTGGCCATCTACCAGTCCTTAGTGCTGGTAATGCCCATCCGCTATAAGTTTTCAACCTAAAGGGCGTTTGGGGATAAAACACAGCCTCAATTCCTACATGGGGCTCCACCCATTACAAAGCATTGATAGGCAAGAAATACCCTTGTTGACATTTAAATGACAGAAAATGGACTTACTTGCTCCTCTGTCATCTTTCTGAAGCCTAACTTGTTTGTCCAGATTGACTCGGCTTCCTCAGCAGCGGGGAGTACAAGATTTTCCACCTTTAAGCCAGCAAGTAGCCTCTCAATGCATGAGAATAATGCTTGGAAATAACCCTACAGACCAAAACGAAGTTCATATAAGATTATAAAAACAAAACAGTATAATCCTTTAATCAGACGTCATATTCTGCCATTACTACCAAGTTCATGAGACTCTCTGAAAACTTAGTGTTCAGCATGAAGCACCAGCTAATAACAATTTACTTCTAAGCTCTCATAAAAAATTGTATGAAATACACATACAAGACAGGAACAACGGAAGTAAATCAACTGAAGATACTAAGTTACAGATGAAGCAAAACAGGGCTTCGGGAGAACCAAGACATTTAATGATCCTGTTGCCCTGATAATATTAACTAAAACAAAATTAAAATTAATGAAGGCGAAAGACTTTCATGGCTTGATGTAGTTTCAAATCACTTCTTTTGGGTTTTCACCAGTTCATAATATATTAATATTTCTAGGGCCCCTTCACTTTTCCTGCTGACCTGATGATAACAATTAAAAAATTAAAATGAACAAAGGCCAGAGGGGTTCATGGCTTGACATGGCTTCAAAGCAACCTTTTTGAGTTTTTCCACGACTGCGTAATTCAGGTGCTTTTGCAGCCCCTACATTTTTACAAGTTGGCACCCAGTCAAGGTGGAGTTGTGATACCATGGTAGAAAATGCCACCATATCTCTTGAAACCTTCTATATGGAACACACTCTGTCCTCAAACCCTGATTCCATGCCTATAGTGTATCTTTATCATTGCCCCCTATTCCCCCCCAATTATAACTCTGCAGCAATCTAAAGACTTTACGAGATAATAAAAAAAACAATTCTATTTGTACATTATCTCTCCCACATTATATTTCTGCAAAGAGCTGCGCCCCCACCCCTCCCCCCCCCCCCCCCCCCCTCAAAAAAAGCAAACAAAACAAAAAATTCTCTTTCTGTAATCTCTTGTAACAATTTTCACCAACTGATCATTATCTGACTTGTTTTTCTACCTTTTTCCTCTCCCCCAATCCAGTTCTCTGTAATTTTTTCTACTTGCTCATTCTCTAATCCCCTTTTTCTATCTTAAGCTTGACCTTGTGGTTTTAATGAGCTTGAACTAAGCCTAGACTGAGATTAATGAGCCAAAGCAGCAAGTTTAAGGTGGGTATCCCAGAGGATACAATCGCTACCACAGCATCATGGGTTTTTACTCATGAAGGTTTCAGGTTTATTTCGACATCAGGTGAGATTGGGTTACATTTGCATACTTGGTATAGTGGCCTGTTTTTCTTAGCACCTCTTGTGATTCTCAGCTATAAAGCTTTCTGCTTTGTATTCTCTGTTTTTCTTTTCCCTTTCTAACCCATCTTTTTTGTTTGCTTTGTACTACTCTGATTCCACCTCAATAAGGTAATACAATAATTAATTACACTTTTTTTGGGGGAAAAAAAGAAGGGAAGCCAGAGTCAGGTACACAAATCTAATCTTGACTTGCTTATTTCCATTTTCATCACACACCTCAACCCAACCCCCCTCCTCTTTTCTTGCACATCTGAATGGAAAATCTGCTGGCACCAGCCTCAATCACTTGTATGCATAAGCATGCCAAAAACATCAACTTATAGCTCCAGCCAGCATTTTTTTTTAATAGCACCACGAATATATTAGACATGCAGAGGAAAGATCAACACCAAAAAATTTATGTTGTCATATTAAACACTTACCTTTCCTTGGTTTTCTCTACTTGTCGCTACCAGAGGAAGCTCTGCAACATCCTGACCAAAAAGTCTGAGAATACCGGCTGATACAACTACTGACCTGGTAATGATCAAGCAGGGACATAAACTTAAAAATTACTAAAGCAACAAAAACAACCATCTTATGTAAGCAAATAAAATCAATTTTATTTTCACTAGGTTCGAATAAAATTTTATTTAAATAAAACAACTTACTTCACAATTAAGACCGCACAATACATGCCACCAAAGTCTTGCCCAGCAATATTTCTCCTGTGGGAAAAAAAATACAAAATTAACATATAGATGGATGACATGAATCCAGAGACATCCACTCTAACCCATATTTGGAAAGTATACATGAGCAAACAGAAGAAATGTGGACCACATGAACTTCCAAACATTTAAACAAATCATACATGACTTAATTATTGGATTTGACATCAGCATACTATGGATATGTCTTTCTTTGGTATTAATGGAACATAATCCTTTTTTTTTTCTCTTTCTCAAGTATTTATCATCCATGTTTGTGCAAAATATTTTTCTTTATGTAAATATCAATACTGATTACAAATTAATTTAGACTCATTTTCACTAACTAGAAAACAAAAGCAACAGTTCTAATATTAGAAACAAGGTTTACCATGTGCCACCGAAGGCACAAAACAAAATTTCAGCAGCAAGCTGCTGGAAAATCTGAAAAGGTAAAATAAATAAATATTTGAGTTTTTCTTTTTTAATTTAGGGGAAATTTTTCAAAATTTCAAGTGTTCGCCTATTTAAAGGGTAAAAATACGTTTTTTTTATATAAAAAAATAGTGTTTCCCCCTGTTTCGCTCACAATTTCGCTTGATTTGTAACAAAGAGAAATAACTCTAAGAAACGTGCCGCAGGAGCTGTCTAGAGCAAAATTCTAACATGCAAACACTGATTAGAAATAACTTTTTCATTTTTATACACTTAGATGTGGACAAAATATATTTGTCAAATATTCAAAAAAATTAATAGTGCAATAGAACACTAGCATATGAAATTATGAAAATTAAAGTAATCACAATAAAACAAAATTTTCCCCAAAAATTGTGCCCCATTATCATAATAATGAATATTTATTCTTTACAGTCAACTAATTTGTGTTTCAATTAATTTACATGGTAATTGAATGCTTTGAGAAAAAGTCATGAATCCATTCAAAAATTAGAATAAATACCGTTCTTTCACGATGGTTCATGAACTTTTCAAAAAAATGTTGAATAATCAAGCGAATTTCTGGCATAACCTATTTTATTTATTACAAGTTAGATGAATGATGATAATGACAATAAATGAGTTGACTTTCATCTAAAAACATTTTGCTAGTTAATCAAACATCTATAGCTCAAGTCTAAAATGGTTTCCACAACTACTTGTTGCTGTCTAAAAGAATAAGAAGCACTGTAAATGTGTCAAAGTATGAGACCGTTATAGATTAAGCTGGTTTCAGTCTCATGTTTCCTTAATTTGAAAATTTACAAAATTCCCAAATTTTTTTTAAAACTAGATCATGCATCATTTACAGGTTGAACTCATTGGAGTTGTTCATATTAAACTATTCTTCTACAATTGGCTCCTATCTCAATGGGTTATGAATCTAATCAAGAATATAGCAACAAATCTGGTTTTGAATAATCTGTTCCACAGGGATATCACAATAAGGAAATGATAGTCGTTCAAATTATCATGATTTGCTACAAAGGATCTATTATATTATAAAACCAGCAATAAGATAAAAAAACAACACAGGTAAAAATAAAATGTACTTGAACAGCTTACCCGTAGACCATAACAGGTATTATATCACGACCAGACCTTGAAACTATAGGATCAAAACACTCCTGCCAAAGGAACAAAAACCTTATGAATAAATATGAAATTTAAGTGCAACAGGAAGGCTTCAATGTAGAACTTAACAACTTAATAATAGCATCCATGTTTATGTCCAGTAATCATAATAATTACAACCCCATTAATTTGTTGTTGACAAATAAATATATGGAAGTACTTAATGCATACCATACAAGTTTTTATTCAGGAAGCATTACAACAGCTCCAGTAATTCTTTTGATGAATAACAACTACAACTTAATTAAAACAAACTCAGTGCATATCCAATATTTTTCATATTCAGTAAGCATAACAATTATTATATAAATAACTTTTAAGTAATGAATGATGAAATCTCATCATTGAATGCGAAGGAGAGCAGGAACATACCAAATATTTAAAGCCTCAAATTTATACATAAAAAAACTGTACTCTCATTATTAGCATAAAAAAGGGTATAGAAGTAAAAGAAAACCCAAATTCTCACCAGTTCTGAAATATGTTAAACAATTAAATATAAATTCCATGTACTCCACCTCAAGCCCAGACAAGGACTACATGGCATGCACACTGAAGGAATCATTAAAATTCCATGACCACCCAAACTATCAGGGAAACATCCTACATCCTACATCCCAAATCACAGACAATAACAAAAACAAATCTTAAAAGAGAACATATTTTGAAATTTAATATAAATAGTAAAAAGATGAGAGATGCAAAACCATAACAAATTCTTAAACCTCATATTCTTCAAAAATATAAATCATAAGATTTATAAAACTTCTATAAGGTTAGAAACAATAAATTATTCTTAAATCATGATAGCATAGAATCAATCAATTTGAAGACGCAAATTAAGCTAGTGAAAGCTAAATATAAATTTCAAATATCAAATACTACAAGAGCATGGTAAATACACATTTGTGCGTGCGTGCGTGTGTTCATTCCATGCAAAACACAAACAGATTACAATTTAGGGTACCCATAAGGACTATCCCCATCTACGTAACAGAATTCCAGCATTGGTTAGTTAACTGACATACCCCCAAAAAAAAAAAAAAAAACAACCACCTTGGCTTCAAAAGAAAAATAAAACATAACTTCAGAAAAGAAGCTTAGCATAAAGAACCAGCAAGTGACTGGATAGGCATGAAAACCACATGGTTTAACGCTATAATTCTTCAATCAGGTATTGCCGCTAATGCTTTCACATGAAGACTTGAATGGAAAAAAATCCAATTCGGAATCAGCAAACTCACTCGAAAGATTGCAGCAGCTTTAGAAAGCAATGGTCGATGTTCTGTAGAGCCACTCTTCCCACTCAAAATTTTCCATTGCACATCCTCCCCAACTCCGACAGTAAAGCCTTTCTCAATGAGCTTCCTGTTTATTGTGCTCACCAATGAAACAGGAATTATCTCTGGTCCATTAAAAATTAGACTCTGCAAAGCAACATGGATCCTATTGCAGTCCTCAGAACAAAACCATTTTCCCTTTGGTAGCTCCTGTGATGAAGGATGCAATAAACATTAATTTGTCACATCAAAAGTATCAAGTGGACAAAATAGCAACAGTTTTGGGACTTACTTTCAAATCACATAATCCACGGTCCCGCAGACAACCAACATGGAACTCCTTCTCACACTACAGAGGGAAAAGGATAAGATGTCAACAATAGACAAATATGTTAACAAGACAAACAGGAAAAACTAGTGCAACACATACTTGATCACAAAGCATTACTGTTCGCTCATCAAATTTGCACACACTGAAATCATGGGCCCTAGTAACACATGCCAAATAAAAGACAATTATTAAAGTTAGGAACGGAAAATATTGAAATACAAATTCTATTAGAATAAATAGTTGAACAGATGGAAAAATTCATCAATACTACAAATGGAACAAGAAAAATAAGAAATCCACATCAAGGCCATGTCGGAATCATAGGTCCTGAAAATTTGAACTCATATGATGTGACATTCTACTTGAACTTGGTGACATCCAAGAAACCACATGGAAACAAAGATCAAGCTCATCAAGTTCCATTTTTTCATTGTTATTGCTTAACTATATAATATCAAGAACGGACGAACCAACCTATTCGTACAGCTAAGATACTCCATTCAGAATAGAAAAGGTGATCATCAGTATATACCTGCAAACTACACAACCACCGATTTCAGTTGCCGGTGCTTTAACAATCCGTGTCAACCGTATAGTGATTGGTCTCAAAGCATTGGAGGATCCATCGGATGGAACTTTTCCACCAGGACCAAATTTGTCCCTACAGTATGGACAATGCCAATCACCTTCAGCTACATACTGCAACTCCAAGCATGCTGAATACAGAAAAAGTATGTGAATGATGTATGGAAGTAGATATTAAATCAAGCAAACCAAAGTAGATATAAGATCAAACAAGCGCAATGAATCACTTGTAGATCATACAGTATTTCTAGCTTAAACAGAGTCATTGTTTACTAATGTTTGCAAAAGCCAAAAAATTCCCAAATGCTAGATGTAAACAAATGTCAGTTACAGGATTGCAGATGCCACAGGATTCAAAATTAGAAAACGGAACACAAAATATGTAGAAAGGAAATTTCAACCTTCGTATGAGCTGTTATACTGTTGCCAGTTTATCATCATTCAGTCAACCAAAAAATAATGCCTTCTCCCAACTACATGTCATTGACTGAAAAAAACTGATCAACCATCATAATCCATCACGAACCCACAGTTTCAGATGCATTATGTGCTTCAATTATTTTACACCGACTCCAGCCATGTCCATTTTGGTCTTCTTTTAGCGTTTTTGAACCCCTATACTTGCAGTCTCTCACAAAGTCCCATGGCCACAACTAGACAAGTAGAATAATTGTTGTGACCCAAATCACATGAACCAGACTCCTCCATTTTTTTTTTAACCCCTTACAGGCACTCCTAAGTGTTTTTACTTGTATTATTCCTTTATCCTATCATTCTAGCTCTTGCACTCATTCATCTAAACATCCTCACATCATCAATGCCTATCTTATAACTCTGTTCCTTCCTTAATTTCCCAATATTCTCCTCTAAAAATCATCTGTGTGGAACTTATGCTTAACTACTTATATTGGTAAACCACAAATCTATTGAAATCATAAATTGAGGAAAAAAATAATAATAAGGCCTCATGTCAAAAAAGAAAGCTCATTTTCTAGACTACAAAAGTGAACCATAAAAGGCCAATATGATTGAGACTTTTTTGCAGACAATATTGTCTCTAAATTCCAATTCAAGTTTTCAATAAACCAAAGTTCAAAAAACATATTGCATGCATGCATGTGAGCACATATACGGACTCATATATTAAATTAAAACCACCAGTTCCTGCAATGCAGTTGTCCTCAACACTTCTTTTGCCTATGAAGCTACAAAAATTTAAGGGATAACTTACAAGAGAGATTATCAACAAAATTTAAGGTATCAATAAAGCAGCCCATCTGTTGGATATACACACGATCCAAAGGATTTATTTCTCAGGGACAGATTCCATGAGCCTGAATTTAATTTCTGAGCTGCTATGTAAATGCTAAATCCAAGTCTGAGAAGCTAAAGCCAATGAGCTCCCACATTAAATCCAGGTATATAAGTAGAAGGCCCACGAATTAAGACAACTAATGGCTGTGTTTTTGTCTTAAACACACCAAACTAAGCCCACAACTATTGCTGCTACGCATCCTAAGGAAACACACTGCTACGCGTGAAAGGATTCAAAATAAGAGAAACAAATATACCCACCGGAAATACATACTGATATGCATCACATTCTAATTTCTAAGGGAGCCAACAGCACATACAAAACCACAATAAAAGTCTCATCCTTATTCAATTAATTTTTTTTCTTTTGAAAAAGGTCGAAGAAGAAAACGAAAACCAAAATATCACAAGATCAAACATAATCCACAATAATTCGGCTCTACCTCCTAAGCCACCTATTTGCCAATAAGAACGTCAGCAACGTTTAAAGGAAAGGCCGTATAGGGGTGCAGCTCGGGTCGGTTCGGTTTGGCTTAAGGTCAATCCAAGACCAAACCGAAAATACTTGCAATCAACCCAAACCAAACCGAACTGAATTGAAACCCGAAAATGTAAAACTGAACTGAAAATAAATAAGAAAACCGAAAACCAAACCGAACTAGATTACATGAGGTCCATTCAGTTTGGTTTGGTTTGGGTTAGACCAATACATGCCTATGCTCAAACAAGGGTGTTGTTCATAATATACTCAAAAGTATAAACGTAAACTTTCAAAATTTAATATATTACATATTATATATAAAGAATATTCAGTTCGATTACGTTTAACCGAGCATCCAACCCCCAAAACCGAACCAACTTAGTCCGAATTAGGGATTTTTAGACTGAAACCAAACCAAACAACAACAAAACTGAACCACAGTCGGCTTGGGTTTGGTTTTAACTGGATCGAGTTGCACCCCTAATAGCTACACCCATGGGCAGAGCCCGGGGAGGCATAGGGGGGCAATTGCCCCTCCTCAAAATTTTTTTAAAGTTTTTATTATTATTATTTTTTAAATATTACTTAAGATCCCCAAAAACTTTAAGCAATTGCCTCCCTCCCCCAAAAAAAATTGAAAAATGCTCACTTTTTGGCCTATCTTTAAAAGAACCATCCATCAAAAATCATATTTGCAGAAAAAGATCACTTTTAAAAAATAAATGACTTTTTTTAAAAAAAATTTTAAAGTAGTGTCACTTTACTGTAGCTACATGGGGTATGAGCACTGCTTACTTAGGACAAGAGCGCATTGTACGTGGGATACAAGCGCATCCTACATGGGGCACGAGCGCATCCTACGTGGGACATAAGCAACTCCTACACTCGTATCCCACATACAATGTGTTCTTGTCCCAAGTTGGTTGCACTCGTATCCCACATAACTAAAATAAAGCTATCATACATTTCAATTTTTATTTTTTTAAATTTTTTATAAGGCAATTTTTTTTAAAGTGACCCTTTATGGAAAGAAGTTTTTGATGGATTGTTTTTATATACGTCAACCAAAAGTTAACCTTTTCCTTAATTTTTCTACCATTTGAATGTTAATGTAGTTGAATTTATTCTGACTAAATTGGTTGCCCCTCCTAATCTAATTTTTTGGCTCCGCCCCTGGCTACACCCACCAAAAAGTAAACCCAAATCACCATATAGAGCAAAGGTCACTAATCATCACCCCACATTCCTCTATTTTATGCATGTTTAAGAGATATGGAGCTTTATATTCCCTAATCAATTAAGGAATCCAAATTATCTATCCTATGGTCCACTCCACACAAATCTTTGATCTTATGAAAAGCTTAAGGCTTCAAAAGTAAACGATAAGAACAAAAATGGAACTATGGAATATTTTGATAAAATGAATCAAAGAAAATTTGCAAACCTGTCTTAGAATCCAAGCAATTTTATCAAATGATAAAAGGAATAATTTTTGCTTAACAAAAAAGTGTCCACCATATTGATAGTAATTTTTGTTTACTTTGATACCTATCTTTTTCTAGAAACTCATACAATCAGGTTAAAAGCCATCTCCATGTATACGAAACTCTCAAGAAGTTTAAAATTTAAATTACTTCAACCGCATGAACATTTCCTCTTTCCAATATTCCCTAACTAAGACTGCATTCATAACTCTAGACTTTGAGCAAAAAGAAAGACAATGAAAACATTTTATATTGTTTGGTTGTAACTGACGACAAGGCTTTAGAAAGAAGATGTTCCAGAAAAAGTTCACTTCTGGGATCAAAAGATTTCTCTCCCAATTGACACAAGGAAAATGTCATTGCAAGATTCTGACACTTCCTGTGATACAATTTCTTCCCAAACTCCTGAGAAAGATAAGTTCTAGGTATAAAATTTTCCAGACATTCTTAAAATCAGCGGGTCCCACCCACTTTCTCGCTATGCAAACAAATATGAGATGCAGGTACAGTTGTATTTCCTGCAATCCGCGTAGTCTCCCAATATTTCATCACAGCCAAATGGTAGAGATTTTTGAAAAAAAAAAACATAGAAAGACATTATAACATCCTTTAATACTCTAGCTGAACTCACTGTCTCTCCTAGGTCTTGTTGACATCAACAGATCAACTAAATTTCACATAATATATTCAATCTTATGGGGAAAAAAAACCCTTCAAAAATCATCAAAATTTATCTTCCTTCTCTTTATATCTCTCCCCAGATCCAAATACATGAAACGAAATACAAGTCACTTCTTTTTCTTTTATTTTGCTATTTTTGATATCTTTGCAAATCCAAGGTTCCAAACATAGCAATAAAAGCTTCGCTTCCTTCCTTTCAAATTTCCATAAAGCCAAATATTGACAAAAACAATTAGGTGAAGAAGTAATGTCAGGAGAAAACCAACAGTAATGTCGGGAGAAAACCAAAAGGAGAAAAAAAAATTCCTCTTTTTCTCTATTTAGAACATGTGTACAACAAATTTGAGATATCACCTCAAACTTCAGAGCATATCACACCAAAATAGCATGTCAATCAGAGCAAACACTTATTCAAACCCAAAAAAACTCATCTGCAAATAACCAGATACCTGCATGAAAGGCCCGTGGACATCCATCACAAAGAACTAAATCCCCTCCATCACCACATACTGTGCACATGTCATCACTATCACTGGCAGCAAGATTTTGTCCATTTGCCAGTGATAATGATATATCATGAAGTGACAGGCCATTAGAAGTATAGATGTGACGGTAGCTGCAAAAGAACAGAATAACTCAATTAGATATAAGGCATGTATTTATTGAAAAACATTATAAAATAATTTCAAGTGATACTCACGGTTGACGCCTGGTAGCCCATCCAGCATGAGCTTCAAACTGTGAGGGACTGACCTATTTACCCAAAAAATTTGAAAAATGAAATGGGAAAAAGTTAAAAATTGAATATTAAACTCGACAAAAAAACCATTAAAACACAATAAAACTTCACCAAGGAATGCGACAATAGGCCAACAGTTTACCTCACTGTTACAGCAACTACATACTATGCCGTTTCCCTGCTTATAACCCCCAAGTAATTTCTGAAGAAAATAGAACATATCAATTAGTAGATTTCAACTAGTACATATCCAAAACAAAAACCAACCAGCAATATGAACATAAATATATACATACATATGTATACACACACACAAACCTGTCCTTTCGAATAATAGGCCAACTCAGCACCATCAGGAAGTCCATTTGGCATAAAAAGTGACCGGTGTAGATCATTGTCCCTGTCAGAAACGTGTAAATAATTTTTACACAAGGCAATATAGAAACTAAATGTTTATGATTTATAAAAGGGAGGAGGAAAAAAAAGAATACTTGAACAAATTTCACCCAAAACAAAAAAGCTCACCTCTTTCTAACCCCACCTTCAGCAGTTTTCTTCTGTTGCATGACTGAGTCAGGAACATTCAACTTTGATCCTGAAAAATGTGGAGTTGGTGACCTACAACCACATACAGAAATATTACAACTAGTAATAACATGGTAAACTGAATATCAGAATTACATGATCAAACTAAGACACAATAAGCACTGCCAGTTCCTCATCTAATAAAACTGAAAATGAGAAAAAATAGGAAGTCCAATGGAAAGAAATTAAGAGTGAATGCCTACTTTTTTGCCACATGTGAATTCTTCTTCCTCTTAAAACTCTTTCGTTCAATGGGGAACTTCTGTTTCAAACAAGTAAGAGCAGGATCAAAGCTGTCTTCAGTAGCTTGGCCGTAACAGCTGAAAGTTTCAATGAAGAAAACAGTAAACTACTACATACCGGAAAAATTAATATTCAATAAAGAAAACTCTAAAATTCAAAAGATCATACAATAACACATGTCTTCTACTTACATTCAGAGACCTATTTGGAATCTCTGAAAGTCTGAATCACGTGATTCCTAGAAACTAGGTTCCTAGATGGCCAAGTCTTTCCCATGCTCCATTCCATTCATGCACTAGACGACCTCGATTAGCCAATGCAAAATAAATATTTACAACAACATCTTCCACATGCACAGATAAACTCTTTACTTAATCATTATATTTCTTTCTGGTACACTGGATTTGATAGGAAAAAATGTTCCAAGTGCCTATAGAAAGAAAACTGCAGCGCCATAAGCTAAGTAAAAATATTAATTTTTAACTCTCTATAAATTTAATGGATGATAAAAGAAAATTTTAAATTGTAACAATTTTCTAGTTACTTGTTGAATAATTATAACTCAATGGGATCATAAACTTGTTTTTTATCAGTAATAACAGAGGATATATATTAAAATATAGAAACCAGACCAACAAGTATATGATAACTGTACCAGGGCTGGAAAAAGGGGGACCTTTTACGATTGGAAGAAGTTATCACAAGAAAGAAACACCCGACTGTATAAACCTCTACAAGACGTACAACTTGAAGCCCATGAAAGATGACAGCTGTGAGAAAGTTGGATTAAAGCCAACGTAGATCTTGATGCACCGCTAAAAATTCTGCTTGTCAATTGGATCATAAACTTCCAGTGCAAGAATTGGAAATGAAAAAATTCGCTAGAAGGATCATAAACTTCCAGTGAATATGATAATAAATCTCATTTCCAGCCCTTTTAATGGAAAATGAAAGAATTGGGAGGGGGACACATGAATCTTTACCATTCTGCTAATACTCTGATAATGCTATTTAATATACTATTAATTCATTAAATATTGAAACCAACTTCGAAACATCTCATGGACAATTTGGGGAGAGACAAACCGGATAATATTCCAAAATATGGAGAGGAAGATCGAATCGTTGAAGTGGGTGGTTCTAAAGTCCATGTACTGGTGGTCTTCTGGGGCATATATTTCTCCTTCCACTAACCTGGAAAGTTTTCTATCTTGTACTTGCTTATCAGAACTAGTGGGTCACTCGATTTTTTGGTTCTAACTTTCTTCTTTTGCAGTACACTATTTGTGTAAAGCATATGTATCCCTTCTTTTCTATTATTATAATCTACCCTTATTACAGATTTTAAAAAAACAAACGAACACTAGATTAACCCTGTCATCTGATATCAGTGTTTTTTAAGGCATGTGCCATTATCGGAAGAATATGGCTAGTTCTTCAATCTTTTCCAAAAAACCATGCTTCACAATAGATTGCTTTCTAAAATTTAAATTTATAACCGAATTTAAAAAGCTGCACTCAAACAAATTATCATAATATCTAAAAATGACCATAATCTGTTGTAGATCCCGCTAATATAGGGCCTTAGGAGGGACAGACCGGCAGCAGACCTAAACTTTAACATTTTTATCCAACATGGTCGTTCTAAGCTCAAACACATGTTCTTATAATGGTATCCCGAGGCATTTAATATCACAAAAAGTGATGGTCCATGGTAAACAAAGTGTCTACAGGCCCCAAAAAGCGAAAAACTGTCTGACAACTAACAGCATCCCTACCATTTAACCCAGTGAAAATATCAACTTTCCTTTTAGTGTGGAGGCACACTACCACCAGTAACATTCAAAGCCCTTTTATCCCTCCCTCCCTTACATACAATCCACATTAATATAATGAAATATATATAATCAATCTCAATCACAATATAAAAGTGCATAAATTCTCAATGAATAATCTGCGTCCTCCTCCAGTCAGCAACATCAAGCAACAACCTATATCCGGAATGAAAAAAAGCATCTTCAATCAAAGAATACACAATAACTTTGACTGAGAATATACCTCAATTTGGACAACTGTAAGTACTATATATTTATTCAGTTCGACTTCTCAAAAAAACCAACATCTCCAACTGAAAAAAGTTCTCAGTGTTAATTAATTTGATAATGTCCATGGTAAAGCGCTATAGCTCGGGATCTAAAATCAAGTGATATCCACATGATCATCAATTTAGGAAATAAGGAATTTCTCTCATTAAAGAATTCCAATTGTATGTTCTCCATGAATCGGGCTCGACATCAAAGGAAGCTGCTTATAAACTAAAATTTCTTGTCTTGTGACCTATGATTTATTTTGATCAGGAAAAAAACTACGAGAAAAAGGCCTCTCCTTATTATCTCAACTTCCTCACTGTAAGCATGTTAACTCCAAAACACAAATAACAGGATAAGTTATCAGGTTTTTTCGAGCTTACCACTAGAAATATGCCAAATCATAAATTACGCTCATGAGACAAATAATCAAGATTTTTAACATCAAAGCAAGAATCAAAATAGCAATGACAAAGGAAAAACGATTACCTCACAATGGAATTTTGCACAACCAGAAGCTGAGATTGCTTTTCTGCTGCAACCTTATCATTTATTTGATGAAGATTTTCTGCTCGAAATGATCCTAGAGAGGAGGGAAAAGGCAGGTATTATCAATTGTTACAATATAAAAATTGAAAATTGTTTCAGTGTCTAACAAATGAAAAAACACAGAAGTACATATCCCCTTAGCTTGTCTTTTCTCCAAAATGTTTGGTGCCAATAGTAATCAGTCTTTCCTCTAAAATGTTTACTCTTAGCAGTGATTATTCTCTTTCATTAATGCTCATATTGTATATGCAACAACAATCTAATAAACACATAAACACAAGGTGTGGCATTTACTTACGTTTATGATAACACATCAAATACCACAAACTCAATGATCTTCCTTTCCCAAAACGTTTTCAAACAAAAAATACAAAAAACTTGGTTTTTCATATTACCTTTCCAAACTTGAAACAACTGTTCATTGAGTGCCGAACCAGCAAGTTTTTGGATCACTTCATCCAAAAAGCAGGGAGGGGTACTCTTTAGTTCTTGGACAATACTATAAATTGGCCTTCCATTCTCTAAGAATATGTGGTTATTGGGATGCTTTGTTTTGCAACCAGCGTGCTGCTCGAACTCATAAGAATTAAGAACCTGCAAATACCATTTTTCATTTCGTATGCCGCAGATAAAAAAAGATATAATTTCCTGATGAAACCAAATAGAACTGCAGATGGCTTACTTCAGAGAAATTACACAAACTGCAACCACACAAATACCCACAACCTTTTATGGTTCCGTTTAGTTCTTTCTGGAAAATATCCAAAACAGTATATTAGATGATAAAATAAAAAGAACAGAAAGGTGAGAAAACCACATCCAAATAAAGTTGAAAATAAAAATGAACAAGAAGAATTATATTATCTGTAAGTAAACTACTCATCAAATTCTGAAATTTTACCTTCGCTCCAGTTGAAATATACTTCACAGGAGCTCCTTCAAGAATCCCAGTTGACAGCAACTTCTTGACGTTCCTAGGATAGATGTCTTGGACAACCTTCTTGGACATTTTTAATGCCATCTTATCTCTAGAAGAATATAGGCCAAAATCAGGAGATCCCTTTCTAGAAGAATCAACACACATATCAGCACCTGTTTTCCCAGATGATAAAGAGTTGTTTGCGGGGTCCTCATAAAAACTACCGTCAGAGGGGTGATTATTAACCCCAAATTTTTTAGGCTGACCTGCCGAATCTGATAACTCATTGTTATATGCCACCTTGCTCTTGCTGAATTTAAATATTAGCCTCCTAATTCCAGAGGAACCAGTTGGCTTCGGAACTTCCATTATAACTTGAGACGTAGAGGCTGCATTGGAAGAATCTTTTCTGCTATGCTCCTCATCGCTAGTGCTTTCCATACTTGAATTTCCTGTACAGGCAGACGTCATGTCCATGCATCGGATATGACTGGTGCTTACCAAATCAGGAGGTTCACTAGAAATAGTATGGGTACTGGAAGCGTTTTCTGTTGGAGAAACATTTGGATTCAAAACTTCAGAGCTTGAATCATCATTTGGGGTTTCCTTCGCTTGCTTCTTGTTCGGGAATGACTCCGTTTCAGTACCATCAGCAATCCATTCATGATCACGCTTTGAATCCATTGAATTCTTGTTGGGGAATGGCTCCATTTCAGTGCCATCTACAATCGATTCCTGATTAAGCTTTGACTCTATTCTAGACGAATTCTCATGCGCCATCTCTCCATCATTGATCACCGCTAAACAAACAGCGGTTTCCCCCATCCAATAGCAATGCCTCTGTAAATAAAAAATTCATAGTGACATACAAAAACAATTGAGAAAAAAAGACAGTACAAGCCACTGGAATAGTTATATGTATCAACAAAGGACAGAATGGAGACCCAAAAAAAGAAGGCCGGGAAGAATAAAAGAATATGAAATGAAAGGGAAAAACAAAAATATCATTAAAAGTTCTTGCAAAATTCAAAACCAGAATACGGAATAAACGCGGATTAAAAAAAAAATCATTAGAGGAACCACCAAACCCTAAGACCGATCGTTAAATATTCCATAGATGAATGGGGAAAGCAGATCTGATCTAACCTACCTTGAATCCCTATCAATTGAAGCCCATCGGTGACAAATCAGACCTTCTTGTAAATCTGATGTATATGAATCTTACTTCGCCTCTGATGGAGCTTTCAGAGGAGAATTCCGAGACAGGAGATCATCTTCGAGTTTATATTTGAATCTCTTAGGGCTAAAAGATTCAGGGAGAGAGAGACGGTAAGTGATTAGGGTTAGGCTTAGGGTCTGCCTTTCCCTGGAAGAGCACGAGAACGCACAGCGCGGCAACAACCAAATCTCAAACCTTGGCTCGCGGGCACAGTTATAAACTTATAATTCCCAAATGGGAGAAGGGAAAAATAAAAAGCCGACAAATCCGATTTCGAAAATTAAAAAAAGAGAAGATAAACCGACAGAAACCAGGTTTTTATAGGTTCTCATGGACCCTCGTAGTGCTGATGTGTCAGTTACTCCTCGTGGAGGTTTTTGGTTCTGTCATCGTGGATAGCAGAGCGGAACGTGCCACCTCGAACTAGGGATGAACGTGGACTGCCAACCTACCGGACTTGGATTGGGCTTGGACCCCGCCCAATCTGAAAAAGATACTTTTTTCCACTCGGTTTGGGCCCTTATTTTAGCCCAACACTGATTTAGGCCGGGTTCAGGCTATAAAGTTCTATAACACTAAGGGCCCAGCTGACTTGAAGTCAATTCTAGCCCAATCTAAGTCCGGCATGTTGCCAGCCCTTAGTGTTACAATAGAAAAAGTGATTTTCACATTTTTAGCCACATACAGGTCCTATAAGTTTTATAGAGGACCCAATAATAAATAAGAAGAATCTTTTTTTAGGTACAATTGTCATCCAAATTTTTAACATTTCTCGAGTTTTATAATGGAAGTGCTAGTTTTAATGGTGCCCTTTAATACGAGACTTATCACTTTGTAAGGTTCCACGGCTTAGTTACCAAATATAATAGTTTACTATGTTTGGAGCACCACTTTAGACAACATGCTTTTATATTTTTTTATGACTAGCAGGGTGCACATGTAGTACTGCATGTCATGGAATGGAACAGTTGCATAACTAACTATTGAGTTTCTGAAAAATTGAGGCATCATTTAGCATTATATCCTTTCATTAATGTATCTTTACGATGATGTGTATGGGTTGTTTTGGAAAGTCTTGCATTTTAGTTGACGCAAATCCTAATGGGGCGCCTCGGATTATATATTGTATAGATTTATGATTGTACCTTTTTCATGTATATCGTGTGCATCCTAAAAACGAACTTTCTTTCCATTCAAATTTATAAGAACCCACAATACATTTATTTGAGGGTAACTTGGTCTTTTTTATTCTCAGTTACAAAAAAATTATCCTTTACCAAAGTTTTAGCGCTTGGATATCACATGAAATTACTTATATTCTCTTTTCAATTGCATACGTGCAATATTGCACATGTTACCCACTAGTGTAATAATATTAATACAATAACATGTTATTCTGCTTGGAGCATCACTTTCAAACAGCCATGCCTTTTTATGTATAGAAAAAAAGACAGCTATACCCTTAAATTAATGTGACATCCCGATTCCATATCCGAAATAAACGAAGCCCTGTAAGGTATAAGAATTTGGAAGAATACTTAACTTGGCAATGCGCCTTTTTGAGGCAAAACCATGTGAGCTTAAACCCAAAGCGGACAATGCCAAGCTGGATTGGGTTGTTACAAATGGTATCAAAGCTAGATCCGGATCCAGTAGTTCATGAATTGTGTGGGTCCTAGCATTGCCTGTGAGAGGTGGTTGGACCAATGAGAGTGGGCCCATGAGGGGCTAGCAGGATTCTAGGTTAAAGAGACGTACAGCACTGAAGGGGAGGAGAATCTGACATCCTAATCCCACATCAGAAATGGATGAAAGCCCACTAAGGTATAAGAGCCAGGAAGAGCATTTAACTTAGCGATACGCTTTTTGGGGGCAAAACCATGTGGGCTTAGACTTAAAGTAGACAATACCTTGCTGGGTTGGATTGTTTCAATTAATGTACTTTAACAGGGGGCTGCTTCTCTTTATATATTGTATATACTTATAATTGTATTTTTTGCATATACGAGCGTACCTCCTTAAAATGAACTTTATTTCCAATGAAATTAATATGTTGTATACCTCATTGACTTTTTATTTAAATGTATAAGAATTAAGAATAAAATCATTTAAGTCCTTTATTGCTGAAATAAGTTTTATATTGCACCATAATGCAAGTCCAATTTATTGCCAATCCCTACTTAAACGCAGTGACAAAGTTTTTGATAAAACTAACACTTAGGATTGGCACTCATGTTCACCAAATAAAGGAAATTCATTGTGGTGTACCACCTATTCAAATCGTCGAAGTAAATGTCACTCTCAAGACTTGGGTTCAAGCTACTATCTTAAAGTGAAAGCAATAATAATACAAGATCTTTCATTTTTATAGAAAAGCTTATTAAGGCTGAGGAAGGATATTTTTGTCTTGCTATACAGAAATCTATATCATTTTAAGAAAAGAGAGTTTTTATGATAAAATATTCTTAAAAAGTGAATTTAAAATATGATTGGATGGAGAAAAATGTGTTAAAGAAAAGAAAATAGCCATTTTTTTTCCTTTTCTAGCACCGAATGTTGGAAATGAAATAGAAATGAAATTTAGGATAAAACAGAACAACACTTCCTTTTGGAAGCTTAAAATTTTCTTTCAAAAAGTAAGAAAATTTTGAAAGAAAAAAAAATGCTATAAAAAAGATTTCACTTCCTTTCAGAACTCTTGCAACTCTTATTTTTCTTATCAATCTCTTTGCCCAACCTAGAGAGAATTTATTTATTCCTTTTTTCTTTTTCTTTTCCTTTCCACTCATTTCTTTTCATCCAAACACATTATAAGGATATGCTTGGTACAAAAGGAAAAAACAAGGGTAAAGGGTAGGAAGGGAATCCTCCTATAATGGTCCTTCAATGAAATTTGAAAAATTCCTAGAGACACTTGATCTTATCAATTCATCTTTGTTTTGGATCATTAGCTATTACTTGTTTGCTAAGATTTCTGAACATACCATCATCTTAAAGTATTTGTTGAGAATACCAATGCCATTATAATTTACATGGTTTACCGGACCGGCGGTATTGGTCCGGATCAGGATCGAATGGTCCCAGGCCAATATTCTGGTCTAAGATCATTTGATGTAAAAGATGATTACATCTATAATAGTGTTACTGTAGATTAGTTTCTTCCTCATTCTTTTGTCTAAGTCTGGAAAACCATGATGATTTAGGTCTATATTAGATTAACCTCTATTACTTAGAGCATACATTGTATTCAACATTAATTAATGTGTTGAGATATGTAGACCATGTGATGGAAAACTCACTCATAACATGCATTTGTGTCATACATTAATGAAAATTTATTTGGACTAATAACCCACAATCTTATTTAATTAATGAAATAACGTGTACTTAAAAGAAACTTTTTATTTTTATTTTTTTGAAAGTAAGCAAGCAAGAGTCCTTAAAAGCAACTTGCTAAGAATACTACTTTGTTGATTTGGAAACGGAGAACCTTACGCAAAGTAGAACTGTTGCCATCAATTCTGGCTCGATTCGGGGGTGCGTGAGTGCGCGGGCGTGCCACCATCTATGC
Source organism: Buxus sempervirens (assembly GCA_947561395.2). Taxonomy (NCBI): domain Eukaryota; kingdom Viridiplantae; phylum Streptophyta; class Magnoliopsida; order Buxales; family Buxaceae; genus Buxus; species Buxus sempervirens. Next base: position 56,709,825 of record OX387183.1, on the reverse strand, counting down.
CGATACAAGGAGTCGGAAACTTTTAACCTTGGTGCCGTTCGTACGCAAAACTAGACGGATTGCAGTTTAGATACAACCCGGCCGCCTGTAGATTGGAAGACTTCTAATCTAGCAATTGCTAAGAGGGTTGGGGTTTGTTCTCCAAGGCTCTTCATCCAATTTTATGGCAATATTGACGACTACCACGTTGGTGGTGGCCGTTTGATGTAGAATCTGCAGAAATTGAGGGCCATGTGAGATGACGGCTATTTCAAGGATAGATGGGCCGTGTGGGGGTACGGCCGTTTCAAGGATGAATGGTGATGAGAATCAATTCAATAAAAAAGTAAAAGAAAACCAACAAAATCTCGGTACATGCCGTTTGTTTCCCTATAGCTGTGATCGGAATATAGAAAGAAAAGATCGGGGGCCGCCTTGAAGATTACCGGTTCCGGGGTGCACACTGTGACTGCCTTTAGCCTTACTTGAAGGGGTAAGCGAGATCGTACTTAACCGTGATCGGAGTAGGGCGTATCTTAAGATCGTACCTAGCCATATCGGAGAAAGGCGTATTTTCTTAGCCTTGTCTGGGAGTAAGGGGGATCTCCATGTGTTGTTGTAACAGGAAACAACAGGAGGATAGACTACTTCATGCAATGAGGATAGCATGAGAATCAGGTGGTCTGAAAAGACCGAATAAGAGGTCTGAGGAGACCAGAATAGTTAATGTAGTTGTGTGTTGATCGAGGGATCTCTTTCCCTTGTCTGCATGTCCCTATTTATAAGATGTTTGATTTGATCAAAGAGTCTCCCAACTACCCACTCTTAGGAAGTTGAACCCCACCTTTATACAAACCACCCACGCTAATAGAAAGTGGGGGACTCAACTTCTCATATTCTTTTAGAGAGTCCTATCTTGTGGCCAACCTCCTATGTAATGGAGAGTTTCTTAACAGACTCCACTTCCATAAATTGAGAGATACTTATAGCTACATAATATTCAAGCCTACCATTGGGTTACGGCAGGTGTAAACAAGAACATTAGTTATCGGTCAAAGAGTCGGCTTTAAACTTTTCTAATTTTATGAAGTTTAAAGTCTAATTCCCTTTGTTCTCTCACAATCTATACTTTTGACATGTTGGCACTTTTGGGAATAAATAAAATTTTATGAACTTTCTTTCACGCTTCACAATTATAACCAAAGATCACCACCACAAAACAAAAACAAAAAAAGTAAACTTCTTTACGATTTTTTTTGGGGAAAGATCTAACATTCTTTTTTTTTATGAATAATTATGAGCATTCATTCATATCAAATATCAAGCAACAAAAAAAGTACAAATACGCATGAGAGATGGGCATAAAGCATAAGGTAGGAACCCCTATTACATCGAGCACGGCAATGGGAAAACAATCTCAATCCGACAGTTCCCCCTTACCCCCATCCATGGTCATTATTCCCCAACCTCTTCTAATCTCATTGGCAGTAACTCCCCCGGAATACTTTGTGCAATCTCATTTGCAAACAAACAGTAGAAATTACATGCTCTATAGTCCTTTGTAACCTTGGTTTTTGATTCTAAAAAAATACTTCTATTTCTCGCCTTTCAAATGTTCCATGCGACTGAGAAAAAAACTGCCGAATACATGAGTTTCCCCTTTCTCCCCAAAGCTGGAAATCTCCACTGAAAAGCCAATTGGTCTATCTTCTCTAACGTTACCCATGAAACTTCAGTCAGCTCCAAAAAACATTCTTTCAAGTTGATCTTTCAAACACAATGTATAATTCCCAATTTTTAAAAATATTTTACTAGGTATTAATAGTTTATATTCATCTTTCAATTTACTTTGCATACAAAAATTTTAACACTAACCTTACAAAAATCAAGTACTTTGAAAACCTTATTCAAATTGGAAAATCAAAGTGAAGGAGCAGTTTTGGAGATTGCTGAATTGAATCAGGAGGAGAGAAATTGGAAAATAGTGATTCCACGGCTGAGTTTGGAGAGATTCAAGGAGATATCTTGTCTTATATCTGAACCAACTAAGTGTTGTTGTAGAGTTGTAAATATTTAGATAATTAGGTAGGTTATATCAAATCTGAGTAGATCTGTAATTCCTCAAACAAAAATCGTGTTATTTTAGTTGCCAAATAGGACATTATCCATGGAAGAGTGGATCTGAGAATTCAATGCTTGTGGAAGTAGAATTGAAGCTCATAGAGGTAAGTAGCACCCTTCAAACATTGATTTACTATTTTAATTTCGTTGGATGATGCTTGATCATGGTTTTGAGAGAAAAATTCTGTTTTGTATGCATATTCGGAGATAAAATTGGAAAATGTTGTAATTCTATTTTAATTAAACGTACGAGTGTGTAATTGTGTTATTAAGTTGCTATGGAAGGTAATTGAAGTATTTCGGTGGATAGAATTTAGGGCAGAAGTGTTGATCTTCAAGTTACAAAGAATGAAATTTTACGAGTTTCGTGTCTCCAGGGGTCACTCAACCCGGGCACCTAAGTGCCTAGGTCAATCACCCATTTGGTTTTATTTAGAACAAGGGTCGCCCAACACATTGCTTGAGCAACTTGTCAAGCGCACACTATATAAATTGGAATAATTGTTGAGTTTGAACAGATTTTTATTTTAAAACTTCTTTTAATAAAATCCAAGGAGTGTACAAGTAAGGTTGAGTAGTTTAAGAGGTTTTTCCTTTGGAATTAAGTTGAAATTCATTTAATAAGGAATTTGTGCATATTTTACAAGAATGAGGTTATTAAAAATATTTGGTTACAAATTACAAAATAATGATTTTATTTTGATTCCATCGCTTGTAGTATATCACTGAGATCAAACTTAAGGTGTTTACAAAGGTAATTTTATAGTAAAAGTATTTTATTAAATACTTGACTATATAATTCCTCATTTTTTGAATAATTTGATTTTATGGAAGAGCTTGTATTGTCTTAAACCATTGTGTGATGTATCAAGAAATTTGGGATTTATAGTTAACTTGAGATTGAGATTTGGTTTCTGATTTTGAATTCCTCCGTGTACTCGGATATCCCATGTACTTGGGATGATGATACCTCTGTATACTCAAGGATGTCCTGTGTACTCGGGATGAGATGATTATGTTTGAGACGAATTGTGCTTACTAGATATCGTACTTGGTTTTGTGTTATCGAGTCTAGTTGGCATAGCTCGATGTTGATCCATTTAGGAGCTAGATAGTGAGAATGATTGTTCTTTATTGGTTGTAATTCCTTGTTCACACACGCGTTTCTATCGTGTACTTGATGAGGCCTTCGCTGTACTGGTGGGCTGCGGTTTTCCATCATTTTATTGTGTACTTAAACTGTAACTGGTTAGTACATGCCAATCATTCGCTGTACTAGTTGGGTTCTCCCGCAATAAGACGATAATCGTGTACTTGGCTTCGCACATAAGTTGAGATGTGGCATAATGAACATTGATATTACTCTAGTTAAAGGCAGTCTTATTTCATAAGTCTTTCTGTGACTTAATGATTTGAATTGGAATTGTTGATAGATTATTAGGTTTATTCGGATTAGCAGTGTTATCGTCACTGTTATATGCTTTATAACTGATTCATGTTTTAGAACTGTTAAATTGTATTTGAGCATGCATGTACTTCTTGTTAGGATATTTGTATCTCATTCGATTTTGTTTTGTTTTCAAATCTTGGTGAAAACGATATTCTACGGGTAGACACTGCTGACGATTACCCTAAGTACAGAGAGGAGGACTACTACGTAGAGCAGTAGTAGTTTTGATTTTTTTTAGACTTTGCTTGTTGGATATTACTTAATATTGTGAGTAGTTGTTGACTCTTGATATGGTTTCATTTGGATTAGTGATTGGGATTAGTAGACTCTGATATTGATGGTTTTATATGCGAATATATTATATTCATGTTTTTCCTTTACTTTGGTATAGATCCTGTGAATTAACTAATACTCCGGACTCAAGTTACTGTTTAATTACATAACTCGGATCTGGGGCGTTACACAAACCCCAACTCTTGACCTTCAAATAATCCAATTGTAGTTATAACCCAACTTTTAGTTAGTTCTCTCTTGACCTTCAAATAATCCAATTGTAGTTATTGTAAACAATTGCATACACGCACTTAGATCTTGGTAATTTATTTCCAGCCAAAATCCCTAGCTAAAATCATATAAAGCAAATCTTAGAGATTCTAGGCTAACAATTCCTTTCCACATATAACTACGAAAATTTATTAATAACTTCCTTATGGTAATCAGTATCATCCGTGTCCTTCCAAATTATATAAACAAATAATTATTATGTAAAAATTATCTCATCTTAATAAACATATAATTTTTTAAATAAATAGATAATCACTTTCTTAGTTATCTCATCATACATATAATAATAGTCTAATTTTCAAAACATTATGTCTAAAACTTAGTGCTTAGTTTAAAAATTATTTTTATAAATATGATAAAATTATTTTTTGTGCTGTTAAAATTTAATTTAACATTCTTTGTTTTAGCATGTAAAATTATCCCATATAAGTTTTTTTTTTTAAACAAGCTATAAATTAACATTTTTCTTCTTACAAACAATTCAATGCGTGCCCTCACTTGGAATATTGATAGCCGACTAGACAAGCAACGGCGAACCACCTAAATGGGGTGGCGAACATGCCTTGAGCAGCTCACTAATGACGTGGCATATTTTCAGTGGCTAACCGTACTTTCACTATGACCATCGTCATGACTCATGATATTAGAAGGAACCAGCAAGGCGAAGGGCTTCTATTCGTTTCCGGGGCCCTTGTTATCGGAAGGTCTTCGATTTATTTCGCCCGTTCTCTCGCTACCTTAGATTTTATCCTGCTCTCTCGTCTCACATCCATCAGCTCATCTCCGATAATCTCCGAAAAGAATGGTGAATTTTTTTTTTCTCTTTTCTGTTGTTCCTTGCTTCGCTAGGGTTTCGTTTTCTGCTCTATTGATCCGGACGCTTGAATTTGAATCCTGTTATATGAATTTTTCTCTGATCCGGAAAATACGCGGTTAAAACAGCTGATCTAGTCCAAATCCGAGACATTTATGTGCATTTCGATGCGATTAACTGTTCTTTTTTATTTTTATTTTTTATCCAACAGATCTGGTTAGCTTTTAGGTTTATCATGTTAAATTTAATATGATTCGATTTATCTGATTATTTGATGTTTATTGCTGGATTATTTGATTTTGTTTGATTTGATTTCCTTGTGATTGGATTCGGTGAATGCCAGTCATATAGGATTTTAGATCTTGTGGCGGAAGCGGTGATCGAGTGTTGATTTAGTTGATAATTTAACTTTGACTTTGTCTTTTATGAGAAATCAGTTTTAGCGGTGATGGTTGTAGGGCTATATTTGGTCTTTCCGTTGCATTCCTCTGAAATGACTTGGATTTAAGGGCTTTTTTTTGTGATCGTTATGCTGGATTTGCGGTTTTAGTATGTTATGCCTACTTTAAACTATAGAAAAATTGAATAAACGAATTGGATCAATTTTTTGGTTATTGGATGCATTAAAGTGGCTAGTTTTTGTTGCTGATACTGAGTCCTTGAATCACGGGTTACAAATGGCTTAGATATCTGGTATAAGGTGTATGTATTTCTTGTGGCATGTGACCTTCATTGAATTTTGTCTAATGCATAGGCCAATGCTGCATCGGGGATGGCTGTGCACGATGACTGCAAGCTAAAATTTTTGGAATTGAAAGCAAAGAGAACTTATCGTTTCATAGTCTACAAGATTGAGGAGAAGCAAAAGCAGGTTGTTGTTGAAAAGGTTGGTGAGCCTACGGAAAGTTACGAGGCTTTTACTGCAAGCCTTCCTGCTGATGAGTGCCGATATGCTGTTTATGATTTTGACTTTGTAACAGAAGAGAACTGCCAAAAAAGTCGGATTTTCTTCATTGCCTGGTAGCTTTTTGCTTCAAAGGAATTTCATTCATCTTTCATGTGCTGCCATTTTAAACACTTTTTGTTCTTTTTATTTTATTGAAGGTGTCCAGATACATCAAGGGTGAGAAGCAAGATGATATATGCAAGCTCCAAGGACAGATTCAAAAGAGAGCTTGATGGTATTCAGGTAGAGTTGCAAGCAACCGATCCTACCGAGATGGGCCTTGATGTTATTAAAAGCCGTGCCACCTGAATGTGAATTTATCCGTCTTGCAATGGAGGTTTTCTCCATGCAGTCTTGAGTTACTCATGTGAATGTTTATAGTTTGTTGGATGTTTAATTTCAGTAGAATATGATATTGGCTTGTTGTTCAAGATTTACCGTACAATATTGTCTTTGTCTAGAACAGTACCTTGGTGATTTGTTATTTGTGAGTATATGCAATGAGTGTCTCCTTGTTGTCTGATGTCTACAAGCTAATATGTGACTTGTGGAGGTAGAGAACACCTTTAATTTGTTTAACAGCTTTGAAATGGATGTTTAACCCTTCTTATTTTCATTTGAATTGCGTAGAAACCATTTTATAGGCCTTTTTGAAATTTTTTTAGAGTTTATCTTCCTTTACACTTTTTTTTGATGTGCAGTGAACAGTATACTAGATTAAGGACAATTAATGTGAAATCATATGTTGTTGCCCTGCCATAAATGGGAGTTAACATGAGAACATATAAGTAGAAAAACAAATGCGTGGAGCAGATATGGGCAGGACTTTCCATCAGGTTTATAATGATTCTAATCATTCTCAAACTGCACTATAGGTGGCGCATCCTTGAGTTGGGGTGTTGTGGGGGTGGTGGTAGTGGTGGTGTTGGCATGGAACTTTCCATTAGGTTTGTGATGAATGTAGAAATCTTGCTATAATTGCACCCCAATTGGAGTTGAGAATTGTGCATAATGTTGCCCGGGAGATCCCTTTGTATCCCTCCAATTTTGTAATAGCTTGGTTTCCCTTTGAGGAGCCTTGAAATTTAGCTTGATAGTCCCCAACTTGGAGTTTCCAAGCTAAACAGGCATAATTTGGAAAGATGGTGCTAGGTGATGGCGTTGCCTCTTAAGGAAGTTCTCATTCATATAACAAGGCAAACAAATGGAATTCCTGTGGAGAATTTTTGGGACAGGATGAAAGTTTGAATTAGAAGCTTAGGAAACAAGCTAGGTTATGGTAGTAGAGACACTAGTCCCTATTTTGAACAGGAATTTCTATTCCTTCCAAGGTTAGCAGATTGCTTGAACAGTTTGTTGAACTTTGCCTAGTAGAATTACCTGTGGGAAATAAAATTTACGGGGTGGTCTTCAACGTCAGATTGATCTAATGCAAGGATCTTCTGTTCCAATTCATTGGGGATGGTCAAGAGGCAATCATGGTACACTCTTTGATGACATGGGACATTTATATTCCTAGGGAATCTGTTAGAAGAACATATCTTGTTAGATTGGGAAAAACTCCATTCCGATTTGTGAGTATGTGGTTACAGGATAAGTCTTTCAAAGTATTGGTTGAAAGTTTCATAAAAAAAAGTATTGGTTGAAAGTTGGTGGTTGGAGTTGGCTAAGGTGCCACTTGGGAGAAACAGATTCTCATTTATGAAGTATCTTAAAAAACTGTAGAGAGAATTAAGATGCGGAATCGGGAAGTTTTTGGTTGTGTAGAGGTAAAGAAGAGGGCCATATTGGAGAGGATTTACTGATTGGATTGGTTAGAATAAGATAATGGGTTTGATGAGGAAGATACAGCCTTGAGGAAACCATAAAAAATGGAATTGGAGAACCGTCGTAGCCTTGAGGAAAATAAATTGGAGACAAAAATCCAGGATGCTATGCTTGAAGGAGGGTGATGGAAATACTACTCTTTCACAAGGTAGACTCTGGTAGAAGAATATTACTATTGGAGTCAGGCTGGGTGGAAGAATATTGGAGAGAGAGATAGCGGTGATTGAGGGGTGCACTTCTACTTTTCATTATATAAGTCAGAGGAGCTATTCACATTTAACCTAGGAAAAGTAATTTGTCCTAAGCTGAGCGAATTGAATCGGAAGTGGTACAGAATTTTGAGTAGAAGGTTGGAATTTTAGTGGAAATACTTGGAGAGAAAGCAGCTGGACCTGATGGGTTCACGTTGGTGTTTTATAAGGATTTTTGGTTGTTATTGAGGAGTAATCTAATGGAAGTTTTTGAGGAGTTTCATACCTATGGAATTGTAAATAAGGTAACAAATGCTACTTTGCTAAGCTTATACTGAAATACTAGGGAGCAGTTAACATAAAGGACTTCTGATCCATTTGCTTTACCATGATTTTATACAAAATTATTGTGAGGGTGCTTTTAGTGAGGATTAGGGAAGTGATGGGGCTTCTCGTATCATATAACCAAATCGTTTTTGTTAAGGGAAGACAAATACTAGGTAGTGCTTTAGTGGCCAATGAGTGTGTAAAGGAATATTTTAGGTCTAGGAAGGACTGGCTCGTTTGTAAACTGGATCTTGAAGAGGCTTACGATGGAGAGGAGTGGGGGTTCCTGGATCGGGAATGAGTTGGAAAGGTTTTGGTGATACTTAGTGTGCATGGATTAAAGGGTCTCTTAATAATGTGAGATTTTCAGTCCTAATTAACGGTTTATTGGTCTACCTTTTTCCTTTTTTCTAGGGCTTAGGCAGGGAAGCTTTCCCTGTTCCTCTTCACTTTGGTTAGTGATGTTCCAAGTCTGACTTGTGAATTTAGGTGAGGGTTTAGGCTTAGTCAAGGGTATTCAAACCGGTTGTAGGAGGTAGTCAGCATCTCACCTTCAATTTGCGGATGATATAATTGTGTTCCTAGAAGCATCCAAAGAACAAGTCTATTAGAACAAATGCATCATTAGGTGTTTTGAAATGCTTTCAAATTCAGCCTCATAGTGAATGTAGAACAATAAGCAGATGGATGGGGATTCCTATGGAGAGGGGTTTGTTGGAAGATTGTTCTTAGATGTCCGAATGTAGGTCCCAAGATGGCGTATCACTTCTCTTGGTTTACCCTTGGAAGCAAGTCCAAGAAGGTATCTTTTTGGGACGTAGTTTCAGAGAAAACAGCAAAGAAGTTAACCCTGTGGAAAAGAAACTATGAATCCTTTGGTGGAAGTATTACCCTTATCAAGGCTTTCCTAGCGAACCTACATGATGAAACTTGAACTTGAACGTTCTTTGTTTGCGTGTGGGTATGTGTGTTAGTTTTCATATACTTATAGTTCCATAGGTCTGCTTGTAAATACAGAGTTGGGTATTTTTCTGGCATTGGATAGTGCACGAGGCTTTGTAGGGAAAATACTAAGGTACCGAAAGAGGCCTTTTCGGTATAGGTACTTTGTCAGTTTATCCAAATCACCTATATGAATGATTTGCAGGTAAAAACCACTGCCATTTTTTTAAGCACTAGTGCGTCTAACATTTAAATTAATGCATTAAAAATGGCCTATAGGAAGTCCATTTGTGTTACCATTTTTAGCAAAAAAAAAAAGAAGTGGTACTGTCTTATCCAAAATAACATACGACTGGTAGGTCTAACATGTAAATTGGTATATCCAAAGTTACCTATGATTGGTTAATTTATGTGTAACTGCTCAGAAAATGGTGTTTTTGGATACTGTAGTATAACTCTTTGTAATCCTCATCCAAATTTTTTGGTTCCGTGCTATAGTAGGACTCTTGGCAATCTTCTTGGAACCTTACTTGTCGTTTGGTTGCAACCTCAGCTTTGGTCTTACTTGGGGCTTGTAAAGGCGTCATGAATACGACTTCTTAAGGTGTTGTGTCATCACTTTTATTTTGACAAGATAATATCTTGGCACTAGAAGATGGAATGGTCCTGTAAAGTGAATTTCTAGGTCTTTAAGCCGTTCTTTGGCATTGCTTTTGCCTTCCCTAAAAGAAAAGCAATGCCGTTTATTTAAGAACCGCTTAGATGAAAAGATAAGCATTTGATAATTAGTTGTTCTTAAATCAAGAATATAAGGATGTCATGAAATGTGTGATTACAGAATAGAAGATTATAAGATTGGTCGTAATTAAGATGATGTTGATTCACTATCTGCTCACTGGAGGTGAATTCCTCACCATCAGATTTTGCTATTCTCAAACAGGTTACTGTCATCAATTGCTCTGATGTTTCAGGTTCCGCTCTTCCTTGTGACCTCGAAACCGGTTCGACAATCTGAAATTGTTTCCACAAGTTAAAGCCCAGATAAAACATTCACCTGCGTGTTTTGGTATAAAAAACTATGGGAGGCATGTGCATACTGCACGTCCTTATCCTTAATGTAGCATGAAAGAGAAAGAGTAGTGGATTGGTACTGCTTGAGTTTTGAGTCCATTCAAACGATTGAAAAGAGGCTCGATATTGCCCTAGTCAAATTGATACAGCCAGTTTTTATGATAAATATGAGGTGACAGGTTTGAACCTACATGTTCAGGCAGGCCAAGTTTATGCAATCGATATGTGTACTTATGTTGAACACTTTAATCTATATAATGCTGCTATTATTGGTGCAGACTCGAGCTGGAAACGGGTCGGATTGGGTCAGGTCATAATCGGGTTGGGGTTAATCAGGTCGGGTTTGATTATGGCGGGTTGGAAATGCACCAACCTGCTAATAAATAGGTTCGACCCGTCAATCCGTTTATTATTATTATTTAGTTTTCAAAAAATATGATTAGAATAGGATTGGGGGTTAATTGGGTCGGGTTGGGGTTAATCGGGTCGGCTCGAGACATTTTCCCCGCTTTTTAAAAAATCGGGTTGCCGGGTCATAATTGAGTTTGCCCGATTACTAGTGAGTTGGGGAAACCCCAACCCGCACCCCACCTCAATTAATATACGAGTCAACTTAAACCTGTTTAAATAGGGTCAGGTTGGGTCACATTTTGCTAGTTCTAGTTCTAGTGCAGACAGGTGTGAATGACACAAAATCTTCTGAGATGCTAGGAGTGGGCACGTAATAGCACAACGAATAGCGTGTCAACGAAATTTTGATGATATGACATGTATGGCTTTCTTTAAATAACACCAAGATTGACAAGGCAGATCTTGTTCAACACAGATAATACGTTTTGTTGAAATTTAATTGGTTTCCAAACAAGCTATCACAAAATTCGTGTCTTATTAGACTTTTAAATCGGAGAACAATCAAACAACCTCCCTTATATTTGTATAATTTTAAAAACGAGGAAAAAAATATCAAATCTAACCAGTAGGTTTGAATTTTGTCAAAATTTTGGTTTCAAGTAAGATGAATGAAACATAAATCCTGTAATTTTAGGTTGACAAATTTTTCGAAAACTTTGAACAAAATCGGCAAAATTTCACTCTTCTGTCTTTGTTTTCCTGTTCATAATGGTGAAACAAATGATTTTTTTTTTTATCATTTTTGAAAATATATACTGCGCCACCAACTCATATGTGAGAATGCACTCACATCACATGCACACATACTAACTACTAACTTTTTATTCTCACATACTAACTATTTATTCCTTTTTCTTCTATGAAAACCCAACTGGAATTTAAAATGAAAGAAAATGAAGAAACTTCAAATTTTCTGTTATTATATATCTCCCTCTCTGTCTTTTTTGCCTTTTTTTTTTTTGCGTTTTTATTTTTTCTAAGGCTTTTAAAATTAAAAAGGGTTTGGAAAATATAGCCCGTTGCCCGGCGGCACGACTCATAAAAATGTGGAAGAAACTCGCGCTTGTCTCTTTCCCCCTCTTGGGAGCTGGAGAGGGGTTTATCCTTTAGGCTTTAGCAGATGGACAAAGGGTTTTCATACAGGTTTCTATAACAAGTTCTTTCTCGTAAAGAATCTTCTATGCAATTCCTTTCACCTCATCTCCCAATTCAACTATTTTCTTTCTTCCTCCTTTTCTGTTCTGTTACCTCAATTTCTGCTGGTTACCATTAAACCAATTTCCACACATATCTCTCCATTATTTTCTGTTCTTGGCCGGGACTTTGTGATTAGTACCTTCTTTGTGCTTGCTTAATTGCTTCCATGGCCTTCTCTTCTTATCTGAAAAGCTATCCTTGCGGAAGTTCCTTCCAAAAACCCCGACACCCACTTCTGTTGAATTCACATAAGCCCTCCAGCTTCATGTGCTTGTCATCCCTCCCGCGTCATGAAGAGCTTACTACATCTCTGGGCTCTGCGTCATCTTCTTCCTCTCCCATTCATCAAATTCCCTCCAATTTCACCCCAAAAGATCTCCTTAATGTCCTCCGGCAGCAGGATGATGTGGAATCCGCACTTCGTCTATTCGATTGGGCCTCCAGGCAGTCAAATTTCATCCCCACCTCTTCCATATATGAAGAAATTCTTCAGCAGCTTGGAAAGGCAGGGTCTTTCGACCTGATGAAGCAAGTCCTGATGGAGTTAAAACTCTCTAACTGTGAAATAAAGAGAGGTATCTTCCTTATCTTCATTGAGAGCTATGCAAGATTTGGTTTATTTGATGAAACTGTTGCTGTGATTAAAATGATGGAAGAAGAATTTGGATTAGAAGCAGATACATTTACTTATAACTTCTTGCTGAATGTTCTTGTTGAGGGAAACAAGCTAAAACTGGTTGAGACTGTGAATTCTACAATGAACAGTAGAGGTGTTAAACCAGATGTTTCAACTTTCAATATCCTGATAAAGGCTCTTTGTAGAGCACATCAAATTAGGCCTGCCATTTCACTGATGGAGGAGATGCCTAACTATAGTTTGGCTCCAGATGAGAAAACCTATACAACTCTTATGCAAGGTTTTATTGAGGAAGGTAATTTAGAAGGGGCATTGATGATCAAAGAACAAATGGTGGAAGCTGGGTGCACCTTAAGCAACGTGACTGTTAATGTCCTGATAAATGGATTTTGCAAAAGTGGCAGGATAGAAGAAGCTCTGAACATGATACAAGAAATGTACCTTGAGGGGTTCCGTCCTGATAAATTTACCTTCAATACTTTGGTGAATGGTATGTGCAGAGCTGGGCATATAAAGCATGCTATGGAGATCTTGGATGTGATGCTTCAGGAGGGAATGGATCCTGATATCTTCACTTACAACACCTTGATATCTGGACTCTGTAAATCGGGTGAGATTGGAGATGCTATAGAAGTTGTCACTCAGATGGTATCAAGGGGTTGTTCGCCAAACACTGTCACTTGTAACACTCTGATCAGCACCATGTGCAAGGAAAACCGGGTTGAAGAGGCCACTGAACTCGCTATTGGCCTTTCAACCAAAGGAATGCTGCCTGATGTATGTACATTCAATTCTCTAATTCATGGTCTTTGCAAGACTGATAATTATACAAGTGCAATGCAACTATTCAATGAGATGAAGAGTAATGGGTGCCCGCCAGATGAGTTTACTTACAGTATGTTGATTGAAAACCTCTGTTCCAAGGGGAAGCTTGAGCAAGCACTGAACCTATTGAAAGAAATGGAATTGAACGGTTGTGCACGAAATGTGGTAACTTATAATACCCTGATTGATGGCTTCTGCAAGAATCAGAGGATCGAAGAAGCAGAGGAGATCTTTGATGAGATGGAACTTCAAGGGATTTCTAGGAACACGGTGACTTATAATACCCTAATTGATGGTCTGTGTAAGAGCAAGAAGGTGGAAGAAGCTACACAGTTAATGGATCAAATGCTAATGGAAGGACTGAAACCTGACAAATTCACCTACAATTCCTTGCTCGCACACTTCTGCAGGAGAGGAGATATTAAGAAGGCAGCGGATATTGTCCAAACCATGACTTCCAATGGGTGTAAACCAGATGCAGTCACATATGGGACGCTCATAGGAGGATTGTGCAAGGCAGGTAGAGTTGAGTTTGCCAGTCAACTCCTCAGATCTGTACAAATGAAAGGGATGGTTCCAGCACCACAGGCCTACAATCCTGTAATTCAAGCGCTGTTTAAACGACGGAGAGCAAGAGAAGCCATGAGGTTCTTCAGAGAAATGATGGAGAAAGGCGAACCTCCAGATGCCATAACGTATAAGATTGTTTTCCGTGGCCTATGTTCTGGAGGAGGACCAATTGGAGAAGCTGTTGATTTTCTTGTTGAAATGACACAGAAGGGGTTCCTGCCGGAGTTTTCCTCATTCTCAATGCTGGCTGAAGGGCTTTGTGTTTTGTCCATGGAGGACACACTGATAAGGCTTATTGATCTGATCATGAAAAAGGCAAACTTCTCGGAGAGTGAGGTTTCCATGGTAAAGGGTTTCCTTAAGATTCGTAAATTCCATGATGCATTGGCTACCTTTGGCAATATCTTGAATAGCCGGAAACCCAGAAAATTCTCCAGGTAGAGGTGCAACCTATGAAAAACACGGCTATAATTTTCACGGGAAGTAAACACAGCTATAATTTTCATGATGGTTTATGTGGTTGGAAAATAAATTGTATGGGTTGGATACCCTCCACACCGGAAGAAGCACAAGAAGCTGAGAAAGGGGTTCACCTGAGCTGTACTACTCGCACTTGGTGACCTTCACAGGGAAATTTACTCATTCATCTTGCGGCTGTTTCGGCTTCCAATGTAGGCATGTCCTCGATATTGAACATGGAAACTTGGAAAGGGACTAAAAGTTTAAATTCTGAATTCAGATTGATCCATGCCTGTAAAGTTTGCATTTTTTTTTATGCTCACCTTGAAAGATTAAGATCACCCGGGTAATAAATATAATCCGTCTGTTTTTCCAACCGCATAGGTTCCCAGCATTACCATGGTGTAAAACAGAGGCCTTAGTTGAAAAACTATGGCCGTATCTATCATATTTGTGATTCAAGTGCGCACATTGAAGCTCAAACGAAGCCTCAGCTTTTTGCTATTATGGACACTACGTTGAGTCCCAACCGTAAAAATAGAGAATATCCCTTTTAATTTTTCATGTTTTAGCTTCTTTTTATCCTGGCTTTGGACCAAAGCAAGAGACCCCTTCACCAAAAATTTCGTTAGCTTTTACAGGAATTTTTCATAATCATCAACCAAAGGGCGAGTTCAAAAAAACCTTTCAATCACCATAAACTCAGAATTAAAAATCTAATTCTAGAGCTCGAAATGACAAAAATTGAAAAAAAAAAGAAGAAAAAGAAAAAAAGAAGGCAGGAAAGGAAAACAATCACTCAACGTTGCTTTGCGATGGGAAACTCTACTGTGGTCGTTACTACGATGGGAAAGCAAACTCTTGAAGGATAATCTTGTTTAGAAAGAAATGAAGAATGTATGGTGGTAACAGTCTTGTAAATAAAATCTGTGGTAACTGAAACAATTGTAACCACATGGAAAGGAAAATATCCCAGGCCATAGTTTTCCATGACATACGTAGTGTCAGAAGTATCCAAATAACAAAGGATAAGAATACCCGACTGTCAAGAGAAACTAAAACCTCACATAGCAACAACCTAATTAAGGTAACTTTTGTTTGCAAGATGACTGCATCAATACATGCACAAAATTACTTGTAGAGAAATGTAAAATTGCTTACAACCAATCTAGTGCCCAGAAAGATCCTTGGATTTGAAGAATTATTCTAATTTGATAAAAGAATCATTGCTTTGTATCTTTCATTATGATATTAATAACTTACAACTCCCAACAAACTCCCATTGAAAATGGGAGTTACTTGAAAATTGAATCAAAAAATTGTGTTAACTGTACAGAAGAATGACCCGTTAGATTCTCTCTCTGATGGCCATGAAGCCAGTTGGGCTGTTATGTCATGAATGGGGAGAAGATTAGAACCATAAGCTCGTGGTTTCTCTAGTTCAAAATCACTGCTCAATGACCCAACTTATGATTCAAAGTCCCCAGCATCCATTATCTCTAAAATATGTCACATGAATGAACTTTGCAAGCATAACTAACTCCCTACAAATGGAACTGTACTCATCAAGCAAGTACTATGAATCGGAGTGTTATATGTTACCCGATTAGGCTTTGTACCCCTCTTCATCATGTCATCGCGCAATTCATATGCCTTTGTAAGTTCTCCATGAACACAGCAACCATATATCAAAAAGTTATATGCCAGCGTGTCAGGGTTTAGCCCCTTACTTAGCATAGAGTGCCACAGCTTAAAAGCTTCCTGCAAGTCGCCTTTCCTGCAGTATTCATAAATAATTGTTGAATAACTAATACAATCAGGAAAAATGTTGTTGTGTATCATTTCAACAAGGAGCTCAGTAGCCTCTTGAGTTCTACCCAATTTGCAGAAACCTCGAATCAGTATATTATATGTGACAGTGTTTGCCAAAAATCCACTGACCATTGCCTCATGCAGTAGCACAGCTTTTTCCATATCTCCTTCCCTTGTAAAGTGGTCAAGGAAACAACCATATGTCATCTGATTTGGAAAGGAGTTCGTTACCAGCATTTCCTTACAAAGTAGCTCAGCTTTATCCACACATCCTGCCTTGCACAAGCCATTTATCAAAGCTGTGTATGTGACAACATTTGGCACATACCCTTCAGCAACCATCCTATTCCAAAAACCAAATGCCCCCTTCAGGTTTCCTTCTTTGCAGTATGCATCAATGATACTTGTATATATTACAACATCAAGCCTCAGCCCTTTATCATGCATCTCCTTCAAGAGCTCAAACAATTTTACAGGACCATGCAGTTTTAAAATACCACAAATAAGTATTGAATAGCAGACAAGGTCCATCTTCACTCCTCTTTCCACCATCTCTTTGCAAGCACCAAGAGCATCCAGTAACTTCCCTTCCTTGCAATACCCAAGCAGAAGTGCACTGAAACACATTTCATTCAGTCTATAGGATTTTGTGTGAATGTCATTCATGAATTCTTTGGCTTCAGACACTCTACCTGTCAGACAGAGACAGCTTAATAGAGGCCTATAAGTATATGTATCTGGGACAAGACCCTTTTCCACCATTTCATCAAGTAGCTCAAAGGCCTTTTCAGTGCTTCCCTCCCTGCAATACCCATCAATCATAACATTATAAGTTACTTCATTTGGAATAATGTTACGCTGCACCATTTCGTCAAATAACTTACCAGCTTCAACCATCACATTTGCACGGCAGAAACCACCAATGAGTGCAGTAAAGGTGTAGGTGTTTGGTGAGATTCCTCTTCCTGACATCTTGTGATAGAGACTATATGCTTTATGCAGGTCTCCTTCCTTGCAATATCCACTTATCAATGAGGTGTAAGTTACCACTGTTGGTTCCAGTCCCTTACTGATCATCTCATCAACGATTGATTCTGCCTCACTAAATTTCTGCAATTTGCAGTGTGCACTTATGAGAGAATTATAGGGATACACAACTGCTCTTATCCCTGATTTTTCCATTTTTGTGAGCATAAGGAATGCATCATTAAGTTGCCCCCTTTTGCACAGAGAATCAATCAAAATTGAATATGTAACATCGTTGGGAAACAAACCTTTCTCCCCCATCTTTCCAAAGAGAGACTCGGCTTCATTGAATTTCCCATCTTTGCATAGGGTATTGATTAGCGCATTGTACGCAAACAAATTAGGTAATATTCCCACTTTTGCCAACTTATCAACCAAATTAAAAGCCTCTGAAATCTTTCCTTTTCTCCTCAACGCATCAACCAGACATGTACAAGCAGCTTCACTGGGAACAAACCCTAGTTCTAGCATTTCATTCATCAAATCTGCAGACACTCCTACTTCTTCCATCTTGCAAAGCCCATTCACCAATGTACAGTATGTAACAACATCAGCTGTCAATCCCTTGCATTTTAGCGAATTCTTAACCTCAATGGCCTCCCAGACTCTCTGGCACTTGCAGAGACCATGGATCAAGACATTATATGTCACTATGCTCATATCACTCCCCTTCAATTCCATCTCACGAACCACTTCCTTAGCCCTAACAAGATCCTTCAATTCACATAAGCCACGAACTAATGCTGTATAAACATAGACATCCGGATGAACACCAGCACTTACGATCTCCTCAAAGATATCTAAAACCACATCAAAACGCCTAATTCTAATCAATCCATTCAAAACTTCACTGAAAGTCCTAACTTCAAGCAGAAAACTCTGCTGCCTCATTAGTTTCACAATCATGACAGCGTCCAACACTCTCCTGCTCTGAACATAATTCTGAATAACGAAATCAAACCCTAGACTCGATGTAAATCGGCACTGATAATAAGCATCCACCAAGGACTGGAAAACTTCCTCAACATTTAAGTGACGGAGGAGGAGCGTTTGCAGGACCGAAGACGCAGGCCAATAGTGATTAGATTGAACCAAAGCATGTATCAAGATGCAGAACGAGAGCGTAGAATGATGAAAGTTGTTGTGTAAACCCAGAAAATTAAAGAACCTTAGGGCTAACCTGGCGTCATCCAGGACTCTGATCAACACCTTTTCAACATGGCGAGGCTTTAATCTCTCCGAGATGAAACTGTTGTTGAGCGACTTTTTCCAGCTCTGCTTTCCTCGGACGATTTCTGTGAGAATGCTTACGAATCCTTCGTCCCTTTCTTCCTCCCTGGTAAGACTCTTGGCGGGTAAATTGCAGAAATTTCTGATTTTTCTCCCAGTAATGGCGTTTAGAAGAGTGCGAGATAGACGAGGGAGCTTCATTTGAGGTCACTGTTTTAGGTGACGGATCTCCGCCCCGAGCCGAACTGCATAGGTCAAGTTTGTCAGTGCGTCATTCGGTGGATACGAGATAGAGCGTCTGGTCATCGTTGAAATGGTGCGCACTGCGCATGTTGCGAATGTAATTGTAGTGAACATGTTCCTCTAGAAATTTGGCTTTATTCATCTCGGAAATCGTCTGTAGTATTGTAGTATCTCATGGTTGCTGTTTTTTTCATATTTTTAAATATGAAATATCATTTCACATTAAAAAATATGAAATATAACAACTGTAATATGCTACACATGACAACATCCCACATATGCTAATTTGTATCTTCAATCATCTGTGTTTATGCTGTTAGTCACTTATGGATTAACTTATCTCCATCTCATTGTATTCATTTGAAAATAACACAGATATTATTACAAAAATTTTGTGAAAATAAGACTTTCAAACTTCATAATTAATAGTTTTATTCATGACTTCATAATTCATATTTTGGGTAAGGCAATGCTGCATGAATCTTCTACAGTTACATCTTGGTTATTGCTGTGGGCGTGAGATGTTTTCATATGGAACATCTCACGGCATTTGTTTTTTCATTATTGTTAATGTTTTGTGTGGGGCTCACTTGAAAAACCATAAGTTGTGAGATGCTCCACACGGTAGCATCTCATAGCCATAATAGTGACTAATGTAGTAAGGAATTCCAGAAAATTTCATCCATCTTGATAAAAATGATACAACATTTTTAGAAATGCATCTTTAGAAATCTTTTAAATGTATCTTTAAAAAGTGAAAAAGACAAAGTTAGTCATGATAAATATCTTAAAAAGGAACATTAGAAGGTTATTTTTTTTTGAAAAAAATATATGATTGGCACGCTTACCAAATGTACTGTTCGTTTTAAATCGGTGCCAATCACAGGTTTGGTTTATCGTAGGAAGCAATGCAGGGAAAACGATGCAGACGAGAACCTCCCCAACTTCGGAAATTCGCTTTATCGTACCGTACCATGGATCCCTCCTAAACTCAGATCAAATAACGGACAAATCTTAGCCACGTCATCGATCCGTGCGTAGTTCTTTTTCACCAATAAGAATTAGTTTGCTTTCCCTATAAATACTAAACCGAACGTCTTCCTTCACCGTTCCGAAAGCAGCAAAAACTTTCTTTCTGAACGTCGTTGCTCTATTGTGCTAATCTTCGCAAAATCTCGATGGCTCCGAAGGCTGATAAGAAGCCGGCGGAGAAGAAGCCGGCGTCCGATAAACCGGCGGAGGAGAAGAAATCGTCTGTGGCCGAGAAGGCTCCGGCCGAGAAGAAGCCTAAGGCCGAGAAGAGGCTGCCAAAGGAAGGTGGTGTCGGTGGGGACAAGAAGAAGAAGAAAATGAAGAGAGGGACGGAGACCTACAAGATCTACATCTTCAAGGTGTTGAAGCAGGTTCACCCAGACATCGGGGTTTCTAGTAAGGCCATGGGCATTATGAACAGCTTCATCAATGACATCTTCGAGAAGCTAGCCCAAGAGGCATCGAGGCTCGCTCGGTATAACAAGAAGCCCACCATCACGTCCCGGGAAATTCAGACGGCCGTGAGACTCGTTCTTCCAGGCGAATTAGCGAAACACGCCGTCTCTGAGGGTACCAAGGCTGTTACGAAATTTACGAGTTCTTGAGGGTCGGTGGTTTGTGTTAATTGGTTCTAGAGGTTTGAAAAGAAGAGGAATAATGTTAGGTTTTAAAATTTTCTTTCGTTTTTTGCATTTATCGATCTGTCTGGTCAGGCTCATTTTTTGTTCTCATAGGTTATAGATGGTCTTCGGTTTTTGGTGATATTTGATGTGATATACAGATCCTCAAACCTGAAATGGATATTTGTTTCGTTTTCGATAGAGATGGTATTTTTATTGTTGCTTATGCTGCCTGAATTTATTTTAAATCCATGATTTCTTGCTCAACCAATCACGGGGAATTCGAGATTCGTCCATCTTTTTGGTTCAAGCCATCTACCTACTGGACGTAATGTGATATGATTTTTTGATTGGAAGAATTTGGTTTCTATCAACAAAATGCTGGCTATTGTTCTGTTTCAGGATATTCAAACCATTCTCTCCTCAGATCCTAACCTGCAATTATATCTTGATTTCTGGTTTGAATTTTGAGGCATGGATGCTGTAGATTTCTGATATAATGGATTACTGCTAGTTGATGGTACAGGGGAGTTGATTGCCAGACTGCATTTATCATTTACATTTTCATCTCCAGTGGCTTCTTCTATAATAGTGCAAAGTATGAACTTCAATTTGATTATTACTACTGTTTGAAGCTTTCTTAGTGATTGTAATTGAAAATTTGAATTCAAACCTGACTTGGTCTTCTTTTTCATGCTCTAGTTGTATGTGAGCATTGATCCATAATTTTGAGTCCTTGAGGGTGAGGAATAGCCGCAAAAGTCGCCGACATTAAATTAATAATATTTTAACCCTCCATTCTATTCATTATTTTCTTGAAACATATATAGAATGGTTATTGCAGTCTGCAGCATCCACTACTCCCTATAGGCATACAATGAAGCAACTTGTCTGTACCTGGGTTTTGCAGCCTCAGTAGTCTGGGATGCAGGTTCCATGTTTCCTTAGATGTAAGTATGAATTACTTCTTTAGAGCAATCTGTATTGCAAGCTTGTATGAATGGTATAATTTGATGTCAATCCATGTTTCAATTCTGGTACTCAGGCTTTTTATCCTTTTGGTTGCATTAATGATTCATACCTTTAGTCACATAATTGTTTCAATGTATGTTTATATCTGCAGAGATTTATTTCTGGACTCTTATATGAATTAGTATTTGCTTCTTTATGTGTGTGCGCAAATTATTATTATCATTATTGTTATTGTTTTTATTATTTGGGTTCTGAGGATGAATGTAGAATTTCTCTGGGACAGGAAGTACCTTCAAACACCATTTTGCCTTTTGCTCAGTAGAGGAGCCCTACTAGTCATCTGCAGACCTAGTTGCCTTCCTATATATGTGAGAGAGAGCAACTTGATCAAAGTCCTCTTTTAACATGCTCTTCATCTCCTGTGCAATTACAGATATTCACCAAGGAAATTGCTCGTTAATTCCTTTGAGTAGTGAATTCCCTTTTATCCATAGATGTTTGAATCCTCTATCTGGGCATAAGGCAAGTCCGTTCTCAATTCAGAAACTCTGTTATAGCTATATCATTTGCCATTACCAGTGTCATTACGAGAGATTACTGGCATCCTTTATCAGCTTTGACATAATACCTCCGACTACAGCAGCTCCATTCCTCAACAGCCCATCGCGGTTGTAGCTTGAAACACCGCCCATTGGAGGGGCCTTCAACTCATCTATTAGGATTAACGGATATGAGGGAGCATTAAACATTTCAAAATCTGGCAGGGTGCATTCTTTAATATTGCATCACAAGCAGCATTGGCGCCTAAGCTGGTTGACATCCCAGCAGCATTGTTGCTTTCAGCTTCTCATAAGATCAGTCCCAAGGGTTTACTTTAATTTAATGGTCTTATTTTGAGGAAAGCAAGTTTCATGGCTAGGTAAGTTGCCCGCATGATCCCTGGCGTGGCAATGGATCCCAACTAAGCTGTTTCATAGAAACTCCATGGAGGAACGCAACGAACTGATCCGATCTCCACCCACAACCAATGATCCCAAAAGCTCAAATTCATGGGTGCTGATGTAACTATGCATGTTAAAGGGGTTCAAGCATGCAGAAAAATAAATGTCAAGGTCTTATGATGTTGGTGGATGCAATGGGGCTGGTAAACTGCAACGGCCGCCCCCCCCGCTCCCCCCCCCCCCCCCCCCCCCCCCCCCCCCCCCAATGGAACGGATTTGGTATTACCAAACTTGGGTTAGGGGTGGGTTCGAGTTTAGCCCAACCGGCCTTGAACCTGACCATCATCGATTTTAAATATTAATTTTATAGGTTTGAAATACTATTTTACTGTATAATGTATATAAAAAAAATATATTATTAATTGGTATATATTTATTTATAAAACTGTTTTATTTGTATTTTTTACACAGCTGGCTCAACCTTGACTCACCCCGATACCAACCTGATAAGGGCGGATTAGGATTTAGTGTTAGCTAAACCCTAGATAGGCCAGGTTAGGGTTTACCAAAACCTACCACGAACTGGTCCCAAAACCATCAACGGGTGTTAATCATGGAGTTAACGAGTGAGTGAAATAACCAAGTGAAAGCGAGAGTAATTGTTAACGAGTGAGTGAGTGAAATAGGTAGGTATTACCCATGGAAAATTGTAAACAAAAAACAAAAAATTGCAAAGGTAACCGTATCCCGCATATCTGCTGTATATACTCTTTCTTATATCATCAAACAAGCATGACACAGTCATCGCAATTACTGTTTTTCTTTGATCATGGCAACGGTCTCTGCTCCCAAACTCCGCCAGCCCAACCGAATCCATGAACTCTCTCAAGATCCACGTGTGTCCAGTTTTCCTCCAAAAAGACAAAATCCCCTTCCAATGGATATCACAACGAACTTCCTCCATTTTATGAAATTAGGGTCTTTTTTGTAATTTCCCTATCAGCAAGAGGAGTTGGTCTTCTCGTCTTCTCCCTCTCTTTCGTCTTCAATCACCAACTCAACTGCGAAATGCTAAAAATTAGTTGTGATTAGGTTCTCTTCCTTCTCTCTTCATAAAATCCTAACCCTAGTTCTAACAACGTAACTACGAACGATCTTTTGTTAAGGAGTAGAAAATCCTTTCCGATGAATCTCCGCTTCGTATGTTCGATTCTCCGGCAGTTCAGGACGCGGTGGCCTTTGCTACTCTACGCCGCGACGTGGACGGCGCTCTTGACGGCGACAGTGACTGTAGCGTCGTTATCTCCGGAGATCTCTTTCCTTTCGGCCATATCTCTTTCATCGTCCTTCTCTCGGGCCTGTGAAGCAGAGGGCCTCGTTAGGGTTCCGTTGGACATTCCGACAGAGGTTCTGTGCTTACCATCGCACCTCTTCAGAAGTTCTAAAATGGATATTTTTGTTCCTCCGGTATTTGTAGCCTTTGTCGTAGCTGGCTCGGCTTTCCTGGTTCGAGCCATGTGCTTGTGGGAAGACGACAGTCACGAGACAAGTTGACCATAGACGGTTGCTTCTAACCTGCGCCCGTTTTGCTCTTTAACTTGTGGAAAAACCAGTACAAGCGTCCATGGTTTTACCACCATTGGATTATAATGATATTTCAATTGGAACTGAAGCAAGGGAACTCTCCAAGATGTCTCTATGGCTCCTCATTTACAAACTACACATATTAACTCAAGGTGTTGTTGCAAATCACAGTACATATGCTAAGATAAGAGACAACTGGGCGTGTTGGATTGAATTCGTATTCCCTGTTGCCCATTTCTGTTTCTATCTCGGCCCGTGCAAACAAAGGTTGAACATGTTAATCCTTAATAGTGGACAAGATGAATTCGAAGAAGAAAAAGAAGAAGATACCTTCCTTGCAGTTTCATGAATTGATTGGTATCTATCTCACTTTTATTAATTTCTTTCTTGACTAATGAGAATGTTTCTAAAGCTAACTACAAAACTTTCTTGACTAGTGTCTAGAAGTACCATGGAGAAATACAAAATGAAGTTCTTCGACTACTTTTTCATGCATAGGATTCATGTTTTACTTGTTCCTAAGTTTAGAGTGTCTCGTTGCAAAAATAACCAAGAAGAACTGAGAAATTAAATGTGCATGAAATATTGATCATCTATACTATTATATAAACCCAAGACCGCCTTTTCTTGCTGACATTTCATACCCAAAACACCGTCCATTTTTTTTTTCCAAATTAGCTCCTACACCTGTTTGATAAAGTCACGTGTATGACTTACTGTCTAACATTCACGACCTCCTTGTTTTTTGAATTTGCTAAGCGCATAGTGCGTGCATTCCCCTAGTATAACCACAAGAAATCTCTGTGAATCTTTTCTAATTTCTCTTTAGTCTTTGTTGGTAGCCACATACAGATTTACAACATATTGGAGAATAATTGTTAGGGTGGATTTAATTAGTGTGACCCTACATGCTTTAGATGGTAGCTTTGTTTTTCAAGCTTTCAGTTTTGTTTTCATTCACTCCTCTATATACATAAATTCTTCTCTTGAACCTTTAGTAATTGGTATACCTAGATATTTATCTCCTTTTTAACTGATATTGCACTTGAGTATTTGCTTTATTTTTTTGTCTATTGTGCACATTATTTGAAAAAATACGATCATCCACAAACATAAGATGCATTATATTCAGTCCCTTTTTCAATGTTCAATTCCAATATAAATTTGATTTTTCCTTAGGTCTCACTGGAAATTATTTTTAAAGAATTTCAGCACAAAAATAATAAAAATATGTGGAGACCCTATCTGATTCCTTTTGTGGGTTTGAAGCTCGATGAAGGGGTTCCATTAATCAGTATTGAAAATGAAGTGTGCTAATACACTCCATAATCCAACCTATCCATTTCTCATGAAAACCATTTTGGCCATAACAGCCTTATGCCATAGAATTGTCCAAAACAGAAGTGTGGCGATTTTGCAAAACAGATAAACTTTTGAAAATCACTTAAATGCACCATTTTATTACCGTAATAGAAGCCAACGGAAAACACTAGATCATAGGAATATATAGAGTACAATTTTTTTTAGTAAGCAAGCTTCTACATAGTACTTCAGCTGTAGATAAAGTGGAGAACTGGAGCTTAATGAGTTAAGAACCAGGCAGCTAATTTTAACTGTTTTGAGCAGACTTAACCAACTTGTTGCTGAAGTCCCACAGTTTCTTTGCCAATGTTTCGTCTCTAGCCAACTTGCTTGGTTCCATCTCATTGCAGTCCAGAAAGTACTTTCCAGTAACACCTTTTATATTAGGGTGGAGAGCTACATAGCATGTTGTGGCTGCTCCCTGAGAATAAGCAAAGATCATCTGTGAGTGCACTACTTGGGAGCCTCAAACAATATTGAGACAGGATAATATGCTATTATAAACTTCACAGTTATGTATATACTATGATTAGTTTTCCTAATGGCTTTCCTCCTATTTTACCAAAAAAAACACATGCAGTGAAACAGGATAATATGCTATTTTTATGTTCATGTTATAGGAAAATGTTGGGCTGCATCCTTATATCTGTCCTGGATATCATAGTTCTTTTCATGCTAGAAATTTAGAGAAGCCAATGTTACTCAAATATGCAATTTGAACCTCAGAACTTGAATTCAATCGGAACTTGCTTGAGGTCCATGAGATGCCCAATTGGATAAAGGTAAAACATGTGAATGATGGTAATTTTTACAGGAACCTTTAAGCTATTAACAAGTTTGAGTTTTCTCCTTTGCAAAGGCCATCAGATGCCGATTTGTTTAAGCTCAAACACATGAATGATGGTAGTGTTTACAGAACCTGTAAGTGCTCTGATGGCCAGTTAAGTCAGTAATCTGCTTCAAGAAGCCATTGATATCTGTATGTAATTGTAATTTCCTAGAAATTTTCTTCATGGTCAATTGGCCTACAGGTTTTTTTCTTCTTCCTCTGATGATCCACAAGCAGAATAATTATATGAAAGTGCTCATTATAACAGATCCATCTTTCATGACTTTAAAATATTGTGCAAGAAGAAAGCCATAGAAGCCATAAAGAATGTAGTATGGGAGTAGTATGGGATCTAGATTGAATGGAATGCAGCTTGCCTTGACACCTACACAGAATTAAGTTTGTTTTACCTGTGGCACATTCTTCCAAAAGAGGAAAGTGAATACCCTCAAAATTCCTGCAAAAAGAGCAAAATTGAACAAGGAAATAATGTGACTGTCCTTGGGTGGTGCTTGTGTTTTTCAGATATGAAAGAACATACTCATTAAAAAGACAGAATGTCTCATCAGATTCGTCATTATTAGCCCAGGATGGACGGAGTTGACTGTGACATTTGCACCTTCTTCCTGCTTCCACAATGAGGAAATATGCTCAGGTAATAGGTGATACAAATAAGCTGCAAATTACAATGGATGCTGTATGTCCCAAGTTTAATGCTTTAATGTTATCACAATAAACATTAAAAAAGCAAAAAACTGAGGCCAGTTTATATCCATAAATGTTGCTGGGGCAAAAAATAACCACATCTTATTTGAATTACAATAAATGGAATGAAAATAAAAAATAAAAAGAACCAGGAGAACAGGGAACTCTACCAACTAGGGTTTATGACTAATCACAGGTCAGGATCTGGTTGTCAATTTGTATGAAACCATCAAATAGAAAGGTATAAAAGAAATAAGAATCAAACTCCTAAGAGAAACAGAAATGCTAGATACCTGCAAACGACGAGAGAGCTCATTCGAATGTAATATGTTTGCTAATTTAGATTGCCCATAAGCTTTTTTGTCTGAATAACTGATTGGATAAAATAGAAAAGAATTTTCATGCCTTAGATGTAAAAATGATTTATAACATAATAACATGGACTGGGAAGCAAAGATCTCTTCTCAAGTGATATACCTTCCCTGATCATTGATGCTATCAAACCGTATACCCTCTTCATAAGTGTGAAGATGTGCTACTGATGACAAGTTTATAATTCTTCCCTCTACACCAGTATTTGTTGCTGTCTCCTTCATTTTGTCAAGGAGAAGGTTTGTCAATAGAAAATGACCTGATAAGAAGAAGAGTATGAATCAATCTAGTTGGATCTAGTCTGTATCTGTTAGAGAGATAACCTGATGAAGATGATACATGATCATGGTTACCCACAAAGTTAACTAATCTATTATCTGAAACAGATCCCAAATGTAAACTCTTACTAAGATAATTTGTTGCAAATTGCATCTCTATTCCATCCTTGGAGAGTTGGTATGGACAGAACATAACACCAGCATTGTTTCTGAAAATGCAGGCCACATTTCTTATAATGAAATTCACTTCGAGAATTGGAAAAATTGAAAAGGCACAAGATGAATTACATCAAGATGTTGAGGGGAATATCAAGAGAACTGAAGTTATCTACAAATTCCCTGACAGACTTCAAGGAATTAAGATCAAGTTTTAAAACATCTACGCGAGCAGCTTTGTTATCCTTTAGAATAAGCTGTTTTGCTTCATTTGCAGCCTCCATGTTCCTTGCAGCAATTACGACATGGGCCCCTCGAAGGGCTAAGACTCTTGATGTCTCTAAACCAATCCCACTAGCCCCTCCTTCACAAGTTTTTCATCACAAAAAAAGTCAGAATTACAGACAACAAAATGGAAGGCAATAGCAAACACCAGAGACATAACCAAGTCTCAATGAGAATTACAAGCCAATAGGCATTATTGGATTCAGAAACAAGACCATGAAACAGAACTAGCAGAAGCAATTCTAACTCTCCGTGAGCTCTATACTCACTGATATTAGCCCAGTTCTACACAGAGACTGTTAACATAACTCTGTTCTAAACAGTAACAAGATATTCAATATCCAAATTGAGTTATCAGGAACCCATGTCAACAATCACTTTGTGGATTTTGCTATTTGACTGCAGTAACATAAGGACCAGAATTTGAGAAAACGACACAAAGAAAATATAAAATTGAGCTCACTAGCAAACGATCTAAAAGGAGGTAAAAAGATTCAATGGGATCTATTGGAAGTGGAAGACAAGACAGATCCAAATTAGGAAAATCTATTCACAAGAACAGAGGTAGACGACAAAAACACTAGCAAGGAAGAGCCTATCAATAGAAAACTCCTTTGAAAAACAGAGAAAAATAAAGAAAGGACAAAAAATAGAGGCTAAGAAATCTACCCAAAAAACAAGCCAATGAATTTATTTCCAGACAAAAGAGGAACAAAATACCATTCACTAGAAAAAAACAGGAAAAATAAAAAAAGAAAAGGCAAATCGAAAAGGATTGTACCAAAATTGAATCTAGACCGGGAAAAAGAATCCCACAAAAAATTTGCAGAACAAAAGCTAACCAGTGACGATAACAGTGCGGTTGGTTGCATCAACCCCTTCTGTAACCTGCTCAGCAGTTGAAGCCGATCCAAACCCACTTGGACCTGGTATCCCTGTCACCAATGTGAAGATACCCACCATTTCTTCTTATCACCCAAGCAACCAGAACCTGAAATTTTCTGAAAGTCTCCTGCAACAGTCACAGCGAGAGAAACTAAAAGAGACAGCTCTTCTTTCTTGGCCAAGAGAGGAAGAAAACTGCGATTTATGGAAGAAAGAAGCAGGAAGAGTACTGATACATCAAAACAAACGCACGGTCCCCCAGTACAAATGCATGCAATGCGGGCATTAAAGGTTGGATGATGGTTGTTAAGTGTTTGAAAGAGAGTATTAAATGCTCGTCGGTGAGGAGACACTAAAGTAGAAGCTGCATCTTCAACTACCCATTAACTTCATGGAGCAGAAATATTTTAAAGCCATTTTTTTTCTGTACAAGACGGGAGTTGGCCGGACAAATGGTTTAAAATTCATCTCTTTATGTTTTATTAAAAGCTTGCATATTCTATTCTCACATGGTTCATTTGTTCAAACAGGGGGACAAAATAATTTACCATAAATCAAAATTGTTTTTTTAAATTTAGCATAAATCTTGCTAAAAACTTTTATTTAGTGATCAGACTTGGTAAAGAGATTTATCATCAGGCAATGTGACCCAGTAGTTCCATCCATGCAACAGATATATCCCTTACTTGGAGTTAGGCTAAACCAAGTCTTTGTGCTTGGTTCTAAGCTGCAAGCAATGGAACCTTGAAGTGCACCATGAAAAGAATATTATTCTTAATATGACCATTAAGTCTTCAGTTTTTAGTCAAATTCCTGCAAACTTTAGAGACAGAAACCTCCACAGGACAATTAAAAAAAGAATTTGACAAGTTTTCAAAAAAATGCCGAACTATAGAAGCTGTATAGATATAAACTCTGAAAGGATGAGCAAAAAGCACAAGCGACAACAAAGCCATTAGGCAGATTGCTCTAGGGGACAAAACTTGTGTTGCAATATTTTCAGCTTCTTTCTTTGTCTTTATCCAATCTTTAATGTATCATACTCCTTCGATCCTGACAGTTACTTGAAAAATAAAATGTTGAATGCACTAGTTATTGTAAAATATAAAGTAGGCAAAGGCTGCGTTTGGTAACGCTTTTGCTTTTTTATTTCTAAAAGCAAGAAAGCAAAAAAGCAATTTTATGCGTTTCGAAAGATCTTTTCTTGAAGCAAATGCGTTTGGTAAACTTTTGCTTTTCTTTTAAGAAGCAAAAAAGCATGTTTGGTAATTGCAATAACATAGAAATTGTTTTTTGCTTTCATAAAAGTATTGTACACAATTTATGTATTGTACTTAGAAATATATTCAAAAATATAAGTCCAATATTATAAAAGATTCATAAAATAGTTATTTAATTACATTCAAATAATCGGGTTGGGGTTAATCGGGTCATAATCGGGTTGGACTAAATTAAGGCGGGTTGGAAAACCCCCAACCCGCCAACCCGTTTATTATTATTATTATTTTTCAAAAAATATTATTAAAATAGGGTTGGGGGGTTAATTGGATCCGGTTGTACCGGGTTCGGGTCGGGTTTTGGGGTTAATCGGGGTCGAAACATGATACTTTTGTCATCTTTTTTCTAATCGGGTTACCTATCGGGCGGGTCATAATCGGGTTGACCCGATTACTGTTATTTTTCAAAAAATATTATTAAAATAGGGTTGGGGGTTAATTGGATCCGGTTGTACCTGGTTCGGGTCGGGTTTTGGGGTTAATTGGATCGAAACATGATACTTTTGCCATCTTTTTTTTTTTATCGGATTACCTGTCGGGTTGGCGGGTCATAATCGGGTTGACCCGATTACTGGCGGGTTGGGGAAACCCCAACCCACACCCAACCCAATTAATAAACGAGTCAACCCAACCCGTTTATAATCGGGTTGACCCGTCAGGTCAGGTGGCATTTTGCTGGCTCTAGCAATAACAATACATTGTTGCTTCTTAAGTGAGTATGGAGGCATCATCTTTAATATAGGAATAAAGCAATAGGGTATCAAGGGGTTTTGAAAGCAATAAAGCAATTTTGTAAAAAAATTGAGAAGCAACATTTTGTTGCTTCCGGTGGAAAGCAATAAAATTGCTTCTTTGCTTTTAGTAAATTGCTTCTCGTGTGCATTACCAAACGGTGCTTTTGCTTTTAAAAGCAATTTTTTGCTTTCAAAAGCAAAAAAGTACTTCCAAAAAGCGTTACCAAACGCAGCCAAAATCTATTCTATTTTTCTGATAGATTTCTTGG
The DNA here is from genome assembly GCA_947561395.2 of Buxus sempervirens. Lineage (NCBI taxonomy): Eukaryota > Viridiplantae > Streptophyta > Magnoliopsida > Buxales > Buxaceae > Buxus > Buxus sempervirens. Next base: position 56,678,882 of record OX387183.1, on the reverse strand, counting down.
AAAATGTTCTTTGGAGATACAATTTCGGCCATCATTTTCTTGTATGTAAGAAAGTACTAGCAAAAAATAAATATAAAAAAAAAATTTATAATATGATCAAGAAAGTACCGAGAAAATAAAGGCTGGTGATTTTATAAAGTAATAGTTGAAATAGAAAATTGTTCTTACTGATAATAGATTGCCTTTAAGGACTTTTGAAGTCTATTTTTCATGAATATGATGTTTACTTTAACCTTTATTCACCATAAAGTAAAAATTTACCTGTGTGCCCTTTTCATTGTATGATTTATAAAAGCTTTGTAATCTTTTTGAAGATTTATTTTTGTAATTATTAGTCCCACAGTAATATTTAATTTTCCTAATTTGTGTTACTGTTTGATGCCTTTATGTTTCCTATAAATAAAAGGCAAAAGAGTTTTTTAGTCTATTTCACCAGGTTCGTCTACCTTAGACGCGGATTGATAAACCATTTGACAGAAGGCCATCTCTATGGTTTTCTGTCTTTAAATCTTGCAACTTCATCGCATTTGACATTACTTACAAATTCCAAATCCTGCTCCCACAGAACTTTGTGGAAGTGACAACAATAGCTATCAAACGCATAATGAAGAAGACATTTTTGATGTTTCACTTTGAGGATAAGAATAGCTAATGACGACCCACTTAGAGCCTAATATTTCTCTGATCAATAAAAAATGTAGTTGGACTGCAATTTCTGTTGGGCAGTGAGACACTGATCCCATGTAGACCCACTTAGAACCCCCTTTTTCTATGGTGAATTGAATAAGAAAAGAAGGTCGGTTGTGACTTTGATTTGGGTAGTGGAACACTCATTTCATTTGATGCATTGCTTTGGAAACTTTACATTTGAAGTTATTCTTTTTTCATTTCTCTACACATAAGGCTGAGAATGTTTTGATTTCTCTCAATGTGTACACATAACGTTTAGATGTAAAATAGTAGACGAAGACAGCTGAGAATATCCACTCATATATAAAGTTTATGCTACATTAGGACTTATGTAGAGGAGATTAATTATGTTTTGTGATACATGGAAGGAAGTGTTTGCCTATAAAGCATAACGGCCATGGTTTGTGTAATCATTATCTTTTGTATTATGTGTATAAAAATACCATATAAAAGTTGAGGATATTATTTTTCTGTTTTGAAGTTATATGGCTATATGAAAGTTTTTTTTTTAAAGTTAATTATTACCACCTAAAGAGTTGTATTTGTCTTTAAAAAATGGTTTTCAAAATTATCATGTCATTTTTGCCAATTGGAAGAGTTTTGTAAGGTGAAAGGTGGCGTTGGATTTTCAATACAAACAATATGTGTCGAATTTTGAGACTTGAAATCTGCTAGAGCCCTAGGTTGGAAAATCTGCTAGTCGAACGGTAATGCATGTGTCCACATAGGTATGTGAAGCTGACGTGTACACATGCATTGCTGTTGGACCAACAGATCTTCCAGCAAGAGGCTCTAGGTGTTATGATCTTGAATTTCGAGGATTCTAACCTAAAATTTAATTTCTTACTATACTCTTTAAAAATTTAAAAGATTCAAATTACTTTTACCATACATTATACTCGTTTATATGCTCTCAAAGAATTACTCTCGATCTAATATAGTGTGCATGTACCCCACTGATTTGATTAAATGGGTCATGTGTACGGTATCATTAAATGGAAGCGCAAAGAATTGGAGAGTTGGTCCTTCGATACTAACCGTTACCAAAAAAAAAAAAAAAAGTCCTACTATACTAACGCTACGGTTGGAGGTGGGTCAAATGTCACATGCACGTAACATCCTCATCAAAGTTTTCTTAAGTGCATATAAAAGTGACTGCACTCATCTAAAGCTAACCTAAAAGGATTCTAACTCTTAAAATGCCAAAAAAACAAGAAAAGTCTTTTGAAAATATTATTTAAAGAATCTCATCTTCCCTAAATACCTGCCCATGCACAATTCTCTTTGAAAACTTTTGGAGATCCTTATATATCAGTTCCTCCGAAATTGGGCCTGTTTGGACACGTGGCAATGTTGATGATGTGTCTCTGCGCAGGTGTGCCAGTATCAATTGATACAAATATTTCAGATCGGATCCTGACCCGGACACCTGTTCCGAATCTAAACCGGAGTCGGTTTAGTCATATTGCAAGTCACCTGTAATAAAATGGATCAGGCGATAAAATGAAGACTAGGGGTTCGGTCTTTGTTTGGGTTCTTATACGTGTTTGAAAGTCAAAGCAGTCAATGGCGTAGTACTTTATCATAAAATCGGCCGATGAACACGACCATAGAGTACGATAGATAATCCTCAAAAGTAATTCAAAAAGGAAATAAAAAAAAAAAAGAAAATTGATTGAGTTCACAGGACCGGCCTATCCTGACCTTATAGTTGTGATCGGAGTATAAAGGCAGGAGGAAGGGGGCGGCTGCTAACAAAATCAATTCAAGGGTTTACCTACGATTGCTATTTAGCCGAAAGTTCGTGAGTCATTTGCTTGATTGAATTTGGTCTCGGGACTGGCTGCTCGGAATCCTGTAGCCGTAATCGGAATATAGAATCGCGAGTTAGGGGCAGCCTCAACCTACTTGCCGGTGGCAGGGTTCTGACGTCAATCGGAGTAAACAAGGGCCTAGGGTGTCACTGTGACTGGAAGCAGTGAGAGAAGTCATAAATTATCCTTCTTGCTACAATTTGGGTGTAGGAGATTGGATAGTGATCATGGATGATCGAGTTATAATCATAATAATCGGTTGCGGTTGAGTGGAGGTTGTTCTCGAGCTCTTTGAACTTGTGCCTTTATAGCCATTCTCTGACGGTTGCTTAACGCCCCACTCTTGCACGATCTTCATGGAGGTTATTCATCTGTAGTTTTTTGTTTGCGAGAGATAATTTCTCGGCCACGATCATAAATGACTAATTTCCTTGCTTGTAGTCGCCCATTTTATAATGGTCAACTTTCTGCTGATGGTGCGTGATCCCTTGAAAATATAAAGACAGTTGTTGTATGTGCTTATGTGGCTTCGGCAGAGTATCTAGCCTACATGTATGCCGACGTGGCTATATAATTGAGTAAGGCCATGTGGATGTCACGTGGCCTTTCCTTATTTGTTGTTCTGTAGAGGGTGTAAACAATATCATAAGCAAGGATTGACTTTTCGGTGCCGCTTGGTGCGCCGCCAGGCGGCCGAAACGATATGGGGGCAAAATTTCGTCGAAATGGCCCGAAACAAGTTTTTAGCGAAAAACATAAATAAGTTATATATATATATATATATATATATATATATATATATATATATATAATTAACATAATTTTATACAAATACAACAATTAGCGAATTGTCGGCGTGCCAGAATTAGCAAAATTCTGGCGAAATGTTGGCGAAATTAGCGAAATTGGCGGTGTGCCGGCGAAAGGCTAGAAAATTGTTTCGGAGTCATTTTTCGTGCCGCTAAGGCACCAAAATACAAAATTTCGGTGGCATGCCGCCGAAACGGCAAACCTTGATCATAAGTTAATAGCCCCTCAACTACTGTGATGGGTCTAAGTGTGAAAATATAGTATTGCACGTATGGTATGGAAAATTATAAAAAAAAGTCACTTTTAATTATAAAAACAGTCCATTATAATTGGTAATTACAAAAAGGATCACTTTTAAGAAATAATTAGATTTCAGGATCACTTTTTAAAAATAATTAAATTTGATGATCACTTTACTTGGGACACAAATGCGTTGTACATGATACGAATGCATCGTACGCAGACACAAATGCGTTTTACCTATAATAAGGTGACAATATGTTATAAAATTTTTTTTGGAAAGTGACCCTGTAGGAAGAATTGGAATGTTGATGTGGTTGCTAAGGAAGAAATCATAACTTACATTCACACACGTACATATATGTTATATAATTGTACATTAACGCATTCAATTGTCGTAGAATCCCAAGTACATGGTAGGCAATTAGATTATCAACCAGAACAATTTATTACCCTTACCTGCTTTCCTTCCTAGCATTGAATTCAACTTTAACCATGGAAACGCGAATCATGTTGGCAATGTTAGAGTTTGTATTAATGTAGATGCAGTCCAATCAATGACCACTACCTACCAAAATGAAAGAAAATGAAGGGATGATGACCAAGTATAAGAAATTCTGACTTGTCCTTTGTACTCGCAATGAAAATAAAATCATTTTTTGAGATAGGGCTATGGATCTCAGTCAAGCTCAAAAGGAAAGACGACGAGTGTATGACTATTTTGGAGAGAGATTTAAAACGCTTAACATCATTGGTTTGCTGGTTAACGCCAGACATTTCAAACACCTTTAAGAGAAAACAATGCAACGAACAAGAACAAAATTAAAAAAAAAATGCTAACAAACAATTTGTGGCTAGAGCGCATGATTCCTTTAGATTTTAATAAAACATCAAAAGAACTCCATGTCTGTTATCATCAAAATAATTCTAACATTGAAATACGTTAAACACTTAAACGTATTAGGATTATAACAGCATCCACGCAACGCCAATATACACCCTTCAAGCCTTGTAATGGCGGCTCGATTTGCTTATGGGCTGAACCTACTGTTCTCTTCATATTTTGAGAGATCAGATACAGAGTTGCCAACATTCATTAGATAAAACAATTCTTTTGAGGATGCCACTCGAAAAGGAGTGGCAAAGTCGGTTCAAAACCCATACTCACCAAATCAAAAAGTGTCTGACAATTGGCCTCGAAACTCAAACATGTCGAATTGTTTGAATTGCTGCTATACACTAGCCTCAGGGTTCCTTTGAAGCTAGAATCAGGCAAGTGTAATAAATGTGTGTATGTATACCCTAAAACAAATGTGCCAAAAAAAATAAAATAATGATAACATAATTATGCCTCGACCATTTAAAAATTCCCATTCATATTTAATAAAAGATGCAAATGCTTATATGCACAAAATTAAATACACCCCACCAACATTTAAATCAAGTCACATTAAGATACCGCACTTCATAATATATGGTTAATCTCATCTGTCCCATATATACGCTGAAGCTCACGAGTTGCTGCTTGAAAGGATTCTGAAAAAAGACCGATGGATTTACTGTGAGAAAATGATAAGAAATTGTCCCAAAGACTTGGAATAAAAAAGGTGGAGTGATGAAATTTTCATGATCATAAATAGAATAAAAGCACCACCTTTCCATATGCGGAATGATTTCTGGTTAATCGGAGATCCAGTCACGGTTTGAATTGCATCAAACAACATATTCTGAGGTGTGCTCCTTAGTTCCTGAACAATCCCATAGATGGTTTTCCCATTCTCGAAAAATATGTGATTATTTGGGTGTTTTGTTTTGCAACCAGCATGACGCTCAAATTCATAAGCATTGAGTGCCTGCAGAGACCATGGTTGACTTGTTAAAACAAGGAGGTTAGTTAAAATACTCACTCAGTTAATCCATTTAAGGCAAATGATACTTCGACGGGCTCACCTTAGAATAGTTACACAACTGACAGCCACAAAGATATCCAGAACCCTTAATAACCCCTCGGAGCTCCTTCTGACATGCATGGTAAATAACCAGATATGTCACTACGTCGTTAAGTCAATCCAAACAATAGACACATTAATTACTTTAGTAATTACCTCCCGTGACCACGATATGTATTTCACTGGAACTCCATCAAGCATACCAGTCGATAGCAAGCTTCTGACATTTGAGGGGAAGCTATTTGGAGTAGCCTTCCTGGAGGTTTTCACCTCTACCTTGTTTTTAGAAGTATCTTCAATTCCAGAGGCAGCAATTTGAGCAGTATTTATAAGTGCATCGGCATTTGTTCCAATCAGCTCTTTCTCATTCAGTGCTTCTGATGTTTGGACAGAAGACTGACTCATAATGTAATCATAGTTGCTTACCAGCCTTCCTGAGGGGTTCGACTCAGGTTCATCATGACAGCCACAAAAAGATATGGTATTACCAGCTCCCTTATCGTAGGCATTTCCCATGGGCATAATATTCTTCTCCATCTTGTTAAAGAAGCTACCCATTGATATGGTGTTCTCATCCGCCTTGCTATAGATGTTCCCCATTGATATGATATTGTCATTTCCTTTGTAGGTGCCACCCATTGATATGATACTGTCATCCATCTTATTAAAGGGGTGACCCATTGAGATGATACCGTCTTCCCCCTTGCTATAAGCAGGACCCATTGATATGATACCTTCTTCCCCCTTGTTATAAGCATGACCCATTGAAATGATATTGTTATCTATCTTGTTATATCCATGACCAATTGATATGCTATTTTCACCCACCCTATTATAATTGTGACCCTTTGGCATGGTATTGTCACTCACCCTGCTGTAGGTTTGTCCCATTGATACGGACATGCCATTGTCACTGTCTGTTACCTGATTGACTTTGACTTTCCTAATTCCACCATAGCTAAGACATGATCCAGAATCTTCTATTGCATGATGAGACATGGATAACCCAACTGAGGAATCGGTTCCATATTGTTCCTCAATCCCCTTTCTTCCCATATTCAAGCTACCTGTACCAAGATGAGAAAGATTCCTGTCACCAAAATTTATAGTCCTTGCTGTCTCTGATCCGAATAAACGGTCAGTAAATTGGCCAGAAACTGCCTGAAAGCTTGAAGCATTTTCCCACGGAGAAATATTAGCATTTGAAATTCCTGAAACCGACTTGTTTGGAGATTCTATAGCTTGCTTCTTGCTAGGAAAAAATTCTGCTTCAGTAGCATCCATGAACCACTGATGAGGACGCTTCGGCTCAATTCGGGAAGAGCCATCATAGGTCATCTCACCATCAGTTAAACATCCCACACCTTTCGCCATCCAAAAGCCCTTGTTCTGGAAAGACTCAGAAAAAAGTCACTTATTAATGCACTCTGAAAGTTGCAATAACTTGAGTAAGATTAATTCAGGTTGTTTTTTTTTCTTTTTTGCTTGGGGGTGAGATATCATTGAAAACAGCATCATATTCCAGTTGTGGATGCCCAGAGAAATAAAAGGAACATAATGAAATAGTACCCGAATCAACAGAAACATAACGAAACTTTGTATATTCATGTTGTACAGATATGCACTGATCTAATTTTAGCTGCCTCAAATAATCTCTAACAGTAATTATCATGGATATTGCAGCAAATGAAATGCTCACCCTGGGACAAAAATCAAAGTTGGAATAAGGGAAGAAACTTAGGATGAAGAAATAAACAAGAATACAGATTAAAACTACAAAAAAGGATATGACTTAAAAAGTGCAGCCCCCATAACAGCTGTTGATACTTCAAACCCAATTACTAAAACAGTCCCAACAAAGTTGATGACTCGGAAAACCCAAAGTTTTTTTTTTAGTGAATAACAAACCTGCTCTCTAGGGACATATACTTTGTAAGGAACCTTACTGCCCTACTTGTTACCTAAAGGGATGAGGATCATAAGGAATATCTGAAGGAAGAAATTTGTTGAACATGATATCTTCACTGAGTTGCCTAGTAATTGAAAGTATGAACAAAGCAAGAGCTAATTAACTGTAAATCGGATGGTGAAAGTGAGTTCTGTCAGTTTGTATCAGATAACCATTACTCTCACCCCCTCTCTCTCTCTCTCAGACATGCAAAAACACACACAAACAAAAAACATACTTCTGTTCCAAAGAAAAAGAACAATTGCAACTTCTCCACATTGCTGCTTTATTGATCAATGCAAACATGAAGAGATCAACAAATTATGTATCTCTGAACAATATTCTAAAAACCTGAACCAGACAGTGTGATCCAACTATTTACACCATCCTCTGGACCCCATTAAGGATAAGTGGGATACCCAAAATTCAAATTATAGAAGAAAACTTCAGTGATACAGAAACCATTTAACCCAGATCAATAAAATATCTGAACCATACAATGGGTTGACAAACATCAAAGGTCAAATACGGTATCAAAGTTGCCCCCAATGTTCACTTACACAATCAGAAATCATTTGTTTGTAAGTAAATATTTATTTTCATTCCAAAAATCAATGAAGAATAAAAAAGGGAACAATTTAACTTTTCTTCGACAAAAGGTAAAACTTAATTGAGTTCTCACATTAAACAAATTTACCATAAAAATAAACTCAGGGTTCGTTTCGAGAGAAAGAGCAAGTAGGATGATGAGAATATGCCTTAAATGAGGAACTTCTATCCAATTTAAGCACTATTAGAAATTCAGATGTGCCTTTTGTGTGGATATTGAATTTTATAACGCCTAATTCTTTCTTAATTTTTTTAAGCAACTATATTCTAACTATACAATCAAAATTTTTTTAACAAAATACTTATTGCATTTAAAAGATACTTTATTTATTTGGATTAGTTTCTTAACATATTGATTTGGTGTAATTATAGTTATTTTTTAGAATTTTAAGCATTTCCTTTAGATTTATTTTTACAATATCATAAGTCTTGTATTATAATTACTGTTATCTAAAAAAATTCGGGCGAAGTTTCAATTAGCGTTTTACTTATTGTTTTATGTCTGAACCTTGCAAACTACTTTAAGGTCCTCCCGTGTGTATGGTCAGGACCTTTTCCATATGCTTAGTATTCAAAATAAGCATATATAAGTGTTTTATAACGGGTATAATTAAGGTGTAAAAAAAGCTGTTTTACCACAATAGAATTCTATTTTTTTCTTCCTCTTAGATTTGTTATATTGAGTTTGAACTCTAAATAGCACAACGAATTTTGAGAATAGCTTACTTAACTTTACATAAAAATTATAGTGGATTTACAGTTTTGCCTTAGAAGTTTGAGTGTTTACTAATATTTTTAACTATAAATTTTCAGTTATTATTCATAATTACTTCCAGGAGATTAATTTTTAATTCAATAAAATGTTTTTATATTACAAGAGAATTTTGAAATCATTATTGTTTAAGAAATTTCTTTCATAGTTCTTAATAAATTTTTTGTAGTTGTTTTAGATGCTATGTAAAGTGTTTCTCGCTTGTTTTAACTCTTCCCATGCATGAATATTGGTTAAAGCCTTATTTCCATGCTTAGGATTTGGAAATAAACATATATAATGTTTTAATATAGGAATAAGTAAAAATAACGAATTTCATTATCCTAGAATTATATTAATTTTATTATAAAATAAAGAAAAGTTGGTTTATTACAATATAATTCTTTTTTCTAATTCATTTAAGATTTGTTCCACTCAAGGTTCGCCATTTTAGTGCCGCTTGGCATTTTGCCAAGCCACCGAAACGGAATTTCAATGGCATGCCTCCGAAATTTCATCGAAACGGAGAAGAAACAGGTTCTGGAGAAATTTAAAATTAGCGAGATACCAGCAAAATGCAACGGCGTGCCAACGAAAAGTTGGCGAAATGCAATGCAACAACCCAAAAATTGGGTGATTTCAATTGAAAATACTCAAATTGTATGAAACTCAGTTTAATTTAGACGAAATTTCATATGTAAGAACTCTATTCCTCCATATTTGGATGAGAATTTAAATATTTATTGCTTAAAATCACTCATTTGCTTGGGATAAACAATTGATTTTACGCAATAAATGCAAAGATTTTTTGTCTAAATAGAAGAGGAATAAAGCTTTTTGTACAAAATTTCATCTAAATTGGATTAAATTTCACACGAGAGCATTGTAAATCAAAATACCAATTTTTTCACTGTTTCGCAGCATTTCACTAGCGTTTCACCGGCACACCGACGAAAACAAGAAGATTGAATTTTCCCACCTGTTTCGTGCCGCTATGGAGGCGAAATCTGAAATTTCGCCAGCCCGGAAACGGCAAACACTAGTTCCATTAAATCGGGGCTCTAAATAGGGTAAGGATTTGATAATTCGAATCCTAAAAACGGTATTTACGGTATGTATATAGATTGTTTATCTATTCTTTTTCCTTTTTCTTTGATAGTAAAGTTAAGGGGAGAAATTGGGCAACCTGCTAGGTTTGCCCCAGTTGGTATGGGGAGAAACTTGGGATGAACCGTAAACTCGGATGTCCTAGGTTCAAACCTCCTCCTGTGTTCTATAACTTAAATGATACATGGGCCTTGTGGGTGGGTTCATGTATCTGGGGTTTGCTCCCCTAGGGTCCAAATGAGGCCCTGCCTAGGATAGGTTCCATGTAACCCAAAAAGAAAAAAAAAAGCAAAAGTTAATATAATTTTTAAAGGACTTGTCCAAAAGTACAATGCCATAGGAGTTGAATGACCAAGATTTTCATACTTCGAATTAGAATGAAATCGACAATGACCACTTATAATTGATTTGTTTTGAATTGTAAATTGAGTGATTCAAAATAATCTTAGTTTGTATGTTTTAAGGTTTAGTTATTGAGGTCATTCTTAAAAAAAGGGTTCTTTTGTTGGGAAAATAACTAAACTATTTAATTGTTATAAAGTACAAGATTCTATATAAAGAAAGATTAACAAAAGGAAAGGAATTTTTTTCCCTAAACAACACTAAAACATGATCAGTGTAGCAAGGTTGAATTAATTAGATCATATGAATTGTACAATTAAATCATAAGTCATATGATCTGGTATATAAGTAGTAATATTCAAATACAATTCGATACTTTAACTGATTTGAGTTGTGCTACTGTCAAATTAAATTAAATTAGTAGGTTCTTACGATGAATTGTAAGATTTTAAGAATAGAGGAGTAAATCCACCATGGGTTGGAACCTTGATCTGCATGGCTGGTACACAAGAATGTGAACCACACTTTTAAACTGTTGGTAACGGCAAGGGCATAAGAGCCTTGCCTCCAAACTTATGAAGTAGCTGCAACTCATACATATGGTCAGAAGACATATTTCCTGTTCTTGTGAGAATAGCATGTGAAGAAAGTATCTCACTGTGTACAGTTGTAAAATTGTTTTCTGACAATATGTATGAGTATCAATTAGAAAAAAAAATCAGATATTATCCTAGAAGAGTATCAATTAGGAAAAAAAAATAGATAAAGATGCCTGTCAAGTTCCAAAAGTGAAAAATAAGAAAAAGATATTATCTTAAAAGAGTACCAATTAGAAAAAAGAAATAGATAAAGATGCCTGGAAGTTCCAAAAGAGAAAAATAAGAATATTAATCTGAAGGTATTAACAAGTTGACAGATATTACTGATAGAACCTACCAGGTTAAAAGCTGATACTGAACCCAAGATCTCATCCGAACATCAGTCAACATCCCAATTAAAAGATTAATACCAGCTAAAACAGTCGCATGATCTTATATTGGCCTACTAAAATTTCAAAATAAGTAAGCCATTAGCACAAGGGACAATGTAATTATTCTCTAGATGCATGTGGTCACATTTTATAAATCAAATGATTCTAGCTCGAAGAAAACAAATAGAGTTATGAAGCAACTTAATTCACAGGGCGAACAATGCAAAACTGCGCATTGCACACGCTATACCCATTCAAAAACCCCACGATATGGGCACAATACAGAAAGCCTCACTGAAACCAGAACATTTCATAACATTTTCGTTTTCATTCAAGAACTCAATGAAACCTAGAACATACCATTTTGACAACTTTCACTCCAAGAAATTTTTTTTGTTTCGACTTCCAACTTAATAAAAGGGGTCAACCCCTTCGAACGCTCACTTAGGATCTGAAGTACAACCGATACCGTTCTCTTACAGACAGGAGTACAATCCAACGGTGCATGCACGGTACAATATACTCAAATCTCGGCCAGCTATGCTTTAGAGTACTCCACTATTGTATCAAGAAACACCTTCAATGGGCTTCAACACAGCTCATGCGATGAACCGAGAAATCAAAAATCTCCACCCGATGTTCACAATACCCGCCTGCGAAAACAAAACCCTATCTCGTGAGTCTACGATTTGGACACATTTTTAATCTGAAATAGTGTTGCAAGGAAGATTTTCGTTGAAGAAGTAAAGGGTCCAAGTGAACCTACAGAGAGTGATTAAAACATTTTCGCTGAATTTCAAGAAGCAAAATGATGCCCTATCTCTAAAACTTCAGAAGTAGAAGAAAATGGCTCGACGATCCGTACCTTTGATGTAAAGGGTAACGTGAACGGACGGTTGGTATTCGATCGAAGAACTTTCCGGCAGAGCATCACCACTAATAATATGGACGGCTTCACGGGAACATTCACCGGATTCTTCCTTCCCTCTCTCTTTCTCGCTTCTCTATCCAGATGTGGACAGCAATTTGGGGCTTTAATACAGGGGAAAGATAAAAAACGGTGCAATGCATGATCGCAGTCCATGATGCCTTATCTATACCGTAGGCGTAGCGAACGGATGGATTAATCTGGACCATTCATAAGGGATTGACCGGAAAGTAGAGGGTCAGAAAATCGAACGGTTAACTTTGCTCGAATAAGGCAACAGCTAAGTATAAGGATTGGGATTACGCGTACGCACTCACATGACATGGAGCTCGCCGCGGTTAATGTTTATTTTTTCAAAATATTTAAAATAAAAGTGAGACGTTTGAAGATATGGAAGAAAAGTAACTCCCGCGCTGTAGTCCACTTTCTTGCGCGCTGATGATTATCCATATTAGTGTTTTGTTGCTGTAGCAGAAGTTTTCCGAGGAGTAAATGGCGAACGCATTTCGTGGAGTTAGAATCCGGTGGTTCAGTGAAACCACCGGCTGGGATGGAGTATGGATGTATAGGACCCTACTGACATGGGCATCCATCCATACGTTTCGGGTTGGTTTTCACTGAATAGCACCAGAAATGCTCCCGTTAATGGCTGCATGTCTAAGTTCTTCACAAAGCTTCTTTAATCGTCAATGAAGCTGTGTGAAGAAAAACTCGGAGCCAGTAAACACGTTTGATAAGATGGTGGGTTAGGGTATTGAGATGGCAGTGGCGTTTAGGGGGTGGTGGTGGTGGGGTGGGATGGAGGTGGATGGGGGTTGGGTGGCGCGGTGGCGGGCTATGACTGCGGGTGTGATGTTGGTAGTGGTCTGCGTAAGTGGTGTTAGTGGTAGTGGGTGATGTCAATTTTTTGATAAACAGGAGAAGAGAAGATTTTGAAAATTTCAACATTTTCTTTTCTTTACCTTTAGAAGCCCGATTTCCGAACAAAACCAAGGGCCCGTTTGATTAGCAAGAGAATCAAGGAAATTGAAAGAAAATAGACTTTTTTTGCATTACTTTAGCGTTTGGAAAATAATCGGGAAACTATGGGCCCCACTGCTTCTCGAAATAAAAAAAGGATGATAATTGTCATATTTTAGGGCGGCAATGGGACTGGGTCAGTGGTGGAACCAGGACTCCAAATCTGAGGGGGTCAAAAAAATTTTCAATTAATACTTTTCATGAAACATAGAAATTTTAGTGAGTTAGGAGGGACAAACCAGAAATTTTAGGGGGGGCAAACATAAATTTCAATTAAAATATAAAGAAAAAAATATATTTTTAATTAAAAAATAAAATTTTAGGTGGGGCAATTGCCCCCCCCCCCCCCGGACTATAATGTGGTTCCGCCACTGGGCGGGGTACTCGTTTAACCTGCCTCGCCCCTAATGGTTAGGGTTTGGTTTCACTAAAATTGGGTTAGGGTTTAGCCCAACTTGCCCCAAACCCGACTGTCATATATAAAGATATTATTTTTAATATTTAAATATTATTTCATATATATATTATATATATAAATACATATTTTTTTAATAATTATATTATTAATGCATATTTTCTATTTTAAAAAAGCATTTTTATGTATTGTACTCACCAACATGGGTAGACCCGTCATGCCCCGCTACCAACTTGATAGGGGGTGGGGTAGGGTAGGGTTGTTATTTGCTAAACTCCTGTAGGGGCGGGTTAGGGTTCATGAAAACCCGTCCCAAACACGTCCCGTTGCCATCCCTAGTCACATTTTCTTTCGTATACCTAAGTCGGATTCCGCATTGTGAGAAACGCAACACCCACAATGGGCTTCAGTGCAGCTTAATTGATGGCCCATACGATATCATGTGGAAAGCAAGGCCCGGCCCAAATTGGGGCATATGATAACTGGGCTTCATTTTGCTGCAAGTAGCGGGCAGGATGGATTCAAAAATGGCTGTAGCTTGGCTACCACCTAGACCACCATGAGCCTGGCTTGGGCTCAGCCTCTTGCAAAGTGTTCTTGGGTTTCTAAGGTAAGGTACTTTTAATGACACAAGAAACAATGAAATTTATGCTTATGAAGGTGCCTTAGACAGGCGTTTCAATGGGGCCGAGGCCGGGTCGTCCCAAGCTACTGATATATGGTAAATAATATGCAATAAAGCCTTATCTCTTGTAATTGTTGAAAGGAAGTACGGTTATTGGAATCATTTCAAATGTGGTCCCTCTACCCACAAAATCCAACTCCGAAGCCTCTTGAATCCGTGATGGACGATAGCTACTGATACCTTCATAACAACAAAGATTAAAGAAACATATTCACATGCATTTTTTTGTTATGATCCTAATTAATGTTAATTAAATATTCAACCAACCAAATCTGCATAAGTCCTGGATCTTTTGGAGTAATACTTAGGCACATAACAAATCTTATTAAAGTGGGCACCACGTCTTGGCTAGGCTAAGAATGAAGTGGATGAAAATGAATTGGTATTATGTATAAGCATGATGCTAAGGTTGCATTTGGGATTGCTTAATTAAGCACTTATTTGAGCTTTTAGCTTATTTAAGTGCTTTTTTAATTTGAAATCCTGTTTGGTAATGAAAAACGGATAATTCCTTATCCATAAGAAGAAGAGAAAGCTTGCCCATAAGGAGAAGCCCCAATTAACAGCTTCTCTTTCCACTTATTTGGTAAGCTCTCGATCAACTTGCAATACTCGATTCGATATTTACGTGGATCTATTGGAATCCCTGTCGATCATTCATTCTATTCATTATCTTTGATTGAAAACGCAATTCCAAGTAACGAGTTTCCGTTGTTATTCCAATTTGGAATCTCAAAATCTCAAGTTTCTTCCAAAATCATAGTTTATGCTCTGATTCCAAAACAGTGCTCTCGTACCCTCGTTCGTGTTGAAGGAGTTCAATGTCCAGTCAGTGGTTTTTCCTTCCTGCGGAAATCCTAGTATCAGAGTGCAGTAGTGCCGAGTCCCTACGGTGCCATTTCAGCCGCCTCGCCCTGCAAATCCTAATATCCCTTTCTTGTCATTTGATGTTGGATCAGCCTCTACGTCGAATTCCTTCTATCTATGGCTGTAATAGTATCGCAATTGATGCTAGCTTTGAGGATGAACCCCTTTACTCGAAGAATTGGGGATTAACACTTGCTCTAACAAATTGTTTCCGTTCTGTGGGGCTTCCAACCAGATAAATCTATCGTGATTTTCTGACTTTTTAAAAAAATAACATGAATCTAGTTTCCATCTGCATCATCTGCCTTCCCCTATCCCGCCTTTACCCAAACCCAATTCTTCCCCTATCGTCGGGGACAGTCAATAGAGATAGCAACATTTTGTTTTACCAAACACTAATCTCTTTCAAATAAGCACTAGCTTATAGCTGTGGATAAGCCCTTCAATCAAAAGTCTTCTTTATAAGTGCTCAACCATTAGTACAAGCAAAGCCAAACGCCACCTAAATCATTGAATATGGATAGATGAGTGAAGTCGTCAAAAGGGAAATGATTACCACCAGGTCACTCTTGATAGAGTAGGCTGCCATGGATTGTTAGTTAAGAAAGCATGGTGGAATATTGGAGGCCATATTTGCTGGAGCCTATGCTAGAAGATCTGTTTGTCAAACGGTGAGCGTGGTATACATGTACACGTCATTATCATTCACAGACACTCAACGTTGGACCAGTAGATCTTCTACCAAGGGGCTCTAGCTAATTCAAGTTGGTGGAATGTTATGATTTACATGTCAGTGCTTAACCAACCAAGTCTCGATGATAAGTCTTGGTCCAGTTAGGCACATAACATTCTTGTCATCGATTACAGTTTGCTTATCTTTTTGAACCCCATGATAATTAAGAGGATAATCTATTTTTCTGCCAAGTTTTTAAAAAAAAGAAAAGAAATTCACAGTTGAAAAGAATTTTTATCAGCCTAGATAAAAATTAATCAACAATCACCCCTTTCTTTTCTTCTCCCTTATGGAAAAAAATAATAAATAAATAGGGAAAAAGAGACTTTTATCAGAAAGGCTAAAGACGAAAGGTAAACAATACTTAAAACAGAGCTCTCAGAGTTTCCTTTACATCTGCATCAAACACGCATGAAGGACAAAATGCAGGCATTACACTGCCATCTTCATGTCTGTTCAACGGACAAAATGCTTTCTTCTCACTTTCTGCCAGCTTCGTGAGGATGATCACCACCACTACACCACCCCATCATTTATATACACGTTAACTCTTCCTTACTAAATCAGTCCAAAAAAAATGGCAATATTTACAGTTCGATCCTTCTCCATCAGTGTTAAGGTAGCACAAAGCAACAGTCTCAAACAGAGTAATTAGCCAGCTCAGATTTTCTGTAACTACTTGCAGTTGAGGTTGTTATTTAGTCAATCTATCAAACACCCCACTTGCTTTCTGTTGAAATAGAATATTCTGGAAAGAGCATGGTTCTAGAAACAGGCCTTCGGCCATCAGCATGATCATCAGGGCTCGCCTCGCCCGCCATTCGAGACCATTTAATTTAAGATAGCAGAAATCGAAGGCAGGGGGCGCTCATTCCGTGCCCTGTCATGTCATTCTTGTTTCAAATTCCGATAGATCAGAACCCGAACGTGGTCAACATGCAGCTTGGTACCCTCGTTGGCAGTAGATCCTCGGCTTGGACGCCGGTCGCGCATGATGCCGACGACAACATGGGTGCTGAGCGGGAGTTGCGGAACCTGGCGGAGGCGCCGGTGGTGGCTGACCACCTCATTTTGCTCTCGTTTGGGACGTCGACAAGTATGGAAAAGAGCGAGCAGACGGGCCTGTGGTCCGAGAACTTGGACTCTCCTCTCTCATACCACATCTGCTTCAGTCCTTCTCCCTTCCACAATATCCGGTCACACCTGCCACCACCCCAGTCAACGTGTCAAAAGAGACCCCGGAAGGAATAAAAAAAAATAAAGAAAACGCTCATGTAGCAGAATTTTTTTTAAGAGCACACTGATGCTTTGAAATATTTTAGTAATTAATTTTGATCACTGACATGTCAGTAAAGATCATAATACTTAATCCGGACGTTTTGAGACTGAATTATGCAGGAATAAATTAAATTATATACATCTGGGAATCTAGGTGGACGGTGATTAAAGAATTCTAAAACAATTAAGACGGTATAATATTAAATACAAGTCTCCTGAAAAGCAAGACTTGAACATCCAATTCAAATTATTCGCCATGTGAATCGATCTTATCAGTTTCCCAAGTTTCAACAATAATTTTGGGTCCTGCAAAGTCGGTAGGCATCTCTCTTTCTTGTTATTAATTTTAATTAGAACATGATTAATTGCATTCGCGAAAGCAAGGTGCATGAAATATGAAACCTCGAAAGTTTATTGAAAATGGCCTTGTTCGTGAGAAATTTGAGACTCCATGCTTCAATTATTACAGTAATAGTAACTGTAAGCAAAGACGATCGAATGGCATGTTAACAAGGTGAAAGGATGAAAGATATATTATATACCAAGCAGGAGTGCGTCGTTTTCCTTTGGACGTCGAGGTTTGGGCAACGTAGTCGTCAGAGTTGGCAAGGTATTTGTAAGTAGGAGCAAATGCTATCCTTCCTTCTTCCCATCCATCAAACACTCCACCTGCTTGCTGCTCTATCCGAAGCTGCGCCAATCCCGCATATTCAAATTAGGAATAACTTTTACAACATAAAAGTGATCAAGACAACACAAATTAGGATTTACGATTACTATATTCAAATTACCTGATCTTTCTCCAAAAGAGCTTGCCAGTCATTCTTCTTCAGTAGATCACATGTGTCCTCATCGCACAGGGACGTGAGGCGGTAATTCAGATCCCCAAGCCAAATAATCTTACTGTATCAAGAACAAAGAAAAAACATGTTAAGGAATAAACATCAAGGGGGTTCAGTACTGGAGAAGCAGGAAAGGAAAGGAAAGAAAGAAACTTACTCATGATCTAATATGTTCTTGGGAGCTAATAGTTGACCCGCTTGATTGAACCTTGTTTTCTTAAGTATTTCTATTACGTCGGAGTTTCTACGGACTTCATCCCCTTCTTTTTCGCCGGAGGCCAAGTGGGTGCAGACAAAGCAGAAAGTGGTCTGGTACAGAGTCATGCTGATTGATATGGATCCCTGCAAATCGTCCATAAAAATTGAGATAACAGTTTTTGGGAAAAAAAAATTTTTTTTTTTTGAATTATTTTCTA
This sequence comes from Buxus sempervirens, assembly GCA_947561395.2. NCBI lineage: Eukaryota > Viridiplantae > Streptophyta > Magnoliopsida > Buxales > Buxaceae > Buxus > Buxus sempervirens. The sequence goes on along the minus strand of OX387183.1, from coordinate 56,660,468 downwards.
AGTAGAGTTTATATTCAACTGAATCCACGGTGATAGTTATCGAACCTTATTTCCTAAGTAGCCCATGATTCCTCTTCCGACGCAAGAGACCTTCAGATTGCTAATATGGTGATTAAGATCGGCACGGATCCACGCACACAAGAAGAGTCCCACCATCTGCTTGCATGCGGCCAAGCAATAACGATTTTGTGATTGACGGCTACACCTTCTCGAATTGCGCTCTGGATCCTCGTTCCCAAGCTCGTCACCTAGACAAACCGGATCGGAGAGTTTGGCTTTCTGGTTCATTTGGTCTTCACGTTGATCATCGCCGGTGGCATCATGGTAGTTACGGCACGGTTCTTGGTCCTTTTCCGAGCTTCCGTTCAAAGCTTGGCGAATAAGAGAGAGCCATTTGGCAGCAGGTTCGTTGTCTTCCGCACCCAGTACATTCCCGGCATTCAGGGGGACTATTTCCTGAAACCTGAATCATGCAGGGATAAGAATCAATTTCCCGTTCCTATTTCGAATTCCAAAAGTACCCAAGACTCAGTTTTCAAATTTAAAGACTCTAGGAGAGGGTATAAGTGCAAATATCGAGAGCTATGTGGTCACTTCAGAAAACAAAGGAAATCAGCTGGGGTCCCACATCAATAAATATCACTGCAGTTTGTCCTTGTTCTAATAATAAAAAGTTGAGTAAATCTTGTGCTGGGACAGTTTTTCCAAATTTCAAGGAATTTTCATTTTACTCCAAAAGAAGGGAAAAATGGTTGGATTTCAATGGAAAAGAGGGAGAAAATCATTTGCATGTGGTTGTTGAGAAGGCAATTCTCATTAATGGGAAGCTTCCCCACTGTTGTAATTTCTGCGTGGCTGAATAGACGTACATAAAAGGACACAAGAGCCTGACGAGAAGTTTTTTTTTTTGGTAACCTGACGAGAAGTTAATAGAATGAAGTTGGGATGAATAAATTATAATTACCCAAGAACGTAAATGTCAGCAGGATCAGACGTGCTTAGCCAATCCTTCATGTTCAAGCCCTCGTGCGGTGATTTCCCTCCGACGTTCCAAGTTCCCACCAACATCCTGAACCCATAAAAAAATCACTCTATCAAACTACTTTTTGAAAACAATTATCGATAGAAACGCAAAACTAAAACGAAAGACTCACCTGAGATTTTGAGTTTTGGCGTCCGGTGACGTCTCCGGTTCGGATCTCGGCCGCTTCAGACGGTTACCTGAAAAGTCTTCTGGCTCTGGAACTACAGCATATCGGTCCCTGTCTGAACAGCTTCTCCTTCTCTCGCTCGTACCAGTCATGGCTACAACAGAAAAACAAATAGAAATTGGAAACCAAAATAGGTACGATATGGAAACGATTCTACAACATATCGGAAACACGATACGAAAGCTAGATAGCTCAATTCACGGTCCTCACCTCTCACCGCATAGTCGGAATGGAATTCGTCAGCTCCGCTCTGTATATTCAGCCATTTTTTGACCAAAGCTTTTGGCCAAGAAGTCTGCAACAAATCTCTCTCTTTTAAACTCTCTGTTTGAGAGATAAATACAACAAGAACAGTTCTGAATCGGGTTGAGTCACTCACCTTGTAACCTTTCCCGCCTTCGGTCCTCATTGCTCCCAATCAAAACGAAACGCCGATCGGAGATTATCTGGAAGAAAAAGGACCCAAGTGTTCAAACGGATTTGTTAACAAAAGCTTCCGATTTTAAAACTGATGCCAGAAGTTAACAGAAAACTGATTCGAATATTAAAGTAGTCTCGTCGCTGTTTCGTATATGGATTGCTACAAAAAATCGTGGTTTAAGGGCTTAAACTAACTCCAAATTGGGTTTAATAAATTTCAATGACGATTAAAAAGGATCCACCTGAGGCAGAAACAGAGACAGCTAAAAAGTAGAAAATAGCTTACTCGAACTAAAATACATCAGTTAAATTTCTTGCTTTTCAGTCCAGAATATCTTTACAATCATGGGGTTTTTTTCCCTTAGGGGAGAGAAAACGGAGGAGGATACAAGGTTATGGAAAGAAGAACTTATGAGATTTCCGGAAAGAGAAATGGACAGAATCAAATTGAAAACTCTGAAGAAAGGAGTAGAAGGCGGATATTGATTTAGGCGGGAGACGACGTTTCCGAGATCCGAATTCGGAGAAAAAGATCAAGGGACATCGAGATCGCAGAAGTTTGGATGAGACTTCAAATCCCATAGAAAAGATATCAAAGAAACTGGGTTTCCAAGTTCGTGTTTAAGCGACAAAATCTTGAGACCTTGAAGGGTATTTATAGATATTTGAATCGCGGGATAGATCAGGGAACCAGAAAAAAGATATGTTCAGAAAAGAGACAAGTCTTAATTGTCGATTGCTTGTTGAGAACAACAAACCGGCAAGATTAGGATATATACCAAACAAGAGAGCAGCTTCTCTGGTCTGTATTAGACCAACATTGCTTAGTTCGGATATCACAAAAAGGTAATGCAAGATATCAACCGAAAGGAACAAAACATCCAGTGCTAATAGACCTAACGAAATGAAAATGGAAATGAATCCGGTCAAAAAGATGTCATTTTAATCTCTGCAAAAGCCCAAGAACAGCGGGAAAAGGCACCCATCAGGCCAAATTAAGGAGAGAGGGAACAGAAAAAACACTTACGGAGTTGAACAAACTCAGGCAAGCGGTACGTGTTATGTGAGATTCCGTAGTGGAAACAAAAGCTCTCTGTAGCCTGTATTGCAAGGAAAGAGTTTTTTCCTAACAACCGTTCTATCGTCCTTTCCTTTCCTATTCCTTGGGCGTGAGAGCCTCATACAGAAACAGTATCTCTCTATCTGCTCGATTTACAGCTTCTCTAATGGTGGAGAGGATCGAGACCTGGGGTGCCTCGCAAAGGAAAAAAGGAGCTATTTCTTCTCCTTAATTTTATGGAGAAGCTTCCTGTTCAGGTTCTTTATTTGCTCCCACTCGCAGACTCCCTGATTAAATAGCGGAGAGTAGAGGGAGGAGCCGCTCACGTAGGGCAGTACCACCTGTCAGGGCCGAGGGTAATTAGGTCATTTCACGCCTAACCTTAGCATTTTCCTTTGAATCCCTTATCCGTCCAACCGGAGACATGAAAGCCCCCGTGAATGTGTACGTGTTGCGATGTGGTTGGTCCAGAAGCAACGCCAATGCGCAGATTAGATCGTGAGGGGTTGTGGACCTTGTGGTCCATCTCATGCGAGGCGATCAACGTTTAATATTTTAATCGGATAGTCAAATCAGTCCGTAGTGCTACTGCTGTACTGCACCATCCTCTAGTCATTAGGCAAAATTAAAGAAGCAACAGAGGGGTATTGTCTTAAGTCTTAACCCGATTACATGAAACAGATCAAAAGCCTCGCCGGTTCTAATGATGAGAGTCATTCACCAAGTCTGAAAGATGCAAGCCTTTCTAAGCTTGCTTTGAGAAAAGTAATTTTTTTCCTCCAATGAATATTGAATACCATTACTGCTGGGAGTTAAAAAGGGGGAAATTGGAGTGAGCGATGTTTTTTTCAAAATAATTCAGATTCAGTCTACCAATTCTTGATAATTAGCTTTTAGTAATACTTTTTTAATATAATTGAGAATTGGTGTTGATTAAGAGTTTTTTTCTAAAAATACTCTCAAAAGACTTTGAAAACCTTTTCACTCATTTTGTTACAAGTGAAGTTTGCAAGTCTTTTCGAGGGAATTTTGGAAAGAAATTTTTACTGAACAATAAAATAATACTGATTCTCAATTATATCTTAAAAGTCTCATTAAAAACCAATTACCAAGAATTGGCCAACTAAATATGAAATATTTTGAAAAAACATCGCTAAAAACCAATTTTCCCATTAAAAAAGCCCCCATGTTTCTTAGTCTTATTTTTCATGAAGCGTTATATTCAAGATAGACTTGTATAACAGTATCTGTCTATCTTTCTTATCAAAAAAAAAAAAAAAACTACACTTCAAGTGATCGATATGGATTTTGGTAGGTTGCCGGCATTCCCATGCTAGTCCGAATTAAGTCTAATGACCAAACATGATAATGGCATAGTAGCTTTCAACCCCAGTAGGTTGGTCTGGTGGTCAATACTTAGGGCCTACACTACTTAGGATACTGCCGGTAAACATACAATTACCGCCGATAATACTTTTACCAGTGGTAAGGACTCCCGCCCCAAAATATGCTGACGGTAAAGGTTATAGCAGCGGTAATTTTCTTACAGCCGCTATTTCTACGTCATTATCGGCGGTAATTCTCCGCCGGTAAAAAAATTATTAAAAAAAAAACGACTTGTAGACTTTTAGTGGCAGTAATTACCACTGCTAAAAAAGACATGGCGGTAATTACTACCGCTAAAAAAGACATCTAAAAACTATATTAAAAAAATTTGCTGGCGTCGTTCTGTAGCAAAGATATTTAGAGAGAGAGAGAGAGAGAGAGAGAGAGAGAGAGAGAGAGAGAGAGAGAGAGAGAGAGAAAGAGAGAGAAAGAAAGAAAGAGAGATAGAGAGAGAGAGATAGAGATAGAGATAGAAAGAAAAAGAGAGTGTGAGACCTTGGAGGCTATCCTCTTTAAGACAAATAAAATATGAGGGAAGAAATCTGTAGAGAGAGAAAGACCAACATATTAGTGAGAGAGTAAAGTTTCAAAAAAGAAAAGTAGATATAGATGATGGGGTAAAAAGAAATGCATACCTTTAGTTAGATTGCAAGAAGAAAGAGACAAGTTGAAAAAGAAGAGGTTCGGTTCGTATATATAGAGGAGACTTTTACCGGAGGTAGCTTACTTGAAAATTGGCGCTTTAACCTTTAGCGGCGGTAGCTTACCGCCCTAAAAGTTAAGCTAAAATTCAACCAATTCATCACGCGGGAGAATTCCCGCATTCATTTTCACCGGCGGCAAGCTACTGCCCCTAAAATTCAAGCCAAAATTCATTTCATTAGGGTCGCGGGAAAATTCCCGCTTTTGCTTTTACCGGCGGTAAGCTATTGTTAGCACCTGATTTTTGCACCCCAAAAAATGCAGAAAATATAAATTTTAATTAAAAAGTCAAACCCTGAGGGGGGCCAAAATTTGAATTTTTGATCCAAAGAAAATTGCCCATCAAACTTCCTCTCATTGAAAAGAGCATATTGACACAATTCAAACGCAATTGAGTTTTCTGGAATCGAAGTCTGGATGAGGAAGTTATGAGTTGGTCAAACTTTTGGGGAAGCAAAAGTTAACTTTTTGCTTAACCCCAATTCAACTACCCAATTTGATCCCATTGGATAGAGCCTTCCGAGATAATTCCAAAGACATTAAATTTGCTGAAATCAGACATCGGACGGAAAAGTTATGGGCAGTTGAAGTTTCAAGAAAACTGCCCATGTGGCAAAATAGCAGCAGAAAAAGTAGAATAAATGAATAAAATAAATAAAATAATTGTTTATAGAAAATATCTTAATTTTTAATAATATTTTAATTAAAAAATCTCGTTTTATAATAAAATAATCAAAGAAAATCGCATGAAAATCTTTCAAAAAATCAAATTTAATAAAAGTTTTGAAATCCGGCATTTAAAAAACGTGCTCGCCTGTGTTTGAAGTACGGGTAAGGCATGCCTATAATTCAAATACGGGCAAGCCTTCTAGAAGCGGGACACGCGTCCCGTACGGCGACAGCTGGCGGATTTGTGAAATTTTAAAATGTGTTTATTTCGCTTGTAATTGAAGTACGGGCAAGGCATGCCCGTAATTGAATTACGGGCAAGGCATGCCCGCACTTCAAATACCGACATGAAATTTTTTCTATAAATAGGGGGCCAGCCCCCCCCCCCCCATTTCAACAAGCTGGCCCCCTTGATGGTCCCCCCTCTCCTTCTCCGCCTTCTGCTCGTCCAACACTCTGCCAAAGACCCTCTGCCCTTTTCAACCCAAATTTTATTCCCAAAATACCCTTAGGCTCCACCCATTCTTGTCACCTTCCATCCCTTTTAATCTTGAAGGCAAGGAGGCTCTTTTCAAGCCAATTTTGGGAAATCCAAGGGAGTGCGAAAGCGCTGCCAAAATCACCCGGAGAACTTCTACACCTCAGAACAAGGTAATAGGAGTACGGTAAGATTTCCATTAGCTTTGTATTTAATATACTTTGTTATCAGAGTTTTCAGAGTAAGTTATATTTTGGTTACTTTTAAAGCCAATTGTGTTTCTGACTAATTAGTTTATTTGGTGCATACAAATGGGGCTCCCCGGGAGGGGAGTTCCCCCATACAAAATCATGGGAGGAGAGAGAATTCACATCAAGGAAAGGGTCTAATTAAACATTTCTGAACTAACCCTTTTATGTTGATTTACTCATTCTATTTAAAAGAGGGTTTTGTCCCCTTCGAGATCTACTGTACCCCATAATCCTTCCCCTCTTTCCATTCTTGATTTCCCACACGTGCATGTTCGTGAATGGCTTAAACGAGGAAATGAAAAGACAAAATCTTTTATCTCTGCGGAACATAAAAAGGGGCATTTGAACTAAAAGCAGGAAGTTTGAGCCGCCCGAAGGTGCTGGAAAATACCAACAGAGGTTAGCAAACGGCAAAAAGAAGCAGACAAACCAATTCCCGCCGGTATCGCGGTGTTTTTTGGAAATTCGGGCGAAAACTGTATTTTTTGTACGGTCTAGGCATGCCCGTATTTACTATACGAGTAGGCCTGAACCGTAGTACATTTATGGGCTAAGCCTGCCCGCATAGTAAATATGGGCATATTAAGAAATAACTTAAAAATCATCTTTTTTGTATCCGGTTGGACCAAATCCAATCCATTTTTGTAAGACTTGACCCATTGGGCTTTTTGGACTTTTCCAAGCCCATTTTGAGACTGTGGGCTTAAGTGGGCCCACCAAGGCTTCGTGGGCCCTCCAATGGGGACCGCATTCCCGTCCGGCTCAACCAAGGCCCGTTTTGATAAATGGGCTAAAGGCCACATGATTAAATTGCCAGTGGGCCAAATCCAAGCCCATTGGGTCTTAAAAACTTTAACTCACTAATTTTGTAAATATTTAATCAACCTTTAAATCAAATAGCCAAATTCAATCAGGGTTACCCAATAACCTGAATTGGGCCTGGGGTTTGACTTAAGCCCAACATGGATTCCACTGGGCCTTCCAACAGGGAACATACCAGACCCACTTCATTAACAGATAAAAAGATAAAATCAAATAAAAAGGGGACCCGCACCCTCAATGGTCCCCACCAGACCAAATAAGTCTGCATGCTAGCCTAGGAATTGGGTGAGAATTAAATTGACTTAGAACCAGGGAGACCCATGGGACCCGTCAACCGACGGGGCGGGCTAGGGTGTCTTCGGACTTCCCTAGATGTAACCAAGAACTTGCTCAGATCTCTAAAAAGCCGCATACCAGAATAATTAGGCCTGGATAGGTGCCCCTTTTGTGTCTGCCTGCACCTCTCAGGCAGTGGCGACTCCAAACAGTCCCGAGGCACGCATCATTTCGCATGCGCTTCGCGTGCAATCCGAAATCGAGTGCGCACAGCTACTGCCCCTAAAAGTCGAATAATATTTGAAAATCGCGCTTTTAATTTTAGCGACGGTAGCTAACCACCCCTAAAAGTCAACTTCTCTTTCTTAAACTTTTTCCCTTCTAGTAGTACTTGGTTTTTTTTTTTTAAATGAAGAAGAGATAGGTAAAAGTTTCACTTTTTTTACCATAAACAAATTTTTTTTAGGGCGGTAATGGGTTTACGGCCCCTGAAAGTCCCTTTTAGGAGCAGTAATGGGCTTACCGCCGCTAAAAGTCATTTTCTTCTTTAAAGAAATGGTCTTTTAGGGGTGGTAAGCTTGTTACTGCCCCTAAAAGTCCTTCTCGGTTTTTAATAAATGGCTTTTAGGGGCAGTAAAGATCTTACCGCCCCTAAAAGTCATTTTCATTTTTTTAAGAAATTGTCTTTTAGGGGCGGTAAGGACGTTACCGCCGCTGAAAGTCTCCTTTTAGGGGTGATAATATGTTACTGCCACTACAAGTATTATTACCGACGGCTTGTTACCGCTGAAAACAAGTTTTTATTTGGCGGGAGGTTCCCGCGCAACGTTTTACCGGCGGTAAGATGCCTATCGCTGGTAAATACTGATATAGCGACGGTACTTATCGCCGCTAAAGGCTATTTCGCGCTCAAAAAACTCGTGCCATATTTTTCGTGCGGAAAAAATGATATATTAATTTTCAGGGGTGGAAATTGTAATTACCGCCGGTAATAGTGCTTTTAGCGGCGGAATTTGCTTACCGCCGCTAAAAGCCCATCACTAATTCCCCTCGTTTTTGTAGTGCTAGAGATATGCTCCCTATAAGGTCTCATGTTTGAACTTTCTTAGGCACTATCTCTTAAGACCACCTATATAAAATCTATAGGCCTTAGATTTATCCGGGCCATGTGGGTTACAGAATCTTGCATGGGGCCTTAGGGATTAGTTGATTGAGCGTAAACGGACTCGGATACCCTAAGTTCTAAAAAAAGCTTTCTATACTTATGTTGATAAACAATAGGAATAGGTTTATTGTTGAGGGCATCCACCATGAAGAGAAAGCAAGGGAGAGAAGGATAAAACTAATATATTAAGTTGCAGAATTAAGTTTATTTGACATCGAATTGTTGTGTTGGAGTTGCTCCTCATTCTGTTGGTAGGGATGACAATTGTGACATAATTCACTGTCGCATAATACCATGAATGGCAGGTAGGGGCGAGTTACCCGGACAACCCGCCGGTTGCCATCTAGTGTCATCAAGCGGCTATAATGCGTGGGTCCACCACCGGTTTTCCTCCGTTATGTTGCAAATGATTGGATTGATGGGATTGGATAATACAGTGAAAAGGGATGCTTGGCGGCTTCACCATATTCGTGTATCTTTGAATGAGCGGCGTCGGTTGACGACTTGACGGGAGGAGCAGAGCGAGGCTTGTTTCGGTTTCAACTTTCAACCGACACAGCGATCACCTATCGTTGCTTTGGAGTTCCTTGGGAGTCTAATCTGCATTCGATGTTGACCTGCTTTTGTTGGGATATCTGCAGCCCTCAGATTTCGAAATGGGAGATCGGGGTTTTTTTTGCAGCTGTCTTAAAAATAATTCAGATTCAGTCGTCCATTTCTTTATAATTGACGGTAAATGATTTTTTTCAAATAATTAAGAACAAATATCATGTTATTGTCCCCTTCAACTTTTATTTTTTAATTAAAAAAATATTTTTTTCTATATGTTTTAATTGAAATTTATGTTTTGCCCCCTCTGAAATTTCTGGTTTGCCCCTCCTAACTCATTGAAATTTTTATATTTCATGAGAAGTGTTAATTGAATTTTTTTTTTGCCCCCTCAGATTTGGAGTCCTGATTCCGCCACTGGCAACATCTAACTCAAACAACATAAAATGTTGCAGGACAAAGCAACAAAGAAACAAACAAAGCCACGTGAGGTATCTGAAGGTTAGGACTTTTTTCTTTCTAATATTGAAAAAGCTATAACCGTAAAATGCTCTAAATGGTATCATCTCTTTCAAAGAGCATAGATGAGTGCAAGAAGTCCCTGGTCATGAATCATGGGTCCATAACAACCAAACCTTTGGCTTCAGGTGGATACATCTATCTTTTTGGTGGTTTTTAGAATTTCAACGCGCCAGCCAATAATTTCCCACTCAGCAACGTACTTATTTTGAAATATATACAATTTCATTTAACTAGTGATGATGATTAGTTGTAGACATATATATATGATAATTAACTTAACAAAAAGGAGAAAAGCTAGACTCAGAGCCAAAGGTCACTGAGGATCTACGAAGGTACCACAATCTGCAACGTGAAATTATGAACTCTTGTTTCCACGACTTATATACTACCCTACCTACCACACAAAGTAATCAAACCCTAGCATAGAAACAAAAATAAAAAGCAACTTTGAGTTAGGTGGACCACCGTAACCGCAAAAAGAAAAGTCTGAATAGCATCCACTACCAACCACGCACCTGGCTCTTTCTCGTTGCATCCTACATCGCCAACTTTATCTAACATTAAAGGGATGAGATCATTGCAATTTGATAAATCTGCTGTTGGATTTACTGTTTTTTCAAGTAGATCATATTTAAAATATTTACAATAAAATAAAATAATACTAACGATTAGATGTTGTACGTGACATCAATTAGATCCGACGATAGCTCCAATGCAGCATAAAATTACAGGTGATTTAATCCCGACGTTAACGGCTAAAAGCCCTTCTGCTTGTCTCTCTCTTTGCTTTTTTATATCTTATGCAAATTAATGAAATGCAACTACTTTTATTGCATGACGTCATGACGAGCAGAAGGTGTGTAAATGAAATCTGCTGGAGTCCTTGGCTGGAAGATCTACTGATCCAACGGTGAAATACATGTCCACATAAGTGCATGGAGCTTACGTGTACACACCCTCCACCGTTGAACCAGCAGATTTTCCAACGTGAGGGACCAGTTGATATCGTGTCGAAGGTGGGGGCTAAAGATAAGCGGAAAACAGGTTTTCCTAAAGATGATGTACGTGTAATTAATTTGGAGCTTTTTCTCTCTTTTGACCTGGCGATTGAAACCACATCATTCCAAGAAAAAAATGACCAGATCTCTCTTTCATAACCCAACAAGTGGTGTTGTGATTGTTCTTCTTATTAATATAATACAAAGCTCTTGAGTAAGCCAAATCCGCAGTTTAATTAATTTGCACGAAATCTAACACGCGCCATAACCTCGCCGTAAATGGTATCTGGTTAAGATTAGTACGAAAAAGTACATTATCTTATGGCTACCAAAAAAAAAAAGTACATTATCTTAAGCAAAAGATCCATTGTACCCAATTCCCCCCATTAAACTATTAAGATTGTATTAGCTAAGATTAGGGTGAAGTGTCCTTTAAACCTTGCCTCCGTAAGACAAACAAAAACTACTGTCCCTCAAAAAATATATTATAATGAATCAAAATTTGCTTGATCTTTATGGTAATGACCACTGACCATTACTACTCAGACTTTATTGCCATAATCCCCTCCATTAGAGTGCATGTGGACCTCTTTCATTGCTCAACAAGATACTAAAAATCTCGCCTACTTTCAAATAAAACCTACCCCAATACTTAATTCATGACTGGATTAAATTAAATCGCCGGACTCCGTCGATAAACAATTCTCCGGTCGACAGATACCTTTTGGGAGGTATGGGGGGTTACATCACCCCTATGAGAAATTTTAAATATGTGGGCTACCATTCAAGGTGTTACTTAATTATGATTTCCGGCGTCTTAATCGCCGTTGCGATGAAGGATTAGACAAAATGCTAAGCAATTCTTCTTAGTTTAGCCAAAAGCACCACCTTTAGATATATATTATGACCATATCTTAAACCTTTATCTCATGACATAATTCACTAGCACCTGGATTAGTCTTCTAATGACACGGCTTGAATGGTGACTCAATTATTTTCCTGCAAAACCTTTTTGACGCGCGCATTACTCAGTATTATATTGCAGATCTAGAAGACTAATTCCCTTGAAAGGAGGCAAAGCTCATCAGTGCCGGTCCAATAGATTTTGATTTGTGATCTTGAGAATCTTGTGTATTTTGGCTAAGCTTCAGAGGTCTGGGTGGATTAGTCTTTTATATTTCTTTTGCATGCTTCTCATCGCCAAGAGACACCATTAATGATCCATATCTGGCTAAAATTGACCGTAACTATTTAAATAAGTTTGCTTCTTAGAAGGGGTCACATATCATACAATGAGGATAAAAAAAAAAAAAAAACTGAACAGATCAAGACTAGATAGATAGATTATCCTCTTAGTTTGCTTAAACAACAAATGGAAGAATATTGGAGCAGCCTTAAATTAAGGATTGTCTGAAATTGAGCGACATGATATCCATGAGATTTTGTTAAAGCCGTACCCTATAAGAAAGTGTAAATTAAGGAACAAACTTTCATGAACTACTCATGGACGTTTGTCAAACTAAGAGGAAGAATCTAATAACACAAAGGGAACGAAGAAAGCAAAAGGGTATGTAATGAAAGGCTATTAAGGTGTAGACTGCAAAAGCAATTGGTAGAGAAGCTACAGCATGGACATGATAAAAAGTAAGTCGTGAATGCCGACGGGAAGAAGAAAGTGTCCTCTTTCGTATTAAACAAAGGTTTTAGATCATTTACGGACGGGCATGTAAAAGGTGCTTGTCTATAGCCTATAGGTAATTGCCATGTCAACAATTAACTACAATAAATGAATGACAACGTGGCAAGTGATTGCTGATGTGACAATCAACTATAGGCTACGGACAAGCGCCTTTTATGGGCTCGTTCGTAGATGATTTAGATCTTGAAACAAATACTTATGAAACCAACAAAGCATAAATTAAGAAACTAAATAAAATGAAAATAAAATGAACAATCTAGTTACATCTATGTTTAGAAGGACAAATTAAGAAATTGAATTGGAATGTTTAAGAAATCTTGATAACTCAAAAAAGATAAGCTACCATTGTTAATTGTCAACAAGAATTGGGATTCTCCCAGAATAAAATGCTTAACTTTACTTTAAACCAATTAAAACATACCATGTAATTAAACTCATGTCATTAATGCAATACTAGCAACTAACATGATCAAATTTGAAATTGAGTATTACAATAATGTGAAATTTTAGATAATATTGTAGGTTTTGATTGGAGTCAAATTAAATGACAACGATACTAAAAGAAAGATGAAATTGTTTGCCTCAGGATTTGTACTACAGACCCTGCAGCTTGTGTGAGATGCTACCACAAACTCTATTTCTACATTTTTTGCATTCAAAAAACAAAGGCTAAGTTGCAATGGTCATTATACACCCTCACGCATGAATGTGTGGGGCCCTCCGAAAAGTGAATGGTGGGCCAAGTAAATGTGTGGGGGTGTATACAGCATGGGCTATAGAAGATGCAAGTTGACTAGGGCTGCGTTTGGTAATGCTTTTGCTTTTTTGCTTCTAAAAGCAAGAAAGCAAAAAAGCAATTTTATGCTTTTCGAAAGATCTTTTCTTGAAGCAAATGCGTTTGGTAAACTTTTGCTTTGCTTCTAAGAAGCAAAAAAGCATGTTTGGTAATTGCAGTAACATAGAAATTGCTTTTTGTTTCCATAAAAGTATTGTACACAATTTATGTATTGTACTTAGAAATATACTCAAAAATATAAGTCCAATATTATAAAAGATTCATAAAATAGTCATTTAATTACGTTCAAATAACTAAACAAGTATCTAATATCACCATTGTGCTAATCCATATGCACTAGCTAGTCTACGTGGAATTGAGTCTCTTAATTCTGACATCTCTCGTCGAGATCTAGCCGTCACATCAATCTCTATGGGTTGTTCTGAACTTGAACCTGCTAGCTCATCTTCGACCACCATTTCCTCATCTTCAAATTCTGTGAATAAATTATCTTCATGTGCTTGCATTTTGATAAAATTATGCAATGCACAACAAGCAATAACTAGAGCTGGCAACAGGTCGGGTTGGGTCGGGTCATAATCGGGTTGGACTAAATTAAGGCGGGTTGGAAAACCCCCAACCCAAACCCAACCCGCCAATAAACGGGTTCAACCCGCCAACCCGTTTATTATTATTATTTTTTTATTTTTCAAAAAATATTATTAAAATAGGGTTAGGGGGTTAATTGGATCGGGTTGTGCCGGGTTCTGGTCGGGTTTTGGGGTTAATCAGGTCGAAACATGATACTTTTGCCATCTTCTTTTTTATTGGGTTACCCGTCAGGTTGGCGGGTCATAATCGGGTTGACCCGATTACTGGCTGGTTGAAGTTTCCCCAACCCAATTAATAAACGGGTCAACCCAACCCGTTTATAATCGGGTTGATCCGTCAGGTCGGGTGGCATTTTACCGGCTCTAGCAATAACAATACGTTGTTGCTTCTTAAGTGAGTATGGAGGCATCATCTTTAATATAGGAATAAAGCAATAGAGTATCGAGGGGTTTTGAAAGTAATAAAGCAATTTTGTAAAAAAATTGAGAAGCAACGTTTTGTTGCTTCCGGTGAAAAGCAATAAAATTGATTCTTTGCTTTTAGTAAATTGCTTCTGGTGTACGTTACCAAACGGTACTTTTGTTTTTAAAAGCAATTTTTTGCTTTCAAAAGCAAAAAAATACTTTCAAAAAGCGTTACCAAACGCAGCCTAGGTTGGCTTACTTTTGCCATCTTGTAAATTGGGCCAAGTTATGGAGTTAATCCAACAGGGGAGTCCATGAGTTACAAAGCCTGTAAGCTTTGCGCGTCGCACTTGAAGTTGGCATGGCCCGGCCCGAATGGAGCCTAAGCTTCTCACTTATTTTAGGTTAATGCTTGCTCCCAGCTCATTCTTGTTTATTTGATTTGAAATTGCTCAAAGCCTTTTTACCGTCATGGCAGTACAGGTTGGTGACTCCAGTTTAGGAAGGATCAGTTTGATTCGTTATCAACTGTGCAATCCATCATTCTACCCACACAAATAGCTGCAATCGAACTTCCACAAAAATAAAATCGAAATTTTCTTTGATCTAGCCCATACAATCACAGAAATCCTAAAGCCCAAGACTTATTCAGCCTTTTTGACGGTCCTGGGCGAACATTTCATGGCGTCTCTATCAAGATAACACCTCCCTAATACACAGGTCATAAGAAGAATGAAACCAAATTAATTAGACAATATGATCTACAAAACGTCATATCTATCAATAAAGCATTATCCTTATCATATGGTAGTTTCTATGCTTGAGATTTGGGATTACATATTGTATGTCTTAAAATGAAATGTTGGTAACTTTACAACGACATGGTTTTCGAAGGTGTTGTGAATCGTGCAACGTAAATAAAAAAATATAGAAGATGAACAACAACAACAAGACCAAGAATTTAAGTGGTTCGACAATATGCCCACGTCCATTATGTATGGAAAAAATTCCACTAAAAATCAATTAGGGTTACGATATGATATATCCCTAAAACATGTATTTTTAGAATCCCAAAAATACCCATGTACTGTACCACCCACAAGGCCCTTGACGTCCCTCCCCTTTGGACCCAAAATATAAGGACCAAATAGGCAAGCACCAATCTTGCAAAAGTGAAGAAGACAGGACTGTAGATGAATTGAATCCATAACGACCGTTTCCAACAATAAGATATATGTGTAGACACTAAAAATTTTGTGTCATCAAGTCAAAAAGTTGATCAAGTCAAATAATTGACTTTGGCAAATGAGATCAAATCCAAGGCCATGGCTTAACCAAACAAATAAGCCCGGTTAAACAAATTGATGGCTCGACCCGCTTATGAAATACTGGTCAAGACAAGCATCATACAAATCCAACCCATTAACTTTAAATAGGCCCCACAAAGCAAAATACGGGTTATATTTGTTACTAAAACAAAATAAATGTCTTTTGCTAATAAAGTTGTGATGATCCAAAAAAGGAAAGTCACAACCCCACAAATGGCAGAAGTAATTTAAAATGCCAAAATCAAAGCAAATTAATCTCTTAGTATGGCATGCTCCATTAAATTCAAATTGATGCCAAATGATATGCACCCTCATAAGGAAATTCTCAATCAAAAGAGATCCTCATATTAAGGCAAGTTCTCAAAACCTTTGCCTATAAATAGAAGACTTCAATGAGAAGAAGACAGACTTTTCAAGCTCTAGAAGACTTGCCTAAAGCTTGAGAAAACTTTGCAGAAATCAAAAGGCGAATTCAAGCTATAGAAGTTTTGTCTAAAGCTTGGAGAAACTCTGCAGAAATTCAAAGGCTTGAAGAAATTCATTCAAGTGTACATCAAATTCATATTGTTTTCTCTTTCTCTTACCCATACTTCGAGAAAAGAGAAGACAAATCAAAACCACAAAAAAGAAGATCATTCTACAACTACATTTGGTTCGAGATCAAGTCCTACAGCCCCCCCGAATCGAAGATCAAAAGTTTGGTTCGAGATCAAGCTCTTTCAGCCCTCGAATTGGATATTGAAGTTTGTTTCGAGATCAAGCTCTTTCAGCCCTCAAATTGAATATTGAAGTTTGTTCAAGATCAAGCTCGTGTAGCCCTTGGATCAAGGACTCATTCAGGAGATCAAATCAGAAGAGAATCACAAAAATTGTAACCCATTTCTTTTTTTCAAATACAAATTGTTATTTGTTACATTTTTCTTGTCTCTTGTTTTAGACACGAAAATTTGTGTTAACAATATGATTGCCTTACCATGCAATTAAACCCTACTTGAACCTGCAACCTATAGTAATTTCCAGTTTCTGCCTTCCCCAAAATCTAGTAATAGTTGGAAACGAAGATCCTGTCTCTTCATATCTCCCAAATCAAATTGTCCAAAATTTAAGTGGATAGTCTTACCAGTGCAGTTTGGTCTACAACCGGTGAATATACAAACAATTCATTTTACGACATTCCCTTCGTGTCGTCCACGACAACCCACCAAGCGAATTGATTGAGATTTAATCCGGAAAGGCCTGCTGCTGTTGGTTGCATAGTCCGTGACGGTAATGGCCGATTTTAATTTAACTGGACTGATCTTCGAAGCCTTTTGAGCATACAAAAAACACCATTGCCCAATCGATGAACTCTATTTTTGGGTTCGAAGCCTTTTGGGCATACAACAAACACCATTGCCCAATCGACGAACTCTATTTTTGGGTACGTGACTTTTTGTCAATGTTATCTGAACATCTTGATTGAGACTGATTCAATCTTTTAAATACATGATAATGGCGTCCCACGGCAATTACTGAGCACCCCTCTGTGTGAAAGCAAGACTGCTCCTAAAGATGAACTTGCAAGGCTCCATGCCATTCAACGCAGAACAAATGCCTTGCATGGGTTACTGACGAGTGTTTCGCTCTCTTTACATGCTTTTTTGTATCTTGACTACTGCAGCAGTTTGTTTACATCAAGAAAACTCTCTTATTCTGTTCCTCCAAGGGTAAAAAATAAAACATAAAAAGGGCAATGAAGCAGATGAAGATGAAGAAGAAGAATAAGAATTTACTTTTAAAAAGGTTTATCTTATGCGGCTGTAATGGAGAATCGTATCACTCCGGCAACCTAAACTGTTAATAACGGGGATCTAAACCGGCACAAACACGGTTTGGTTAATTTAAGATTCCCTTCACACGCAAGATTTGCGTCGTGAGCATCGAAATAACTGTTTGTGTCGGTTACCATTCTTTATCCTATTTAATTATCTGTTATTTTCCATTATCATAAAGTCGCTTATCAAACTTGGACATGTAACATCTCATAAATTAAACATTCCAAAATGATTCACTGTACAAAAAGAGAGTATGTACCCTTAAACATAAATATATCAACAAACATACAAAAACACAAAAAAAAAAAAAAAACTCATGAGAATCCAAGGCTGATCGAATTTTTTTTTTCCTGAGTATACGTACGAAGCAGATTAAATGAAGCAATCGACCATTGGAGCTCTCTTCTGTCCCAAGTAAAGTTCTAAGTCATTCTCAAATGGGGATAAATTCAAATCCAGGCACAAGACCCTCCTACTGTTAGACCTCTTCACAACCGGCACTTGCACCTGACGGGATGGCGGAGGAAGAAGATCCAAGCTTTCACCCGTGGCTTTCCTGTGTCGCCTCATGTGTCCTCCCAAAGCCTGCCCGATCGCAAACTCTAGCCCACAAATCGAGCACTCGTGCGTCTTAGGCTTAACCGGCGAGTTTGGCAACTGGGTCTGCTGACACGAGTCTCCTCCCATGAATCTCGGCTTCTTATGACTCGCTCGGTGGCCGCCCAACGCCTGAAACGAAGGGAATTGCCTGTTACAGGTCTTGCACTCGAAGACACGACTCGTTACCGAGTCAGCCTGATCTCCTCCTCCTCGAGAGAGCAACATCAAACAGTTCGCCATGGTTGTCAAGCTCTCAATCTCTTCTCTCCCTCTCTTCATGGCTAGCTAATATAACAAGAGGTACAGACGATGAAGGTGGTGGTAGTTAGTTTCTGGTTCAGTTTCTTTGTCTGTTAGGTTTAGGTTTGCGAAACGAGACTTGAGATCGAAAGAAAGAATCAAAGAAAGCCACTAAACGAGACTACGAGTGAGTGAGAAGTATGGGAGTTTTCGATACCCATTTATAGATTTTCTTAAGCTGGCAAGTATGACTCGTTCTGTTGACCTGTTTAAAAGACGGAAAGATCCTCTTTTTCTTGGAAGTTAAGGAAATTCCACCACATGGGCTTTTATGTAATTTTAAATCTTAATGCCGTTAGTTAAGCGAGTATCCAGAAGAAGTTGTCATGTCAAAAGAAGAACACGTAAGCGTGACCGCGTAGCTGAGCGACGAACGTGTACGGGGGGGAAGCTAAGCTGAGTCAAGTCCCCACCAAAACTTAAAAGGGAAACGGGCCTCCAAATGAGTCAAGTTTTCCAGAAGATCGTAGCCTTTGGATTGTTGGACCGGGAGCGAGAAGCCGGATATGGTAAGATAAGACTTGGCGCAGGCGTGGAACACACGGTCTTATGTTGTTTTAAATTAGCAAAACGCTGAGCATACGCGGCCACGCTGGTTGAGTGGAACCTTCGCCATTTCACACTTTATTTATGGGTTTGGATCGAGTGTGCCATAGGAATAATATTAACCCTGTGCACCCGACCGCGATGATATCGCATGACTTGGAAAAATCTGGAATGAAATCTTATGCAATGCTTTGCTTTATTCTGGTTGTGAGATGCTACCATGTGAAGAATCTTACGGTCAATGTTTTTTTGTGGTTGTAAATATTTTATATGGGACCCACTTGAAAAAGTACTGGTCATGAGATGCTACCACCGCAGCAGGCACCAATGTAGTAAATTAAAGCAGTGCATGAGAGTTCAACTTGAAAATTTTTAACCTAGTTATCCAGAATGACATTGTCTACTCTTCACACTACCAACCATTGATGCAATTTAAGTGAGTTTGTCATGTGTAGCATCTCATAATTAGGGTTTTTTTCATAAATAAAAATCAACAATTTTAAATTCATGTGGCAGGATCTCAATCAAACTACTTGGTATAACTAAAAAGCAGCAGACAATTTGATGCCGATTATCCTATAGATTTATCTTTAAAACCGTATTATTTTTGTATTCGTAGTTGCACACTCACTCAATGATTCCCTTCTATACCCGCATGCATCACTTTATATCCTCTAATCCATTCCCTCTTACATTTTAGTTTGCCACCAACCAAAATATATATTATGGCATGTTTTCATAAGTCCTAACAAAATGTTTATTCAAAGCATGTTACATGACATATTTTAATTCACCGAAAACAACATCACGAAGAAAACGAGATAGAGAATTCCATCTCCAATTCAAGGATCAAAACTAGCCTCTTGGTCCAAAATGAGTGGGACCATAACAAATTGCCTGTGCAGTCAGTCATCCACCGTGTGCTCCAGGCATTTATATCACAACCGGAATAACGTGTTATTAATGGTTACGTCGGCGTCTGCCCCTTGTAACATTGCGCGATATGTGCGCCGCAGGAGACTCAACAGTCTCGGATGACATGTGAACTTCCTTTGTGTTAGTGTGAAAGTTGGAAACAACAACTGGGTTGGTGTGAGTAGTTAGAAATTTACGAAGTTTCTTGTGTCTCTCCGCAGCTACTTGTCATGAAGTTTCTTGGAGGGTGTCATTCTCTATGTGTGTGCGTGTGCACACACGTCTTATATCATCATTCTAATACAAAACTCCTTTGACATGACTCATTAAAGTCTAAAACAACGTGTACTTTATTTTTATTTTTTTTTGGTGGAGAAAGGGGTATTATCATTCTCTATAAGTGTGCGCCCATTACATATAGTAGTGACTTTATTATTATCAAATTCCTAACTTTCTCATGACTAATTAATTCTACAAAAAAAAGTTACTGAACATGGAGGACTAGTTTCATATATGAGTTGGCGAGCCCTTTTTGAATCATAGATGAAAACCACATGAAACATACATGGAGAGCATTGACTTAGGCAGACTCTAAGGTTTAGAGCTTATATAAAGAGAAATAGGGCCAAATGGGTCCTACTACGTACCCATCTCACTTTAAAATTAAATTTATTTTTCTGATGATGAAAAACAAAAGCTTAAAACCTTGGAGAACAAGAAGAACTCATGAAGAAGTTGTGAAGGCAAAGAGAATTTATGGAGAAGAAGTTGCAGAGAAGAAAGAGAAATCATGAAAAAGAAGCTAGTCCTTATAATTCTTTGCAGCTGACTCTTTATCTTAAATTTATTATCTTTGTTGAAGAGAAATAGTAAGGCTTGGGTTAGCATTCATTTTGGGAACTCAATTGAGTTCCACCGCTTAGAATGAGTTCTTGTCACAAAAACAGGTACTTAGTTGCAATTTGGCAATGAGTTTTCCAGCCAATGAGTTTTTAAGATGCGTTAATGAGAGAGGAATCACTCCTAAACCCGTTTTCGGATTTTGATAACTCATTTCGCAAAAATATGCTGGCATAGTTGTAATACCTAAAATCTTTGAAGGATATACACGAAATTTGTTTTAAAAAATTAACTTCTTTAAATGACAAGGTTAGACTTATTATTCATCTTAAATGACTGTTCATGTCTGAAGCTTGTAAAATCAAACCAAGGTGTTATTTTATTAGATTGCGAGTAGAATGCGACTGACTACTCACCTGCTTAATTAGTCAACCAGACTAGTGGTTCTAGTGGCAATAGTTGGTGTTGCTGCTGCTGACTTCAATAACTAGCAATAACTAGCAAAGTGTCTAAATGTGCTGCTGCTGACTTCAATAACTAGCAAGCTTATTAATTCTATGGTAGACATAAGAATGGCCTGCCCACTGGCTATCTCTCATTGAAATACAAGGTTCCATTGCCATAAATTAATTTGACCCAATCCTTCAAACTTGTTTCAGTTTTACATTGTTCATATATCCCTTAATTTCAAGATCCATGAGAAATTTCTTCAAAGATAAGGTGATCCAACCTTGTGCTTTCATGTCTAAATCTATGTTATTTTATTTTATTTTTAAATCTTTTTTCAAAGATATATAGAGCAAGATGGAGACTAGATTTTCGTTGATGACCCCACTTTACTATAAACTAGTTTATGTTAATGTCGATTTTTCTCCGTCTCTATTTTCAAGTAATATGATGATGATGATCTATCCATCGACGTAAATGATGAGTTACTAATATATATTTAGTAGCAGACTAGCAATATTTATAAAAAGATAAAGTCAATTTAGAATTATAACATCCCATATCTTACATCAGAAATGGATGAATACCTTGTAGATTATATGATTCACGAGTTGCACCCTTCTATCGCCCATAGGTTTTAGGACAGAAGAGGGAGGCCGCCTTGCCCCTTCAGTCGTTCCAAAAATGGTATTGGAGCTAGATATGGGTCAAATACTCCGTCTGTGGCTGGTGTTGGTCCTAACGTTTAATCGTAAGTCGATCGTAACAGTAACATCCCAGATTCCACATCAAAATCTCGCGTCTTTCCTTTATATAAAAATATAGATGAAAGAGGACCATTAATACAAGTCTTAAAATTGATTAATAGTGACCACTTGGCCCCTTCTAGATGTTCTTGAATTATGACGACGTAACTATAGAAAGACCTGCCCACATCCTCAAGACTCAATAACGTATTTTGTTTGTTCCTTTTTCTCTTTAAGAAAAAATATATATCAATCTTTTGATTGCCGACTTAGATGATGGAATATATATCAGCGTGCGAAGTGGAATACTATGACAAAGAAAAGCATGGAATTGTTAAGAGGCAGGGAGAGTACAAAAATCCTCATCTTTCTTGAAAGATGAGTCACATCTACATCGATTCAGCGTGTTTGAAACTCCTGTATAACGAGATATACTAATTCTTACGTGCCCCACTGCCTTTAAAACAAATTTTAATGAATAACGTACATGGCGTTGATCGCAGCTGTTGACGCATGACCCGGATAGAAATCAATGAAATCGTCAGCAATGTTTTATTACATGAGATGCTGTCATGTAAAGCATCTCACGATTATGTTTTTTTTTATTTTTTAAATATGTCAGGTGGAGCCCACTTGGAAAAATTACTGACCATGGGATGCTTCACATGACAGTATCTCACGGCCATGGCAATCTGCAATACGGTAAAGCATTGCATGTCATTTCATTTGCACCTAATATCTCGTGCACCCATACACCATCACATTGTGATTGGTGCATTTAACGTAAAAAAAAAATTCTTTTCTCTTTCTTGAAATGCCTTTTTCAAATGTAAATACACCAATCACAATAAATGGTGCACGAAATATTGGGTGCAGATGATATGCGTCCCTTTTAAACTTCCATCTCATTATATAAATATTAAGAACTTTCCCTAAAAATTTTAGGGTAAAAATGTTCAAACATTCACTTGTGCACTTCTTACTTTTATTACAAAAAATAATTTGACACACTTGTACTTTTGTCAATCAAAATTCTTTAAGAAAAGAAAAAAAAAAATCTTCTGGTTCATGTCAATCCTTGATGAGCTGCTTTGAAGTGATCTTAATCTGAACTGTCTCAATTAATAGAAGCAGTTTTCCAAGCTTACTTTGTCAATTTCCTTGCGTCAACCCAGTTACGTGGAGCTATATAGTTTGGCTGTATATTGACAGGCGTGGCTGGGAAGACAACTTCAACATCAGTAGGTAACGTTGGTGGACCATTGGCATTGTTGGATTAGTTACGGTGCTGCTTTTAGTGGAAAACAAATCCATTTGTTGACTTAAACTAGCCTTCACGTGGGATCCATTCAGTTAAAAGTCTAACTCGAGGAGACTTATAAGTTGTCACAGGACCAGTAGCAGGTAGTAAATATCTTCATCACTAGAGATCTCTTCTTGGAATATGGCTGCTAATACCTAGTTATGACATGCCAATTCACACCCAAAGTCTCCTTTGATTAATCATTTCGGGCCTAGAGTTGTTATCCTATAATTCAAGCTTAGGCATATAGGCAAGAGTAGCAAATATTGTTTCGTCCAACAATGGTCGGTCTACCCCTTGCAAATAACTCTGTAGGGTGGGTTGGGACCCGAGGTGTGCTCCCTCCAAGGTCTCGGGTTCAAAACCTCTCAAGGTGCTATCAATTCTTTGGAGCTACCCAGAGAGGACTTTGGCCTGGTAATTTCTTGGTTTGTATGGGACAAAGGGACTGCACAAGCCCTTGAGGATTAGTTGTGGTGCGCGCAAACTGGTCCAGATACCCCAAGTTACTACAAAGAAGGGGCGAATTGGGCCAGGTTTCAATAAATAGCATACTTGGGCATGGCTCAAGGTTTTAGGCTGTGGTCCAGCAAGATTTTACTAATATTGGGCTCAGCGCTACCCTCATTAGGCACGTTCTGGCGTACCTGACGACTCCAAGAGGGAAGGGATGAGGCAGACCTAATCATGAATTTGTAAGTTACTTAAGAAAAGGATATGATCCAATTGGTCTGAATCCCTAAAAACTCACCATAAGGCCAAGTACCGTACATTTAATAACCCAAGATACCCAGATGGGGACTATGAATGATGTTTATACATACCCAGAGAGAAACTTACAGATGATGTCTGAGATTCTCAGATTCAATACCACCCTTTTGGCAGAAAATCTATTATCCACAAGCATAGATGCAGGCAAAGACGGAGACAATGCAGCCTTGATTGATTCATCCACCTCAATAACTCAAGCAAGAAATGCTCAAACCACATTATCGTTTAACATGCTTCATAACAGTATGGGTACTCGATAGCAACAACAGTGTTGTAATAAGATTGGCCATAGTATCAGTAAATAGCTGCGACGAGTCCACCACATAACGTCTATGCTCCTTATCTTTCAAGAAAGTAATAATGGCTTCATTCATCCAGCATCAGCACTTCTTCCCTATAGCCATCAAGCTTTCTCATGTTTTTCAGATCCATCGCGTGTACAATACTGCACATTCACACCTAACCTTCGTCAATTACATAAAATGAGGGTCAGCAATTATTAATGGGACGCGCCAACAGCATGCCACACTCCTGCTTTTCCAACAAAACATAGTGAATTTTTTTATCATCTATCACTCTAATCGTCATATTGATACAGCATAGACACTTCTGCAGTCCGTAATTAAGATGAGCATAAGAATTTACTGATTCATATACGTTTCCTTGGTATTATCAAAAACATTTTGTAACCAAGCCTGTTTCACCACTGCAGTTAAGTTTCCCTGTATTAAGGAACTAGACTAAGTTCTATAAATAAAACAGGGGAAAACTTTGATGACCTATGTACTATATTGATCTTTGATTTCCCTTCTCTTTTGCAACTACTACTATAAATCTCATCAGCTCAAATCAATTTAAGGCTAGAACTCATTGTTCCTTTGCTACATTTGAAGTCAATTTATGTACGAGGATGGCAGCTTTTTAGTCCATAATATGTGCTTGCAGAAATAGTTAATGCAACTTGCTATTCTACTATAAACAGTTAAACTCTCCAAACTATATAATCAACACAGATCAAGAAATTTGTCATTAATGTGACAAAGTTTTAATGACCCATTCAAAATCAGTCAGCAAAATTTAATTCTACTCACTGGCTATTATAATTGTGACAGAAAAAATCTGTTACATGTAGGAAGCACAAAAAGGTTATCATGTTATGGGAGCTTAGCTTACACGTTGCTGAATAGGCTAGCAAATAGTCAAAACCAACAAGCATAAGTTACAGATGGCCAAATATTCTTATCCGCCGATCTATTCAATGCTGGAATCCGACCTGCTATTAATGTGGGTATTTCCGTCTCCAGAGTAGGATCCGCAGCTCAAATCAAAGCCATGAAACAAGTAGCTGGCAAATCAAAATTGGAACCGGCTCAATTCGCAGAGTTAGAAGCCTTTGCACAATTCGCGAGAAAGTTAATTCCACGTATATGCATAAACAAACAATATCCAGTACTCAAGAGTATCATCTGAACCACTTCATATGATATGACTATGGCCTGACAGAACTTCAATCATCCCTCTTCTCTTAGATATTAACTTCTTATGTGGGAGATTCTCTAGTTAGTCTTGCATGCTCTTCCCGCTTTTGACAAGGGGAATACAAGATTAAGAACTCTAAAAATTATAAAGTACACAATTTGGTACATCAAGGAATATGCTGGATTATTGGAATGTTTTTTATTTACCTGTGTTAAATTGAAATCCGGGCATGAAATGAGGTTGTTTTATGCCACCAAACCTCTTATATGTGAATGGATGATTCATCAGATATGTACTTTCTTTTCCATTTAGTTAACATCAACATGTTGATTTACATTGCACTTCGAAGTAAGCAACATGGATATGGCACTTGTCCATGACAATAGGTTTAAATTTCCTTTGAGAAATAAGCTTTCTTTGCTGCATAGAGGAATGACATAGCCAATCCAAACCTACCTTACTGGAAAACTTTAGATAGGGTATACAGACTACTTTCTCAACCCCTAAGCCACATTATCAAAGGACAACTAACATTTAACACATGCTGTGTAAGCCAATGAACTTACAAATGTTTTTTCAAAGTGTTTTAAAAAACAGTTCTTGCCTAAGCTACTGTTTTGTGCGGCATAAAATGTTTTGATGAGAAAAAAAGGGAACATACGGAAAATGTGGAATAGCACATGGAAATTCAGAGACTTGCCACCTCAGTTGCCATATGTGAGAGTTGGGTTAGACCCCATGATTCTTACTCTGGTTTATCTTATCAGTCTATCTATTCTCTTTTAAGTGTATAGTCCTGCTCCTATGGGTGGAAAGGATAGCCCCACTGAACATATGATACCAAACTTTGTCTCACCAATGTCAAAATACTAGTTAAGAAATTGTTGCCTCGATAAATAAGGAAATGTAAAGCATTTTGAGATTGGAGCATGTCTTGAATATTTGGTTTTGTGGAATTATGTAAATAACCTTGTGAACAAGAGAACTCATAACTTTACAAAGTTACAGTTTAGTTATCAAGGACAATTATCCACTGACCGCCATGATATAGTAATGAAAATTTTGCAAACTCTACGACCACACTAAGCCCTTGAGTACATAGCTCTCGAGTGATCAATATTTTCCCCTTCTATTATCATTTTTTATCTTTCTTGTACTCTGATAACAAGATGATGCAATCTAAAAAAGATCTTACATGTCGAGCAAACTAATCAGATATAATAAAGAAAAGGGGGTAGGAGTTTGAGTTTCTTACACGGTGCAAAGAAAAAGCATTAAATCTGAATCTGCCACTTTAAAACTCCCACTCCCATCCACCTGTTTCAGTGCTCAGCTTCAGAGGTTTGTACTTTGAAGCAGACGGAAGAAAGGACACCATGGAAGCATTGTTAACCTAGTTAATGACATCAGAAATATTTGATTGTTGTAGATATTCTAAAAGAGCAAGGAAATAATACCCTCAGTCTTCCACGTCATTCTTCTGATTTAGGGTTCCGAATTTCTGTTTAAAAGAGTCCTGCTTCTGTAGCCACATCATGTGCCCCTGCAAGACCATTGAAAGAGAGAAAGAGAGTCGAACCAAATCCACACCCAAACCAAAAAAGAAAGAAACTGAAGCACGGATCGCTGACACTAATTTATAGAATAAATTATCAGAGAGGAGATATGTTACGATCGGTGTAAAATAAAAACAAGGACGATCACAAAAATAAGGGTTTAAGAAAAGATTAACGAATTGGGAAGTGGTAATGGGGGAGAAGATGCATGAATTCACCTGAAGGGCAGCAGCCCATGCAACAAGGAAAGACGCCAACCAAAACTTCTTCTCCCTGAGGAGTCTTTTCGCATCCATCGGTCAATCACCCAAA
Organism: Buxus sempervirens; assembly: GCA_947561395.2. NCBI lineage: Eukaryota > Viridiplantae > Streptophyta > Magnoliopsida > Buxales > Buxaceae > Buxus > Buxus sempervirens. The sequence goes on along the minus strand of OX387183.1, from coordinate 56,633,512 downwards.
GCCCTAATCCGAGCAGCTTGTTCCGGCTATTGAACAGGGCACAGTTCGGGACTGGTTTTCGTTCCGCCTCTTGAATATTTTGTCAGACTTGCCTTTTCGCCTTGTTGGGCATATCGTAGTGTTGTTATGCTAGCGGGGTACGTAGATCAAAATTTTAGGAAGTGCAAGGCATAAGGGTTTGTTAAAGGATTTCTTTTAAAGAGAAAAAGGAAAAAGACAAAATTATCTCTTTAAGTATGTAAGACAATATGGTATTAGAAGGTAGGTTATTTTTTAGGAAAATAATAATAAATTAGATTAGCATGCCATAGATTTGCTTTTATGACCCAAGTAGTAACTATTCTGTAAAGCATTTCATCTTATGCCACTCAGTGGAACCAGCAAGAAACACACAGATAGATGCCCATGTCAGTAGGGGGCCCCACACATCCATACTTCATCCCAGCTGGTGGTTTCACCAGGTTTTGGCTGTAGAAGAAATGCGTTCCATGGAAAGGGTTACCTCAATTCGGTTAGTAACCCTGAATTCGGTTAAGCCAAATATTGTAAGCTAGGTTCGATTGGCCGATTCTTGTCATTTACCCCTTCTACTTGTTTCATCATCTTTGATTTTGTTCTGGCACACGCTCATTGAGACACAAAAGGAGACCCAACAATTATGATTCAACACTGACACAACTTTCATTGACATAGACGATGACTGCAACAACCACGATGCCTAATTCTAACCAGTTCTAGTGCCTTGCAGATCAAGCATGCACTATAGTCAAGCTTCAGGTTCTGTACAAGTAGTTTTTGGCTTTGAACCCAAAAACCACAACCCATTTTGATCAAGCGTAGTTTCAAATGGAAACTAAATTTCAAATGGGGCTGATCGTCGTAACAGGTACTCATCCTCCAGCACAAATGATGGTTCCTTCAAGAACAAAGAGATAGAGCTAAAAATCTATAAAAGAGTCAAAAAAAAAAAAACTTTTTTTTGTTCAGTCAAAACAACAAACAACGATGAACAAGCTTCATATTTTGTGAAGCAATGCAATGTGCATTCCCCTTGTACTCCCAGCCATCACATGGCAACTACATGTTAGATGCCATGATGGCATTACTTATGCTGGCCTGTATCAATCGTTTGTGCAGGGAAAAAAACCTATACGTAAAGAATATCTAAAACCAAAGTTCCGAAATGCAGATCAATCAGTCAGCTGACTGATCCATCATGAGCCATGACCACTCCCAGCAGGCAGTATATAAGGCAGCTTCAAGTTGCTATAATGGTGTGGTTTCAAGGTGGTAAGCTGCCTGATAAGTAAAGAGATAGCTTATCTCTCAGTAGCGAGGCATTCCAGTCCACGGATCCACAGAGATGCTGTTGGTAGCCAGAATCATGATGGTGAGACAATGGCATCTCATCCTGCACTTCATCCTCCAGATCAATGACAATGTTGTGAAGCAAACAGCAAACAAGAATAATTCTCGGCAATTTATGCTTGTCGGGCCTCCACATTGCCCCTTGAATTATTCTCCACATCTCCTTCAACCTTGCCAAGGCCCTCTGCGCCACCATCCTAGTTGCAAAATGCCGCTTATTGAACTCGGCCTTGGACTCTGACAGGTTTTTTCCATGATAAGGGGTGATAAGCCATGGCAACAGGGGGAATCCCACGTCCCCAACTATGTATTCCCTTATCTCTGATCCTTTAGAAAGCTCTATCTTCTTTCCATTTAACCTCTTGCCTTTCTCACATATCTTGAAGAAACCTGAGCTCCGCAGCACCATGGAGTCATTCATGCTTCCTGGCCATCCTGTAACTATATCCCTGAACCTCATCTCAGGGTCAACAATTGCCTGCAAGACCATGCTGTGGTTCTTCTTGTGATCACACCAGACACCATTTGAGGGATCCATTGTAGGCAAACACATCATAATATGGGTGGTGTCAATAGCACCACAACAGTTTGGGAGGCCTCGGATTCTCTCAAACTTGGACTTTATCTCTGTCATCTCAGCTTCTGTGGCAGGCCATTGGAGGTGGTGGAGCCCTCTCTCTTCCATGGCCTCCACAAAGCGCCAGGTCACTTGGGAAACAGTTGAGTGATTCATCCCAAACAAATCTCCAATGTTCAATAATGACTCCCCTGAGCTTAGCCTTCTTAGAGCCACAGCCACTTGATCATTCACAGACAAAGGTTTGCCATTAGCGCCAGATAAATTTGCAGGCTTAGCCATCAGGTCTTCCTTCACAAGTGAACAGATGTAATTGAAGGTCTTTCTTGAAATCTTGAAGACAGATTCAAACTTATCCAAACCCTTTGATAGTGATAAGGGCCCTACAGAGAAGCAAAATTAAAAATAATCACTCATGGATGTGAATCCACAGATACTATTGTCCAATGTCATTCTTTCCAAGGTCTCACGAAAAAGTCTAGTGCTGCATGCCAATCTAATCTGTATTGTCTAATTTCATCATAATTGACAAGAAAAAAATCTAGGGAAACAATGAAATATGAGCTTCAAATGATGTTCTGGATGAGCAACTGGCATGAAGTCTTACATAAGATAAAACTATCATGATAGAGAAACTTAAAATCGAATAGAGCATAAACTGTCATTTGGAATGATGAAAGAGTTTAGAATCTGCAAAAGCTTCTATTCAGAAGAGTGCTTCCATTATTCAGACCTTTGTGCCTTTTGCATGAGTGCCATTGTCAAACAACTAGTAGAGAATAAAGTGGAAAAAGCCAAAGTAAATGTTAGGATAAGACATAGAAGGTGAACAACGCTGGAGGATGATAAATCATTAAACGAGTTGCACAGTATCGTATAGTTAGCTTGACTACCTTTTAAAGATATATCACAATTTTTTTTACCTGCTAACTATGTACATAGAAACAATCTGTAAAATTTGAAAAGCATTTTCGACTGAAACTTCTCAATTTACATATAATTTGACAAACTGAGCTGATCATTAACTGGATTGAGAATCAAATTTTCTTACATGAATAAAACAGGATATGACTGAAATTTTCTTTACTGCTGACACAAAGAATATTTTTTTATGGTTAAAGGACAGAGAATTAGAATCACAGTTTGAGCAACAAAAACACATTACATAGCACTCGCCTTAAAGTTAGCTTCTATGGTATTCAAAATTGGGGACAAATGGCAATTAAATATTGTATTGGATGCTTCCACTTGTGTGAACTAAGAAGTGCCCTTCATCAGCATCTTCCAAGGAAACCAGTCTATGGAGTTCAGTATGGATTGTTCCTCTGAATTCCTGGATCCAAAATTTTTTCCTAGAACCTTCTCTTTGGCTTCCTCAACATGTTAATTTTCAAGTACTTAAATGTGAGCATTGCCTCATCGCAAGTTTATGCATCAAAAGAAGAAAGATACATTAATAATTAAAAGGTAACAAAAAAGTGAACTTTGCATGCAATTCAAATTAGTTCTTTCTTCTTTTATTTCACTAATCACAATTATTTCTGCCATGTCACATAAACACAAATTTATATTCAGTGAACTGATCAGCATGCTCATTTCCAATGGCTATCACTACCAGATCAACCACAATAGTGTATCATGCAATTCACTAAAACATCAATGCACTCCAACAGGCAGTTTACTTCAGAACATTCAACAACAAAAATGTAATTTAATGATCTATTTTAATCATCTTTCCAGTATTTTTCAATTTTTGTTTGCCAAAATAAATTAATGATATTTCCTCCTGTTTAAGTTTGCCATTGTTTTAACTTAAAAGAATTTTTCATAAATGACAAGTCTGACCTTGTCATATAAAAGAGTCTTTAAAACAAAGTTTAAGTTTATGCTTCAGAATTTACAGATATTACAAGTATGCCACCGCACTTTTGCAAAACTTGTTCTGAAAATCCAGAAACGGGTATCGGGGTGATTTGTATTGTATTATTTAAAACTCATTTGGGGAGAACTCATTCCCCAAATGGAACCAAACACCCATTTAACCCCTCAAACTCATTCTAAGCCTTGGAATGATTTCACAAAATGAACGCCAAATGACGCCTTAGTTGTATCCTTCTAATCAATTTTTTCATGTTGAATTGCCATTTTCAGTGTAAAAATTATCTTCCAAAGTTGGCATGTGAGATAATCAACATAGGATAATTGTCCCACCATGCTGGGTAGGTCTAGTTAAGGGAGAAGAGTTACCATCATCCATAAACAAGATGATCGTCTGCCTTTAACAGATATAATAGTATTAAAGTTTTATGTTGCATGTTGTACTATAGTGCTATGCAGATCTCACATCCCAAACACATGCTGGTGGTTTGGGTGACTATAGAAACAGTGTTGGAATCACAAGAGTACCAATCTTCACTTTTTTGATAAAATGGTGTGCAGCAATAGATCAACGAACTAGGATTATCACCTTAGTTTTCGAAGAGATAGATAGCAAACAAAATAGAATATAGTAAAAAGACTCAAAACTGATTCTAAGATTTTAGTATGTGCTTTGAGAATCTATGTTCAATATATATTCAAAATAGATTTTTGAGTATGAGCTCAAGTTAAATACTGAGGTTCCTGGGCAAACATTGGGCCAGTAAAATGCCAAATCCAGATTGTGGATAACCAATACCGGATCCGTTATAATTTGGTTTCTGTGATTGCAAGCAAGCGAGATAGAAATTTTTCCCGTGTTAAAACAATGTAATGCATAAATTGTAGACAACAATTTTATCCATAAGATATTAATCATCATTTTCCATCTCCACCATAAAATGATTGCTGGAGTTTATTTCAAAAAAGCTTTAATTGGAACTATATGTATTGAAAGTGCAACAAATGTGCAGAAAAAACTTAACATCTTTTTACCTTTGCTTTCATTTTCTCTCTTTTTATTTTTTTATTTCCTGTTTCTTTTTTCTTTGTCTGTTTAATTTTTTCTTTTGTTTGTTCTTTTTTTTTCCATGAGGGGTAGGAGAGGAGAGAGGTGGGGATTAGCCGGGGAAAAGATAGAAAAACAAAGGTGTAGGAAAAAGTTACTCCGGTGCAATCTAATCAAGAAAATCTGTTCCACAAACATCACTGAAGATGCATCCTTTATAATAGAAGTAAAGATTTTGGAGATTCGTCACTTCAAGAGGGATAAATTCAGGAAATGAAATTTGATTAAAAGACCAAAAAGGTCAGCAAATGACCTCTGGTAAACCTGTTTTGGAAATAAAGAGCAAATGGAATATGTTATACAATATCTTGGACTAAAAAGTACTGGCTTTCATTGATAAGCAGGATTGCAGGAGCAATGGACATAAATCCTCCACAAGGAAGGGGGAATAAGATGTATTGTTTCACCTGTCATGTTTGTATTTTACAAGTACCATATCAATAATCTGTCCATGAATAACTTTAATCTCAAGTTATTTCTGTTATACTGTGTACTCTATGTATAAAATCTTAACTATGTTAGTAATTACTTTGAGTTTGCATTAAATGAAATACAACAGATACTGAATTGACTTAAGGCATGAGATAAGAGTGACCAAGAAGGATATAATTTGTGAAAACTGGTAAACTATCCATTTATTATAAAATGTAGAGTTAAACCTCCTTCATGAATTTTATTTATTTCTTCCATGTTCAGCTTACAGGATGATTTTGACTATTGCAGCTATTAGAAAAGGGCTACTGAACCACTGCCATTCTGGAAGTCAAGAAATAACATTCTTCTTCTAAAGACCCATTGAGCAAGAATAAAATATCCTCTAGAATTCGAAGGACTCTATGAACATACCATTTGAGTTTTTTAGATCAATAAGACCAGAAAATAACTTCAAAATCTTTTGAAATATCAATCTATTGGATTACTAAAGAAGTTCATCGAGGCTTGAAGTCAACTTGCTTGCTCACCAATTTATCTTATGAGAACTTCTATTCCTTTAGTTTCCCACTATATAAGGTCCAATAAATTGATATTGAGAAATTCCTTCAAAGCATTCAAGCCACAACTAAGAATTTTAGAAGGAAATGTTATTTTTTGTTGCAGGCAATGCTGATTTGTCTTCTGTCCCATCTGAACAGAAGAGAAAAATCTAACAGGACCTAAACAATTATAACACAGCCATTCCTTTGCCTTTCCAATGCACAATGCTGAATATAAGTGTGAAACTAGCAAACGCCAAGAGTCCAAATATATGCATCTAATCAATATTTGAGGTTAAAATAATCTTATTATTCATTACATTTCAGAGTACTCAAAAACGCAAATAAATTTATAACTCCACATACAAAAGGAGTCTCAATGTGAAACTAAACATATTCAACCAAGAACATGTAGCATCAAAGTACACGGCAAACCAGGCTTCACTAGGCATAAAGATCTTTATGGTTTGAATTACGACACCCTGTTATACTAAAAATCAAAAAATATACTAAAAAATTTATGGTTTGACAACTCAAATAGGATCGCCTTGTAAAATCGGTCAACACTGACCAGAACTGCACTGGGGCCCAGAAAGCATAAGCGAAAGTGCTTGTTGGGACGATTTGCCAAAGTTAGGCCTCTTTTGGTTTTTTGTTCTATTTTTCCTTTCACCTAACAGAACTATGCTTCTTATATGTGTTTAACATCCCAAATCCACCTACAATGTTCACCAGATGATTCAAGAACATCAATATCCCAGCAAATTGCTAAAATACCTACTAGGGTACCTATTAATCCAACTATTACCGAACAGCAAAAATTTGTAAATCCCATGCCCAAAAATAATGCCAATTAAATAACCTCCTGATATTGTCATGGCATTTCTTTGCCCTGTAGACTGAATTAAGGGACATAGTGTGATGTGCAAAAATGACTACAAAAATAACTCCACACAATCAACAGGAAACAATGGGAGGAGTTCTCCAAAGGATCATCGCTCTACACAATCAATTAAATAAACCATCCCTGTGATTAAGATCTTTTGGGGTGGTTATCTATGTCAGCTACAAATAAAAAGACAGATAATTATCTTCCACTTCACAATATGGTTAAATTTGCGTTGCATTTGATGCCTTATGCCAATGCTTGTAATAACAAAACCTTCAACTCCCACAACAGCAATTATCAAATGCGAAACAGGTCCAAAATTCATTCTTAAGACATCCAATGAAGATGTTACAAGAGAAAAGGCGCAAAAGTGATCCTACTCCTGTTCTCTCTCGGCGCCTTGTACTTGGGAAGGATAGAAAGGGAAAAGGAATATTCCCATTAGAGGAGACCCAACACTCAGAAACAGACTCACTAGAGTTACTTTTAAATGATATGCCTTAAAATTTGGTTCTACTCATCTTCAAAGTCCCTTCATCGAATGGAATTATACAAACCAAAAAAGATAAGCCAACTGGGGCCATTCCTCTTCCAAGAAGCAAACATCATCTCAAACCTTTTAATAACATGACCTCGCATTCAATGAAGTACACAAAGCCAACAGAAACCCAAGATAGGAACAGAGCTTTTCCCTTGGAACATTCTGGGGAGAAAAATGAGTTATAGCTTTGTGGCTTTAACTTTCACCACTTGAATCACTGCAAGTAGGCAGCCACATTCAGACTAATTCCACCTTATAGCATCATAGAGAACTTTAACACCTCATTAGAAATGCACACAGAGCACTCAACACCTTGAATGTCATATGTCCCAACCAAACATTTCATAAATGCATCACTGAGATATCTACTTAAGACTGTTGTTATCAAAGATTCCCTAAGTAACGTGATACTGTAAGAACCACCAGCAGCAAGAATTGTGAAATCCAACAACAAGGCATACACTGAAGCTTGCTCCTTGTACGTTGCTTTGTTGTAAGACATTGGTTTTACCATCAAGTGTCGTATTCATCACAAGGTCCAATTTCTTTTCCCTTTTTCCCATTTCAAGCTAACCATTATACAATCCATATTTACAGTTTGAAGAAAATCCATCAATGGTATTCCACTGGTAATGGATTTGTGTAATGATCCCAGAGAAGAATATCTAGATAATCTCAAGTTCCTCAACCGATCTCTAAATCCCAATCCGAAAACTACCATGGACTCATCTCTAATATGGCATTACCTGTAAATCTATAGAAGTACTCACACACCATGTGAATGTTGGAACTTCTGTAGGGGAAAGCTAGATTGTGGTCATTAATACGTGTCCTCAATAACAATTAGCTATAGTGCAAAGAAAGGTTTGATGATCCCAAGATCTAAACAACTGATAATCCAGTTTTTACAAATCGTCTCTTGTTTCCTGTATAAATAAGTAAAAACTTTGTCTGGCATGAATGGGAGGACAACAGATTGGGGATAGTTCTATACATACCCAAATGCATTTCAATAAATAATCAAATAAGTCGTATCAGAAATAGAGCATCAAGTCAGCAAGTTAATCTAATAGCGGAAACTGAATTCGACCCATATGCTAAAATTCTACAGAATGAAGAGGAAACCTAACTAATGATATCAAAGGCCGCTACACACACAGAATAATATTGATATGCAGACTAAAGTGGAGCTCAATATTCAATCTCAAGATCAGAGT